>JADLZK010009222.1:0-691469 GCA_015847255.1 Hyparrhenia diplandra | reverse complement strand
GAGCCCCCGTCGCGCGAGGCAGCCCGCATCCTTCCCAGCGCGCTCCTGCCCCCATCCACGAGTCCGAAACTACCGAACCCGGAAGGAGCCTCCCGCGCCCGCGGCGGTTGCCGAGGATGGCCGGTCACCGGCTCTCTACACCGCCTCCCCACGACCCCAATCCCGCCCCCACCACCCCCACGACCGGCCCCCAATCCCCGTTGGTTCGCAGAGAATCTGCTCCAGGGACGACTCTCACACGCCGGTGCGGCCCGGCGTTGCACCCCGACGGCGGCCATCCGATTTGGAGCGCAAGGCGCGGCGGCCGGGCGCCAGCCTCCCCGCCGGGGAGTTCCCTCCGGCCGCTCTACTCTCAGCGCCGCCGGGAACTGCAGTGCCGCCATCGCGTGCTCCTCCGGTCAGGCAGTCCGAAAGGTCAGTATGTCCTCCCTGTCCTCCAATCGACTCTGATATGCAGCATGTTAAATGGAAGGATAGCGGCTGAATCTGAAAGCCTCCTCCTCTTCTCTCTGTGGTAGTACTATCGTAATGGCTTGCCGGAAGCAGCTGTTTGGTGAGGGAAGCAACAGTAGAGGAGAGAGTAGAAGAGACTTGTCTGAAACGTCAGTATCGGAGAACACGCATATGACACAAAGAAGTTCAGAACAAGGAGAGGATGGCTTAGTGGCAGGTGTTTCAGAAGCTGGTACATCATCGTGCATACTGGTGGGAAATTCAGAACCTGGAACGTCATCCAGCAGAGGAAGGTGCTCACCGTTGGCAACAATTACAGAGGTCGAGAACGCCACTCCAGATCCTGAAAAGAAGTACACCCATGTGAGTGGTTTATGTTGTGTATGAATTTAAGTTATGGAATGAAAAAGTATGCTCCATGAATGAGAACAAAAAATGCCAGATAGAGATGAGCAGAAGTTAGTCTTGCGAATAATGAAGGAAATTAAATTGTTCAAACTTGACTAATATTTTGATTGAGAAACAAAGCATATTCAGGTTAAAAATATGATGATATTCACTGGTTTTGAACATGTCTGATATCAGCTGACGACATAGGCTGAAATTATGCTTTTCCTGTGTATTGAATTGATGATGATTGTTTTTCTTCCGGAATCAATATGTGTATAGTTACCTGTGTATAATGAAATTGGAAAATGGCATATTATTCATGCAGCAAGAAGACATTGATCCGGACCTCATCCCTAGGCCTTGAATGTCATTCAATAGCAGACCGGAGGCGAAGGCTTTCTATGCAAAGTACGCCAAAAGGTTGGTTTTGGTGTGAGCTACGGAAACTCAAAACCAGAATCATATATTATTTGTTGCTCAAATGAGGGGTCCAACGAGTACAAAGAAAAGTCCGGATTTGGCGTGTGAGGAACAATACAAGCAAAAAACACGATGCAAGGCGAAGATTAAGCTAAAAGGATATATGATGAGAACAATACAACCAAGAAGACACGACGCAACATGAAGGAAAAATCAGTGATGATCGAACAAGTGGATCTCATACATAACCATCCATTTCTTAAAAAGCCTGAACAAACAGTAAATATGAGATCACACAAGGAAAAGGATCCGGTACTACTTGAATATGTTGATGGACTCCAAGCAGCAGATGTCCCGCATCATAGTATACAGAACCTTGTTAGAGACATGCATGGGGGAGGTGAGAACGTTCCGATGACAAGGCGTGATCTTGAAAACAGGCATGTGTGTACCAACTGTTTTTCAATTAAATGAATAGTTAGTTTCGATTGAGTATTTCTAATAATAATAAGGTTTGCAGGAAGGCAGCTAATATGAGGGAAGAACATGCTAATGACGTAGCAAAGCTGATCAATTCTTTGAAAACTGCAAGGCTCAGAACCCAAAGTTCTGTTGGTACGTGAAGCTCGATAAAGAAGGAACAATCCATAGCTTATTCTGGAGTCACGCAAGCATGCAGGCTGAATACATTGATTTTGGTGATGTGATGACATTCGACACCACACACAAAACAAATATATATGACAAGCCACTAGCTTTGTTTGTGGGTGCAAACCATCAGCTACAGAACACTTATTTTGGATGTGCATTGTTAGGCGATGAGAAGATAGAAACCTTCCAATGGGTATTTCAATGTTTTAAGAAATGCATGGGAGGACATAAGACCAAGTGTATTCTCACAGGTAAACTTAAATTCATTGAAAAATGTGGCAGACACCCTTGTGAACATAGATTTTTAATCACCATCATTATTTACCCTAGTATGGATACTTGACCTCAAACTTTTTTTGACCTCGCATGCAACCTGTGACCTGCTCTTTTGTACTGAATTTCCATTTGTACAAACACTTATGTGAGATAGAGGCTATTTAACATGCACCTAGACATCCTCATAAAAAGCCCACAATACTAGTACTTAAATATTTGACTGTTTCAAGCTGCACATGTGAAACAGGTCACAGATTGCTGGAATTTCATATTTTAGATTATATATTTGTACTACTATCTGTGATGTATGTGGATCCATGAAGTGATCGGCCCACCATGCATGTTTATTAGTCATACAGTAATCCTTATGTGTAATGTACTTTGTTTATTTTGAAAAAAAAAAAATGTAAGCCAGCCTTACCTATGGGAGGTTACTCATACAAATTTGATGAGAAAATAGGTAGATGAACGTAGGGTTGACATAGGCTTAATTGATTTATGATGTAGCTGACAATTATTTCCCATCTCTTGCAATTTTTTTGAATCCCATCATCAGATCTTTGTTAATTTGGTATTTAGTATAGCTTGAATGAAGAGTGAAAAAAATTTAAAGGTGTATATATATGTAATAATTGAGCATTGCCCATGCTCGTTATGTGCGCAGATCAGGATCAGGCAATGGAGGTGGCCATGGGACTGGAGTTCCCTGCTGTCATCCACAGAATTTGCCGTTGGCATGTTGTTATAAAGCATTTGCCGAGCCTGAGAGAGTTATTCAAGCTTCATGAAAAAAACAGTTCAGAGAAAAATTCAGATCAGTGCTGAACCACCCGCTGACGCCGAGAATTTGAGAGGGCTTGGGAAGAACTGATAGAAGAGTTCAACCTTAAAGAAAATCCGACTATGGATATCTTATTCCGCAACGAGCTAGGTATATCCCAGCATTCTTTAAAACATGATTACTGTGGGATGATGACATCGACACAGCGTAGTGAGAGCAGTAACTTCTCAATGAAGAATAATTATGTGGGTAGGCAGACTTGTCTACACAAGTTTGCAAAGCGTACACTAGATTTCATGCAGGCACAGAAGATGAAGGAGGGGACAGAGACTTACCTTGCGACGGTAAGTAATAGACTTTATAACTGGTACTATGATAGGGGTGGACGTACAATAACTAAATACTTATGTTTTGATTGTATCATTTCTTTGTGCAGAGCAAGACACTTACCAAGAGCAAATGGCCATTCGTCATTCAGCTGGGAAGGATATATACGCGGAAAGTGTTCAGAAACTTTGAAAAAAAAATGGAGAATTGCGGCGCGTACAGCATAGACGCAGATCCAGAGCTAGGCGAACATTGGTACAAGGTTCGTCACATGAATAAGTCAGAAGTGATAAGCTGGGGACAACACAATTTCAAAGTGAAGGCAGATAAAGTCAACGAAGAATACAGTTGCGAGTGCAGGGAGTGGGAGCACACAGGTATTGTCCAAATCTGCAAGCATATTTGAGTTTTAGTGGTTATGTCAGTGTCCATTTCAAGTTAATGAATGTTGTTGACAACACAGGACTATTTTGCGTGCACCTTCTGCGTGCCTTCATACATGTCCAAGTTCAGAAGATATCAGAAGTATACATTCGTAAGCGATATACAAGGTTTGCTAGGAGCGAGGTGGACTTTGATACTTGCGACAAGCTACTCACCGGGGAGGATGGAAACACACAAGCATATAGAATACAGACATCAATAGGGCCAGCTATGAGTACAGTTAGATCTGGAAGAATGTCTAGCGCAGCTCACAAAAAGATTGCTGCAAGTTTTATGTGACCTCAAGAAGGAGCTAGACAGTATCCCCCCATGACATTGGTGCAAATGCAAGGAAAGAACAAGAAGAAGCGAGGGCGGAGGTAAAGATATGGTAGTAAATCAGGAAATATTTTATTAAAAAATTTAGAGATTAAGGATGTCTGAAAAATAAAGCTGGCATGTAGGAGAATTATGGAAGTAGAAGCAGCAGCGACGGTACCAATGAAAAAGGAAGATGTGAGGAGACAAGGCAAACACTGGTATGTTTTGTTTTCATCATTACGTAATGGACGAAGTGGATAAGAAATTAACAGAACCTTAAAACGATTTGTACCTCATGTGTCTTAGACAATTTCACAATCTGAAAGGGAAGGACAGCAGGGAGGTAGTTCAATCCAAGGGAAGGCAGGAGCAGGAAAGGTAAAGTTGAATAGAGATTTGAAGTAAGAATGATTTGAAATGATACCTTACATCCTAAAATACTGCTTGATAAAAAGTTTACCATAGCAAATATCAAATTAAAAATATGATGGATAAAGTATGTTTAACAATATGACTTCTGCTGAAATCTATGGACTGCTAAATGTGAAACATTTGACATGATTTAAAGACCATGTGTATGGTTGACGCGAGTCATGTGATGCATTGCGATAGAGAAAGAGGAAAGAAAAGGGCATCCACAGAAATTGTCGAAGAGGCACAACGCTCACAGGTAGATAAGCAAACATGGAAGTTTTGAGATGTGGGACACTTGTTCATTTATGCATGTTTTTGACTAAGAAACATGATTTTGTGTTTGAAGGGTGAAACAACAATGATAAGCCTGGTGCCGCCTGAAAAGGCGGCCTAAGGGCAGGAACAAGACGGAGTCAGAGAAGGCAGGAGTAACCCTTGGGGCATTGGGCCCGGTTGGGGACAAGAAAGTGCAAGGCTTGTGGGCAGTATGCCACACATAATGCGCGGACATGTCTTTCCTTGGAACATAATAGAGAGAGGCTAGAAGCAAAGAAGAACAAAAGGAGAGGGAGGCCACCGGGCACCGAAAAATAAAAAAGGAAAGCTGGATGCAGATTGATCATGACGATGAGGAGGATAGAAGGAAGACAAGACAAGAGAAGGTCAATGAGAACACATATGCTGATTGGGGAAGGGACGACCAGGCAGAAACTGAAGATGAAGGATGGAGTGATTAACACAAGGCCATCAATCACATGAACAGAATGCTTGTTGGATGTAGTTTTTGTCCCCTCCAAGCCTTGTAGGAATATTAATATAAATATTTTTAGTTTGGAGACTGAATGCCAGGATAGTTGTAGATGACTCATTATGTTTTCCTGGCATAGATGATTGAACTTTGTTTTTTTTTTTTTCATCATGAATATATATACGTTCCTTGAATGTTATTGGTTTAGTGTCTGAATTTCCTTACATGAACGGGCATAAATATCTTTGATTAGAACACCCTCTTGATTGATGCCGACTTTTATTTAGAGAAAATTTAATTAAGTTGTTAGTAGACGTATACCCAGGTTGATGTTATAATTTTGTGAAGGGAGTCATTGTACCTAACAGAATTGTGCTAAGTTTTTACTGAACACAGGGAGCTGCTGCCGACATCCTTCCATGGATATGCACTTCCAGAATGTTTGAGCAGACATGTCGAGAAGTTAGGTTGTCAGTAATAGTTAGTTTACTTAATCTGAAGGAATTGCAGGTTTGATTGATGGAGAGACTTTCAGTATAAAGAACCAACCATTACTAGACTAAAGAAGAATTTATTTAGCATACAAGAGGGGAGAAATAGTACACCATAGAATAGAACAGTATACAAATTCAGTATTCCATCTCGATGTGCAGTGTAGGGAACTCTAGCATGTAATCTGTGAGCTATCATAATAATGTAGTAGGGCCAAATTTGTTGTCCATTGCAATGATCTTTGGTTTGAACTACTGTTGTTCTCACAGACACACCATTCTGCATTTCACCTATTTCCAGATACCAGACTGTAGTAGTATTCTGCTAGATTAATAATTCCATTATGAAACGTGAGAAGTATACATCTTGTGATAATTAACTGCTTGTCCTGTCTCTCTTACCTGCGATGCTGATCCATGGTAACCGGTGACCGTGCATGGAAATTGGTAAATATTCCTACGGTGATCCTTGTGTCTGTGCATGAAGATATGAAGTACGGTAAACGTACGGCAACCCTTGTTGGCGCCGCATGCACATTGCTCATTGCTCGTCCCACCGCTCCTTTTCAGATTGACGTTAAGGCTAAAGATAGAATATACGGTAAACGTACGGCTCCCTTGTTGCGGAGCTTGCAAGGGTCGTCGAAAACAAGTGTATATATAGAGAATATACATCGAACCTACAAGGGAAGAGACAAGTGTCATAAAATTCAGAGAGGAGGAAAAAGTATAAAGGGCCATGGCAGAAATAGAAGGTAAGATAGAAGGAACGTACGGGGAAGATGAGGGTGAATGTAACACAAGCAATCGGCGTGCAAAACTGATCGTGGGGAAAGCGATGAAGATCCTGGAGGAAGGAAGTGCGTCCAAAAAATATAGAAAATGCAAGCGTGAACTTGAAAAACTCAATGCAATGGTTGTGGGTATAGACAAGGAAGATGTGAACAAGGATGAAAAGGTACGTTGTGTAGCAATGTGCAATGTTTTATATTAAATTTCACTCACAAATTATTAGATTTCTATCATAATGCAGGATTTGAAATAGAAAAATGAAGCTGGAGAAATTTCATTGATGAAAAGAAAACAAAGACGTGGAAACTTATGAGTCTCCCACGGAGATGCTATGGAATAAGCGTGTCACTGCAATTGGTTTATTTGCTTTTATATGCGTTTTGTAATGAAAAAAATATTATGAAAGTGTGTTAGAGAGAGAAGATATTTTTAGGATATAATAATGTTAGGTACTGTAATTAAAATGTGTACCCTGCCATGTGAGTAATAAAATACAGTTGTGCAAAGAATGTGATACTATTTTTTTAAAAAAAAGTGTTCAAGACGATTGAGAAATCAATAGAATTGTTTTATCAAAAGGTGATTATGAAAAGAAATAAATGAAGACGGACATACGGGATTAGAAAAATAATAGAAAAAATAAGCTTTTGTACTAAGATTTGCCAGGTTAAATATGCTGCTGCTTGCATCGTTTGAATCTCAATGAGCTGAAGAAATTAATCACGTTGTTACACATATGAATAATGGAAACAAAAGAGACATACATAAGTGAAATAAAAATAAACAATTGAACAAAGGAAGCCTTTGTTCAAGGCTTATTTCAAGAGAAGATTACACAAAATATAAAATGGTAAAAAAAAAAAAAGCTAAGGGAACAGCCTCCTCTTGGGTTTTTTTTTTTTAGTGTATTGTTGTCGTCTCCATTCGAGACGACGGTAGGCACATTGCGTGTTGGGGCCTGAACTTCATTGGAGCCTTGACCTTCATCTTCCGTGTCAGTAGATGATGGTAGAGACACTTCAGGAGTAAGAGGCTCTTCAAGATCACTATCGCCATAAAAATCGCCCTCATCAGTACTATCACGATAAGGATCGTCCTCATCAGTACTATCGCCCTCCATCGTTTTGGGTTTTTTGTTGGACTTACTAATGGGTGGGCTAGCAGGAACTTTCTCAGTGGGAGCAACAGTAGCTTTTGAAGTTTCCTTTGTGTTAGAAGTATCCTGCTCCTTAATTGGGTTTGGGCGGAGGTGGATTAATGTATGTTGCATTGGATGAGGATGTACCCTCGGCTTGATGTTCATATATTGCTTCGCGATTGCGATAGTACTCCCAGTAGCCTTCGTGGTCTAAACCAGGAGGCTTGGGCATGGTGGAAATAAAAGTAAGCAAAAAGAATGATTATGTGGAAAGAATTATGGTTGCAGCGGCAGGAGGCGGTGCAAGGGGAAGATGATGCGACGAGCGCGGGTCCCTAATTAATGTAGTACGTTCGACAGGGGAAGGATGGGGGTGGAGAGAGATTGGCCCGTGCAGCAATGGCAGCGACCTGGCTTTAGACGAAAGATAGATGGATAAATAGGGAAGGATTAATGGATGGCCAACGATGGAGCTTAATCCGTGGAGGTAACTGGAACACGAGGCTGCATGGTCAGTACGATTAACACCCTGAAATGTCCGATCGGTGCGTGGTCGTACGCCGTGCGCCGGTGTTACTGCTATGCCAATGCATGGTACCATGCACCACAGGACTGCCATGCCAGATAATGGTAGCATGCACCACAGGACGGAACTTGGTCAGGCGGACAGGCCTCGTCCCTTTTTTTAGATAAAGAGGGCTGGTCGTCCTGGCGCGGTGGAACGGGCAGCTCATCCGTGACCGGGAGTTTGGGAACGGAGGCCGGCTCAGTCTTGGTCATGACAGCCCTGGTCGGGCGGGCGCAATGGATCGAGCAGCTGAACCGTGACTGGGGGTTTGGAATATACGAAGTGTCAGGTTTTGATAACAATTTGTGCGACTAGTTTATTTATAGACTGCCGATTCTTTTTTTTGAAACTCAATAGACTGCCGATTCTCATCTCCTCTCCAGCCAATTTTTTGTCGCTGCTACTAGGACTGGGACCCCGTGTCCTATCTCTTCTCTTCACTGAGCCGGCATCCACAAGAGAGTGCGGGGACAAAGAAGACATCAGCTAATTGAGCAGAGAAAAGATAGAGAAGACTGCGCATGGACAAAGGAAAGGAGGAAAAGGTTAAATCTTGAACTAATGCATTGTATTTTATTTAGATTTGTATTTCTATGATGTTTTTTGCAACAGTAATTGAAATTAAATAGAAGGAAGAAATAAGGAGGTGGCTAAGCTGGCCTGGAAAGGAAAGTTACGAGTTAATATGCCACCGCGTGGACGATGGACGGTTACCGGGGTGTTGTCAGAAAATGGAACAAGAAATGGTGAAATATGCAGAGTATGAAAGTGCATTGATTTAGATGAGTAAAGATGTATTTTAAAAAGTTATACAAGAATTTGGTTGTTAACATTCAGTGGTAAATTTAATTTTGCAGGTTGAGGAAGAGGAGAAAGGAGAAGAAGCAACAAGTGAGAAAGAAAAAGAGTACATAAGATTATCAGATAAGGGCAAGAGATGAGAAAAGTTCTGTTTGTTAGGATTCAAAATTAATAAAATATCAGTATGTTTAATTTATATGTGGACGTAGCAAAATTTTGATTAAAGGGCAAGAAATGAACAAAAGTAAAGTTTGTTTAATGTATTTGTGATTAGCTTTGCCTGTACAAAAATACAATAAAACATCTTACATGCTGGCGTTACCAGTTCTTGTAAGCATAAGAGACCAAAGCAAACTGTAGCATGCAGCGAGGTAGCATGATAGAAAACAAGTGCGCAAAAGATATTACAGCACAACACAGTCCAACAGATGCAGATCATAGGACGATTAGAGTCGCGGCAGCCGGACGGACGAGAACGTGACGATCTGATTGTGCCGCACTCCATAGCAGGCATCCGGCCGGACGGCAAACAACGTCTTCAGCCGCACGAGACTATGGAGCGGCACGCGGCACGCATGGCAGCAAGCGGGGCAGCAGCTTTGACGTGGAGATCGACCGGAGGGATTGGAATGCAACACGAGATGTATATTTAACTTTAAAAGATATTTGCTGGACGGAAGGGAGGAAGGCTGGCCACTAATAGGTGCTTGTATGTGCTTCTATCTATATTTAGGTGAACACAAAGGGTGGCCGTCGCGTTGCAGGATTAATGGGAGACAAAATGTAAATTGAGATGAAATTGTTGATTAAGAATTAATTTTTGGGGTATTTAGTGTATGCGGAATACATTCACTGCCTCCACGTTTAGATACATGGAACTAGGAAAAAGGATATGAGTATTCAATTTTCCCTAATGTGCACAGTATTTACAATCTTTAGGTGCAGTTTTAAGAACAAATGCATCAAATGCATCAATGAGATCCTTCAGTTTTTTGAAAGGATGGAGTGGGAATAATTGACTCATGGAGTATTTGAAAATGCATATTCATTTAAAATGAGCAGCGATCGATTATACTCTCAGCTAAAAGTTCAGACTTACACATGTACAGAGCTTGGATACAGAAAAGCTTTTCCCTAAGCATACAAATTTTAAAAAATAAAATAAAGAAATCATGACATAATGTATTAGTAACCAAACATCCTAAAGGTAACATCTCATCCTGTCACGGGTCTTTCGTAATCTATGAGGAACCATCGATCAGATCAGCTATGTAGGAGCAACTGAACGCTAACTTATACGACAGAAGTCCATGACTGCCTTGCACTAATAGAACATAGGATGGAAGGAAGGATGGGACTCTGCAATTCGAAACTGTAGAAGCTCTGGTGGAGCAACGACACCATTGGCAGAATGGAATGCTAGATACTGAAGCATCTCTGCCCTCATCTCTCTGGACCGATCCTGACAAGGGGGGGAAAAAACGTTAGAAGCATTGAAATGAAAATGATGGATATGTTGACAATGAAGATGAAGCATACCGGATGTATAGTAGTATGCAGGGATCCATGGCCCTCACCATCATAGTACTCAATGTATTTCATGGTGAACAAGGCAGAGTCATTTCTATCCTTTTGGAAAGGCACTTGAATAGGGACACATCTCCAATTTGCAAACTGGGGGAATGTGCGGGGTGCAGCTAATGCAAGAGCATCACTAAGGCGCTGCATGAGTGGATGGGCCATTTGAGAATGATGTGCATCCCATGTCCCATCATTGTTAGAACTATAATCCATAGGATCAAGAACATCGACACGGGTGTGGCCAAGATTGATACAGTACAAGGACCAATGACGATGATGTAAGACCGGAAGTAATATCTGCAAGTTGGATTAATTAGCATCTCCCTTTTTTATTACATTAAAAGTGTTGCTGCTGTGACACAAGAAGCAACTATGATTAATTTACTACATTAAAAGTGTTGCTGCTGTGACATACTAACTGTTGGATTAATTAGCAGATCCCTTTTTTTGATCATGACACCCAGTAATAAGCTGGCATTGCCACTTCCCATTGTGCTGTAGTTGCTCTATGTTGCCATGAAATGCCCAGTTTTTCCCTTCTCCCACAATTTTTGTTCTCTCTATACTGAAATGCTAGTCTTACCTATTGCAGGTCACTCAAACAAATTAGGTGAGAAAATAGGCAGCTGAACGTAGGTTGCCATAGGCTTAATTGAATCATGATGGACATGTCTGACCGAAGATACACTAGTTATTTGCTCTTTAAATCCAGTTCACTAATCTAGTAATCTTTCTCAAATAAGTAAACATCTCAGAGCCAAGGAATCATTGCTCTATCAGGCTTCTAAAAATTATGACTGCACTGTAAGAATAGGACATGTTATACAGGGGAATGGCTGTACTAGAATGTTAATCTGAAGCTGTAGTTAGTATTTACAAAATGACCAGAAAAAATTATAGTCATTCATTAACAGCCAATGTAATCTGCACTGTAAAATTATTTTTCTATACAACCTACAGGAGAGGTGAACAGCATTGTATTAAAAGAAAGAAGTGGTCTGAATACATGCTGAATTCATGGCCAAGGTCAGTCTTTTAATGCATTCAGCTGTAGTTCAAATTCAAGTTATGCAATAAAAGTCTGTTTAGAGAATCCTAGTGTTCATTCAAGATTTTGTTGTCGATCTAGAATTTTCTTTTAATTTTATGAGATCTCATTTTGTATCGCTACTTAATCGTTACTAGCAAGCTTAAATGAGAGCCTCGTAAGTTTCAGGTTTTGGCAGGTTAATAGCTAGACTTGATCACTTCTGCCATCTGATGGCGTCCGCCTCGCACCGGTTGCTTGCTCCTCTGCTCAAGTGTCGAGTCCACCGGCCGCCCACCCCTGCAACCACCGTTGGTGTCTGCCTGTCCGCAACTGCTGGCTCAATTTGAAGTCCGCCTGCTTGAGTCCCTACCACTGCTGGCCGTCGGCACCAGCTGCTCGCTACTGTCGGCCGTGTGCAGTGCACCTGTCGGCCCGCCAATTATAGTCCCATCTCTTGGTTCATTGAAAACATGTTAAGTTTATTTTTCCAACAAGACTATATAGTGGGCATCATCGTTTATTTCATTTGGATGAATATCACAGCAACACATGTGAGCTTTGCCATGATGCAAAATTAGTATTCAGAACCACAACACCGCCCGGTGTAATGAGATAAACATATACATGAAAGATGAGTTTTGTACAATTACGGATGCCATTATTTGTGACAAATGGAAACAAATTCAACTGGATGAAAAGCTGGAAAAAAATGTGCAACTGATATACATACCAACTTTGCCCTTTTTAAGTCCGTCTCGGGGAGGCAACGCTTGATAGCTTCTCCTATAGAGTCCTGGGTGATCTGCGACTCCGACATAAGAATCTCCTGTACAGCAGCAATGGGATGAAATGAATTATATATGAAGAGAGGAAAAGATGAATGAGTAAATTTAAAATTGTAGAGACACACCGAGACAATGGGAGAAAGGAAAATACGGAACCCATGGCATTCTGGACGGACATCCAAATCATCTCGAGCTATGCATTTGACAAATGCGTCCATGAACAAAGGGTCCATGAACTTGCCAATGCCAAAGGAATGAGCAATATCGCTGCCTTTCAAAGATTGTATCCCAAAATGCATCAAAGTTGTCCTGAAAAGAATTGAATAAGAATTTTGAATAAAGGAAAAAGAGATAGTGTCTTGAAAATGAAACCAGGAGCAACCTTTTCAATGAAGTCTCATCCGAACACAAGAAGGCATGCATACGCAGTGAAGATTCCATATTGGGTGCAGGACGTGAAATAATGCCATGCTTAAAGGGTGAATAAAACTTGGATGGCTTTTTGATTAATCTCTTTCCTTGGAATTTGAACACGGAATATGATCTAGACCGGAAAGTTGAATCCAGATGGGGTGTTATTTGCAGGTGTTTTGGCACTGAAGTGGCCATGGTCAGGGTTGGTGTGGCGTATGGGGGCAAGAATCGGAGTGTGAACGGGGTGTTGAGGCGGAACAACATGATCAGTTGTGAGAGAGAATGAATCTGTGCAAATATGATGAAAAAATGGCAAAATAAAAACATGAAGTCAATGGAATAGTGAATAAAATGAATGAAGAAAAGAGGGGTGCAAAATTAAAAAAAATCAGAAGAGGTGGACATGGGTGAAGTCAATGTACCATGTAAATGCTCTGAAATGTGGTTGGGTGAAAAAACGGTCAACAGGGGAGCCAAAGGGAGCTGTCAATGGAGTGGAGTAAATTCAATTAAGAGCTAAAAATATACACGCATGAAACAAATCCAGAATGGTACATGGAAAAAAATAGGTATAGCACATATTGGAAATTAATAACATTGAAAAAGCAGTAGTAGGCATTACCTGAAGTAGTGGGAAAGATTGATTGATGGCTGTGATGTAAAGTAGCTGCAGAAACAAAGCTACGATTAGAGGGCATATCTTGACCTGAGGAAAAACGTAACAAATGTGTCAGTACATTTGATACATAGGAAGAAGACACAAGCTGACATTAAAGTAAATTTTTTTGAAGTGAAAGACAAGAGTTTGCCTGGAGACAATGGCGAAGTATGTAGGACAGATGCAGAAGCGTTCCGATTACTATGTGTAAACAGTGTCGTAGAAGTGTCACCAGGGGGGGTGTTGTCCTGGGGTACTGATGAACTTAGTGTTTGTAGTATTGGACGGATATGGTCAGCTAAATTGCCATGGGCTGTCACAATATGTCCGAAAGATTGGTGAAGGGACCTTGTGCTCTGGAGGAGAATGTCATCAATCTGGGAATGTGAGGAAGTGTGCAAAAATGGACGGATTTGAGCGGCAAGCTTAGACTGGGCTCTAACAATGTTTCCCACGGACTGCTGGATGGACCGTGTGTTCAGAGATAGCGCATCATCAAGCTGGGCAAAGAAGGCCTGGACTCTCTCTTTACACAAACCACGAAGACCATTTATTGGCTGAGAAAGCAAATCAGTGAGGCGTGCGATGTCACAACGGGGCATTCCTGACATAGACAGATTAGTGTGAGGCAAGGGAACGCCGGGGACATCAGCAGTTGCGTAGCAGGTCGTTTCCCATCTCTTCAACTGTATGAGAAAACATAAAAATGAAGAAAAATATGAACAACTCTATATGGTATAAATGACCAAGGTAGAATATAACAAATAAATGATATCTCACAGGTTGGCGGCCAAAAGTCAATGTGCCGTGACTAATTGTAGTATCAGCCTCAATTAAGCGTTGAATGCGAGCATTATCATAAAAGATGATGCGTGGAGTGGAAGTCCAGTCAGACAAGGAGAGAGGGTGATCAATATTGTCGAGATAATATATCTGTAATATAATAGATGAATGAAGTGTAGAAGGTGAAACTAAATAAGGTGCATTTGAAATTCAAATAAATGAATTAGCAATACAATAAGGTCAAAGTTGGGATAAGTGATGTTGTTAACAAAATGAACCATGAGGAAATCGTAACATGAAGTTAATGGAAATGATTATTATTACAATGTAATGGAAGAAAGTTGGTGGAAAGGTGAAGCAGGAATATAGTAAGAAGGAATAGGATAAGTAGACTTACAATTAGGAAAATGGCACATCCATAAATGTTTTGAGTGAGTTGGGTTTTGTCCCGATCATGCCAGGAACGAACAGCAATCTGGAGATCATCGTACACAAGCTGGGACCAGTCGATATCACTGAACAGTTCATGATCTGCAAGCCTCTTTATGTCCAGTGAACCAATAGAGTTGCTGGAAGTGGGAAGTAAAAGCCTGTTGCAGAGAATCAAGAAAAACATCTCTTCATCAAGGGGTTGGCATTTCCATTTAAGATTTCCTGCTGCAAGCTAGATATATGAATATTAGAGTCTTCAGGGAGATTTTGATTAAGTTCGCAGATAAGGCGCCGGCGAAGCATGACTCCTTCCTTGCGTGAATGCATCTTCAAGTTATCACCGCCGATAGGCAATCCAAGAACAATACTAATTATCCAGGGGTGATCAGAAGTACTTTGCCCGGACCAATGTTAATTTGCATAGAATCAGGGTCAGTATTGTCCAATATCCATGATAGAAAATACTTGTTCTCTATGGTATCAATATTCAATCTCAGAAAATGTGCAAATCCTTCAGCATCATATAGCATTATATTGACTTTCGTTGAGGTATTGGGCAGTGACAATAACATCTGAAGGATTGCATCGAACATTTACAGTGGAAGAACGAGTAGAAGCTCTCTTCTCCCGCTGTCTTGCCTGTGAAAATTATCACTAATTATGTGAAGAGTAAAGTCATTAAAGGATTAAAAAAATAAAATAAGCAAACTGTAAGGCACTAGAGAAACAAAGAAATCATGGTCTGTGATAGTTTTGACAACTCAGCAATATTAATTAAAATTTGTTGACTCAAACTGAATGTTCTATATGATACTTCTGTGCGAAATAATAAGTTATGATTGTTTTCACATCTCAGCATTAATAATTAACATTTTGTGACTAGTTATCAAGCTGTTCAGCATGGCTGTTGAAGCATATTTTTCAAATAACAGAATGTGCAGTACACTGCTAGTTATATATAAACGGATAGAGTAATTGCAAAAAAATGAAAGAAACAAATGAATGCAATGTAATGTTTTCAAAGGTGGTATGCGGGTTTCAAATATGTAAGAGAAGAAGAAATGAAATAAATATAAAAGCCTGATGCATACAAAGAGGGACTTTCGAATGATTACTGTTGTGAGACGAAAATGGAGAAGAAAAGGAATGGTAGGCACCTCTGTACTTTCAGAAGTCGAACATCCCGCTCGTGAGTGCCTAGACTTCGTGCGACAAACATGCTTTGATTTGTCAATGTGTGTGGATGAACGGGGGTTGGGAAAGGGCATGAAGTCATCATCACTGCCATGACCATCATGACCAGGTGAAGAAGGCAACACGTGATCTTGCCGAATGTGATGCTCGAACCTAAACAGGCAAAAGAAGGACAAACTTTAGCAAAAGAATGTCAATTAACACTAATTACATATCAACAGAAATCAATAAAAAGGAGTTAAAATTGGAACATGTATGGACCTCTCCTGGGTGCTCTCAAATACCACTCTCTTCAGGTTTTGGGGAACCGTATGCACAGTACGCTGGGCATGATGAGACCTACAAACAAAAAAGGGAAAAAAAAGATATATGAGCTTTTGGGGGACACATAAAAGGAGGGGTTTTCGGTACATAGGGGATACAATATCCAGATTTGTAGTACAGCATGTTTGTAAAAAGTGTTCAAATTAGAAGAATAAACTGACATGACTCGGAATATTGAAATTGGTATGAAATCTGGCTAGCAAGATTGAACAAGAAAAGTACCTTCTCTGTGAGTGGTCACCGGAAGTAGGTGGTACCAAAGGGTGCTTAGAAGGAGAACGCCTTGAATCTGAAATCGAAATGAGAGATTACAGTAAAATACAAATGAGGAAAAAAAAAGGAACGATATGATGTGGGAATGGATTGTCATTTCAAAATTTGTGGAATCTTAAAAGGTTTGAGAACAATACAATAAGTCCCCCGCCCCAATCCCCGGTCCCACCCCAGCTCTGCACAGCCATTGCACGGCGTGGACGACCACCGCCTGCTCAGCTGACCTCGGCCAGAACCCAGCGAGCAGTGGCCGCAAACCCGGCGAGCAGGAGGAGGAGGAGGCCTCGCAATCTCCCTAACATCCGCGGCTGTGCGCCCTGCCCGTGCTCAGCCAGCAGTAATGAGGAGACCGCAGACGCCGGCGGCTGCGCGCCCTGCCCCCCTGCCCAACTAGCGGGACGAGGAGAACACAAACGCCGCCGCCGGCGCGTCTTGCCCCTGACCAGCCAGCGGGGACGAGGACCACCGACGCGCCGACGTGCTGCAGTTGGAAAAAAGCAGCAGCAGCAGCAGGACCAAGGATCATGAGTTCAGTTAGTTCTCATGATTCCACAACATGAGTTCAGTTAGTTTATTCTCATGATTCCAAAATGAACAGTCTGGAGGTTCAGGAGATTCATTAGGCTGGATTTCTCAATCAGTCAATGACTTCAGCCTGTGCTTGTGGGGAGGTAGTGCTGCAACCGTATAGCTTATATGCTGTTACAGCTTGCTTCACTTTGATAGAATGATAGGGGGTTAGGGAATGACTCGATTGGAACTATACAACAAATAGTTTCCATCTGCAGTGTCCACTATAGCTGAGATAGAAACTTGGAGTCAGTGTCCCATTTTGCCTAGGACACATATGAGTTAGGCTTGGAAAAGCGTAGTTTACCTTTGGTGTTGGATTCTTTGGTGGTTCCCCTATTTAATTTGCATGAGGTGTTCCTAATTGCACGGTTGAACTATGCACTTATTATCCTCTGTGTCCTCAATCTTGATCATGTCGTACTATTATAGTCTAAACAAAAATGCTTACATGCAGTGAGACCTGATATAGACAGTTATCGAGTTTAATGTTCAGATTTTGATATATCAATTCAGGCAGCAGATGGTGCATCAAGTCCTATATTTTCTAGAAACGTACAGACAACTTAAAAACAACAACAAAAAAATGAACCAGTGCTTAAAGTTTTCAGATAAATAGGTGTACCTTTGATTGGTTCAGAGATACAAGTACTGTAACTGCAACATTAGCAAAAATAAGAAATCTAAACAAAGGCTAATTTATGGATTGATTCTCTCCTGTTCCTAACTTCACAACACAACAAAATTGTGAGAGATCTCCATCTACTACTATTAAGAGAGAAAAAAGGTCTGCAATCTGTACATTACTGAATGTTTCAGTTATCACACATTTCAGTAGTTTATGGTTGTTTATGGTTGAGGTACAGATCATGAGATCTATACTGTATATCATCTGAAAAATGAGATTTGTACAGTGTCTCCATATATCAGGAGACATGGGTAGAGCATGTGGAGGTGGACGGCTGTGGACAACATCTACAAAGGGGCTCGCCTTCGGTGCACACTGGTGGGTGGGAATGCTGGATTGCCGGTGTGAGAACCTTGACAGTTTCATGGCTAGCAATTTTCTGACCAATGACATCGGTGGTAAGCTCTTTTGTAGTCTACACATGCATTACAGTGTAAACCATATGCTCTCTATCTAATTGGATCCCAAAAAGGATCAGATCCTTATGAAAGAATCATTTGCTGGCTGAAATGATGGCCAAAGGATACAAACTGACTTAGTGATCCAACTATTGCTATAGAATAGAAAGAAAATTAGAGAAAAAATCAATTGCGAAACAAGTGAACTTGATTGTTTTAGTTGCTGTTAAAACTTGGAGTTATATTTCAATTATCTTTCCCTCATGAAGACTTTTTTTTTTTTTTGAAAAGCTTCATGAAGACTTATTGATGTCACAAACATTAGAACTACAATATTTTTGTATCTAGCGGTATGACAGATATGGTATCATGTTTTTCCGTTGCAACGCGACGGCATTTACCTATTAGTACAGCTAATTTAGAATAGGGAATTATAAAATCCGAGAGTATTAAATTGTTCTCTAATTTTGTCTAGTGATTTGTAACATACAAGAACCATAAGGCGACATATTAGCGTTATGGAAAATTCGTTACAGTTAGCACCTCTATTTCGTGGAGGGAAGGAAGGGGATGTACCATCAGAGGAGGGTAACCCATCGTCTTGTCGCAAAAAGGATCTCATACCTTAAAAAGCGAATAATCACATTAATTGAGGGAAAAGCAGGAACAACGTGTGAAAAGAGACAGTAGGATGGAAAAAAACATGCACGGACCGCTGTTGAGTGCTCTCAAAAACAAGCCTTTTTGGGTTGTCCGGCATCTTATCAACTAGCTCCATTCGAATCTGAAGTCATTGATAAAAATTTAATTATAATACAGCATTTGTATATACTGTACAGCATAAATAAAAACTGAATACACAAAACAATGTTGAAATTGATGATTCAAGGTGAATGTATAGAACTAAATAATGGGAATAAAAAAAAAAACACCTTTTAGTTGACGAAGCCGGACCTTTCGAGGCATGGGCTCCCTCTGCAAATGCATTATAAAAAAAACAACTTTATATGAGTGCGATGACACCAATTGTAAAACAAACGGGTAATAGTCTGAACCGAAAATATACAATTGTTGCCTAACATGGTTATAATTGCGACAAAACTTTTTATGTTATGTATGACGATTAGAGACAAATAAAGATTACACATCCGCATTATATAAGATCATTCAATTAAATATCCTTCTTTGCAGCTATCAGGGAATCTGATTGTGAAAACACTTTGACACTGCCTTAATAGACGAATAATGAGGAAAAGCTAACCTGAGGGGCCAGGCGGCTCCATCCAAAATGATGCAAGCTCGGCAAAAACTTGTGTGATCAGAACTCAAGGAGCTGCGCGATGCATCTGCACCAGCACATTGGAGTAAAAGGATCATTTTTACTTTTATAGTTTATTTTCCAATGATAACTTCATAGGTCACAGATCATGAGCGGAATCAGAATTATGAAATAGCACTAACTAGAAGAAACCCGAAACAAATAATCTCGTGCTCGGCATTCATTGAGAAAAAAAAGGTTACTTAAAACTACCGCTGCGATCCCTATCCTTAGAATGAAATTTGAGCTGAGCATACAAATATCACGGGTAAAAAAAGGAAGCATCAATACTATCTATACCTATGATCTCAAATAGGTGACCAATGAGTAAGATGTACAGCTAAAAAAAAAAAAACCTTTAATGCAAAATTTTAAGGCAAGCTGGGTTATAAATCTCTGGCTGAAAGCAATATAAAACACATTTTCAGCTATTGATTTGTGGGAGCATATAAAACTGATGGCACTAATGAATACGGCACTTGTAGCCATTGTCTACGAAATGTGCAATAAATAAATGAATGATCTGACACACTGGATAGTTGGATAGCTGGATCTTCAAACAAATAAACTTTAACTTTACATAGCTGGGCCAAGTTGAGCAGTCACATGCTGCCGCTAATTGCAGAAATAAATTAGTAGTAGGAGTAAACAAATAAGAACAAAGATAGGCACAAACTGACCTATCTGAAATTGAAATGAAGCTCCTGGCAGCGACCAACGACGGCATCCGAATCATGACATCCAATCAGGAAGGGGAAAAGGGAATGAGTCGGAGGAGGGGAGGAGGTAAACCAAACGAGCTGGGGACTGGAGCGGGCGGAGGGGCACCTGGATTCGCTGGCGAGATGCCTCGGCGCAGGAAGAGCGCAGGGCACGGTGCTGCGGGTGCAGACCAGCCGAAAACACCAAGAAGGGCTAGGCGATGCGTCTGCGCCCGCACACCACTGGGGACGGCGCGGCGGCAACGGAGGTTGGGGAAGGGCGGCCGAGAACGTCCGGCCGGTGTGGCGCACTGCGTCTTCTGCCGGTGCCGGCGGCGAGAGTGAAGCAGGAAACCGAAAAGAAGTAGTGGATATGGTTCGGCAAGTGCGTCTTCGGAGCGGCAAGGTGAGCTGCTGGAAACCGCCGGGAGGTGGGGAGAGGGGCGAGGAGAGGAGGGGTATCGGCCATGGCTCGGCAACCGTCGTGGGAGGTCGGGCTCCGACCGGGAGCTGGCGCGAGGGGAGGTGGGGTGGGCGGGATTGCGGCGCGGGCGAGGGAAGTGGGTGGGCGGCGCGAGGGAAAGACCGGCGCGGGAGGGGGACTGCGGCTCGGTGATTTGGGCTCGGGTAGTGATTAATATATATATATATATATATATATATATATATATATATATACACACACACACACACACACACACACTATACATACATGCATATCCAGGTTAGTTGAAGTTGCTAAGGATGGATCATGTGCCCGTCTGGCTCTGGCTGGCATATTCAGCTAGACACGCACTTACTCGATCTTGATCTCGATGGCTCGATGAGTCGTACGAACTGATGCATACGCACTACTTGATATGCAATATATGCAAACGAGTTGTGAGATATGGCTAGCTATGCTATGCATGATCTGCACGAATGCCTGATAAAGGCGATAGTCGTTACACGTCACCGTCGTTCTCGATGGGTGCTTCACCTCTTGTTGAGTTGAGCCCATGGATGCATGCATGTTACTTGCGTTGCCAGGAACGTGCATGAGATATATGGGGATCGAGAGGCCCGCGCTTCATCAACAAACTCCACCTCGATCATGTGCACATATATGATCGATCCGGCCAGTTGCCACTTGCCACATTACCGTCGATCGGTGGTGGCTGTGTCGGCGTCAGAGTGGCAATAATGATCACACGAGTGAATCAAACTGACACGTCCATCAGATATGCCATATGCTGCACGATTTCATATCGTCGGCCCAGGCCCAGTAATTTCCAAAAAAAAACCGTTACTAGTTCGTGTCAGCAGCATATTTTGTATCAAAAAACAAAGCTCGTATCAGCATAGCTCATCTGTCCGACTATGACTCTGATGATGTGGAGACCTTGTCGGCCTGTCGCCTCATCAGCTTGCCGCAACAGGCTAGGCAGCAGGCAACCACTGCCTCCGGTGGCATCGTCTCTGCCGCTCCAAGATGGTCTCATATCCCGGCAGAGGAACGTGCATGCATACTATGTTTGCTCCTCTGATGTTGTGATGCATGGGGTTTTGGCATATACAGTATATATAAAAAAAACTAGTACACGAAGGGTTTTTTTACTAACGGTAAAAATGATCTTTAGAGATCAGTTTTGCCATCGATAGAAAAAATGAGACTCTTTTAAAACCGTCCTGGCCGGCCTATAAATTGATTGTAGCTCTGACCGGATCGGAGTAGCGCGCGTTATATACACAAGTAACATGTACTGCACACCTGTTTAATTAAGTGTGTAGTCTACTTGATGATATGCATGCAAATCAGCAAGTGCAATGCAAAGAGATGCGAGATATGGCTACGATCTGCACGCATGAATACATATCCAGAGAGGCACTCCCTCGTCAACTAACTCGTCCTCCTGATGTGCAGATAATACATGCAAGATCATCGATTCAGCTGCCACATTGCCATATCGATAGGCTTAGGTTGTTGCCGCGTCAACGTACGTCAGGGGCCCAAATAGAACAGCTAGCGGCGAATGAAACTGACACGTACACATCCATCAGATATATAGTATATGCTAGCTGCTGGCCTGCTGCTGCTGCACGTATATGATTCATTCTCGGCCATGGCTGCAGCTGCATGCAGTGCAATCCTAATTCAGTGTAGGCGGCGTGCTACCATGTTCTTCTACATGTTTCTCTAGAACATAGCAACAAGGAAAAATAAATCAATTAGTAATGTCTTAAACATGACAACATATAATTTGATTAATCTACATATTTAAAATGTAATCCTTTGATTCATCATGTAAAGTGTAGAACTTTAACTGAGCCTCTATAAACTTTTTTTTTATTGAAAATAGTATTGCATACTGGGAAGCTTCACCAATGTTGTAGAAAGTTCAAGAAAGATCCTCGAATTGTTTCCAAAACTAACTATGATTCATGGTTTTCCTCATGGCTAAAATAAATATCTAGAACTAGTAAGAATGAGAAAACTCTAGAGTATAGATATTTTGTTAAAAAATTGTGTAATGTGCCACATGGCATAATTCTAATGATCAGGTAACCTACAAAAGGGGTACGCTTTGTATTTAAGAAGTGTGCCACCACATTCACAGGCACCGATGTTTATCCGAACATTTGCATACAAAGTAAGAATAATTTTTTGTCAAAAAAAAAAGTAAGAATAATACAACAAAGTAGCTTTTCAGTATCATGTTTAGCTACTTCATTATGCATCATAGCTACAAATTTTAAGGCTTTCAGTTTCCTCCTATTAGTGTACCACGCTTCACATGATTTTCTGCAACATGTCATAAAAGTGTTTTCGAATAGAGTAGTCATCTCAGCTTGCTAGCAACATATATAAAAAAATCAATGTTAGCCCTATGGGAACATGTAAGTACACTAGCAGGTATAGAGATGGGTTAATCCAGCGATTGTATCACTGCAATAGCTGAAAAAATTATGTGGCAGACAAATTCGTGAGTTGTCTTAAGACATAGGGACTGAGTATTGGATGTGTTGTAAAATATGAACAAAATCAGTGAATCACAAAGGTGCATATAGAGGAGTAGTGTAGGCGGGGTGGGGAGGAGTCGAATAGCTAGCCACCATGTTCGCGTCGGCGGGGGGCTTGGCGCGGACGGATTGCGAGGCGCGAGAGGAGGCGGCGGCGACCGCCATCTCACGGGGCGGAGACGGAGAGGGATAGGGGTAGTTGTGTTGCGGCGGTGGGGAGAGGGGCGGTTGTGTTGCGGTCGGGGAGAGGGAACAAAGGCTAGGTTTAGCCGGTTGGACTCGAAGTCGCTAGGTTTAGGCGAGAAAATAAAACTTGAAACGATGTTGGTTAAAACGTAATAAGTAGAGAAAACGTGTGTTTGGGCAATAATGTAAAATATCATTTATTTTATCATGGCTTGTTTTATTAATAAAAGTTCTTCAAAAGTGACTTAAATTTGACTATTTTTTTTTGTCATGCTTGCTTTATCAATAAAAGTTCTTTAAGAATAACTTAAATTTAACCATATTTGAATAAAAATTTATAAGACAAGTGGTGCCCCCAACCAAGGCGAGCCTCAAATAAGAACTTTAAAATGTTGAACTTTAGATATAATGTGCCGACCCAGCATCGTTAGGCTCATTCACAGCTTGGAGCTCAGCACACAACAATGAGCTCAACTGGCTCAGGACCCCAACAAAGGTCAGGCCAGCCCAAACGTAACCTAGTAGCAATAGCAATTCAATAAGAGTTGGTCTAACTTAGGCAAAGTAGCTAGGGATAATACCTAGGTTTTCCTAGGGTATGGCGATCGTGGTAGCGACTTGTCGACATGAGCACTATTTCTCTTCCCTACGTTGATCTAGTGTGTGGGCCTATGGAGGGGAGTACTCGGCCAATCAAGTGGCCAAGATAGTTCTGCTACCCGGCCTTGGTGCGTCGCCCGCTCACGGTGTCTCACTCGGATCACGGGAAGGTAGGTGATCGTGGCGGAGAGCTCAAAGTCCGTGGAGCGAAAGAAGACGGAGATGAACATGGAGGAACTACTGAACATGCTCCATCTAAATGAAGCGGAGAAGGACAAGGTGGTCTTGGGAAAGGAGGATTGTGAGAACCTTCTGAAGGTCAAGTGGATGGTGGCGACAGGATTTTTGACAGTGAAGGGTTTCAGCCCAACATCGCTGATGTCGACCATGAGGACTGCTTGTAATCTGGCTAATGAAGTTACATTCAAAGCAATTGATAAGAACCTCTTTGTGATTTAGGCGTTTTGTTTGCAAGGCGGTAACGTATCATGGAGGAAGGGCCTTGGATCTTTTGAGGATACACATTGATGCTGGAAGAATTCGATGGCTCGACAACTATACCGAAGGTCCTGCCTAGCAAAGTTATTGTATGGACCCAAATCCACAAAATACCTCATCTTTTTAGAATCGAGACCATTGTGAAGCGGATTTGGCTACCGAGGTGCGTGAGGTTGTGGAAGTTTACAAGAGAGTCTTGGTTTCGGCCTTGGGGAGTTCCATCATGTTCAAGTGAATCGCTTGCTTCTAAACCTCTTGCACGTGTGGTTACTTTGTGTCACGCCCCACTTTTTAATGGGTCGTTAACCTCTCGTATTTGCGCCCGAGGATCACGCACAAAAATACGGTCATTAGTGTTAGATAATGGTATGCGAGATATAATAGAAATCCGAGCTTTAATAATTTAGGATTAGAAAGTCTTACAAATGGCGAATGTTTTATCGAGTTAGCCAACCGAAAGCGGTGGATTAACCATGGCCGTGGCCTCATATTCCCACGGGCATCTTGAGCACCAGGGCCGGAAACCCTTGGCAACTACATCTTCTTCCTAGTAAACGCCTCCACGAACTCCTACGAACGTTGATCGTCTACCTTGACAACGATCTTACCTTTGGATGTGCCGATATCACGTAAAACAGAGGGGTGAGTACAAAGGTACTCAGCAAGTCCAAACCAGAGGTGGTTTGGTATATTAAAGGTTTGGGCCCTAGCAGAGTCTCTAAAACTGCTCTCGCTAGTTCCCGGGATTATCTCATCTTACCATCACCTTCACATTTCACAAAAGGTTAGTTAAAGCTAATCATAGATGTTCTTCCCTAGCATTCGCCCATTCCAAGGACGTGGCTATTCGAATAGATTTAATTAACTCTGCAGAGGTTGTACAAATTTCCCCACACGATAGGCACAGTCTTTCCCATCCGGTTTTGGTTCCAACAGGCCTAACGAGATCCGTACCCGCTTGAGTGCTACTCTAGGTATGTTAGTATAATCTTCACCATGACTTCTCGGGGATTGGAAGGACAACACGCCACCACAAGGATGACGCATCACCCTAGACAATATGGTGATACCAAATCACCCAGCGGCTTTACAGGTAATACCTAATTACCCAACCTATCTTGTCAACACCACTCTCAATCTCAAATCATCAATATGTGCCTCTAGCACTGCGCCACTGCGCCCAAACACTTCCGTGGAAGACCACTCAGCATCCACGCCAACCGGACCATGGGGCCACTCTCCCCATGTCTGCTCCTAATCGATCGTTTGCCTGCTCCGGCCACCTTGGCTCCAATTATACCTCAACCCAACGGGGTGTGGAATCAAGCCGTCCCATAAATGACGTGTGGCTGTACGAAATATCGCACTAGGTAGAAGGTCTATGAACCGGTCCTTAGGGAGGCGAGCATCTCTCCGCGGGATTCATCCCCGATTGTGATTAGTCCACCTCCCGGTAGACAATCACCACTCACCTTTTTGTTGGAGGGTTCACATTATTACTCAGGTTACATCGATCTTACTTAATCATATTATATCATCATTCATCATTATATTAAGGTCATGATTAGGGGGTAAGGACTTGCCTGGGATGTTCTTACTGATCGGCACTGGCGTCGAACGTCTCTAACGTACTCCGGGAGAAACCTCTAATCCGATCGTCGAAACTACCTCGCGTCGGACGATAAAACCTAGCTTGAACTATAGCACACAAAACAAGCATAGAGCATCATGGTGGTAATAGGTTAGTTGTATAGATCTAGAATTTAGATAAATTATGGAAGTCGTTTCACGCGAAACGGAGTTAAAATGCATGAGTTATGGATTTTACAATATTAATCCCTAATTTATTAATTAGGGTAATATTATAATATAATTTTATCTTGTAATTAATTTGAATCTAATTACATGATAAAATTCCATAAATCGAATAATGAATTTACAAATTTTAAGGAATTTTTCGATATGGGAAATAGGTTTTCTACCTCTCCGTGTACACTATATCGTGTGTACCTAGCAATTACCAGCGTGTGTACCCGACTGTTCTCCATGTGCTGCGGCGGGCACGTGGGTCCCGAGGGCCACTGTGGCCTCCACGTGAGCGCCACGTGGGGCGTGGGCCATGGCCACGTGGGCGGAGGAGGGGCGTAACGGGCGGGCCGTTCCGTTTCACACAGGCCGCATAGCGCGAGGGGGGGAAAGCGGCGTGGCGGCGACGTCAACGGTGGCGGCCGACGGAGTTGGCGTCTTCCGTTGGCCCGAGCTGCCACGGCGGCGGCCTCGCCGGGCCGGCCGGAGTTGTACGCGGGCGGACTTTGCTCGCCGTGACGGTGCTTAGGGTTCCGTCCTTGCCCCCGACCCGATAGCGGTGGAGCGGCGTCGGAGGTCCGTCTCGCGCGGCGGCGGCGTGGCGGCTTTCGACGGCGGCGCCGGCGGCGGTGGCAATACGAGGGCGAGGGTTGGTGCGGCTATGTAGAACGAAAGGGGAAGCCTTCGCCTAGCTAACCTGCACCCAATCCAACCAACGGCGGCAAGGGAAGAAGAGCGAGCGGCTCCAATGGCGACGCGGAGTTGGATTTTGGGGAAGCTTCATTCCTCGAGCTAGGAGGAGGGAAGAGGGGAGGCGGGAGAGCACCGGCGCATTCCGGGCATTCGGCGCGGAGCTGTTGAGGAAGGGGGGCGGTCGATTGGGCACCCGGTGGTGGCTATTTATAGCCTCGCCGCGGAGGTCCGGTCTGCGATATTTTCCGCACCCTCTCTGGGCGCGGCGACCATGGAGCGGGGATCCGGTGGCGAGACGCTGCGTCGTGGCTGCGTGTCCCTCATGCTCCGTCTGTGGGCGCTGGCCGTGGTGTCACATCGCCGGCGCGACGGCGCTTCGAGCCGGTTTGCAGCGTCACCGTGGGGCTTGAAGGCCTCCATGGTGCGGGAATCCGGAATCCGCTTTCCGGCATCTTGGGTGGCGTCGTGCCACGCGGCAGGTGCGGCCTTGTCCGCTACCGGCCGCCGACTCTCGGTCGCCGGTGAACGCCGGTGAGTGCACCGCGCGACCTGCCCGTGCCGTACGATGGCGGCGGGTCGCGAGCACGGCGTTCGGCGCCCGGCTGCGGGCGTTGGCGCCACTTCTGTCATGCCCGTGGCATCGTCTGGGCGGCATCGCCGGAATTTATGGCCTTTGTGGCCCGATCGTCGTTACCAGCTCAGTGGGCGAGGTTCACGTTACCGCATCGCTGTTGGGGTGGACTCCGGTTGCTGTGCGTGGACGGGAGCGGGTGGCCATGAGCTGGCTCCTCGGGAGAATGGACGTGCGTCTGTGCGGGCGTCTTCTCCTACAGCCAGGCTTGGTGCGGTAGGGATGCAGGCGGGGCCCGTCGGCGCGTCCGGGCGCTCGGGGAGGAAGACGACTCTGTCGTCGTTGCCTGGTAGCGAACAGAGGAGGCACAGGGCGGCTCGGCTCTGGGCTCATCGAGCTGGGCTCGATTTGCTGGGCCGGCCCACTCGGTGGTGCCGGTGGAAAGGAGGTGAGGGAGTTTGCTGCTGGGCCGAAAATGAGCCCACGAGCTCTTCTTTCCCTTTTTCTCTTTTCTTTCTCTTTTCTGTTTTCCTCCCTTCCGCATTTTCACGTATACCCAATGTATTTCTCTCCCTTTATATTTACTCTAGTAAATATATATCCTTAGGACTCTTTATTGAGCACTAAGAATACATATACTTGTTCGGGAGAAATACATGGTAGCATACATGTTTTATAAGTCCCCTATTTTCCTCCTTGCTTGTCTCTATTCTTATGTATACTTCTATATGATAGTATGTGTGTGTGTAAGTACCTTCCATTCATTCAAACATATATATTTTTAGGATTTATCATTAAGCACTTATATATATGTTTGTCTGGGAGGACACACATACTCCTGTGTATATTAGTATACATGCCCTCATTATATCCCTTTTATTTCCCCTAGGGCTTACACATGGGTGAGGTGCATATATATTCTAGGAATATACATATATACCTCCACATGCATTCTAGGGTTTGTAGATTTATTCCCCGAGAAAATGTAATTCATGCTCATGCATAGATACTTCCACAATTCAAAGTCTAGATCAAGAATACATACCTTGGCCACCATAAGCTCTGCAAGCAAGCAACACACAAAAGGGGGTCTAATTTCTATATGGTGGGATTTTGATGCAAGGTTTTTTTTTAACAGGGGTTTGGTTTTGCGGAAAGTGGATTAGGTTTTAGTTTATTTCAAAAAGTTCAAATTTTTAGTGAATTTTAAAATGATGCAAAAACACGGGGTGTTACACTTTGGCACCCAAGGGACAAGCTAAAATCCTTCTACAAGTGAAGTATGAAAAGTTGCCTCGATTTTGTGCTCACTACGGCTTAATGGGGCATGTTTACCTCGAGTATGGAGTCGGCGAGTACATTGAGAAGGAGCTTGAGTTTGGTTTGTGGATGATTGCTAATGCTGACTCGTGGTGCCCTAGAACGCTGAGATTGTAATCCTTTGACAGGGAGCAGCCCAAGGAGGAAGTAGGTAGAAGAGGTGGACGGTCTGCCAGGACTTGGGGTGTGGTAGCGGCCCTGGTTCTAGATGTGGAGGACGGGCGCCGATCAGTGGCGTAGCTAGGGCTTAGTGCAAGAGTGGTCCAACCAAATGCAGTGAGTAAAAGAATAGTGTTATAAACACAATATTCAATATATTATAAAACATATATACTGGAGTTTTAAGATTAATCCATTTCTATGGTGGTCCATGGGCCAAGGTGCCACCTATCTAGCTACACCACTGGAGCCGATGTGGAGAGCCAAAGGAGATGCTAACGACAATAGCTCGAACTCCAGAAAGAGAGGTTCAAAAAGATGTAGGAGCAGAAGAGGAATCAGATGAAGTTAAAGATACGGCTGCAAGCCCAGTTAAGAATGCGGCGAGAGCAGAATCACAAGAGGAGCAATAGGGCAATGCAATGTGGCAGCTCGTATTGTCTGGTGCTACGATAATACCTCCTCTACCTCCTGTATATCAATCTCCACGTGATATTAAGAGGGCTAGGAGGGAGGAGAAGAAGAAGGTTGATGCCAAAACTTTTGAAAAAGCGGGCTCCGAGGAAGCACACCGCCCGACGCAATGAGTTGCTTGAGTTGGAACTATTGCAGACTTGGCAACGCTGCAACAATGAAAGAGCTTCGTGATTTGGCGAAGCAATTTGCCCCTTCTATATTATGTGTTCTTGAAACACATGTACACAAGGTTAGAGTGGAAAATTTAAAGAGTACATTAGGCTATGATAGGGCCTTTGTAGTTAGCAGTACAGGTCAGAGTGGAGGCCTGGGTATTTTCTGGAATAATAATATAAGTGTTGAAATCTTGTCATACTCCCAATATCTTATTGATATTGTTATTAGGGAGGGTGACGATGAACCAAGGAGGTTAACATGTGTTTATGGTGAAATGCAAACTAGTGAGAGGTATAAAACATGGAACTTGTTAAAGTTCATTCATGCATCTTATTCTCTCCCTTGGATGTGCATGGGTGACTTCAATGAGGTACCGCGCAGATTAGAACACGATGGGGTGTAGGAAAAAAACTTTACTCAGATTGTGGGGTTCCGGATGTTGTTGATGTATGTGGTTTCAATGACCTCAGATATGAGGGCCATACTTGGACCTACAAAAAAAGGTAGCAGGTGGATCTTATTGTCGGGTCCAGCTAGATCGGGGGCTGGCAACAGAGGATTGGAGTAGTCACTTCCCCAATGCAACGGTGAAGTATTTGACAGTAGTAGCATCAGACCATGGACCCATTCTTTTGAGGTGGAGACCATGTGGCCGGATGAATAGACGGGGGAGGCGCTTCCTCTATGAACAGATGTGGGAATCTCATCCCAATTTCTCTAATAGACTTTCAGAGGCTTCGTGCAAGAAGAGAACAGCTAAAATGGCAAGGGCTCTTATCAAGAAGATGAAGGAGGTATTTAGTAATTTAATGTGATGGGATAGAACTATTTTTAGAAGTGTCAAGGGGGAATTTTGGCAATTGAATACAAAGCTTGAAACCCTCCTGGACGACTCAAGCCGATTGGGCCCATCCCATGCCGAGCTGAAAATTGTTGAGCATATTTGAGAACTAATTTATAGAGAGGAGGGGAGGCAACGCTCAATGGTCACCTAGTTAATGTCAAGGGATAAGAATACTCACTTTTTCCGTCTCAGAGCTAGTAATAGAAGACAGAGGAATAAGATAACGAGGTTGAAGAACTCAAGTGGTGAATTTATAGAAGCGGAGAGTGAGATGGAATCCCTGAACTCAAATTTCTATGAAAATTTCTATCGGTTAGAAGGGACATAGGACATGGATAGGGTGTTTTCCATGGTTGTCGTCAAAGTGCTAGCAAAAATGAATAGGGCGTTGATCAAACTTAATGAGGATATTGAAGTGAAGAATGCCCTTTTCTAGATGTTTCCCCACTAAGGCCCCGGGCCCGGATGGATATCATACACATTATTTTAGAGGCACTAGGAACTTTGTGGTGGGGAAGTTACGAGCATTGTGTTGAAGTTTCGGAAAAGGGAGGAAGATATTTCAAGTATAAACGAGACTCTAATTGTGCTAATACCCAAGATCGCCAACGTGAAGTAAATTGGCAAGTTCTGGCCTATTAGCTTGTGCAACATTTTGTATAAGATTGCATCTATGGTTCTAGCGAACAGGTTTAAGGTCATCCTACCTGAGATTGTGTCAGAAGAACAATCATTTTTGTGTACCAAGTCGGTTGATAACAAATAATATTATTACAACTTATGAGTGCATGCATTTTATGAAACGTAAAAGGGCAGCCAATCAGAGATGTTGTGCTTTTAAGCTGGACATGAAGAAGGCTTACGACGGAGTAGAATGGAATTATCTTTTTTAGCTATTGTACTCCAACTCAGTTTTTCATCAACAGTGGGTGACCACTGTTATACGGTTGCTTACATCTGTGTCTTTCTTTGTTCATTTTAACTAGATGGATTCCTCACGCGTTGCCGCGGGTATGAATAAGAAATCTATGAGTTAGAATATTACTATCATCCTCCTATTCTTTTTCTTTTATTTTTCCCCTTTTTCATTCTCTTTTTTATTTTTTTACTTTTACTCTATATCAACTACCACCATCGGGGCTCATATGTAATTTTATTGAAATATATCTATATGCGATCTTGTTTTGAAAGATTTATTAAAATAAATTCAATGGAATAATCGAATTTAATTTGGTCTTTTGGTTTGTGAGTTATAACATTTTTTTAGTTAGTTCATGCAATGGGGCCTGCCGCTGGATGTCGAGTCTTAGTGGGTCTACCGAGGTGGCATGCTTGCATGTCGAGAGAACTCCTTAGTGGGGTTTCTCTACATAGGTGTAGTAGATGGAGACAGGTTGGATCAGTTCATACCAACTTGGGGTTTTGCGTCAAGGTGATCCAATTTCACCATATCTATAAACTCTCTTTAAACGTGGGGATCGGCACTGTACAACTACAGTGATTTCTATGAGAATAGCTACAGTACAGCATCCCTCGCCGTCCGATCCATCCTGGAATCGATCCGTGCCGTCCATCCCTCGCCCGCGCCCACGAAGCCTCTCTAGAACGTTCTCCAGTCCTCCGGAAAAAAATCCCACCCCTTCGCTCAATCCCGCGCGCCGCCCGTGCCCCGCAGTCCGGCGAACGCGGCTTGCACCATTGTGTTGAACCCGCCGCCCGCCGCGCTTTGAGCCCGACGTCGAGCCACCGCCGTGCCGAGCTCGCCATCTGGCCTGCTTTCGCTGAGCGCCGGCCATACCGGAGCTGCGCACCCGCCCTGCCCCCGCGACCAGCAGGACAGGTGGCGCGAGCCTCACCGGCATGCCGCCGGACCGAACGCCGCCACTGCGCCCTCGCTGTGCTCCCACGCGATGTGCCCGCCGTAGCCCGCCGGTGGAGCCGCGAGCCCCTCGTCGCCGAGCCCAGCGAGCACGAACCGCGCAACCAGCTGAAATCCCACTGCTGCCGACGTAGGACCTGTCAATGTGTACTGTGCAGCGTCAAGTCAACAGATCAATATGGATAAATCTTCTATACATTTTGCAAAAGGGGCCAGGCAACAAATCCGAGATGAGATCAAGGAGGTTCTTGAGGCCCAGAATGAGTCTCTCAGTGAGAAGTATTTGGGTATGCCAACCGATGTGGGTGTGGCAACGTCAAGGGACTTCAAATACTTAAAGGACCGGATGTGGAATAAGGTTGAGGGATGGTTGGAAAAGTGCCTCTCATCAGGAGGCAAGGAAATATTAATTAAAGTTGTCACTCTAGCTTTACCAACTTATTCAATGTCCTGTTTTAGGTTGTCGAGAGGGCTGTGTGACCACCTAACAAGCTTGATAAGAAATTTCTGGTCCCTCGAGCTCTCCTTCGACCGGATCCACGGGCGGCTCCCTCGAGCTCTCCTTCGTCGGATCCATGGCCTGTCCATGGATTTTCTTTTTTTTTGTTTTTTTCTGATTAATCGTGGCACTTTTTGGTGGTACTAAAAACCACCACGGTTCAATTAACCATGACCTTTGCTTCGTGGCGGTTAACAAAACCGCCACGTAAATGGAAAACCCCGCCACGGTTAATAAATTCTATAGTAGTGTATCCCCCTCTGACGGAAGATCGGGACCCCCCTATTCCCTTCGAAGGGCATGCTTGACCTTAGGCGACCTGCGCAGGCGGGTTCAAGGATTGAGGAGGGGGGCCACATCTTGACAGAGAAGAGGAGGGTCGCTAGATCTCGGTCGCACCAGATCTTGTCATCATCTTCGCATGGGGCCAGCAACTCCAGTCCATGTTAGGCCCCGCGCCACGTGCTCCATCTCCTCGCTGGGTCGCGTCACCCTCTCTGCCTCCATAGTCGCTGCACCACATCGAGCCCCGCACTCGCCTAACTGGCGCAGTGAAGTGGAACAATGGTGTGGGCAAAGAAGAAGAAGAGGAAAGGACGATGGCGTAGAAGAAGAGGAAGGATGGCACTGGCGAGAGGGATGGAGTGGGCAAGGTAGGAGGGAGGCGGTGATTGGGCGCTCTTGGCATAGGGGAAGAGCAGGGGCTAGTGGATGGTGCAGTCAGTGGACCATATATAACCTAAAACAACACTTTTTATGGGACACCATTCAACTCTTAATTACAACAGAGGGAGTGCATGTGTATCGATGCATGTGAATCAACCAGTCCAGAATATATTCGTCGGCTTTGGATATATTGGGTTGGTAATTGACTCCATATTTGTGGCATGCATGGTTTTTTTTTTTCATTCCTCTTTCTTTGGTTTGCTTTCTTATATTCCCAGACTATATACGATCAAAATGAGAAGCTGTGTGGTAGGGTAGGAAAAGTTACCGCATATGTCACTGTTGACGTTGGCGATTGTATTGCCTATTGTATTTTAACTGAAAAAAGGATAAGGTTCTTGAGATAGAAGAGATAAATTATATATATTGATGGGATTGGGATAGATGAGTTGGTGATGGAACTGCCATCAGTGAGCCCCAATATCAATAGTCAACCCCGACTGCGACGTCGTGTGCCGATATATATCGCGATATGATGAGTGCTAGCGACGGTGAATCGAATAGAGAACTCACGGTCTGTCTGCGACTCTATTATAGAGTCTAAGCTTATTTATTACCTTTATATTTATTGTATTTTGATGACGTGGCGTTGATGTGCCAGTGTATTTATGGGAAAAAACTAAGACTCCAAGTCTTATTTAGACTATCTGCACTGGGATACTGGAATTGATTCCTGTACCGTCCACGTCAGTTTTTATAGATAGAATTTGCTGCACCGGGTTCCTGGGAAGGCCACGGTAAAGAAGAGAGAGAAGAGAAACCCGGAGAATCTGGCGCTGCAGAGCGTACCTCCGGTACCGGCCACCTCGGACAAGCACAGCATGGGCGGGAGGCAAGGAGTGGGAGAGAGAATGTGTCAGCGGTGGGTCCAACGATTTTAGCCACTTAAAAAATATTTTAACTCACAAATCATAAAACCAAATTAAATTCCGATTATACCATTAAATTTGTTTCAATAAATCCTTTAAAATAAGATATCACATGGATATATTTAGATAAAATTATAAATAAGCCCCATGATGACTAAGACGGATAGAGGAAGCATTTAAAGAAAGATGAGTGCGGAAGAAAAATGTTATAAAGGAGAGAATCTTGATGATTAGAATGTATAGAGGAAGTAAATAGAGAAACATGAGTGCGGACGGTCTTAGACTCCAAATCTACAATACCGAGATAATAAATGGTGTTAAACTCTACATGATAGAGTCTGATGTGAGTCTTGCTTATTGGTTACACCACCAAACATATGCATGCATGCACATGGGCACGACGACCACAGCAGAGGTACGGCACCAACGCCGGATCGTATATCTTCCTCTGTCGCAAATATTTGTACTGAAAAACCATATTTCCCTCACGAGGCGAGGCTTTCGGCGGCATCACATAAAGGGACGGAGGGTATATCGCAGCTGCTGTGTCCAGCATGCATTCTGCATCTGTTGTACGCTATATGCATATTGCTTGTTTGGTTCGTTGGCTCCACCGTAACCTGCTAGGTACCGGATGCATGCCTGTTTCTAGGGAGCCTAGAGGCATTTGTGGTTCTGTATGCTGCTAATTGCGCATTTCGTGTTTGGTTGTGTGCAAAGTGGATAGAGTCACCTCTTCTTTCAACCGGTAAGTGGACCTCCACTTTGGCATTACGTAGAACGGGCCTTGTGCGCCATGGTCCAGAAGGACTCCAGCACGGCTCCGTTGAGCCCACGCTGCTGCTGGCACCACACCACTCAACGTTGGGGGCTAGGTTCGTTGTGGTGGTGGTGCGCGACCGGGGCCTGTGCTGGCATTCAGGCACACGACGGCACATAGTTTTCCTGTGGATATAATATAAGATGTCGTTGCGTCGTACGAACTGAATCAACTGATGATACATGCGCCCTGTATTCTACTTGATATGCCAACGATGAGCTGCGAGATATGGCTACGATCTGCACGAATGCATCGTATTGTGGTTCTCGCGGGCGGGGTCTAATGATGCTTTGTGCTGCCTCGAGATGTTGATGAGTGATCGAGTCCACCATGGTTGCATGTTACTTGCGTTGCCAGGAACGTGCATCAGAGATATATAGGGATCGAGAGGCACTAGTTGTCTGGCTCGCCACATCCTTTTTTTTTTTTTTTTTGGGGCCTGATCGAGCCCCTACTGAAACTTATTAAGGCTGACTCAACAGAGTAGCCATACCGTAAAAATGCATAGGTAACGAGTGTTTTGCGTAGCAAAACCAGCGTCCAACGGATGATCAAACAGGGTGCGCATTGTGGGTACGAGGCGAGCCGGTTGGCAAACATGCGTCGCCTCTCACCGAGGAGGCAAACCTCTCTGTACTGCAGTGGTGGGCCCATCGGGGCGTTGGTCCGCCTGTGGACCGACCCGGACGGGCCGCCGCCGTCCTCGCCGCACTCTGGCCACGGCCTCGCTGCGTCGTCGCGTGGCCGGCATGGCGGATTTTTACGACGAGGGCGGCCGGCGAGATGGATCCGCTGACGGTCCGCTGCGGCTGCCTGCTTTCGCCGCGCCGCAGGTAACGCCGGCGTTGGTACCGCTCATCGCGGCTGCTGCCACGAGATGCTGCGCGCCGCCAGCCGACGCGCAGTTGCTTGCTTTCGCCCCCGTGCCGATATGGACGAGGGAGGTGGAGAAGACGCCGGTAGGGGCGCGGGCCGCGGATCGGATCGCGGGCGGGATCCCGAGGGGGAGCCAAAGCGGCGACGGGACCACTGCCGGGAGGGAAGCTGCAGCGGGACTGCGGCGGCGATGAGATTCCGTCCGTCGGGGCTGGTGACGATGGAGGATTTATTTATTTATTTTTGACAGGAACATGGAGGAGTTTGACTCGAACTGCATCGGCTGTTGGAGCTCGTCAGTTTTGGGTCCTATTTTTTTTTACTGTTGATTCCTCAATGCATGATATGGGTGTCTTTTTTTAGGTTCATTGTTGGAGTCAGCCAGCCTAGATGGTCATCGATCAGGTGTTGCTGTGTCATCATCAGTGGGCCCTATAAATAGCACGGCCGGCAGAGAATGAAACTCGACACGTACACACGTTCATCAGAGATATGTAATCGGCTGCACGTACTATTTCAATCAGCCATGCCAGCAGCAGTGCCCAAGTCGGTGTGCTAAGCTGAGTACTCCTACGTACTAGGCTGTAGCCGTTACTACTCCGTGTCAACAGGGTGATGGCGCTGACGACCCTGATGTGGAAAAGGTGTCTGCGTGTCGCCTTAGCGCTTTGCCCCAACAGGCTACGCAGCAGCCACGCACTGGCTCCGGACTCTGGGTGGCATCTCTATCAATCGTCCCTGCCGCTCCAGATAGATGGTCTCATCATATCCGATCCCGGTAGGCAGACGAACATGCCATGTCCGCCTCACTCGATCGTGGAACAGCTAGTAACTCTAGCCGATCCTACAAAAAACGATTTGTAGGGGTGGTTGAAGCACTAGCCACCTCTATCATTTTCATGTGTAGGGACGGTTCATTCTACAACAACCCCTACATTTGATGTTGCCTCAAGAAAATTGAATCTTGAACCGCCCTTACAATTCACTTTCCCACCAAAAAAATTCAAAACATGTAATTCAAATCTGAGTAGAACGTATCCACATATATGATTCAAATCAACAGACAATTCACAGAATCATTCACATAATTTGTAAGTCTGATCACATAATTCACAGAATCATTCACATAATTCACAGAGTCCAACCATTAACATTCACAAGTTCAATTAATGGCCTAAGCCTAGCCTTTCCCACCCACGAAGATGTTGGTACTGAGGATGTGTCCCTAAATCGGACTCTTTGTCATGATATTGGCCTTTGGCGCTTATAATCTGGTCCAATCTGAAGTTGCAAAGGTCGCCGACAAGTTACAAGAGGTTGTCATCTTTGTATGGGTCAGCTCTGATTCCTATCTCTTCTTTCCAATACACAATGAGCATATATGTAAAGACAGTGAGCATATGTAAAGACAGAGCATTTACAAAGACAATGAGCATACAAAGACATTGAGCATATACAAAGATTATGAGCATATATTAGCAAAGACTGAGCATTGACATGAATCAAAGTACCTCTTTGCTGCATGATTTGCATTTTGTGAGTCAATTTTGTTGCATGATTCATGTCAAATCCTCACGAGTGGCCGAGTGGGAGCACCTGTTCCCGCCGTTCCTCAGGCCGACTACATTTAGCGGGCTGGAAATGAGTTGGGCCTCCAGCTTATCGGACTGGAAATAAATTGGGCCAACTAAGTGAATTGGGCCAATAGCTTTCACGGAAATACAGCCCACGAGGAGCAACCCTTAACGGCTGCCGCTCGGTGCCACCCTCCTCCGTCGCCACCCCGCACCGCCGCCATCAGCGCTCTCTCCCCTCTCCCTCCTCTCCCTCTCCACACCGCGGCCAGCGACATGGCGGCAGCAGCGGCTCGCCTCGGCCTCCGCGCCCCCGTCAGCCCTCGCTGCCGACGCGACCTCCGTCCTCCCCCGCACCGCCGCGACCTCGTTCCTCCTCCGCGCCTGCGCCAGCACCCTCGCCGCTGACGCCTCGGAGTCGGCACCCAGCGCCGGGGATGCTCCCACACCCAACATGATCTGGCTGCAGAGGGAGCTTACAAAGGTCAGTATGTTGCAGGAGGCCAGGTTGGACGCTCTCCATCGCGACACCCTCACCATGCGGACCGAGCTGGCGGCGGCGAAGGCTGCTCACGCCGCTGCCATCTCCGACTGCAAGCGCGCAGCAGCCAGGACAGCGGCGTGGAGCTGCGTCGTGGGTGGGCTTTGTTGTCGCTGCTGTACTCACCGTGATGCTGTGATCCTTTATTGTAATAGTGTATTCACCTGTGGAACCATATTTGGGTGGGTTTGTTGACGCTGCTGTACTCACCGTGATGCTGTGATCCTTCTATGTAATAGTGTATTCACCTTTGGAACCCTATTTGGTATTGGAGATTTTAATTTGGAACACAATGAAATTGGCAAGCAGGAAAGTGGCAATGAAATTCGGTGAAATTCAACACAATGCCTTGCTTATATTCGCATGACTGTCCTTCTGTAAAAAGTGTATGCTGGTTGCACTTGAGATTAATTGATTTCTAACACAGACATGACTATGTTATTGCTTCTGTTAGTTTCTGTGCTGTCTATTGATTAATCCTAGTTATTTAGCTGTGTTACCAATATGAGCTTCAGATTTCCAGCTCATAAGGTCCTTTCTTTGCCATGGTTGCACATCTATGGATATATGGCATAAAATTCTCTACATGATTTGAACTGTCAACTACACATAAACTTGATTTTGGTGTTTACATATGCCAAATTACCTCCACATGCTTTGCAGTCTGTCAGTCCAAAGCATCAGTGTGTTTTGTTATCTCTAAGCCTCCCTACAGAGCAGTGGAAATTCCTTTGTGTTACTCATACATTTGGGAGAACCTTCTCTGGAGGGAGTCAACTGAGATGCTATCTAGATGGCGATCTAGTAGCAAGTGAAAAAAGTGCAGGTATGTCAAATCCTCACTTCTTTGCTGCATGATTTGCATTTTGTGAGTCAATTTTGTTCAATCATCAGATCTAAGTACTTACAATAATATTCAAATACTTTCTTATTCACTAATCACAATAGCGGTTGTTTTCCTTACTACTTGGGGGTGTTAGGTATCTTTTGGGGAAGATTAGTCATTAACAACTTGGACTAATAACAGTAGTTTGCTGAAAACACCATATTTGAGATAGTATTCTGCCAATAACAGTGTTAATATTGTAATCTCTGTTAGTTCTTGCATGGTCTTACAAGAATGGTAATTACTACTAAGTTGCTCAAACATTCAACAAAAAAGACTTAAATGTACAGGGCTTAATTGCATAAAAATTAGCTGTTGCATATCTTATATACTCATTTGGCTTTTATGGTATCTGTTTTTCAATAGTATTTTATCTTTCTTTTGATACTTGCAGGTATGCAAAAGTAAATAAACTAATGACTCGTAGTAGTTTGGTACAGAATTGATGCCCATTGGTGAAGAACCTTCCTCTCTTGGTTTTGAGAGCACTTTTGCTTTTACTGGTCAAATGGGCCCTGTTTATGCATTTTCCGATGCTCTCTCCTGAACAAATAAGAGGCATTTATAAACTAGGACCAAGTTACATGTACTCTTTCCTTGGCGATCAGAATTTGCTTACAATGATGACTTACGGTACAAGGGAATACTTGATGCAAAGGATGGCATTTCATCGAAAATGATTTGTGGCTTGAATGCACAGGTTTGAGCCGGCCTCCTAACTTGATATTCTATCTTTTTCAAGCTAATGCTGTAATCATAGAATTGAATACTTATTCTTTTCTCTCTGCAGGCTAGTAACAATCGGACTTTTGTTTAATGTATCATCTACACTGGATGGTCTTGACAAGAGTAAGTTTGAGGCAACCACCATGGGTGGAACAAAGATATGCTCCGGCGCCTGCTACAAGAAATAATCTATTGTGTTGGTGGTGTTTCTGTAATATTCCCTCTTCTGATCCACTTTGATGATGCTGTGGTTCATAATGGAAAGTCTGCAACCAGAGATCAATTGGCTGGTCAAGTTATTGAGCTTGTTGCATCTGTTCTAGATGGAAATATAGCAAATCAGCAACAGATGATGCATCTTCTTTCTGGATTTTGTATTTTAGAGTCCCTTTTCCAATCTGTTTCACCGCAGCTGCTAAATTTGAAGACTTTCAGCATCGATATACATGTTTACTGTTTTGAAGACCTCTAGTGAGCTCTCCCTCTCCCTCTCCCTCTCTCATCTTCTTGTTTGGAAGTGGTTATATCATTAGCTTATCTGCTTTTTTTTCAGGCATGTCGGAGACTGTTGAGAGATGATCTTTCACAGTTTTACTTGAATCCACATATCTGGGCATATGCAACCTATCAAGTACAGAGAGACTTTATTTGTTTGTTTCTGATACAATATTTTGAAGCTGATGGGAGATTTTTACCAGTATTATGTGCGCTCCCTAAGATCATTGATGTCGTAAGACAGTTCTACTCAGAAAAGCTAGATCCAAGGTTTTGTAAGCCTTTGCTGGTAAGCAAAAAGGTGACTGGAGAGAGACCAAGCATCGAAGAAATTCGCAAGATCCAACTTCTCCTGTTGAGTCTAGCAGAAATGAGCTTAAAGTAAATTACTTGCAACTGTTTGTCAAAGATTATCTTATGTGTTTTCTCTCGATAAGCAGTCTCAAATTTCTGTCCTTTTCATTTTCAACAATGCTGCCCTGTCCTTGATTTGCATATGCTAACATTTTCATTCAATATTATTTAGACTTAACTGGTGATCTAATTATCTGTTTCAGGGTTTCTCGACATGATATCAGAGCTCTTGTTTCCTTTTTTGAAAGAAGTCAAGATGTTGCATGTATTGAGGACATACTCGATATGATTATCCGTGCCCTTTCACACAACTGGCTTCTACCATCTTTCTTGGAGAAGTAAATTCATTTGGTGGTTGTTACATTTTCATCAATCTTCTAAAGAGGTAATTTCCTTTGATTTACTTACAGACTATTATCATTAGATAAAAGCAAGCAAAGCTTTCACACTGTATAGTGTGAAATCAATCTACATCAATTCTCATGTTGACAGGGAGCTTTTGCTATCGTCATTACTCATTAGGATTTATTAAATTGCACCTCTTCTGGACCTTTTGTGATTGACAATATTTTTCCTTCATGACATCCTTTTTGTCTCCGACTGGTGGACAATATTTTTCCTTCATGTCATCCTTTTTTGTGATACCATTCAGGGCAATATATGCAAATGCAGTTTTTTTGTGTCTGTTTTCTTTCTGTATCGTACTTTTCAGTTTATATATGAAGATGCAAATATTTCCATCATTTGTTTGGCAGGGAATTTGAGCCAATCCGCCTATTGGGCCTTCAGCTTCTTGGCAAGCTTTTGGTTGGAGTTCCATCCGACAAAAGAGGACAAAAAATGTTTAGCCTCCCTGTAGGACGACCTAGATCTATTGCTGAAGATATAAGGAAAGGGACAACAGCAGCATCTCAACTGTTTTTCTATTCAATACACTTCTCAAGTTTGCACTTTCAGATCATTTATGTGCTAGTCTTTTTGATCTTCTTCTTGGTGGAGCCAGTCCTAAGCAGGTAATCATCAAATTTCATACCAAGTGTAATACTGTGATATTTATCCTCTTATCTCTTACTTCCAATGTTAACTAATGCCCTCAATGAAGTAACTAATGCTTGCATTTTCTGTCTAGGTTTTACAGAAACGTTCCCAATCTGATGCTTTAAAAGATGGGAGAATGGCTCCTTTTACTATTTTTGATAATAAACAATTTGTCGAAAATTTTCCACGATGAAATGCCGTGCAGTGGTGGTTGACATAAACCCCAGTGAAAATGTTCCAGCGGTTGACATAAGGAACTGCTAGAAGAAATAAGAGTATTTTCGCTATAAATACATTTGTATCGGTCCGCTATCAATCGAATATGAACAATTCAGCGTGTGGGTCTCGTTCAAAGCACCACGCTGGCTCTCTCTCCTTTCTACCGTGACTTTATCTCCCGGCCCTGTGGTAGCGTCAAGTTTCACTTGCAAGGACCGTGAGCTCTGTGACTGGTCTTTGTTTCCCCTCTACACCTACGACAGTGGCAACGCTGAGTCACTGACAGCGGTCCATGGCAACAAAAGCTAGACATAGTGTGTATATTTTTCTATCCATTACTTTTACAAACAGAAGTGTATAGAAAAAGCCATGAATTAAAAAAAGGCCAAAATGTCTTATAACAGAGGCAGTATAAAATTAGATGAACTTATCTTTGCACATTTTGTGATTTATATACAGTTGACTAGAGGTTGAGCACATTCTTATTGCTATGTACATGTCCAGTTGCACGACAAGCCCCGGGTGCTGAAACTTGTAGTTGTACTTGTAACACGTACAGAATACATGGCCGGCCCGCTACTAGAGCAGCAGCTACAGGATATTATACAGCCACAGTACAACCACCAGGAGCAGGTTTGCCTGCTCTGATCCCATCAGTTGAGGTGCTCCTTTGGAACACCCTCTGATCATGCCCTTATTCTTCAAGTTCAAAACACACTCTCTGACCATGCTTATTAACACACCTGGTCGTTTACGTACGTAATACGTACATGTACACTTGTACTGTTTGTACACGCCGAACGGTGCATCTCATATCACAAAGCACGCACCACTCGAACTAGTTGCCTGGCCATCACGAGCAGACTAACCTGCGAACTGCTGGCGGCGCGACGCCGAGCGGAGAAGCGGCGACGCAAGGCTGCTGCTGGCCCTGACCGCCGCCGGCGACGTGGCCGGGGATATCGACGACGACACGGCGTGCCAGCTGCTGCTGCTGCTGCCAGGGTCGACGACGCAGCAGAAGAGCGCCGACAAACCACACGGCTGGTGGTGGTGGTGGTGGTCGCCGTACAGCAGGCGGCTTCCGACGGCGACCTGATGCCTTGCCTTCCTGTACTCCACGATGGCTCGGTACACCAACGGGATTAGGCCTTCCATTGCAATGGCGACCGAGAGCTTGCTGAGCTCGAGCTCGAGCAAGAAGTGAGCCTCACTCAACGATGCTATAAAAGGGGGTGGTCCTCTCAGGAGGAGGCTACTATAGCAGCTGCTGCTTTTCACCTATAAATCCTAGACGTAAACGTCTCACCAAATCCCCTAGTATGATAGATTTTTCTTAGTCTCTGGCGCCTCGGACGATGCTTATCTGCAACTGTATATACCTGCAACTGCTGCTTCGTAGCTCTTCCCGTCACTGCATCACTGATGGTCAAGTCTTAGTCTCTGGTGTCTCATTCTTGCTCAGTACACATGGTGATCAAATCGCAGTGATAATAATTGTAGAGGGAGATGTGATGTGAAGGAGGTGTGAGCTTAAATCTTTGAATCATTTGCTGGTGGCGGGTAACTTTCACTACTGGCAACAACAGGGCGGGAAATATAGATCAGATAGGTTGGGTCGTCGATTGATGGCCGACATAGATCTTCTCGTCGAAGATGAATTTCGGACAGCGTGGATGCTCGTGGACGCGAAGCTTCAGAGTTATGCATCCTCCATTTCATCTCTGTAAATGTTTCTTTAAGAGGTTTGCAGAGGAAAGCTTATCTGAAGTTTTGGCTATACTGTTTCTATATTTTCAGATACTTGCACTCTTGGCAGAAGCCCATAACAGAGTAACAGTATAGTTCAGTTAATACCATTTACAAGCAATGATATGTATGTAGGGAACTTTGATCACAAGATTGATGGTACCATTAACAAACAACTCAACTTCAGTTGCTTTAGTTCACTCAGTCGATAGAACGACATCGACAACTCTGAAACCAAGCACTTGGCAATTGAATTTAGCGGCCATACACTTGAAGTCCTCAATCCATTATCGAAAAGACAAACCAAAAGTTAGGGGCACTCACGCACACGCTCCACTGATTTGCCCTCTTGATGTGCTCGTCTCACCAAAAAGCAGTAGCCAAGAAGCCAAATCTTGGCACATCAAAGTATCTAACTCTGCACCTATCTCTGTTTTAAATCTCTTCTTTGATCATGCTTTATTCAGTGCAAACGAAATGAATAAGACTAGTTGGTACTTTGTTCCAAGCTTGTTACAGTTAACAAAATGAATAGCATGGAGTATGTGTGATATGTCCATGCAGCTCCATGTTCCCAGCACACCTGCTGTACGAAGTGACTGGCTACCTGTAGAAACAGAATGTGTCAAAGCATTTTTAAAATTCAGTTCAGGTGCTGGGTATACATCAAAAGGTCAGAATGTTCTGAATAGTGAGCTCTGGTTAGCTGATTGAACTATAATGAAGCCAAAAAGAAGTGCTCAGCATTCCTTAGCTTGAATTTTTACAGCTTACCAGATGCAGAGGGAGATTAGGAGAAAACAGTTTCAAAGCTTTGCCTTCGAGTTTCAGATGAAATTCTAATAGTCCATGGTAGATTAATTATCAGTCGGTCTCATTGTAAAATCGTCATGTTGAGCTTGCAACTAACTTGAGCATTCGGTTTCACTTGTACAGGATGATTACGCTTCTCCTGTATGAAAACGTATTCGAAGAATACATGTACTAGACAAAGTAGCTATACGTGATAGAGTTAGCCACGCATACGTCCATGAAAATGGGTGCATGTATATGAGCATCAACTTCTACACTATGCATAAAATAAAAGTTATGTCAAATTTGTTAGGTAATGCAATACCTAAGAATGGGGGCCTACTGCACGGCAGTTCCCTCCTAGTTTTCTATTGTGGCTTTGACATTTATGATATCGTTGTTTAAAGGGAAATAGTGATTAGTCCTAGTTTTTTAAATTTGATGATTTACCCATTTATTTTTAAATTCGAGGAAGAGGTTGCCCATATGTTGGCCCTTTTATTGTTAGAGGTATTGTAATTTTATTTTTACCCCAATTTCAGGATTTATTAGTATTTGTAAAACTAGTTTCCACGCTTAAGAGACGACAAGACAAAACATGTTCATAGTCACAAGTCACAAAAACCAACCAGCCAAATTAGAGTTTTATTGCCATCAATAACATTGTATATTGTTCTCACCACAAGGATTCCAGTTGGTTCTCACCACAAGGATTCCAGTTCAAACTCAAAAAGGACTCAACAGGGACACTTCATAGTCAATCTTTTGCACTCAACAACGTAGCAATTCTTATTGGAAATAATTTATTCAGATAATTTTTTAGAACAACTCATTTAACCAAATACTGTATTGTATATTTCTCGAAACCATCGTTTTATCTATTTTTATATGTTTGCTACATGTATGTTATCATATACTAGTTCTGTGACTTCTGTCCACGTCAGAGCCAGTGTGGTACTTATCCTGCCAAAGCTGAATGGCCTTGGTCCATGTGGCCCAACTTGAAGTTGAAGCACGTCCCAACCCAGAGAGAGTATTATTGCTCTTAAAAAGGCCCAGTTAGAGACTTCGGGAAACAAGCATGAAAGCCCAGAGACTCATCAGCAACGATGAGATACCGATTTGGATTTAAAAAAAAAAAATGAGATACCGATACTCTTTTCAACGTGTCACGACTCACGTCAAAGTAAGTTCCCATATCAGATGGCCATGTTTGGATCTTTCAAGCTAATAGTTAGCTGCATTAGCTAGACAGGCAACTAATAGTTCTTGATTAGCTTGGATGGTTGGATAGCTTAATCTAAGCTAGGTCGGTTAAATCGTCAAGAGCCTATTTAGCTATCTTTTTATTTATTATTATTCTAACCGACTCAAATGCATTTTTCAATGTTGTTTCAGCCATCACTTATTATTTGTTTTTTTTTTCATAGGGCACTACTTGAAATGACGAGGTATGAAATTAATTATATTGGGATTGATGTTAGAAAATTTTACTTGTGCTTGTAATATACTCTCCTCCGGGATGGTATTAGAAGTCGTTTTGGACAAGGTTTGGGTCAAACATCGGGAATATAAAACATCAATAACTTTTAAGTTGTTGAGTTTCTAAATCTAAAACTTATATGAGTAGATTTGTCTTAAAAATACTTGATAAAAATATACATATATGACATCTCCATAAATATTTTTATAATAATAAGAGGTAAAAGTTGTGTTTTGGAGACCGTGTCGCTGTCCTAAACGACTTCTAATACCATCCCGAGGGAGTAGGTCCCAAAAAAATTTGGCGGTCCATAAACTTGTAAAATATTGTCATCTAGATCACTAACTATTGAACTTTCGTATATGGGTTCCTAAACTTGTATAACAATATCATATGGGTCTCCAGCTCCTCTCAAATTTTGATATTTGAGTCCTAGAACTTATGTTTCACCTAGGTCTTTGAGCTTGCACTTCAAAAACATATATGGTGCTAATGTGACGTACTAATGATGTATTGTTGTGTGAGTTTATGGACCTAGATGACACCGCCGCTATACAGGTGTTCTGTGACTCAAGAAAATAAAATTGGGAAGATAGTGACCCAGATGATATACCACTTTAGATGTTCGAAAAACCCATAAATGAAGATTTGAGAGTTAGGGACCCTAAATGGCATTGCCACAAAAGTTTAGAAACCGTTGATGAATTTTACTCATGTTTTTATTTCACGTGTCTTTTTATACAACAATTAGTAACTACTCCCTACGTCCCTTTAAAGAGTGTCGCTTGCGCTTTCCAAAAAAAATTATTATCATTGCAAAGATCTTAGAATCTAGTTTTTTTTTATCAAATTTATTTGTAGATAAAAATGTTACACATATTTTTTTCCGATATAGAGTCAAACTTGTGGCACACACACCAACGGCGACACCTCTTTAAGGGGCAGAGGGAGTATTTAAAAAGAATAGCAATTGTCAAAGTACAATTTGGTAGGCTTTGGTAAATTCAACTAACCTACTACAATACTCCCTCAGTCCCTAAATAACTATCGCTTGCACTTCCAAGAAATAACTTTTGTTAAATATATATTACACTATGTTTATGGTACACAATTAGTATCATTAGACACATAATTCAATCAAGTTTTTTATCAAATTTATTTGTAAATAAAAATGTTACATATATTTTCATGAAAAATAGACTCAAACTTGTGGCACGCACACCAACAATGACACCTCTTTAAAGGGTAGAGGGAGTATTTAAAAAGAACAGAAATTATCAAACTAAAATTTGGTAGGCTTTGGTAAATTCAACTAAACTACTACAGTACTCCATCGGTCCCTCAATAACTAAGGTTCTGCTTTTGATTCACTTGAAATTTAGTATTGTAGCTGAAATTTGGCAATCAGAAGCACTTTTCGCTTTGTTTGTGGTAATTGTTGTTCTATCATGAGCTAACTAGGCTTAAAATTTTCATCTCGCAAAAGTACATCGAAGCCGTGTAATTAGTTATTTCACTTACCTATATTTGATGCTCCATGTATGAGGCAAAAAAATTGATGTGATGGGAAATCGTAAAGTTTGTGGATCCAAACAACCTTACTACAAAAGAAACGAAGGGAAGGAGCCAAAACAAAAAGCGAGAATGCGCGCACGCATGCATATGCATGTGAAGTGAAGAGTGAAGGCTTTGCATTGGTAGGGTATCGCGCGTGCACGTAAACTGACGAGGCTGCATGCATGCATGCATGCATGTAGTATAGGCTTTAACCAAATCTGGCTCCAGGGTCTGCCCGGACAAGCGTGCAGGACACATCCAGGCTCCATGCATGCCACAATGCACAGTGTATACAGTAGTAGGAGTACAACCAGATGCTTCTTCAGTTAAACTACACGCACGTATGTCCACTACGCCTGGCACGTAGAGTACACTGCACTTACTGTTACCATACTCGCTCCAAAATGTACTTTTGACTGCTGATCTGCTTTATACGTACGTACAACGTAAGTACTGTATTATAGCCTCTAAAAATATTGGCAACTTGTTTCTTGAAATGATATGCTAGTCACGTTCACGTACTACTACTACTAGTCCAAGACAGTAAATAAATTGGTTGATGAAGTGATAAGTGATAAAGTAACTTTGCTATCATTGTTTTTATGGAGTTGTTAGCAGCTTAATACAGCAACTAGCTGTAGTATATATATACTCCTACTAGTGGTTGCCTGCATCCATGGCTATAGCTTTAGAGATTGGTCGAGAACTTGATCCGATCAGGGGGGCCAAAAGAAGGGGACATGCAAAGCATGGTCACATAACCCAAAAAAAAACAACTTTGCCCAGCACAATATTTGCTGCATGGTGCTCCTAAAATATGCAAGGATGCATCACATCATAGGGCGCCGTCCTCAGTCGACCAGCATACTAGGAGTAGCCAGTAGCTCGATCGGCCATGCACGCGAGAGCATCGCATCTGAGCATGCATGCAAAGCACCTGACGAGGCTCGACCACACTAGCTTTTAGCATGTTCTAGACATTTGGGGCACGGCGAAAGGGCAATGATGGTGCCACAAGATCGCGCGACACCATGGTTGGGCAACTAAAAGGACTCTATCACGACTAGGACTATGAGCTAGTAGTATACTAGAAGGAAGCATATCTGATTGTGTCCATCGTCGATCGTCTTCACACACTGCTAGGGGATCGGAGGGGACACCACTTATGCCCCCATGCATATTGTGTTTGGTCTCTGCGATGCATGCTTACTTTGCATGCATGTACGTAAGTGCGTGCTTTTTGCATGCATGGTGACCACTTTGATCACGTACCACCGCATGCTGCTAACCAACTTTAATCAAACATCAATGTGCTTTCTGTACGACGGCCAACTAACTAGTAGTATAATAATATATGGATTATTGTAGTTGTACTGATTGTATATAGTTATGTGGAGAGGTATTTCGACAACACATAACGTCCGTGATAAACCTTTTCAAAGTTCGACCGTGTATGTCAGACTAAGTTACCATGCTACCTACTCTCTTGTAATACAAATTTAATTAGTAAAATCTTGAAACCTTATTACATTATATAGTACAGTCATTAATTAAATAGTTATGCACAATCTATATGCTAGCTTGCATTGTTCTCTGTCTCTCCGCATCACAATCGCATGAACAGAGAACGGTGGGTGGGTACCTTTTTGTCAAGCGAGGCCTTTATAATATAAAAATGGCCTAGCCTATTATCCTATCCATAATAAGCACGTACGATCGAGGACATGACATGGTGGTTGCATGCATGCACGTAAGTACGTACGTGGACCAAGACATGCATGAGCATGTTTGCATGCATGAGGCGATTAAGCAAACTAAAGCGACTTTCCAGCACCGACGGAGAGCGACCGCAAGCATGTCAAGTGGACTAACCCTAGCTTTTTGTGGCAAACTTGCCGTTGCTGCATGCATGCAACAATGCCAGCCGACGTGCACGATCCATATATCTGCAAAACACCGGCCGAGCGAGTGCCCAATGCAAGTGGACATGTTTGCATGCACCGGAACGGGTCCATGCATGTCGAAGCAGCAGGCTTTGGGATGCACGAACTAAAAAGTGGAGAACTCAGGTGCTAGTTGCTGATCGAGGACCAGATGTCTAAGGCCGTACGTGCATGTACATCATATAATAGTCGAGCATGTTGGCGACCACTATTGCTTCTTCGGACTTGTGTCCAACATGGCAACAACAACGACTACACTCACTCCGGTCACAAAGTACTACTATGTGTGTTTTTTTAGATTTATTTCTGAAGGCCATTGATTCGGAAATAATATTAATTGGCCAATGACATATCCTAATAAATAAGGCGTAGTAATTTGAATACGATTGTGCCGCATTTCCAGTTTTCACTGGTTCAGTTTAGATTGCTCGCTCTCTAAATAAATATAAGTGAAGTTTTTTCCCCCCTCCAATGCTCTGAAAGCTGCCCGGTGTAAAGCTTTGGCTTTTGGTAGACGTACGCACGCGGAAACGACGTCAGTGCAATGAATAGCACTGTGCCTCATGCATGGGACATGTAGCCAGCACTAGGGTATACACTGTGCAGTCCATGTTTGCTTCTTGCTGTTGACTAGCTAGTACTCCGTATGGTCGCTGACGTTGACAGATGGAGTGCACAGTAGATCTACAGTACTACGCATGCGTGCGTGAATCCACATGCAAATGCATGCATGCACGCACGACGACGCGAACCGGCAGCACAGCACGCTGCACGCAGCAGCAGGGAAGGTCAAAGCGCGCGAGGGCAACGCCCGTAGCCGGACGGTGAAGCTTGCAGCCAAGGGGAAACGACCAAGCGTGTTGGAGCCAAAAACAAAAAGAAACCAAAGCGCAGGGAGCCGGGGCCCGGCCGTGCCTACACCACCTGTAGTGTAATGTAGAGTACGTATGTGTTGCGTAGTGTAGCTGCAGCTTGTTGCATGCATGCATGGCCTGGTTGACACTGGCCAAACACTGCTTCAACAAAGCTAGTCCTGCCAGCTCGAGGACACCACTGCTTCGGTTCTCGATCGGAACGGCTCATAAGCAACGCGAACACGGTCCCAAACCCAAACAGAGCCATAGTCGTAAGCTGATGGCCGGAGAGATGGAGACAGTAGCTTTTACGTACTGTACTGCATACCAAGAGTTGGCATGTAGTAGTAGTATGTGTACTGTACTCGCGGCGTGAGTGCGTGAAAAGGGCACTAGCTTTATTAGTTCCTTGCAACAAGCTACTAGCGTACAAGCAGATGGCGTCAAAGAGGCACTGTACGTACGTCGTAGTAGTAGTAGCTGGATATAGGTAGGGTACGTACGTGTGGCAGCGCGGCATATGCATCCATCGGGATCGTCGGCGCGGCGCCGGCGACGGCGACGGAGGCGAGCGAGATGTCGTGGATTCGTCGGTCCATCCGACCCGGAGAAGGACAAGGAGAAGCGGTTTCTGTGTCGTCTGTCTCGGGTCGGGTCAGGTGCTTGCTCGTTGCGCGTGTAGCAACGAAGAGAAGGAAAAGGCGCCCGGTGCAGAGAGAGTGAACTACTGTACGCCTACTACCACAACATGCATCTCTTGAGACTTGAGCACACTGTAGTGGTCCTATTTGACGAGAGAGAGTAGTATAGTACTAGGTGTCTATGGAAGTAGTACTGTACTACGCCGCTTGGTACAAGTACACAGTATATACGGCTATAGTACCTAGGGTACATACAATATATACTAGTATAATAACCGACGTCGTCTTGCTGTTGTTTTGAGCTCCAAATTAAACGACACTCGAGTGACTCGACATCATCGAAATACTAGTGCTGCCAAACATTAATTTGGAGAGTTTTTGAACAAAAAATCCGGGTCGACGACCGTATGTAGTACGCACGTACGTACGTCTGCCAGACACGATATAGACGGCTCGTCGTCACGTACGGCCAGGCGGAGAGACTGCAGGGGCCGCACCCAGGACAGGATCGGAGAAGAGTGTGCTGTGTGCAGAGGCAGACACGAGAAAAGCGGGGGTGGACATGCATATGTGGCCATTGTCACACTACATGTATAGTGGCCAAGATGTTTTGTCGTGGGCTTGGTAATTACTACTCCTTGTGTACAGTATGTGCAAATAGGATCTATGTGATCTGTTGTAATTTGTACCAACTCAGGTAGGCCACGTACAAGGCTATTCAGTACTACTCTGTATAACAAGTAGTACGGAAGACCTAGGTTAGGGTCGTCTCGTTCTCTCATCTGTTCAAGTCGCCAATCAGGCCAGAACAACAACTGCACAAGGCGGCCGGGTCAGAAAATTAAAGCAGAAACATACTCAATGCAAACATACTCGCAGCTGGTGTCATCCGTCCGTCCGTTGCGTGGATGCAAGAGCGGCAACGGTTAGGCAAGTTACGTGACGTGCCGTGTCTCTGTGTTGTGGTGTGGCCGGCCAGGAATCACGTTGAACGGAGGACGCAATCACACAATCACCACGGAAGGAATACGTACAGTACACCGTCACGGTTTGGAATCTGGGTGCTGATGGAGCTGGGTGGGAGGATCGAGGGCTGCTGGTGGGGCCCCGGTGGGTCAAAGGGCCTGGGCGCCTGGCGTGGCGGCTGACGAAGGCGCCGGACGTGGCGCTGTCGGCTCCCTGTCGGGCCGCCGTTGCTGCGTCTGATCTGGGGTGTGTTTAGCACCCAAAATTTGGTGCAAAATTTTGGATGGAAGTGACATGTATGTCACATCGTATACCTTAAAGACGTTTCGCTTGTTATTGGTAAATATTATCCTACCATGGCGTAACCAGGCTCAAAAGAATCGCCTCATGAATAATGTACATCTAAACTGTAATTATTTTAATTTTTACCTATATTTCAGCACTCCATACATGTTGCCGGCCGACGGATGTGATGAGGAATCTTCTTTTGCATAGTGAAATTTGAGAGGAATTTGGGGATCTAAACACACCCCCCTGATTCCCACACCATCATTCTGGCCGGGCCGGCCGGCGACGGCACGTTCCCCACCCACACCTACTATCATGCATGATGATGGACATCACGTTATACCAGAGTAGTATTCAGTTACCCCATCTGATAGGCCCAGACGAGGATCCATCATCTCACATACTACGTACTCTCCTCCTACTACTACTATAATGCCCGTGCTAACGCTACGGTTTAATTAGGTAAAGCAAATCAAACAATCAAAAGTCTGATTAACACATAACCTGAAATTTATGTCACACTTGTCACACAGACAAACATGACTTTCACAAATATAATTCCAACGCCTAGTTACACTATAACTGAATTGAATGCCCTCTACAGCTGTATATAATTTTTTTCTCAGTCAAATCTCAAGCGAACACATCATTTACAAACAAGAGCTATATTGGGAAATTCTAATGTGGTTATCTCAACAAACTTAGTGCAATCAATATAGCTTTCAGTCAGCCCTGCTCTCTAAAAACTATACACGGAGCTCAATTACTGTGTCCATGTTTATTACTCGCCCAAATCATCTCTTCAGCATTACTATCCCGCAGCTTGTGATCCAATAAGATTTAGAGATCCAAAGTATCTTGCCTATAAAGCAATAAAAAGACAATGGTATTAGAATAATTATGGTGGTTTCAGTATTTTGCGAACTCTTCAGGCAGCTGGTTTCAGTATTTTGTTGATCACGAAGATTTGATCAATAAGTTTTTTTTACCCAAGCAGAACTTATCTTCAAAATACTGTCTAGATTTCTTATCTCAACCCAATAGGTGCTCTCTGTTTACTTTAGAATGACTTTAAAGTATCATCTTTGGCGAAGGTATAATTTCCCGCAAATCCCCTCCAATAGCAGCTCCTGTAAGATGCCCAGTCATTGTTTTGTCGAGTTCACCCTCAGCTTCATAACAGAAAAAAAGGATTTAGATGGCTCACAATATTATGGTTTGCAATATAAATTTGCTGCAGAATTGCTTGCATCAGGTGCCATACTTGAGGGTTCTGGCGAAAACAGCACACGATAGCCCCATACTCCTTCAAGTCACCTGCTTGTGCAGACATTGCATGGGCATTCACATAGTTGATTTCTTCCCTTGCTACCCTGCATCAGCTTGGGAGTTTTCGATGCAGAGAGTAATCCCCCGTCCTGATATTTAATTAGTGAAGACAAGTGAGGAAAAGACCAGGAAATGACATAGCAGAGTCAAGATATACACTTCACCTTCAGGATGTGGCTCAGTCATGTGGTAAGCATCACATGTGAAGCTTCCACCAAGAAATTCAGCACATATCGTTGCACCTCTTTCCTGGAGAAGGTGCACAGACCTCAGGAGGCAGTAAAGTTTGAACATAATCACAAGCCATTGAACTGGAAACAAGCAGCTGAGATTCATAAAGAGGGGCAACTGAAATTGCATTTTTAAAACCAAACGACCCCTATCTTCAGATCATAGAAGAACGTACATCCTCTACTGCAAGATCAGACAACCATTGCAACCCAGAAAGCTATCCAGTAGTAGTATATTGGTATATACACAGCGCGTGCATGTCAGTAGCATACCGAATCGGCTAGCACCCGACGGGATACCCCATGACGACACCAGTCGGCGCGGCTGGCTTCCCCTGCTCCACGGCGGCGGCGCCACAGCAGCCTTCCCTACCGTCGGAGTCTGGCCGCCGGTGTCGTCATCTCTACTATAATGCGTACCTGCTGCAGCGTCTGGCCGCTGGAGTTGTCGCGGTCGTCGTCCTGGAAACCCCAGGTCGCAAGACCACTGTCGTCTTCCTCGCCGCCGTCGTCGAGTGTAACGTCGTCGGACTCCTCGCCGTCGTGCTCCCGGCGAGGACGGTTTCAGATCGCGGCCGTCGTTCTCGTGGCGAGTCGCGGGCAGTCCGCCGTCGATCTAGTGGCCTGCCCCGGGCAGTCCGCCGATGATCTCGTACGGTTTCCCGTCCGCGTACGTCGTGGAGAATAGATGAGGGAGCAAAAAAAAAAAAAAAAAGATGAGGGAGCCGCGTATTTTGTTTCCCCCGAGGTTCGAACCCTGTTCGCTGGTGCCGCGATGCCGCGCGCGGTAGTGAGATGTCCGACCTTGCATCAAACTTTTGATCCCAGCCCTGCAATCATTTGACGCTCTTTCGTGGACCATTGATTTCGTGAGCCCTCCAACTGTGCCATTATAGTATAGATCAAACGAAGTTAGTTACTGGTTAGCATATCATGCATGCCTCCAGTACGAGTAGTAATCGTACTAGCTACCTTCGCTTGTTTGCTTCATCACCGATCGAGTCCATGGATGCAACAACGGCTGGGCGGGCGGTCCGCTGGTTCTGGTTGTGGTAAACGTAAAAACGTAGAGTAGTAGTAGATACTCAAACCATTGCCCATTGCATTGCATATGGCAACAAACGCCAACGCCAGCGCCACTGTTGCCCGCCGGCCTTTCGTTTCCTTTCTCGATCTCTCACTCAGTGCATGCCTGCCTGGTACTCACCCAGCTGCCACGCGAAAAAGCACCTTTGCAACAGTCACTTTAACGAGACCTCCGTCCGTCGTCGTGGCATGGTGGTGGTACTGCCATGGCTGTGCGCAGAGAGCTGCCGGCCGGCCGGGCCATGCTTGTTCGTTGCGGATGCGGGGGTGCCGCTGCCGGTTGAGAGAGAGAGAGAGCCTTGAGCCCCCGTCCGCGGGACACAGCCTCTGCAAAAAGCGATCCATGTCGCGCGCGCCTAGCTTTGACTCGGTTGCTTTCCGATCCCCCCAACCAGCGATCGACCACGCCTCACCTGCACCTAGCTGCTTGCAGGCCACCATGCACACCCACAACACACACCTCTCTCCTCTCCATTCCATTCCGGTCCTACTAGTACGAGATCACTAGCAGTACTAGTGCTCGCTCGACGTCCTGGTGGTACTCACGACGGCAAGCATCTCGTTCCTCTCCACACAAGAACCAGATCAGAGCATCTAACCAACCAAGACCATCCTATCCCCCGATCCCACCCATTCCGGTGCCGGCCGGCCTATAAAACCGCACACACCCCCACCCCGTCTTCCTCATCAACTCCTTCCCTATTGCCCTTCCCTTTGCCGTCTCAACAACTCGCCGGAACATTCCATCACTCCGATCCACACTACCTCACAAACCAACACAGTCCACGACCAAGACACCACCACCACCACCATCCCAATCCTCAACAACATGCTTCGTATGGAGGTCCAGCAGGCGGCGGATTCCGGTGCCATCGTGCCATCCGACGCTTCATCCGACGCCGACGCCATGGCGGCGATGCTGGTGACCGCCGCGCCCCACTCCCACGGCCACCACACCTCGCCACTGCCATCGCCATCATCCCTGGCGGTGTACGAGCGTGTGGCGCGGATGGCGAGCGGGAACGCGGTGGTGGTGTTCAGTTCCAGCGGCTGCTGCATGTGCCACGTCGTCAAGCGCCTCCTCCTCGGCCTCGGCGTCGGCCCCACCGTCTACGAGCTCGACCAGATGGAAGGAGCCGGAGGTGGAGGGAGGGAGATCCAGGCGGCGCTGGCGCAGCTGCTCCCGCCGGGACAGCCGCCGGTCCCCGTCGTGTTCGTCGGTGGAAGGCTACTTGGTGGCGTCGAGAAGGTCATGGCTTGCCATATCAATGGCACACTCGTCCCGCTCCTCAAGCAGGCTGGCGCCCTCTGGCTCTGAAGTTCTCTGATCGACAACTGTGTCTCTGTCTTTGTCGTGGATGATGCATCTTGATCCATGCATGTAAGACGAGACCGACCGGGCGACCGTCCTCATGATTGCTAGTGTCGTCGATCTACTAGTTGCATTGATCCATGGGTTTTATTAGTAGTAGTAGTAGGGTGGATGTAGCTGTAGATATAATTAAAATTAACCACGGGCTGTACGCCTGCCATCTGCAGTTCTAAGTATTTGTCAGTTTCTTAATTGATTTCTTGTTCTTCTTGTGCTACTCGAGTGAATGGTAGCAACTGCTATAGTATTGGTTAATTACTTTTTCACCGGGCGTTTTAATTCTACTGCTACTTATTTGAGATGAGTAAAATGTGCAATCTGTCCCTGCAGTTGGTTTGAGATGAGTACGTACTAGTAGTATAGTAGAAAGATGAGAGACCAGTGATCGATGCAATATGTATTATGCAGCACGACGTACGTACATACGTCGACGATGATCCATGGCATCTATCGTTCTTTGCCTTTTGCTGTCGACGAGGCAGCTTTGCCGTCATGATCAACAGCTTGTGTGTGCTGTAACTGCATGCACTCGATGGATCGGACGGTGAGGTAGCATTTGCAAGCAGACGAGGGCGGCTAGGCTACCCCAGGCTGAGTTCAGAGAACAGCATATCAGGCGGTGGGCATGAAACGCATGCACTAGCTTCCCTTGCAAACTTTTGTCATCAGAGACTACGTGCCGCCCATGATCGCATCGAGATCAACGTACATTAATTGAACCAACGTGGACGGAATAACCAACCAAAACGGGATCTGATGAAGATGCATGCCTGTAGAGCACGCAGAGGTTAATCGCTAGCTTATATCAATTGTGAAGGACAGGATATAGATGCTGATTCAATTCCGCCATGACCATGAGGACCTTCTTTGGGGTTGCTACGTATATATATACATTCAACAGGCTCTGTGTCTCCATGGTGTGTCCACGCACAAAGAAGGTCGATCTGCACAAGGTAGCATGCAAATGCAGTAAAAGGATTTTGTTTTGATGGGCTGGCGGTGTTATTTTGTTTTAGCACTTGTAGAATGCGATTCAGTAAAAAAGGCTTTTTCAAACAGCAACACAAACAACGCCGGCCTGTAGTACTAGCTACAACATTGCCTGCCGTTTCGTATTGTTGATGCATTGGATCGGCGCGTCTGTCCGTACGGTCAAAGTGACGTATAGATCGGGCGGCAGCCGCTGCTACGTTAGCTGCTTTATTTGGATGGCGGCAGTGGCAGGGGCAGCTGAAGGGAGCATGCACCGCACTACCCGCAGCGGAGCAGGGAGACGAAGAGCAAGGCATGCATCACGCATGGCGTCGCGACTGGCAACTGTGTGTGCCAAAGTAAAGTGGCATGCAATGGCAATGGCCGGTCGGTCGGTTTCCGGGAATAGGCCCGGCAAGATGCGGCGGCCGCGAAAGCGAAACCCATGCATCACCGCATCTGTAGTGGGCAGCGAATGCAGTGCAGTCTGTGATCGATGCAGATGAGGCCGGCCGGCCGGCCAGTGCAAACGTCTATGGCAGGAAAATGGCAATCGCATTGCATTGCAAAGACGACGATCGAGCAGCAGCAGTGGCATATCGCTACGAATCCGTGGCAATGCCCCGCAGCCGTACGCACGGAGTAACGTTCAGAGTCCAGAGCGTGCCTGACCTGCCTCTGTCCACATCTACTGCTACCCACCGCGCCGCCCGCTTCATGCATTCATGCATGCGCACCAACAAACGTCCCAAACTAAAAGCACAGCAATCGTCGACGCCGTGCTAGCTGCGTGTCCATCAGTTCGCGTTACCGTTACGTGTGTGTTTGTTTTGTACGTACGTGTCTGCATGCACATACAAATACAGAGCACAGAACGTATTGCATATTGCAGAGCACAGTAAGAGTTCAGACGTTTGTTCGTTCGTATATATATGACTATACATACGAATATAGACGCATGCAGTAGTAATTTTCTTGTGTGACACTTGCACTTGCTCATGCATAAATCGTGTGTGTAACTAACGACCAATGCATGCAACACAAACAGAATCAGAGACCCTGGTGAGAGGTGTGGTGAGCTAGTGTTTGTTGCTGCTCATGTCGTCGACCGTTGCCGGCCGGGGGCAAAGATACCATTTTCCACCCCACCGTACCCTTCAAAGTTCAATCACGTTGCGAATTGGCTTGTAGTCCAATGGTAGGGACGGTCCAGTGGGGCCGCTACCCACCGGGGTTCAAATCCTGGTGCTTTCGACCTTCCTGGGATTTTCCCAGGATTTACCGGCGTTATGCATTAAGTGGTAAGCGGCGTCCCCCGTCGACGACGAGGCGCCAATGGTGACTTCGGGGAATCTCCATCTGCGGGTGCTTTCCGTCGGAGGTGCTCATAGGGGTAGGGTTTGCGTATGTGTATTCATAGGGGTGAGTGTGCGTGCGTGTTATGAGCGTTTGCGTTGTACTGTCATTCTCAAAATTCTCAAAAAAAAAGTTCAATCACGTTTACTTTTGACGCCCTTCTCGTTTCCATGGCATGCATCCGTTGTTTTCTCTTCATGATCAGTTCATCCTATCTTCACCTTACATCTCTTCATTGCTATATATACTACCTCTCTGACCCTCAATAACAAACAAATAAACTTACTTCTAGAGACATGTGTTCAGTAATATCTTTTTAAATTTCGACCAATTTTCATAGAATTTTCAAAAGTAACGATACTTACGCATTGCATTTGCAGTGCGCTCTGTTGCCTGCACTGCACTGCACACAACACACCACCGGCCGGGACCATGACCATCTGAAAAAGAGCCGGGGTGCTTCAGGCAGCGTATTGTACTCTACTATCGTATCAGTTCAGCATGCAAAAATACAATAATGTCATTTCCATGTAGTACACATTTTGCTTTAACAAGGTCGTTTGCAGAAAGATTGTAATAATATATAGTATTTAACAGAGAAATGGACTTCTTTTTCGCTTACCATGTTTATGATATACTAATATGTTGCCATAAATTAAGAATTTCCAGGTTGCACTTCATCAACAGGTAAAAGAGCAAAATAGTGGGCTTAGCCGTTTGTGTTCAGACATTTCTTTATTTATTAGTTTACATGTAAAATAGATACATATATTATTCATAATTTTTCCGAACATAAAAAAATCCAAAGCATAATTTCCTCTGCTACACTGTGTGTCAAGGACTTTATACATCCTGTGTTCCTTTTCAAAGGAAAAAAAAAAAAAAGACTCAAATAAAACGTGTTTTAAAAAGATGTAATGGGCCAGAGCCTCAAACAAACAACTGGGCTCTCTTTGGTGGAGTCTGGACTCCATTAGTCCTTTTCAGCGACGAGTCGGCGCATATCTAATCCACGAAAACTTAAAACGAGCCCATTTTCCTTTCCGATTTTCTGTTCAGAATGCAGCCGTTGGCCGTTGCATTGCAGTGCATATAGCCTTTGCGCCTTCGCTTCTTCAGAGTGCAGACATTAATTGTTGGTTTATTTGTTGTCTTTTCAACCTGCTTCCGTTGTCAACAACATATAAACTTCTAGAGTTGCTCTAGTAAAATCTTTTTATGTACATTAGACCAACTGTTTTTTTTTTTTTGTATATATATAAAAAGAGTATATATTGATACATACCACACTAGAAAACTACATATTTCATATTATATCAAACTAGTATATGCTAATTCATTCAGAGGCCGAGTGAGAGTGAGTACATACGCGCACCGAACCGGGTGAAGGCAAGCAACGTATTGTACTACTATCAGTTCAGAGTTCACGACGATCGATCGATCGAGGACAGTCAAGGGCACCGAAGCAATAAGCAGCTCAGCAACTTCGATCCAAGATGCAGTTCACGACGATCGATCGATCGAGGACAGTCAAGGACACCGAAGCAATAAGCAGCTCAGCAACTTCGATCCAAGATGCAGTACCTTGGTTTTTAGTGACCTGACTGAATCAGGCAGATGCAAATAGATTGTAATAGTAATAATATTTAATAGAAAAATGTTTATACTCAATGCACATTATTGTTGCCATAAATCAAGTCTTTCCATATTGTACTCATCATCAATCAATGGATTAAAAGGCAAATTATTTGGCTCAATAGTTTGTATGATACTTATATGAAATAGATACTTATATAATATTTCACCAAATTGAATAGAAGTACAAATCATAATTTCCTCTGGTACACTGTTCTTTCAAGGATTTTATACATCCTATGCTCTTTTCCAGAAGAAAAAGAAAGAAAGACTTAAAAGGAAATGGATTTAATAAAGACCTAATGGGCCAGAGCTCAAGCTAACAAGGGGAAGGAAGATGGGCTCTCTGCTCTTTGATGTGGCCCACTGTTGACTGTTGAGGTCCACTAGTCCTTTTGAGCTCGCCTAAAAAGGAAAAACTAGTCCTTTTGAGCGAGGAGTCGGCCCATACCTAGACCGCGGAACTATAAATGAGCCCATTTACATTTGCGATTAACTTACCGGCTTGCCACACCTCAAATTTTCCATTCCATTTACCTAACTTTTTTATTTTACATGATTAACTTACCGGCATGCCACACCTCAAATTTTCCATTCCATTTACCTAACTTTTTTTATTTTACATAATGCATAAACTCTGGTTTCATTCCTTACAAGCAAGGGAATTAGACCATTTACTACAAATATTTGACACAAAAATCGAATTCTAACTTGAAAAATTAATCCTAACATTAAAGGCCAGCTCCATTTTTGTATTTCCAAGTATTACTTAATTTATTGAATAGCCACCATCTCTTCATTTTCCTAACATTCATAGCTGATTAGACTGATGTTTCAACTACAATGCAACACAGAGCACATACCAAAAACAAACAAAAGCAAGCACCCTACCAGGCAACAGGACAGTAGCACTGTTTTCATGCAGGTACTATAACTAGGGAATTAGCACATGCGGGTAACATCAAAGCCATTGTGCATGTGCAGGAACACAGGACCAACTGAAGATTTCTTTCACCCTTTTTTGGTAGCTCTGTTCAGAAAAGTAGAGTGGATGCAGCATCAGAGGATCCTCCCTTGGTTCCACAATCTCCTGCTAAGTACTAACACTGCACTTCCGTTTGCAACTTATCTGCCTCACCTGCATTTAGATAAAAAAAAATCAGACAGAAGCTCATATGTGGCATAAACGACAAAGACGTTTCGTTTTAATGGAAAACTATGTAAATCAATATGTTCTAAACAGCCTCTGATGCTGTTTATAAAAGATGTTTTCCGTATGTTAGGATTGCACCAGTACCCATCCTCCTCCAGGGTCACACAGATATCATGAAGACAAAAGGCGCATTTTAACTAGCATGTCACATTCATCTAGAAAACAAAAAAATCAATTCATTTTTCACATGATTATTTGAACCTAATAATATAACCCTCATATAAGAACCCCCTCAATATGACTATATGAGATAAGTTGCAGTGTCTTTTAGCTTCCATTTAACAAAAGTTTCGTATGAGTATGACCCTTGTGGCTCTGTTTTTATTGCACAAATATTCTAGCTAATTGGATTCCAACATAAGCATATTTTTTTACCCAGTTGACACTGTATGATTGTATTATTTTTGTGATCTACATCATTTAGGACTCGAGTTATCTAGTTAATATTTAAACATGTGTGCAAGAAATTAAAATATAGGTGGTCTAGGAGAAATATTTTGATACTTCTTGACAGAAAACATCATAATATTTTTATTTTTATGTTCTTGTAAAGCCTACCAAAACCAAAATAACCAAAGCACTTACCCTGCGAGAAAGTCCAGGTTGCTGGGACTACCCCACTCTTCCATGACACCATAGGCAAGGGTGAATAGACCTTCTCATCTTTCATGTCATATAATCCACAAGATTCAGTGCTTTGATTCACATCCTGCCAGAGATTATCAGCCACAAAGAAGATACAGTCCCTTGAAACATCGTAGGGAGACACATGAACAGCTCTGGTGTACCGTTTCCCAACAAACAATGCTTGGCTGTTCCCCAAAGTCCCCACTTCAGCCCACAAGCGCTGCTCAAAATCAGCCTCAAACACTTGACATTTGTTGTTACCAGCCACAGCAATGCCATCTTGCCTTTTGTGGGAATGTAATCTGCGGATCATTAACAGTTTCCCATGGGATTCAACAAGGTAGCGCATGCAATGTAAATGTGTTCCAAATGGAAAGTAAGCTCTCTTCATTTTTAGGCGCCCAATCTGAGACACCTTTGGCTCATCACTGTCATTCTCATCCACAATTTCGATGGCAATAATAAACTCATAGCCCAAGATGAACATGTCGATAGCGTAGAGCTTCCCTTGAAAGAAGACCAATGTACTTGAGAGCAACATGCACCCCGTATGTGCACTCACTGACCATGAAGCAGCCCCTGGTCGGCATAGAGCAATTCTACCGATCCCCCAACACCAAGTATGGCAGCGACGAGGCGCGTGGAGCACACAACCAGCGAGAGTACAGATATCCCGCATGCGTCCTTGTAGCGCATCCAGGTGTCCGCCTCCTCAAGGTCCATGTCTTCATCGACCTCCACAGGCTCTTGGTAGTAGCTAAACGAAGACAGGTTGGGAAGCGGTACGGTGGCCTTGGTGAAGTGGTTCATCAGGAAGCAGCTGCCATCACTGCGCGACAGGACAAGGTACTCGCCACAGGAGGTGTGGTAGCGCACGCCATCCGGCAGCTGGAAGGTCTCACCGTCTGGGAAGCTGGTGGCGCTGCCGTCAGGAACCACCAGCCATGGCACCGGCGACGGCGGCGGCAGGCGGCACTGCCGCGCCGCGGAGCGCCACGCACGGCAGACAGCAGTGAAGAAGGCACGGTCGGCGCGCTTAGGGAGGCGGAGGAAGACTAGCCCAAGGAGCTCCGGTAGGAGGTCCGACCACGGCGGGGAGACCTCGACTTGTGCCATCCTGCGAAGCAAAGAGGAGCAAAGGCATGGTCAGGTCAGACAGAGGAGAAAGAGGCGCGCCGGCATTGAATCGAACACCTGGTGGGCACAAAGAATCACCCTTGATTTTTTTTTTTTTTTTTTTTTTTTTTGAGAATAAGAATCACCCTTGATGCCTACGTATCACATGGGTTCGAAACAATCGCCTTGTGCACAGATCGCATGGGCCTTGGTGTAGAATCACGACATAGGGCCCGTTTGGTACCGCTCGTGGAGCAGCTTGGCGAGCGGCTTCCAAGTTTTGTTGCCAAACGGGCAGCTCCGTGGTCAGCTCCCTGAGCAACTTCCCTGAATTTGCGGTGAGACATCGCTCATGCGGCGGTGAAACTTCCCTGAATTTGCGGTGAGACATCGCTCATGCGGCGGTGAAGCTGCCAAATCGGAGCTTATCCCAGCTTCACCTCCCACTGGTGGGACCCGGACTGAAAAAGGACTAGCATTGCCCACGCAGGGAGGGAGAGAGAGCGCGGTCGGGGAGGCAGCGTCCGCCGCCGGCGGCGCGCTACCAGGCGTTGCCGCTGAGGCGTAACTCGCCGGGCGTAACTGCTGTGGAGCCGCCCCCCGGTGTGCCCGCGGGGCCGGAGACGTTCGACGCAGCGGTGATGACGACAACGCAGCGGCGGCGGCGGTCGGGAGGGAGGCCGCGGGCGGTGTCCACGACGCGGCGATGCGGATGGTGAGGAACATCCGCGGCGGTCGCGTGGAGGGCGAGCGCGCGGGGGCCGGTGGCCGTCGTGGCGAGCTCGGTGGCCGCCGAGGCCGTGCGGTGGGTGCCGCTCCGCGCCGTGAGCTGAGAAGGCGACGAGCCGGGTGGTCACGCTGTGGTCTTTACCAGCCGAGCTGCTGCTACCGCCACGCGTCACGAGCCCTCCGTCGACCGGGAGCGCGGATGCATGTTCGCCGAGATGCACGCGCCCGGCCCGTCTTCGCTGGGACGCACTGGGGTGGAGCAGATCCACAAGATCGCTCAAGCTCTGCGCTCGCCGCCCGACGAAGATTCGCGATGCTCGGGGATCTCCCACGCCCGCCGTCTTCCGCCCGCAGCCAGCCGTGCACATCCGAGCCGGCCGGGACACCTTCACCATGCCCATGCCTGACCACCACGCGTTCCACCATGTCCATGCCGGGATTTGCGGTAGAAGAGAGAGATGCGGGATGCGGATGCGTAGGAAGAAAAAAAGAAAAGGCTAAGGGTAATATAGTAATTATTTTAGGTGAAGTTGTTTGTAAAGTTGATTTGCCAAATGATTTGTCCAAACTGCTTTCGTTTTTTTCTACAGAGTTGCTCATAAAGCCATTTTGCAAAAAAAATAACTTCATTGGTGAAGCTGAGCTATACCAAATAGGCCCATAATCAGCAAACGGATTCAAGAAGATAACTATGGGAGGTGGAAGGGGAGTGGAAGAATCGACCACTGAACAGGAGCAGAGGCATTGCAGACTCGCGCGGCGACGGCCTGGCCTAGGAGGTGGAGGCTGGGAGATGGAGCATGGAGGAGACTAGAGGAAGAAAGGTGGAGGGGCGGATGCAAATACCTTGGAGGCCTCAGCGTCGGCTTCGGTGGCCGCCGGGGGCTGTGGTGCAGGAGCAGGACCGCAGGTGCAGGCGAAGGGCAGCGCAAGGGATTCAGAGCAATATATCATGCATTCAGAACTGATGGATTGATTCAAAAAAAAAAAAAAAAAACCCCCCGATATAATGGACCTGTTGGGCTGGGCTGGGCTGGGCCATGTGTGCGTTGTTTTTTTTTTCTGCATTTTTAAAATTTGATTTCATTTTTTTTACCAAAGAAATTAATTATCCGCATCAAAATTTATTTATGTAAGAAAAAGATATACCACTTTTTTTTCCCTCTATTGCTCGGTGCAGCAATAATGTTCTTTTCATCCATTTCTCGAAGGAGAAGAGGCTGCTGCAGCTCACTTCGGTTTTCGTTCTGTGCAGGTAAAGTAGGTTAGCAGCACACAAATCTTGTGGAATGTGCACGTCCTTTTCATGATCGAGAGAAGTAGTTTCACAATTGAAATTTGTACATGGAAGACTCGCCACTCTGGCTTGAGGCCGTTGGCACATGCCCAGTGTGCTTTCTGCAACAAGGCTGCACTTAGAATTATGTTGGCAGAACTCTGCCATGATGTCAGTTTTGTTTAATAATTTTATTTGCCAGTCTTCAGTTTTTTTACAATTTTGCTCTTTTTCTAATAAAACTCATCAATACACATAAACAATTCTCACGTGAGACCAGGCCTGAACATGCAAACGCAATCCCGTGGATGGGGTAAGGAATCGACGATGGGCATAGCCGCATAGGAGCGACGGCGTGTACCGTAGTTCCTTGGGAATCCTAGTACCGTGTGTTCATTATTGTTGCCATAAATAAATTAAGCATTTCCATATTGTACCCATCAATAGATTAAAAGACCAATTATTGGGCTCAATAGTTGTGTTCATACATCTCTTTGCTTATTATTAGTTTGCATGTGAAATAGATATACTTAATACTACACCAAATTGAAGAGGGTCATAATTTTCCAAACATAAAAAATCCAAAGCATATTTTTCTCCGTTACACTGTGCTTCAAAGGATTTTATACATCCTTTGCTCCTTTGCAGAAGAAGAAAAATGAAAGACTTGAAACGGGTTTAATGAAGATCTAATGAGCCAGAGCACAAACTAACAAGGGGAAGGAAGATGGGCTCTTTCTCTCTCTCTCTCTGTTGGAGTCTGGAGCTCTTGCTCTTTGATGTGGCCCACTGACTGATAAGGACCACTAGTCCTTTTGAGCAAGGAGACGGCCCATACTTAGTCTGCGGAAGGAAACTGAAAATGAGCCCATTTACATTTGCGATTACCTTACCGGTTTGTCACACCTCCAATTTTCCTTTCCGTTTACTTAACTTTTTTTTTTTTTTACATAATGCATTAAATCTGGTTTCATTCCTTACAAGCAAGGGAATTAGACCGATTACTTACTACAAATATTTTGACACAAAAATCGAATTCTAAATTCAAAAATTAATCCTAACAGGCTAATATTAAAGGCCAGCTCCATTTCTTTTTCTTTCCAAGTACTACAACCGACGAAGAGATCGTGGAATCCTGAAATATACATTTTAATTTGTATCTAGATTTCTAGATATAATAATATATCTAGATATATAGTAAAATAAATGAAAAAAAAAAAAAGTTAAATGGAGTTGGAGAAAGTAAAAGACAAACATTCAAAGGCAAACTGTCAGTCCGTCGGTCATGGGCGGCAAGCCTTGAGGCAGAGGAAGCAATCAACAAACCGTTTTTCCTCTGCAAACAAAGAACGGCAGTCCTGGACACTGGAACAGTCAACAAGCAGAGAGCCCATGTGATGTGACCAGGCGTTTTAACAAGGGATTTCATTGGCTGATTTGATTATACTCTGAATCTGTCAGATTGCGACGGCTTGGACCAACGGAACAGACGTTTTTCAGCGTGCTTAATTGTGTCACCACAGCAGACAGCTAGTGTCACTAGGTCAAACAAACACATGATGGATGACACAATACGGAAGAAGCATGAGCACATGTGTGTGGTTTCCTCGTGACATCCTTCTCCATGAACAGTGCTTTGGCCCAACAAGTAGTAGTAGGGTGTGATGTGATCCATTTGCATGCGGCGAGACAAGAAATAATATTGAAAAAAAATGGAGTTTTTTCTTAGGGGCCAACAGGAGGTTGGATTGATTCAGAGACAATATTTCCGCGACGAAAAGTAGCTCGGGAAAAGGAGATAGTTTTCAGCGTATTTTTCAGACACGGACCACACACAAGATTAGCAAACGAGAGAGTTTTCTTTTCTTACTTTATTTATTTTTTAAAAAAGAAGAACTTTACCACGGCCACTTAATTTAGATAATAATGGTGTAGGTGTCCCTCATCCCTTTTGCAAATGAACAAAGTGTTTTTTGTTTCATGCATGAAAGGTCAAGAAACATCCACCTCAAATCAGCATCTAATTAACCTTTCGTATCCACCTCAAATCCCTACGCCTTGACCGTTTTGCAGTTTTCTTCATTCCTCCTTCCTATAAGCATCCAGTCACCAAAAAAAAAAACCCTGCTATAAGCATCTCCTTGGTACCAGTTTGATGCATTTTGGCACTTCAACAAACAACAATATGCTAAACAGCTACTATTTCCTCCATTTCAAATTGTAAGTCATTCCAATACTCTTGAAGAGCCAAGTATCTTAAGTTTGACCAAACTTATAGAAAAAAACTATAAATATATTTATGACATCAAATAGGTATATTATGAAAATATATTTGATGAAGAATCTAATGAATAGTGATATAATACTTAGTTGACATCATGAATGTTATTATCTTGTCATATATATATATATATATATATATATATATATATATATATATATATATTTTTTGAGTCTTGTCATATAAATTTGGTCAAATTGAAAAGTTTTAAGTCTCCAAGATTTTTGGAGTGACTGACAATTTGAGATGGAGTGAGTAGCACATAACATATTCTTGCATTGTGGGTTGTGGCTAGAGAAGGAAATAAAACGCATGCACAATCGAATTGATCATAGGTGTTACAAGATGCATGTCTGGGTGCAACGAAAAACAGGTTGATACCTACCACCACACCGTAGAGCCTAGGTGTTACACATGCAGCTCTCCCTTCTTCGGTTCTTCCCCATCGATACATAGCATCTTCAGTTCAGCTATGCATGGACAATAAGTCCCATTTTACCATGCAAGAGAATCTCTCACGAGAGGGGATACGTGCTAGCCCAATCCACTTGTAGCTTACTGACTGGTCAAACACAAACGATCTCTCTAGAGGTGCCATACTGGAAGTCTGGAACCTCAGTTCTCTACGTATTTTCCAGGGACCGCTCAAACGTGATTGGAATTTTGAAACCATGCAGCAGAGCAGTGTTAATTCGGTGATACATATATGCATCGCACAAAAAGAATCTCTCCTTTCTTCCCTAAATGATTGGAGTTGGTTCCAATAAAAGTCCAAGTAATATTTTCTTCTTGTATCCATCATTGAACTTTGGAACATATCTATGCTTATTAGGTATGGAGAACAATTGTAATTACTTTAGAACTAATCATGAGGGTTTCATATTCCGGATTTGCACTGTGTCCGATTATATATGAGTCAAATTATAGATTCAAACGTCACCTACCTTTTTGCCATAAAAAGTACTGGTAGTAGTCTTTACTCTTTAGAGGCCTTTAAGGAAAGGCCCTCAAACGTGACAGGGAATCTATGTATTTTGTGCTTAGCAATTGATAAGGTCTCCCGATGCCTATACCTATACAAATTTACAAATATTTTGCAAAGAAAGGGTGGAGAACATTGTTCTAGCACTTTCTTGTGTGTGATTTTCTTCAGGCATCATAACTCTTTAGTAGCAAGATAGACATTGAACTCGTAATCTTAGAGAGTATTAGAAAATGATAAATAGATTTAGGGCCCATTACTAATCAAAATCCCTTAAGTTGTTTACACTCTTCGATTTATTCATGCAATTCTCACTTTTCAAGTAGTCAATTAATTTGAAATTTGATAAAAGTTATATAAAAAATCCTATATTTACGACACAAAATAAGTAAATAAAATTAATTATGAAATATATTTTATAGTAAATCTACTTGGAGAAGAAGAAGAGGTTGCAATAAGTGCAATGGAGGCCGCCGGAGAAGGGGAAAGGGTTATAAGGCAGGGGCACTTGCACCGAATCTAAAGCAGAGAGCTCGGGTTAGGGTTGATTGTGGTTCAGGAGCGACATGGATGTACCGGAGCCGGACTGGGTGATGAGGCTACTGGGGAGCGTGGGAGGAAGAAAGGGAGGCACACCGGAGAAGGTAGAGGCATCCGTGCGCAGGAAGGAGGAAGTGCATGGTTACAGCCGGCACATGTGCACACAGGCAGTATTAGAGTTCAAAATTATTAGTAGCTCTTGGTCTTTGAAAGAGATTTGTGTATCTTAGATGATGTGAATCGGATTGATTTAGAATCCTACTTTCTTTTTTACTACTAAAATTTGTGTCCACCACGCTGAGAAATTGGTAGGCAGGGAATGGTAGGGACCAGACTCCACGCTTACTTTAACCTCCAGGATCGCCTTTGGCACCACCAATTGGTGTCCAATCATACGAAAAAAGACAATCTCTCACACCACACGAGTGAAATAAAAAATAAGTTATACTAATCTGTTCTTAATTCGTACCACTAACACTTTACGCGCCGGTCTGGAGGACAAGGGTGCTCGCTCGCTTGTCTTGTGCTCTAGAAACCACACAGAGATATGTGGGTGTTGTCGTGCAATGTAGCTGAGTACAAGTGTGGTCACACAAAGCTAGACATATAGAAAAGCCCGGCCACACAGTTGGCGTGCATGCTTTACACATGCTTTACACACTTGGACAAGAGCACCCAATCTTCCAGCATGTGCCCGCATTGTTGGGGGCCTTTCCATGATCTTGCTTTCACGAAGTTTGGATCGCATTTTGGCACGGCTAGCCACACGGGCCAAAAATACCTTTGCTGATTAGGAAAGTTATTTCTTTTTGTGCCAAAGGGTGCTTAGTCCGGTTGGCTAAGTCACTGAAGCGACACTCCACGTCCCCGAGTTCGAATCCCCGTGGAAGCGAATTTCAGGCTGTGGTTAAAAAAAATCCCTCGTTAGTCCCGTGTGTCGAAGCACTAGTTAAGAGCTCGCCCAGGTCCCGTATGGATCGAGTTGTGGGTTCTGGTTGGTATACCGCCCGGGGGCTACGTCCGTCCGCCCCGTAGCTCTCGGTTGGTATACCGGCTCTTGGGTTCGGTGTACTCGCCCCGGTCTTCTCCAAAATGGATTGAGGATCGTAGTTCCTATAGGCTTGAAGCTCCTAGTGTCGTGGCGGACTGAGTTCGGGATTTTCTCGGCCGGGGAAACCGAGGTTTCTTCTTAAGAACAATGCCGGTGGGGCGGTCTTTCCCCACCCGACCGAGTTTTTTTTTTAAAAGTTATTTCTTTTGTTACCTTATCTTTATAGGAGTAATTGGAAAGTTCTTCCTAATATCTACAACATAAATAAAGAAATGAATTATTTCCTGAGTTGTTTTTCATGACGTAATTGATTTAGTGACAATTATGTGAGAGAAGATAAACTAATTCCTGAGTTATATATACATTGACAAATATGCATACAAACTAAACTGTTGTACCTAACTTACTGTTCAACAGTACCAGTATGTTTAGGTAAGAGCATCTCCAATAGTTTCATCAATCACTTTCCCAAGTGGCTAAAAAAATTTACAAGCATACTTATTGGGCTCCTCCAATACATTCCCCCCCAAAAAAAAATCTCGTTCCTAAAATATAATAAAAGACAATTTCTCATCTTCCCGGACCATTTACAAATCACCGTAACCATTTGCATACTATCTTTATTTTCGTGTACATTTGTATTGGGAATTCTGCTCCTACTCCTTATTGTTGCCCACGTCCTTTCAAATTCCACGTCTTTCTAATACTTTTTGTGTGAATGAGTCGATTTTTCGAAGTAACACAATAAATCGGAATTGAGATTGGGAGTGGGTTTGGAAACTGTTGGAAATGCTCTAACCATGTATAGTTTTCAAGTACTACTCCATGGTACAATTATAGAGAGGCTGACATGCCATGTACTTAGGTTTATATGTTCTCTCCCCCACATTGAGATTGGCCACCATCTGTGTTCACACCATATAAGTTCATTGCAATTTTTCATGAAAGGGTAAGTTTTGCTACTAGTTATAGGGGCAGATCTAGTGGTGGGGTGGAGGGGCATGAGCCCCCTAGTGTCCCCATGCCGCGAGCCACTGTCCACCACCTTGAGGCATCCACAATCGACCACGCGGCACCCACGGCCAGTCGACGCATCCGCCGCCGAGCTCATTGACATCATCATCGAGGTTCCCTCCATGACAACACTATCTATCATCATTTTCAGATCTTGTGACAAGATAATATCGCACGGCTTAGTAACTTGGGACGCCTCTTCTCGTGTCATCCTCTTCCAACACTGCCATGATTGCAAAACCACAAAAATGTAGAATGTTGCATTCAAAATGGTGTGTTTTCCATTTTTGGGTGCGCTTAGAAACTCAATCTTGAATAGTGGAAATTAAATGAACAACGAGAAGGGACATCATAAACCATTGAAGAATCCACTTATATGTATGAAACAAAGCCAAGTATTAAACAATTAAGCAACAAGGTGTTGATTTGCAATGTCTCATGGCAGGGTAAGTTTTGTTACTAGTTAGGGGCAGATCTAGCGGAGGGGCTTGAGCCCCCACCCCCAACCCACCCACCGTGTATCCCATGCAATGGCCTAGGGTAGATGTTGATATGAATTGACTTGTTAGAGCACTCACAATCCGCACTCTATCATAATTTCTATCCTCATTTATTACCCCTCTATTTATTGCTTTTTGCTGATGTGGCGCTATACTTATTGAAGAGAGAGAGGAAAACATAAGAAACCAAGTCTAACTAAGAAACCAAGTCTTCACATAAACCAAGACAATATGTGAGAGTGACAAGTGGGTCATGTAACATCATGATATAAAATTGCATTGTGGAAGATGGTTTCTTGACACAATGTCCAAGACTATAGAAACCATGATAGTTTCTAGCATTGTGAGTGCCCTTATCTTTGTTTCTAAAATTTGTTTTTATTGTTCTTGTTCTGTCGTTTACAGTCTCACCATTAACCTAAATTTGGGTGTGTATTTTCCAACTGTATTTGTTGTTGCTTATGTTTATATGTACATGATCCTTGATGAATTAGTGTTTGTAGATACTGGAATGTTTGCATAGAAAAATTAAAAAGCATAAAATGGTTTGAAAATATGAAATATCGTCGTATGTTACTGTCTTAAAATAATTTAGTCCCATCCTCTTCTGCGTTTAGAACTTTGAAGAATAATGGGTACCACGTGTCATGTTGTCATATATTATTGATATATAAAAAAAACTGTCTATTTTTCTTCTCATGTAGTATTCTGAAGGTGATTCATCTACGTTTTAAAACAAAACCGCTTTAAAACTTCTTTAACCCTACATATTAATCCTGGATCCGCCACTGCTAATAAATGCAGAATAAGAAACGAACATTTGAAGAGTAATTCACGGACACTTTTTGCTAGAATTGGTTGCACAAAAAATTGTCCTGCACACCCGAGGTGGCAGCAAAGATGAGAGACAGATACCTTGTCCAATAGTAGTACCAATCGGTGGCTGTTATTTTCCATCCAATCATCATCATGGCGTCCCCATCACACATAGGGAGAGCTATTAGTCATGTAGTCAAAGCTGCAAGTCGACAGCACGCCCTTGGGGTCAATTCGGCCCCCGGAATCTTCTCGGTTTTATCAGTCTCTCTCTGCAATAATCCACACGCAACAAGACAGGCAATGGCATCAGCTAAGCTCCACGTAGTAATATATATACACATACAGGCATACCAGTCCAAACTCGAAACCCTCCATTATTTGTGATTGGGAGTCCAAGAAGCAAGGATAAGGTTTGGTGGACGTGGACCGCCGGAGGGAGGGGAGGTGTGAGCTCAGGAAGCTCGCTTGGTGCCGTCAGCGTCGGCCATGGAGGGCGGCGTTCACGAGTTCGACGGCTCCACCTTCAAGGAGTGCTTCTCCCTCTCGTGGAGGAACCCCTACGTCCTCCGCCTCGCCTTCTCCGCCGGCATCGGCGGCCTCCTCTTCGGCTACGACACCGGTGCGTGCCTGCCTGCGTCACTGCACTTTCATTTCTGATCTTTTAGGAGTTCTGATGATGATTGTATCCAACCAGATAGTGGTTATTGGTGGCCGAAATGATTTAAATTTCAGTAGTAGTAGGATCTGCAGGAAAAGTGTTCGACAAGATCGTGTGTTAGTGAGCAAGTGACCAGTGACGTGAGCTCTGCTTCTGTGTGTCTGAGCAGGTGTCATTTCGGGAGCTCTGCTTTACATCCGAGACGAGTTCGTTTCAGTGGACAGGAACACATGGCTCCAGGTAAGATAATCCAAGAACAACAAAAACAAATCAATCTTGATGCGATTCGACCGATTGGCGACGAGAAACCAGCAATGCTGACTGAGAAGAGAATCGTCGGCGCAGGAAATGATCGTGAGCATGGCGGTGGCGGGCGCGATCATCGGCGCGGCGATCGGCGGGTGGACGACGGACCGGTTCGGGCGGCGGACGTCGATCCTGGTGGCCGACTTCCTCTTCTTCGCGGGCGCGGTGATCATGGCGTCGGCCATGGGCCCCGCGCAGCTGGTGGTGGGCCGCGTCTTCGTCGGCCTCGGCGTCGGCATGGCCTCCATGACCGCCCCGCTCTACATCTCCGAGGCGTCCCCCGCCCGGATCCGTGGCGCGCTCGTCAGCACCAATGCCTTCCTCATCACCGGCGGCCAGTTCCTCGCCTACCTCATCAACCTCGCCTTCACCAAGGCGCCCGGCACGTGGCGGTGGATGCTCGGCGTCGCCGCCGTCCCCGCCGTCGTTCAGTTCGGCCTCATGCTCGCTCTCCCTGAATCCCCACGGTGGCTCTACAGAAAGGTTTCCATCTTCTTTTCTTCTCCTATCCATTTTTGTTTGAATTCGAAGAAAAGATGCAAATTGCTTTCTGCTACAACTACAAATTGAAATGAAATGAAATGAAATGAAACAGGGAGGGTGGAGGAAGCAGAGTCGATCCTACGGCGGATCTACTCGGCGGAGGAGGTGGAGCGGGAGATCGAGGAGCTGAAGGAGTCGGTGGCGGCGGAGGTACGGGAGCGGGGGTCATCGGAGAAGGTGAGCGTGGCGGCGCTGTTGCGGACGGCGACGGTGCGGCGGGGTCTGGTCGCCGGCGTGGGTCTTCAGGTGTTCCAGCAGCTGGTGGGCATCAACACGGTGATGTACTACAGCCCGACGATCGTCCAGCTAGCCGGGTTCGCGTCCAACCAGACGGCGCTGGCGCTGTCGCTCGTCACCTCGGGCCTCAACGCGCTGGGATCCATCGTCAGCATCTACTTCATCGACCGTACCGGCCGGAAGAAGCTGCTCGTCATCAGCCTCGTCGGCGTCATCCTCTCCCTCGGCGTGCTCACCGCCGTGTTCCACGAAACCACGTCCCACTCCCCGGCCGTCAGCGCCGCCGAGACCGCACACTTCGATGCCTCGCTGACGTGCCCATCCTACCTCTCGTCGTCGTCGGCGGCCGGTGGCAGCTACTGGGACTGTACGCGCTGCCTCAAGCCGGGGGGCTCGAGCGAGTGCGGCTTCTGCGCGTCGAGCGCCGGCAAGATGCTACCGGGGGCATGCCTGGTGTCCAACAACACGGTGCGCGACGCGTGCCACGGCGAGGGTCGGCTATGGTACACGCGCGGGGTGCCCGAGCCCGTACGGCTGGCTGGCGCTGCTGGGTCTGGCGCTCTACATCATCTTCTTCTCCCCGGCATGGGCACCGTGCCATGGATCGTCAACTCGGAGATCTACCCGTTGCGGTACCGCGGCGTGTGCGGCGGCGCGGCGGCCACGGCGAACTGGGTGTCCAACCTCGCCGTGGCGCAGTCGTTCCTGTCGCTCACGGAAGCCATCGGGACGTCCTGGACGTTCCTCATCTTCGGGGACTGTCCGTCGCCGCGCTCGCCTTCGTGCTCGTCTGCGTGCCGGAGACCAAGGGACTACCCATCGAGGAGGTGGAGAAGATGCTCGAGCGACGCGAGCTCAGGCTCAGGTTCTGGGCGCCACCACGCCACGCCGACGACGACGGCAAGGAGAGTGGCAAGAACGCCGGCGTCTGAGGCTGCTTGCTCGAGAGCACACTAGATACTGTAGTAGATTGTGGGAGTACACGCCGTCTGACACGACACCTACGTGGAATTCTGCGCTAGGTTCATCCATTTTCTGGTCAGTGTAAAATCTCTCCTTCTGGCTTGTCATTCTCTTGTGCTGCACCGTGCGATGTTACTTCTTGTGAAACGTCCTACACGTACGTGTCAACTTGTAACGAAGATGTGCAGGTCCATTTCAACAACGACATCATTGAAGCTTTCAACTCCACTAGGCATACTAGGCAGTAGTGTCGAATTGCTTTCTCATTTTTGTGTTTTTGGAGCATGTTTTTCTTTTTTGTATTTGTATATATATATTGCAACTCAGACTCTGCTTTCTAATTAAGCTAAATGCAGAACACCTGCCAAGATTGCTCTCAAAACAAATTTCCACAATCAACAGCAGAATAATTCCAACGGTGAAGCAAAGCTGTTTCGGTAAAATGCTTTGGCAGAACAACTCCCAATGGTAGTTGAAATTGAATGAAAAGAGAAGAAGTCCCGAGTGAAGTCCATCCCCATGCCTTGCTCCTAAGACTTTAGTTTTGGACGTGCCCTTCCCACGCCCCGTCTAGTGGGACAAATCCAACCATTCGGGTATATGGGTCCACTAGATTGAGAAGGGGCAAGAAGAAGTGGGTATTTTTTTTTTGAAGGGAAACAGGAGGGCCAACGCGCCCCTATTGTGCTTTTATTGAACTTTAAACGGACAGAACTTACAACAGAAATTCAGGAAACAAAAATCTAACAAAAAAAAGATCAAAAAAATTACACAAAGTTGTCTAGCCATTGGGAAACTAAAAGCTTTGAGGAAGGCTTTGCTCTATGGATAACCAAGGCAAATTTTGACTTAAAGATCATCTTGCAACGAAGACAGATGCATCGATGCCTTTCAAGATGAGGTCGTTTCTTAACATCCAAATGGACCAACACATGGTGACAACAATTTCCATGAAGAAAGATAGCTTTAACTGAATTTTGAAAGCTTCCAAAATTTCAACAGTTGAGCAGTTTGGAGGTACTAGCAGACCCAGAGTGTTCCAGCAGGCCAGAGCTAGGGGAAATCAAAGAAAAGGTGATGTAAAGATTCATCCCAATGTTGTATACAATGAGCACAGGATAGTCTGAAGGGGCATATTTCTTCTCCTAAGAAGATCTCGAGTGCTCAGTCTGTCCTTTAGTAAGAGCCAAAAGAAGAATTTCCTTTTATTCCTGACAGCACAGATTTCCAAAGCCATCTGAAAATGGGGTGAGCTTGTGAAGAGCAAAAAAGAAGTGGGTATTTTTGGCTCACACCCTATGAGACAAGATTTTCAACATTCCCACTTGTGGAGCCGTTTGAAATTTATTGTTTGACAAAAAGCTCCAAATAACTTCTGAAATTGTTGGAGAGGTTGTACCAAAACGAGATCTAAGCACTCTAGATTTTTAAATCATATAGGCTTTGTTAATAAAAATATGGGAGGTGCTAAATTTCTGGCGCCTGAAAAAAAAAAGATTTCGGGCAATGATCCCTGGCCACTGGATGCAAAACGGACGCCTCCGATCAGGTCGAATCACTGTTCATCTTCTTCCTCTCACCACAATCATATTCCTATTTCCTGCACCATCTGCTCGCCGCTCGCCCCCGCCACCAGACAGGCGGCCACCCTCTTCCCCCACAGAGATCACAGAGCTCTATATAGGAAGCACAACTCACAGAGGAGGAGGAGGAGATGCTCGCCGGAACCCTAGAGGAGGAGGAGGAGCCACCATATAGGGGATGGCATAGGGTGGAGGAGCCACCGGAGCGGAGGAAGACCACCGGTTACGCGCGGAGCAGGCTGTGGGGCTAGCGGTCGCCTAAAATCGCGTGATGATTTCAGTCGCCTGTTGTATAGGAAAAGTGTAAAAATATATTATTTTCTTGCGATGGAACCTGTCTACTAGATTCATTTTTTTTCGGCTTAGTGAGCATCTCTGAGAGTTTCCAAAACACACCCTAACATTGACTTCTTTTTGCAAGATTGAAAAAAGCTGCTCCACAACAACTCCTAATCTTGGGAAAATCATCCAATCGCACAAAAATATGTGCTCACATATCGATCGACCAATCTGGAGGTGAAAGGGTGTGACAAACAATGAGTAGGACAAGACTTCTGATGCAAATGTACAAGAGAAAAAGAAAGTGTAAAATTAGGTTGGGATATTTAAAATAGTTCAGGATTCATGATACAAATAGTGAGATGTTGAAAACTGTGGAGAAACCCAACAAATATCCTCTTAATGTTTTAGTCCTTTGAAAAAACATCATTGATTTAAGGCCTGTTTGGGACAACTCGCTCCACCTTTTCTAGCTCTGCTCTACCAACTCTACCATAGAGCAGCTCCACTGCGGAGTTTCTGGAGCTAGTGAACCTGTTTGGCACGCAGCCCAGCTCCAGCTCTGGAAACATGAGGTTTGTCTGGAAAGGTCTACTATGTCCTCATCGGTGTTTGTTGTGTGATCTGTTGTATGGAGAGCATGTATAATTGGAATATTTTTTTAACTAATTCAAATACATAAATATTATAACCTCATAGTTTATTGAAGAAAGTAAAAATTCACAGGAATGGAAAAATTCAATCCAATCTCTTGTTTTCTTTTCCTTTGCGGATGTGAGAAGAGGAAGAAAACAAGTTGCTATCTTTTCCTTTGCGGATGTGAGAAGAGGAAGAAAACAAGTTGCTAACGGGAAGAATGAGAGAGAAGAACCAGAGCCGGCAAGCAACTTCACCAGCAGAGCCACGCGTGAAGCCCGCGAGCCGCTGCTGATGGGCTCCTCGCTAGCTAGGTTGAGTTGAGGAGGACAGGGCCACGCCGCGCGCCGGTCAGTTCTGACTCATGACCGGTGGCAGCCAGCGAGTGCTCTTCGGCGAGCTGTGCGGCCTATATTGGGCTCGAAACGGGCGCACGCCATTGCCAGCAGCCGGAATCGAGCTGTCGTGGCGGCCGGATGAAGTGGCGGCACGGCTAGGGGTTGGGAGCGCCGGGTGTGGAGTGACGAGAGAGCGAGAGAGACGGGTGGAAAGAAGAATAGAATGAAACGTTTTTAGGTAACCAGTGGCAATTACGGGTAATTACCTCTCAACTTCATGAGGACATACAAAACACCTGTTTTCTGGAGTATCCCTTGAGGAGCTACCGAAAAACATGGCGTTGGGCCTCAGCTCCACCATTTTTCTAGAGTGGAGTTGGACCTGTCTAGCAGAGAAGTTTGGGAGCAGAGCTACAAAAAGGTGGAGCAAAGCATTCCCAAATAGGCCCTTATCAATTGGTTTTTTAAAAACTATTGGAGATAACTCGTATTTTCATTTTTTTGCTTGAATTGAAGAAAAGAAAAGGTAAAAGTAAAAAGAAGCACAAGGCAGCTTTCTCCAAGCCCAAATGGCCTCTAAACTGGGCCTTAAATGGCCCAACAGTCTCTCATGCCCACATTGCCCAGCTATTGCTTCCTCTATTTTGGTCGCGCTACGCTAATCCGTACATGCCCGCGTGCAAATTCAGAATTCCACATCCACCTGGACTGGCCTTGGGTCGTTCTCGCACCAACCAAAGCGACGACTCCTCTTCCACTACAGAGGAACTGTCGATTTCATTGTACGGAACTGTAGAACATCAGATTTCATAACATGGAACTGCATCACACTTCATCCTGCCAAAAACAAAATCTCTCTAAATGTACAATTTTATTATTAAATAAGTGCAGCACAGCCTGTGATTACTGGAAAATTCTTTTCTGAAATAACAACCTCTAGGATTCGTGTCTGTAATATGAATCATCAGCTTGCTGAATGCGTCAACGGTCCATGCTTGTGTTTTTTCTGAAGAGAAAAAATACACCATTGGTCCATTACCTTTTTGCCCTATGTCATCTAGGTCCATCACCTATAAAAGTGTATTTTTTGTCCATTATCTTGTTTGGGGTTCATCGGTGTTCAAATCTATCTAGAAGCAAGTTGACAATCTGCCGACCGCACCTGCCCCTTTTTTTTTTTTTTTTTTCAAAATTACTCACAATTTTATATGGAAACTTTAAAAACCTACAACATTAAAGTTACTCAAAATTTAAATCTCTACAAATTTCATTTTTCGACTAAAGTTAAATTCCAAATATATTAGAAAGTTAGTTTTTACAATTTCTAATTTGAATTCCCAAATTAAGGTATGAAATATTCTTCAACAATAATAAAAATAGGCTCAAAATTTTACTTTGAAATTGCATTCTCGCACTTAGTCATTTTGGTTGAGTATTGGCATTCCAATTTAAAATTTAATTTTGTGAATGCATGAAAACAATTTTTACGAATAAAACTTGAGCAACAAGTATTTTATTGACTTGATCATGACTGAATTCTAATTTTTTTTTAGAATTTGACTTTGGTCTAAAAATGAATTTCGTAGGGATTTTAATTTCGAATAACTTTCATGTTGCAAGTTTTTGAGGTTTCTATATGAAATTGTGAGTAATTTTGAAAAAAAAAAAAAAAAGGAGGAAAGTGCAGGTACGGTTGACAAGTTGTCAACCTCCTTCTAGTTAGATTTGGACCTAGATGAACCTCAAACAAAGGTAATGGACGAGAAAATGCACTTTTAATGGTGATGGATCTAGATGACACGGCAAAAAATGTAATGGACATGTGGTGCATTTTGCTCTTTGGACAATATCAACTATCAATGTGTTGGTCATTTAAGCTCGTAGATGCATGATAGAGGAAGCTGGGATGGAGAGCTAGGCACGACTGATATTGTTATATACCACACGCCTGCATTATTGCACCAATACAACTCCATTTGTAGTGCAAGGCCAACACTGGAAAGCCATATGCATTTCGGAAGCACTCATCGACAATTAAGGGGTCCATTAACCATGGCCCTCGTTCCTTGGCATTTCATCGATCACACCGGATGCGAGCCGTGCATGATGCCCAAGGTCCCCGACTTGCTCTGTTACTCACTGTGCTAGATACATGAATCCTGGATGAGCTCATGGCAGAGGATGGCCTCCGGGCCTCGGCACAACTTCTCTCCATACGGTCTCTCGATCCACTACCATCAGCAAAGACTAAATGAATGCAATGTCTAGTGCTGGTCCTGAGTTTTTTTAGGGTTCTAGAGCCCAACTAAAACCTGGGGCCCTTTTATAGACATGATAAAAAATTTATCACACTTAATAGGTACCCAAAAAGCTATATTCATACAAAATAATTATATATATTGAGTTACCTTAAAGTTTTCTCTTAACATTTCTTGATCTAAAGTCATAGATAATGACACCAATATTAATCTCATTCAATAATTCCTTCTCAATAAAAACAAACTTTAGTGACAAACTTAAGTAAAATTGACTAATGAATACTAGTCTCACAATAACACAATAAGTCTTCACAAAATTTGTATAAAAAACAAGAATTTCCAATATATGATTATTGTACCCTAACAAATGAATTTAATTCTCAATTCAGATTAAAAGGAAGCGAAGTTCCAAAGAGCCTCGTGGCTTGGGTGGTAAGCGGCATCCGGCTTGGCACACTAACGAAACTCAATGACTCGGCGTGTTACAAGCAAACTATCAAAAAGAACCAGGACACCAGGACTTATGTGCCACCACTGTCTACAGAAGTTGAAGTGTTAGCCTCCCTAGGTATTATGGCGTTCGACTTCCTTAGCTTAGCCGAAAGCCTCTAATTAACATGGTTGCTTCATATCATGTACTATCCTATACAAGTACATACATGCATACATACCCTAGATGGCCCTAGTGGCATTGGGGACCTAGAGGTTCCAACCCATTTTCCCCTCCAAGGCTAGCATTAGCAATGTCCCTCTCCCTTTTCTCGCCACCGACCCACCGCTACCCCTCCCAAGCTTCCACATTCCATGGTTGGGCACTCGACGTGTCAGCATGCCTCATTGAAGCGTTGCGCTTGGATTCGAGGCACAAATTGAACTTGAGCATCACTTGTGAGGAGTTGATGTGTGTTGCGTAGAAGCCACCATCTCATGCGACGCTTGATTTATTCAAGTGCCACACGTCAATCATTGGCAATGGGCCCTCGCAGAGAAGGAAAGGACTTGGTGTCCACAAAAAAATTGTTTTGTGAAACCTAGAGTAAAATGCACTATCAAATTTGGATGTGTGTGTCATACATGTTCATTAACCTCCAAAAATGCTCATCTAACTATATAAACATGGCTCTACCTACGACCATGTACAAAAAGGCTCGGCCCCAACCCTTTTGTCGACGTAGCCTTCCATACTGACCACGAGCTAGTTTCGACGAGGTATTATATTGGGAAAAGACTTGCCTCCTCATCCTCTTTGTCTTCATGAAGGGTGCTGGTGGTGCTACACGTCACCTATAACGGCGGTGGTCGGTGATGAATCTATGGCTACGTAGAAAGGGTGACCCTACGCCAACACACAATAAATTCTCTTGTATAATTCATTCAAATTATGATCAAAACACTATAGCATGGTTGTTATCTTATTTATTGTATGGACTAGTGCGTAGAAGGCTACTAAATGAATGAAGAGGGACTTCAAGAGGATGTAAATGTCACAAAACAACTCTAGTAAGTTGTATGTAAAAGACCAAATAAACACCTGAGCGCTACAAGAGAGACTCTAAAAGAGTGTAGAGGGCGCATAATGACACTCATAGATTGCATGCGAAAGACCAAATGAATATCTGAGCGCTAAATAGGATGGAGAAAATGAGTTTACCTAAGTACGATTCTATGTGGAACTTGTTTTTGTGTTGGGTTTATATTTTAATTATATTTATAGTTAGAATTAATGTATTTTTATTGCTAGTAATACAAATAGGTTATTTTTACTTACAGGAATAGAAAATAGAGTAAAACATTTACCTCTTTATCCATTTAGATATAACTAAAAATATGATAATTTCGAGACCAAACACAAGAGGAGAAACGATCACAAAAAGATCCTACTCGCTTGTGTTCGTGTAATGGGGCTTGTTGCTAGTACCCTATTGAATAAATTTATGTACATCTAAGTGGCCACCCTATCGAATAAATTCATATACATCTCACTAACTACCCTATCGAATAAATTTACACACTACTTAAAAAATTCTACATCAATAAATAATGATCCATACAAACTTTTTCATCGGTGGCTACTATACAACTCTAAACTATTCGTCTTCATATGTCATGCATTAAATGACTTTTATTTACCTTATCATCTTATTTGCTTAGTGTTAGATAACATATAGGATTGTGCCTTATATGATGGCATAATCCCTTGTGATGAAGGGTGCCCCTATTCCCCCTATTTATATTTATTGTGTATGAGCTCTAGATTTTGCCATGTGTCACATTACATAACTTTTAACAAAAATATCTAGGTCCTAACATTTTCCTCATCATTACTAATTTCCGGATGGTTTGGTCATGCCATAATTTTTTTAGTTCTAGACTATTTCATACTTTACCATAAAGCATTGCTAGTTATCTTCCTCAATTTCTAATGAAGAACATTCTAGAATATTTTTTGGCAAATTCTTAATGTGATGGAATCACAACATTATAGAAGATCCAAAGTATGGATATCCATTTTCAACAAGAAGTTTGGAGAAGATCAATTAAAGTTGTGTGCTTTCCTTCTTCCTCAATTAGGATATTATTTTCTACTTGTGTTAAGTAACTAAAATCCCCTTCTTCATGTCATCTAAGATGTTTCGATTCCTTCCTGTTGTTTCCTACAAACTTGTAGAAGATCAATGGTTTTCCTTGCTTATTTGTCTTAGGCAATGTTTGTTTCTTAAGACCCGTGGATTAGTTGTATTTTATGGGATTTATACTATATATTGCTATTCACACAATCTAATTTCATTCCTAAATCTAAACCTAATTGAAATACTCTTTGTAGAGGAATCAACTACCACTACAACATTTTGAATTTTCAGAGGCAATCACAATTCGTTTCTAGAGGTAGATGACTGCTTGTAGTTAAAGGTCTATGAAAATCGTCAAGGGGCTCACGGCGCAATGGTAAAGGCCATTGGTTGGGGGCTCCCACCCGTGGTTCAAATCCTGGGTGCGACACTTTATCCCGGATTTATTTCAGATTTTCCGTGGCCATGCATTAAGTGGTAGGCGACGTCCCCGTCGATAGCGAGGCGCCCGGTGGTGACTTCGAACTTCAAGATTTGCCGGCTCGGTCCTTCGAAGGTGCTCATAGGGGTAGGGTTTGCGTGCGTGTGTTCATAGGGGGTGAGTCGAACTTCAAGATTTGCCGGCTCAGTCCTTCGAAGGTGCTCATAGGGGTAGGGTTTTTAGCGACGTGTGTGTTCATAGGGGTGAGTGTGCGTGCGTGTTGAGCATCTGCGTTGTCTTGTGTAATCTCAAAAAAAAAAGGTCTATGAAAATCGTATCTTTCTAGAGGCAAAAAGAAGAGCATGCTTATGCAACTACCATTTTCCAGTGACAGTTGTGTTAATGCTTCTCTGGAAATAGATTGAAAGAAGAAACTACTTGCTTTGCTCCATCGTGGTTGGTTGACATCATTGGAGTCCGCACATAGATGTGTCTGAGTTATTCTACCACTGTATAGGCTGTGTAGCCCTGATAGTTCACCAAAAAAATGTGGAACCAACATCTTTGAGGGCTCAAAACAAATTGCCCAAAAAATTAAATCTAGCATGAATCAAAACTTATGACACAATGGAAATGAAAGGTGGTTGTGCCCCAATGTTGCGTGGATGCCCACATGTTTGTGACTACTTTTATTTTAACTATAAAGGTGTTGGTGTAGCCCCGAAGCAGGCTACCCCCTGGTAGGACGAGTCACAAAACAAGGCTAAGCGAACACTAGATGAATGTCCAAACTGGAACTCTCCTCTATTAATTCTCAGTTTGTCTTACAATGCCCCCTTGGGGGTCTATTTATAGTCCGTAGACTATTCACAATTCCCTTTATGCCCCTACACCAAACCTAGAACTCAGCGTTCACCGCCGCCGTACGGGGGCACCATGGTCTTTTCCTGTCCCGAGGTTACCTGCCCCCCTTGGGCTGCTTGGCAACGGACCACGAGTACCTGCAAGCCGAAACCAAAGACATTCGTTATCAGATCGCCCCGCGCGCACGACCGAAAGTGGCCGCTTTAAATGCTGCTCCTAGCTAAAGTCCGGGGCCTCGAGCCGGCCCTTGCTCCCGAATCGGAGAAGGCGACTCGCCATGAGGCGAAAGTCTCCTCACTCGTCATCTTGGACCGAAAGTCGATGCTTCCGCCGATGTGCCTCAAGCGGTCGCTCGCGGCGAAAGCCTCGGCATTCGGCTATCCAAGCCAAAAGCCGCGGCCTTCTCTTCCTTCTGTCGCCCCTTCCGGCGGCGCATGGCGTCTGGCGTTCGTCGGCCGATCTGGGCGAATGCCTCGCATTCGCCATAAAGACGAAACCCCGCTTCCGGCCCCCGGCCCTTTCGGACCATTGATCCGAGGCGCGCCGAGACCGAATCCCTGCGCCCCGGGCTGCGGTTTCTGGGCCGACCGTAGGGGGTAGGCAGGTTCCGCCTCTCCCCCAACAAATAGCCCCTCGAGCCCAAGGGTAAGGTCCTTTCGTCCTTCCCTTGGGATCGCTCCTTTGGCCCTCAAGAAACCCCCCTAGGAGCCGAATGCCTGTGCGTGCCGTTTTCCCTTGGGATCGTTCCTTTGTCCCTTAGGAAAATTTGTTCTCGCAAAAATATTATTATTGTTTTTGCTTTATTGTTTGCGTATTATATATGTATATTTTTTACGCATTACGGGCGGAAGGTGAAGCGGCGTCTCCTCGGGTTGCGAGCCCTAAGCCGGATGGGATGGGACCTCGGGGGCGCGTGCCATTTCCCCTATATAAGTGGGCTTTGTTTGGGGTCCATTTTCCCCGGTTGATTTGCTTTTCGACACTCACGCTATTTGCGGCGCGCCTCAAGCTCCGCAACTTTAAGTCGTTCTTGCTTTCTTGGAGTTCGAGGCATTCGCTACCAGCCGACCTCCCTTGTGAGTTTGCTTTCTTTTCCCTTTTCTTTCGGTTGTGTTGGGCGCCTATTTTTTATTTTAGGGTTTCGTCGTATTTTTCTATTTTTTGTATTCTAGGTTTTGTTGATTCGATAGAATGTCGGGTCCGACAGCATCGGGATCCCATCTTCCTCGAAGAGCTCGATTCTTTTGGCGTCACTCGTCGACCAGACGTCTGGTCGTTAATGTGATTGAAGCGCATCCCATTCGAGCATCGATCCGCATTTATATTCCAAATATTAGTGAAGGGAGCTCCGAAACCAACAGCCCCGTTAGCCCGCAAGTCGTGAATGAGGCTGACATGGACGCGGACATCGATATTGAGGGGTCCCCAGTTGGTGTTGTTCCGGCACATGGTGATCCTGATCTCTTGGCCAGCCCGAGGCGTCATTTGCGCCGTTGAGGGTTCGGAAGATGGCGGTTTTTCAATCGCCGAGGGTCCGGTGAGAATCCCGGACCATCGGGCAAGATCGCGAGGTGTACCGGGCTGGGGTGTCTCGCGTCTCGAGAGCACCTTGACGACTACATGCGAAAGGGTTGGATGGATCGCATGACTGGGTCTCTTTGTGCCGTGCGCGGGGTGAGCGGTACCCGAATCCAAGGCCCGGGAAGCTCTTGTTTTCAAAGACTATTTTAGGGCTGGGTTTGGTTGCCCCGTGAAGATGCCTTTATCAGTGGAGTTCTGGATCGATTTGGATTGCAGCTACACCACCTTACGCCAAATGCTTTTACTCGCATCGGTGCGTTCGTGTGGGCAATGAAGATGATGGGGGCTCCCCTATGTGTGGAAACCTTTTTGCAGTTTTATGCGTGTCACAAGAAGCCCAAGAAGATTCGTGATGACAGGACCGGCGAGCATTGCGTTGTTCGGTTTGGTGCCTTCACTTTCATACCCAAAAGCAACATTCGCCTTGCTCCAGGCGTTCGTAACAAGTGGTCGAAATGGACTGAATATTGGTTCTACGCCCGAGTTAGCGGAATGACCGAAAGCCGGGCTGCGAGCACTGGGTTGCCTGTTAGTAGTTCTCTGGCTAGTCGAATGGTCCCAATGAGAGGAAAATGCCACGCGAACTATTTTGAGAACGCCGAAGGGGATGCGGAGGCCACCCTCGCTCGGCCACTTTGGCCAAGCAGCAGCACTTGAGACCTTGTGGAGGAATGGACCGCTTTGGGGGTTCGCCCTTGAGTGCTACAAACCCCGTTTGGCATTGATCCTATGGACATCGCCTACGAAACTGTTCATGTAGAAGCCCGGGCGTTGCGCTTTCGGTCGGACAAGGACTTTGTGACTTGGGTAATGGAAGAGGCGAATGCTATTCTCGGTATCGTGTCCGACCGTGAATTTAAGCTGGTGCGAGGAGATCGTGGGGATGGCGTTCGCGTTAATCGAGCTTTTGATGCGATGGAGGTGGAGTACCCTCCTCGGGTCACTCCCCCGCGAGGCCAAGGCCGAAAAGGGAAGCCCAGAGGCCCATAACGAGGGAAGGCAGCAGTCTTTGGGTTCGTCTCGCTTTGAGCGAGTTAAGAGGCGAGAGTTGCCTCACCTCGGGCACCAAAGAGGACGAGGATATACAGTGGGTCGTCATGATGGCTAGGGTTCGGAAGCACAACCAAAAGGTTACCCGGTCGTGCCGTAAATTCGGGATTGTTACTTCCGCCTCGGTGCCCAGGTTTGCTACCTTGCGGTTCAAATTTGTTTCGCGTTTATTTCTACCGAGTGTTTTTAAATTTATTTTGCCTTTTTGGCTAACATCTCCGATTATCTGTTTAGGCGGGTAATCTCAAGCGATCGGAGGAGATGGCCCCCAAGCGTGGTCAAGGATCCCCGCGACACCCTCGGGGAGGCCGATGATACGACCTCTCTTGGCCCCGATTTCATTACGATCAAGAGACCGAGGGAGGCGACCCTCACCAATGCTACTGCGATGAATGCCGCAGCCTGCCCCATCCCTCGAAGCGGCGTAAGACTAGCAAGGAAGCCGCGGATTCGGCTCCTGCTAAAGCTTCGACTTCGAAGGGAGCCCCTGGTAAGTCTCGGTTCTTCCGAGAATTTATGAAGACGTCCGGTATTTTTAGCGAATGCCTATTCGGGCACGGAGTCCTGTCCCCGGAGAGCAACTCTAGTGACTTTGGAGATGCTATCGTTTACTCGGGCTTCGGCTCCCAGAAGAGTTGAGCCCTCGTCGAGAAAAATCTTATGAACTTGCTCGTTGTTTAGAGCATTCTCCGACGCCAGCGTGGTGGCGAATGTAGACCAGCGGGCTTTGCCCTCTTTCCTTCGGAAGAGGGTGTCAAGCTTGGAAACGAATGCTCCGGCTCCTTTGTCTGCCCCCAGACGGAAAAGGAGCTGCTCAAGACCGAGCCGCAGAAGCTCTTCGAGGCCCTCAACTTTTTCGCTACGGGGGTGAGCCTTCGTCATCTTTCGTTTCTTTTTTGTTGTATGATTCGTAACTATTAACCTTTCGTCCTTATTGCCTTTTGCGGTCGATTACGATGTCCCGGACTCGGAGAAACAATTCTAGGGTCGTGGTAGTAAGGCCCTTGAGGCTTGAGAAAGCCAAAGCCGAAAAAGGTCCGCAAGGACTTGAAGATCGCTTTGCCGCGCTAAAGTCCAAAGCCGAAACTCGCGCCGAGAATGCCGAGCGGTCACGGTCCACGGAGCCGGAGCAATGGGTGAAGGAGGCGGGAGAGGGAGCTGGAGGGCGAAAGGAAACGCACCCGGGAGGCTATTCTTGCCGCGGGCGCGAAGCTAAGGCCGGGGTTTCGCCTTGCAAAACCTCGCCGGCTTCCTTTGGTGACGAAGCTGTGCCGCCGTCCGGGCTCGGTGAAGGCGAGACTCCACCCCGGCTTGTTCGGGAGTTGAACGGCTTGGGTGCGTGGATGGATACGGAGAGGGTATGCCTCTCACCGAGAGACCCTCTCCGTGCTTTCGGCTCTGCCCTTCATGAGCTCAAATGTGAGCATCTTGAGGTCGTGGTGCGAAAGAGGACCCTTCGAGTAATCGAGGACGAGCCCGGTCCCTGAGGTTGCCTAAGGTTCTCGACGGCTTACCGGCAGCGGGCGGTAATGTTCTCGCGCTGTACCCAAGCTCATTGAGTCTCGCGAGCGTAAGTTGATATGAGAAGAGCCATCCGAATGTTGTATTGTGATGCCTTTCTTTGGGTTTTTCGTTTGTTTTTTGCTAATATGCGAATCTGTTATGTACAGAACCCTGAAGAGAGGCAGGAGATTCGGGCTAAGGTGGATGCCTTCCTCGCCGAGTGGAATGCCCATAATCGGTCGCGACGACAACGCCAACCCCTCTATGGATGCCGGGACGCCTCCGCCACCCCAACGCGTTGATACCGATAGGGGTAGAAAATGTTTAAACGCTTTTGATTTGGCCCGGATGGCCTTATCTTTATGCAGAAAAGTGGTTTAAACTTGTGTCGAATCTTTGGCGGGTTCCCGAGGAGGGGACCTTTGATTTTATGATGATGCCCCTTTGAAAGTCGAGCGTGATGGTTTCGGAGTTAGCGGTGCCTCCTGGCTCAGCTTTCGGGAAAAGTTTCCCGAACGGATGGGCGATTTCTTTACGTCACGTCGGCGAAAGATTGCCCGTCATGGACAATCAATTCTTGATTTTTGGAGAACCTTCGTCCCTTCTGAGAGACAAAGGAATTTGGTTCGTGGCATCCTGCTGCGGCGAAACTAGAGGTAGAGGACGAAATTGACCCTATGCCAGCTCCTAGATATCGATATTGTAAAGTTAGGGATCTTGTGTCGTTTCGCGTGTAATTATGCAAGTCGAACGTGTTTTTCAGAATAAGGTTACTTTCGGCCTTGGGTTGTTTCGTTTTCTCGGAAAAAGATGGACTTGTCAAGAAACCCCCTCCCGCTTTTTGCGAGGAACGAAAGTCGTGTGATTTACCGAAAGTGGTTTTATTTTTGACTTGAATATGATTCGTGTATTGCGTATGTGGACCCGGTCTTACATATCTTGCCCATTCGGCTACCTTGAGGATACAGCTTTCTCTTTTCTCCTAGCTAGGCGGGTGCAAGCGGCCAAGGGTTAGAACGGATGTGTCAAGTTTCGACCTTTGTCCCGCCTACCTTCTTGTATACTCTAGCGGCTTCGATATCGCGCTCGTCATGCCGATGATGAACTCGTGCCCCGGGAGTGCTGGCCCGGGTTTCACGGAGCATTCGGCGCCCAGTTCACGATGTTCGAGGGTGGGTTAAAAATTTGGTGTTTCATTTGAAACCTAGATATTGTCGGCGACCTTGAGTAATCATAGATGCTTTGAGTTGGTTCCGCCGCTTTCTACGGGGGCTCTCTCCGGGTCGCTTTGGGCTCCCTCGTGGTAGGATTGTCTTTCGACAAGCTCTTTCATGACAAAGATCTTACGGGGAATCTTCTTGAGCCACTCACTATTCAATTTGTTTCCCCACTGCGTGGTCGAATCTTTGGCTACCTTTTCTCGATCCCTCTCAATCCTAATGAGCTGAGCTCTTCTCGGGCTGTAACCCTTTTGCATTGCTCTTGGTAGCTATCTAAGGATATTCCCTCAACAACTTGTTGCTATTTTATGAGGGGTCTGTGACCTTTGGGTCCTGTTTTATAGTGGTTTTAGGTGTCCTTGTCATATCCTGGGCTTTTATTATCCTGATTGACGAAGATATGGCCTTGGGAGGTGCGTTATGATGCATCCTTTATTAAATGGAAGCACCTACTTTGCCCTCTTTATGGACCTGTAGTGGCCGTTTGCTTTTAATGTATGCTATGGCGATGGCCAACCGTACTTTTTATGGATTTCACCGCTTATGCTCCGTCTTTGACTTTACGGTCAATTTTTGGATGTTCAGGGGCTTGTTTGCCTCGGCTTTAGTATCCGGAAGTTGTCACTTTCGGACTTCCTCGACTTTTGGTCCTCTCGACCTTAGTCTTTCGGCTTTTATGCCTTGGTTTGTTGATCTCTTCAGCATATACCCTTTTCGGGCATGAGTTTTTGCGAATATGTCAAGTGTGACTTAATCACCTCTTGCTTTCGGCTCTTTTGTCTTAACTTGGGTGATTGGGGGAAGGAAGTCTTTATAAGGGGTTTATGACTTAGTGTTTCCAAGTTGCCTCGTTAAAAACCTCACACCCTCGAAAGGGCTTCCCCTGTGAGGAAAAAGAGCGCAACCCGGTGTGGTTTCGTACCTTAATTCTTACAAACCATGATTAAGAAAGAGAAAATTACAACTCCCGATCGAGGCATTAGTCACGCCGTAGAACCTACGGAGGTTATCCGCGTTCCATGTGTGTGTGGTTTCATCGCCTTCTTACGTCTTGAGCGAAAACACGCCGGGTTTGACCATTCTTGTGACGACGAAAGGTCCGTACCATTGTGATTGTAGCTTGCCCCCGCTTGTCCGCGTGCGAATCGGGGCGAGGTCGCCCCGGGTAGATGTTCTTGCGCGGTACTTTCTTGTCCCGCCGCTTTTTGGTCTCCTTGTGGTAGTTGTCGAGGTTTTTTGCCGCCCGCAACTTTCGAATTCGATGTGTCGGCATCTACAAACCTTTGAATTTACATTTACATCGCCTATTTGTGTACGAAACGAGCCGAGTCCGAGCTCTTCGGGTGTTATGGCTTCTTCCCGTAAAGGAGGCGAAACGGAGTAAATCCGTGGCTCGGGACACGGAGATGTTGTGGCCCCAAACCGCAACGGTCATTTTTCTGGTGGCCACTTTCCTTTACTTGCGTCCCATAGAGATTTAGAGACGGTTGAGAAGATTAGACCGTTGGCTTTTTCGACCACGCCATTGCTCGTGGGTGATAGGCCGAAGCGAAAGTCACTTTGATCGAAAGCTCCTCACGAAGTTCCGAAACTCCGTTGAGTCGATCCGCTTGCCGTTATCCACCGTTATGTAGGACGGAACCCGAAACGACCAGACTATCTCGTTGCCAAACGAAACCGATCAAGGTTCTTTGAGGTGATTCGGCGGAGGTCTTGCTTCTATCCACTTGGTGAAATACTCAAGTACCACGGCCGTGAAATCTCACATTGCCCGAGCTGTTGGTAGCGGCCCTACTATGTCTACCCCCAGCGTTGGAGTGGCCAAGTGGGCACCATCGACTGGTGGGGGTGGGATTCGCGTTTTGCTTCTTGGCGAACATCCGAAAGCTTTCGCATGTCTTCACCGATTGCTTTGCATCTTCGGGGTCGCCGATGGCCAAGAAAAATCCTTGTCTCATTGCTCGTGGGCTATTTCGGTGAGGTCCCCTATGAGCTCCGCACATTCCTCCGTGGATTTCGTCCGGGGCTTTCGTCCCTTCTTCCGTGGCGATGCACTTGAGCTTTGGTGCTACGATGCCATCTTTGTATAGCTCACCTCTTATGATGGAGTAGTGCTTGGTTCGTGACTCCATTCGCTGTTGCTCATGCTTGGACTCTGGTTCGAATGTTCCTGCCAGAAATGCGAATATTGGGCTCCTCCAGTCATGTCTTGCGATGACGTGAATGGCCCTTGGTTCCTCTTCTTCTTCTCTGATTGCCTTGGTCGAAAGCTGTTGGAAGAATACGTCCCGGAGGGGTTGGAATGCCGAGTGCGGCTGCCTTTGCCGGCTCATCGGCTTCTCTGTTTTTCGTTGCGGGTATGTACTTTATGGAGAAACCACGAAATGCTTCTCCATCGCTCTTCTTTGTAGATATCGACTAGGACTGGCTCCCCGGCCGTGTACTCCTTTTCACAAAGTGCCCACTTACTACCGCGAATCGATCGAATGATACATCTCTTGACGCCCATGGCTCTTAGCTTTCGTAGTGCTAGCGATGCGGCTTCATATTCGGCCGTATTGTTGGTGCTTGTGAACTGTAATCTGGCTGCATATCTGATGGGTGGACCCCCGCTGAGGTGTGTATGGCTGAAACCCGGCCCCTTTGTCGCACCAAGCTCCGTCGCAATATGCCCGTAGGTTCGTCAAAAAACTACCGGATTCCCTTCACCGCCGAGTCCGATGCGCTATGAAATCGACTTGAGACTTTATGGCCGATCCGTGCTCGAAGTCGATTCATGAATTCATTGAGTTCGGCGGCCCATTTGCCTACCCCGCCTACGGCCCCGTTCCTGAACAAAGCTTCCAAGGGCCGAGATGAAACAACCCGAATCTTGTGTGCACAAAGTAATGCCTCAACTTTCGGGCTTGCCATTAGGACTGTGTAAGCTATTTTCTCTAGCTCGGTAGTTAAGCTTAGCTGCTGAAAGGGCTTCGGATACATAGTAGATAGGAAACTGCTTGAGCTTGTTGTCCTGCTCTTTCTCTTCGACGAGGGCGAGGCGCTTACAGCGGCGGAGATGCAGCTAAGTATAGTAATAACACCGCCTTTGGGGATGGCTTCGACATGGTTGTTAGATTGGTAAGGTAGTCTTTTAGGTCTTGGAAGGCTTTTTCTTTGCTTCGTGTCCCCATTCGAAATTCGAAATGTCCTTCAACACTTTGAAGAAGGGTAAACCTTTTTCGGTACCGACCTCGAGATGAATCTGGCCGAGAGTCGCTAGCCGACTGTGAGCCTCGGACTTTCTTTCTACTGTCCGGGGCTTCATGTCCATGATTGCTTTGCGATCTTATCCGGATTCGCTTCTATGCCCCCTCGGTGACACTAGACATCCCAAAGATTTTACCCTTGGTGATACCGAAAATGCACTTTTCCGGTTTAGCTTGAGCCCGCTCCGCCTTAGATTCTCAAAGGTTTCCTTTAGGTCAGCGATGTGCGACTCTTTTCGAGCTGCCGATGACTACTATATCGTCCCACGTATGTTCGAGATTCTTCTTCTTCTTCTCGCTCTCTCGAACACTTCATCCGACATTCCTGGAGAAAGTAGCTCCGGCATTCCTCGGACAACCGGGCATTCGTTTGAAACAATAGGTTCCCCCCGGGTGATGAAACTTGTCTTCTCCCTCGTCTTCGGGTTCGGATGTATCCGATGGTATCCTGAGAAACTTGATCGAAAGCAAGCTCATTCTTTTGCACCCCGAGGCTAAGTCAATCGGGGTGTCTATTACTGGGGAGAGGGTATGGATCTTTCGGACACGCTTTGTTAAGATCGATGAAATCTACACACATTCGCCATTTCTTAATGTTTGGGTCGGATGTTTTCTTACGGACCATGACCACGTTTGCTAACCATTCGAGTCTTGGACCGGTCGATTACTCTAGCGTCCAAAGTCTACGGACTTCGGTGGCTTCTTCTTCGCTTCTCTCCTCGGATAGTTTTCTCGGCTTACGTTTCTTAGGCTTCATTTGTTCTTTGCCACGCTTAAGTTATCTTTGGGCCGGGTTTCGCTTACTCCTCTCGGATCTTCGGTGACCACGCGAACACATCGGAGTTGGAGTCTAGAAATGCGAATAACCGAGCCGCTTCATCCGGTGGAGCTCGAGCCGATTATAATCTCTCTTTCAGGCCCTATGGAGGATATAAGGACCTTTTTTGTGGATTCGGCTGACTCTACTTTCGGCTCTTTGACCTTTTGAGCTTTGAGTTCCGGCTCTTCTTTCTCATCGTCTTCTCTTTCGGCCTCGGTTACCTCGTTGATCATCTTTGTATCAAGTATTGGCCTTGCATCTATCTTCCGCTGCTTCACGATCTCCCCATACGGTCCACGATGCGAAAGGGGGGGGGGATCTTCATGCACAAGAAGCTTTGCTTGATTCTTTGCATCAAACTTGCTTATGACTCCTCTGCCGAAGATGGTCGTGTAAGGATAGTCTATATTGACTATGTCGAATGTGATGATTTCGGTTCGGCATAGGCCCACCTCACCGAAAGTCACTACGATGTCCTTTTTCCCAATCACGTCTATCCTTTTTCCTCCGAAACCAAACAACGCATTACCTGCGGGTTGCGGCGTCCTCCGCTCCATATTCATGCTCTAGAAAGCCTTAATGAATAAAATGTCTGGCGAGCTTCCATTGTCTATCGGGATGTTGTGAAGAGTGAACTTGTCCACATTTGCGATCGCGACGAATGCATCTGTGCGGATAGTCTCGTGAGGCGGAAGTCACTTTCGTCAAATGTGATTGGGACCATTGACCATCTTGGCTGTTCAATGGCGGCACAGGTGTTACCGTGTGCACTCTTCTCATGTAGTCCCTTCGGCTCTTTTGTTCTCGTGCTCGAGGTTGGACCCGCCGTGATTGCGTAAATGTGACCACAGGGCGGAAGTACCGAGTTCTGATCCTATTCTCCCGACCGCGGGCTTCATGTGCGCGTTATAGCTGCTGCGGCTGTTCGAGTTTGCGGAGAGGATGCCGCCATTGATGGAGGCGAGGGCTGGATGTAAGCCGGGTAGTTCCATGAATACGATGATGGTGGCCTGGAAGCACGGGGCTGCTTGCACTAACGGAGCGGGGGGTGGCAACCTGCGTATTTTGATAGCGAAGTATGCATTTGGCTGGCGCTGCTTGTGTCTATCATGTTGAACACGTGCTTCGGGGCTTGGGCGCCTTTGTGAACTTTCGTCCTTTGACTTACGTTTCCTTAGCCATCTGCCCATACTTACGCCCTCGGCTGAAGTGACCCATGTTTTTACCGCACAAAACAATGACGGTACTCTCGGACCATCCCTGCCTCTTTGCGACCTACGCCCCTTGAGCTTGACCACCTCGGTTGGACTGATTTGTTTTGGAGTTTGAGACTTCCCTGGGCTTCGGTTCTTGGCTTGGTTCGGCCGTCTGAGCCGAATCCTCTTGTACGTTGTTGACTGGGCGAGGTGCCTTGCCGCCTTTTTGGTTATTGTTTGCATTTGGATGTGGCGATTGTTGTTTTTCGTCCTTTCTTGCTGCCTTTCTTCTTTTCAGACCTTCTTCGGACTTCGCAAACTTTTTGATCTGATCGTATAACTCAGTTAAGGTTTTGGGTTCCTCCCTGTCTAGTTGTGCGGCACACTGACCTATAGCCATGCCTTCGATTGCCGCTGCTATGACTACTTCATCTGATACATTCGGCGTCTGGCCTTGGCTGTACTATCTTTTTCGAGGTATTGTGTCAATGACTCTCCATCCTCTTGCTTTAGCTTCAGAAATCTCGGTTCCCTTTTTCAAGGCCGGAAACCGTCAAAGGTGATGATCAGCGCTCCTTCAAATGCTTCCAATTTCTTATCGAGCGGACGAAGGGCAATGTACCATTCATGCGCGATGTCTTCTCGCCATTATGAGAGATTTTGCGGGGGTGACCGAATCCCCCCCGCCGAATGTACTAGCGGCTTCATAGCTTCTGCGATGAACTTCCTTGGGTCCGATTTCCCGTTGAATGATGGCAATCTGGGCTTGTACCCTTTGGGCCATGGACTCAACCGTAATTCCGGCGAGTGGTGAGACTGGATCGACTTCCCTATCCGCGACGAAACCGATCGTTATCCCTCCTAGGGATGGTGCGTGTTTTTCTCCATCCGAGCTATCTCACGGAGCAAATTCTCTTTCTCTATTTCGGCGAGTTTTAACGTTCCCGAGCCGAATCCTCTCTCCGCTTGGTCTGCTTCTCCTTTCATCATTGCGTCCCTCCGAGGCCCTCAACTCTCCGAGCTCAGCATGTCTCAGGCTCAATTCTTGGATTAACTTGGAACGTTGTTCCCGCTCATTACCGTCTTTCTTTCGCGCCGAGTGGCTGCTCTTCTTACGAGTCTTCTTCGTCTTCCCGTGTTCTCCGCGCCTCCCGCTTCTAAGGGCCTTGGCCAATTATTGACCCAGGGCTGTGTCCGCATCCTCCTGCCCCACGCCCGCGACCCTTTGGAGTGACGGTCTCGGTCGGAGAGGATCCGACGGGGATCCGTCGGGAGGAGATCCGCCGGTCTTTTGGCGCCGCCTTTGGTCCGCCTCGCCACGAGCCATGGGTTGCCTGCGCACAACCACGGTGGGCGCCAATGTTGGTGTAGCCCCGGCGGGCTACCCCCAGGTAGGACGAGTCACAAAACAAGGCTAAGCGAACACTAGATGAATGTCCAAACTGAACTCTCCTCTATTAATTCTCTGTCTGTCTTACAATGCCCCCTTTGGGGGTCTATTTATAGTTCGTAGACTATTCATAATTCCCTTTATGCCCTTTTGCACCAAACCTAGAACTCAGCGTTCACCGCCGCCGACGGGGGCACCATGGTCTTTTCCCTCGTCCCGAGGTTACCGGATCTTGGGCTGCTTGGCAACGGACCACGAGTACACGCAGCGAAACCAAAGACATTCGTTATCGGATCGCCCGCCAAGACGGCCGAAAGTGGCCGCTTTCGGCTGCTCCAGTTAAAGTCCGGGGCCCGAGCCCACCCCTTGCTCCCGAACGGGAGAAGGCGCCATGAGGCGAAAGTCTCCTCACTCGTCATCTTTGGACCGAAAGTCGATGCTTCCGCCGATGTGCCTCAAGCGGGTCGCTCTGCGGCGAAAGCCTCAGCATTCGGCTATCAAGCCGAAAATTGCAGCCTTCTCTTCCCCCCTCGCCGCCCCTTCCGAGCGCGCGCATGGCGTCTGGCGTTAAGTCGGCCGATCCTGGGCGAATGCCTCCGCATTCGCCCATAAAGACGAAACCTCTCCGGCTTCCGGCCCCAGCCCTTTTCGGACCATTGATCCCGCGGCCGAGGACCCCCGAATCCTAACGCCCCGTGCTCGGTTTCTGGGCCGACCGTAGGGGTAGGCAGGTTCCGCCTCCCCCCAACAAAAGGCATGGAGCAAATCTCCTAGCAACTTTAACGAGAAAAAATGAAAACGCTTACAAGGGATTGGTTAGCAGAGAATTAACCAATAACTTACCTAATACAAAGGCTAAAGGAGCCAAAAGCAGAAAGAGAAAGCACAAAGTTACATAGAGTTGCCCCAATCCATAACTACTTGCTGAATAGAAGCGTTGCACGCACTAATGTGAATTCTACCGATATCACCTTGGTGGCTGCCATGTTGAATCTGCCTACGCTAAACTCACTGGCCATCCATCCCACTACTTGGAGGAGCCCCGCACTAGATCGGCATGTCTAGTACTCGCTATACTTTATGGGAGCAAGGTCGCACACCATTGTGGAGGCCGCCTCAGTTGAACCTTTGGTGCTCTAACATGGACTAAGTGCTTGCAGAAACAACTGAGACCATGAGAGAAATATGGTTGTCTCTTTGCCTTGCTTTACTTTTGCTGCTTACATGTTTCATCGAGTGAAAACTAGGATTCATGATTGTGTGCTCAGCATAGGTTACCAAAAAAATTTGTGGGTTGGAACTTGTCATCTTAGACTTTCGTCTGCCAACCGAAAACGAGTAGGTAAGACTCCCTACGCTACCTTAACTCTAGAAATCTATCACATTTTCACCCCTCCTCTTCCCTTCCAAGCCGTTGGCTATCTCTACTCTCTAGGCCAGCCAAGCTCGCATCCTCAACGCCATAAAAGCGCACCAAGTTCCCATGCTATACTGAGCTGCACATACTTCGCACCACAGCGATGCACGAAGCTCAAGAATTAATTAGATCTTTGTAACTATGTTACTCTATTGTTATATGGAAGGTGGAGGGACATGAATGTATCTAGTCTAGTGGGTATGTAGAATTGTGCTATGGCAGTGTTACATCCTCAAAATTTTTATACTATTTTGGACATATTATCCATGTTTAATATACAAATTAAGAGTTTTTTTTTTTAATAAATTTGTCCAAAACTGTGATAGATTTCTAATACTTCTAATATTCCCATTTATTAGCGACTATCTATGTTAAAAAATATCATTATTAGTGCAAACCCTCTGACACGACAACTATCTGAAGCTCTATGCTCAAATTTTGCTAGCTAAATAGATATGGCTTGAGGTTCGTCCATTTTTATCATGAGCAATGTAAAATTTCTCCTTTTGGCTTCTAGTATGTGAATCGTTTGTGTTGCACCTAGCAACTGCAGTCTATAATGAAGATGGGCAAAGCCATTTCAAAAATTACAGCTATGAATTTCAATAGGTAGTATCATTGAATTCCCACTATCAACACCGAAATTTTGACGATTGTTGGATTTGCAATTTTGCATCTAGCGGCTCACACTTCAGATACAAATTGCTATGACTATGAGATTGTTTTCCTCTGTTCCTTGGAACAGGCCATTCTACAGGGCGATTCGAAATTGCGGAAGCTTGAACATTTGCCGTTGTTGTTATGGTCATGTCGCCCTTGTTCGTAACCCTAACAAAGTGTTAACTCTCTCTCAAATTGTAGTTCACTTTGACTTTTCTATATCCATTTCTTTTACTATGTATGTAGACACAAAGTGTATAACTAAATGCATAGCAAAATCAATATATATCTAGAAAGCCAAAATAAACTATAATTTGGAACGAGTAGTTTGTTACCTTTCCTCACCGTCCATGCGTACTACTACCGTCGATCTAGCTTACCACGACCGAACCTCTTTTGAAGACACTTAGCGCTCTAAAACCCTAGAGCTGGCGCAACATGACAAAGATGTTCTTTAGTCTTGTTCATCTTCCTCTGTCCGAGTATGTGTCTGGCATAGTATCATTTTTGTATTTTCACGAGGATACTAAGACGAAAAATAAGTAATCTATATTTTTAAATCATATAGCCATATAGGCCTTGCCAACAAAGTGTGTCAGTTTCTTATGATGAGATCTGTCCACCTTATTTGACTTAGCAATGGTACTCGTATTTCTATTTCTCTTTGAATCTTGGTGAGATTTTGTTTTTGAGAGAATTCAATCTTGATGAGATGAGTCAGTATTATTGAATTTTGAAGAAAAGAAAAAGTAGAAAGAAGCCTGAGGCCGATTTCTCCAAGCCCAAGTGGACTCTAAACTGGCCCTTACATGGCCCAACAGACAGCCAAGCCCACCTACCTTCCCTCTATTTCGGTGGCGCCAATTGGCCCCGGCGCGCGCGCAAATTCCACATCCCACTCTGACCCTCGACTCGTTCTCGCGCCAAACCAAAGCGGCGGCTCCTCTTCCCCGCGGAGGTTCCCCTCTCGTCTCCCATCAGACCAGTGAGCGCGCACGCCCTGCCCAGATCTCCCCTCGCCGCGCTCTCCCGATGGCGACCAGCGACGAGCTCGCCCAGATCGACATCTCCAAAAGAGGTACGCACGCCATTCCGCGTCGACCCACCGCGCTGCAGAACGCCCGCCCGCGAGGTGTTCGACGATTTGTCTGACCGACCAACGGGTCCTGCAGGAGAAGGAAAAGCTTGTGGCGGAGGTGATGCGCTACATGCTCTTCAAGACGCACCAGAACTCCGACTGCCCCATCAAGCGGGAGGAGCTCACCGGCATCGTCACCAAGAACTACCGCCAGCGCCAGCTGCCGACGCTCGTCATCAACGAGGCCAAGGACAGGTTCGCCGCCACGTGCGGCTACGAGATGAGGGAGCTGCAGCGGACCCGCGCCCCGGCCACGCGCTCTGGCCGCCCGTCACAGTCACAGGGTAAGGCGTCCTGTCTTCTTTCTTACTGTTTGTTATTATTTTTGTTCCTTTCCTCTGCGTCTGTTATCAGAGTGGTGGTTGGGGGCTAGCAATGACTGATGAAAATTGTGGGAAATGTCTTCAGTTAACGTGGAGGCCAAGAGCTATGTTCTGGTCAGCACCTTAGACCCTGAGGTGTACAACAAGTACGTTGATGACAAGGGTGCTGCCCATCTATCTGGCTTTGCTTTCGCTGTCATTAGCACTATTCGTCTTGCTGGTGGCAAAATGCCTGAAGGTAAGGAAAGGAGATCAAATTACGTCTTTTGGTTAGGAAAACATCATGCTCTGATGTTCCTAAGTGCTTTCGATCGCATTTCAGAGGACCTCTGGCATCAGTTGAAGCGGGTGGGTTTGCTTCATGATGACGAGACTCACCCTGTTCTTGGCAACAATAAGCAGTTGCTCGAACACCTAGTGCAGCAAAGGTTAGTTTGGTGTGTGCTGTGGAATCTATAGTTTACTTGCAAAGAATTTGATTGCTTTATCGGTTCCATTGATGCAGGTACCTGCTGAAGGAGAAAATTGCTGGTCCAGAAGGCCATTTCATGATGTATGAGCTTGCCGAGAGGGCATTGGATGAATCCACCAATGGGAAGATTAAAGATCATATTTCACAGGTTTGTAAGCATCATAGCGTGGTGATAAGCGTTTCACCTTTCATCTGTTAAAAGTACTGACATTTCCACGTTAACAATAATGGTGATAATGTGTCAATGATATATAAATAACAGCCATACAAACCATCATGCTTAAATGTGATCCCAGTTTGTTGTACCATTAACTGTGTATACTGAATATTTTTTTCTGAACCAACCCAAATGAGTTTATAGTGTCATTATCCATGATTAAGATTGCCATGCTTTCTGGATTTCTTGCCTTCCTATCATTAGAGAAGTTAGTTGGCATTAATTTTGCTTAGCCTGTTAGCCATATGTATGTTTTCTGCTTCTAGTGCCTACTAGTGAAACATGAACAAAACTGCAAGCAATTGCCAATCAAAATTTATTTCACTTCTGATAACAAGCAGCATAGAAGCAATTGTCAGTAGGGGAACTTGACATCCTGAATGCATTGGTAAACACTGAAATCAGATTCTAATGAGACCATGCTTGTGAATGAAGAATTATTTTTTCTTCTTATATTGTGAAATGTGAAATAACATTGTGTAGTGTGTCTGCTAAAAGGAAACATCTTTTTTTGTTCTTATTGTTGAGTAGGTTGTGGGTGCAAGCTTGCAGAAGTAGATGGAAGTGGATGCATATGACAATCAGTAGGTATTTCCTCTGCACCAAATATTTGCTTGTTTCTACGACTACATCACAATATCACTCCGTAGTGTCCATTTTTTTGTAGGAAAATAATAAAGGTACTCCTAGTAACATGTTTCTCTTATCTTATCTGTCAGCCTTGTAGGTAATCTGCCTTGCATTAGGACAAGCTGACTCTCTCAGGCTGGGAAACGATCATCTTGCATGGATACGGGGCTTGTACTCTGCATGCAATTTTGTACAGGAGATGTGCTGTTGATTATCACAGCGTGCTTGATACTACCTTTTGCAGTGACCTAATTAATGTCACAAAACAGTCATTGAAGAAACCTTATTGTCAGTCATTGGACGCGTCGTCCTGTCTTCCACCTCCCTCTACGTCAAGTCGCCTACGCGTCGACTCACTTTCCATCAACTGTCTACACGCACCACCTGCTCGACGAAATGCCAGCAACCGGTCGCGTTTTTCCGCCTACTCTCTACAGTCCTCAGCTCTGGTCGGCCACTGTCATGGTGGTCGTCGTCCTAGTGGGCTATGCTCGCCACCTTAAAGCTTGCAGCGGCCACGACCTCAACCCTGGGGACGCTTCCTCATTTGCGTGAGCTCAGTCCATAGCACTCTGCGCCCAGCTGTTGGAGTCTAGTTCTTTGCTGCGCCTGGCCTGGGGCAATGGCGTTGGGAGTCCTGCGGTTCTTGCTCCCCAGCGTCGGTCCTCTTCTTAGTTCATCCTAACTTGCCGGCGGCGGTGGCGGAGAGCCGCGCCACGACGGCCCTTCTGGAGTTCAAGCGCAAGTTGCTGGACGTGGACAACCACCTCTCCACCTGGGCAGCGCCGGGAGGCATCGGACCCTCCAGGGGTGGGCCGGCGTTGCTGCTCCTCGATAGCGGAGAGGTGACCGGGCGTGACACTCCACGGCCTCAACCTCCACGGCGAGCTCTCCACCGTCGTGCGCAAGCTTCCGCACCTCTCCGTGCTCAACATCTCCGGGAACACGCTCACGGGCCTGTCCCCGCTGGCCTTGCCGCCTGCACCGCGCCCGGTCCTCGACCTCAGCACCAACTCCCTCCATGGCGCCATCCCGCCGAACTCTGCGAGCTCGGAGCCTGCGCCGGCTTTTCCTCAGCAACAACCTGCTGATGGGATCCCGGACGCCATCGGCAACCTCACCACCCTTGAGGAGGTGGAAATGTACAGCAACAACCTGACCGGCAGGATACCCACGTCCATGCGCGCTCCCAGCAGCTCCGCGTCATCGGGCGGGCGGCAACAACCTCTCCGGTTCAATTCCCGTCGAGCTCACAGAGTGCGCCCGGCCTCGAGATGCTCGGTTTCTCGCATATAACTTCCTCAACGGGACGCTGCCGGGGAGCTTTCCCCGCCTCAAGAACCTCACCACAATATACCTTTACAAAAAAACGTCCTCTCCGGGCGAGGTCCCGCGGAGCTTCGGCGAGTGCACCAACCTCCGCTTGCTCTTCCTCAACGACAACACCTTCACCGGGCGGCCTGTCTGGAGCTCTCGGCGCCCGTCGCTCTTAAAGCTCCACATTTTACGGAACCAGCTCAACGGCACCATCCCGCCGGGGCTGGGAACCTGCAGAGTGTCTTGAGATTGACCTCTCGGACAACAAGCTCACTTGGCGTCATCCCCGCCGAGCTTCGGCCGGATATCCACGCTCCGATACTCGCCCTCTCGACAACCAATTCCATGGCACCATCCCTTTGTTAGAGCAACTCCAAAGGAAGACTCCTAAATTAGACCCTCAAATTTTTATTTGCATACCAAACTAAAAAACTAGGGGCCCAAATTGAGATCACCAATTCCATGGCTCCATCCCTTTGTTAGCGCAACTCCAAAGTGAAGACTCCTAAATTAGACCCTCAAATTTTTATTTGCATGCCAAACTAAAAAAGTAGGGGCCCGAATTGAGATCACCAATTCCATGGCTCCATCCCTTTGTTAGAGCAACTCCAGTGAAGACTCCTATATTAGACCCTCAAATTTTTATTTGCATGCCAAACTAAAAAAAGTAGGGGGCCCAAATTGAGATCAAACTATAGTGGGAAAGTAGTCAGGACCCTATTCCCGTGCTCCGCTTCCTCTTCCGGCGTGTCGCTCATCTCCGCGTCCCCGTGCGCTTCTGCGAGGTGGAGATGCGTCGACGGCGTCATGGCGCGTTGTCGGGGCGTTCTTGGTGGAGGCGTTGGAGGAGCTCAAGGGCGTTGTCGGGGCGCTGTAGGAAGGTGGAGGTGGCGGCGACGGTTGCATGATGTCCCGCGTCGAGGCGGCCTGGGCCGTGCGGAGGAAGGCCAAGGACAACGCCGGCGCCGGGGAGATGCTCGCGATGCTCGGCAACTTACTCGCCCTCAAGACCGGACGCCAAGAAGCCCGCCATCGGCTGCGGCCCGGCGCCGTGTGCACGCTGCCTCCAGGCCGCCACGTGCTCCACCACCGGCAAACGCACACGCCGCCGCGTGCGGCGCTCCCGAACCTCGGTATCCATTGAATGGCGCCCCGATCCGACGCTGCGGCCGCCGCCGCCATGGATCTGAACGACCTCGAGTCCATGGATCCGCCGGGCGGACGCGACCGCCGAGCGCGTGGAGCCAGCCAAGAACAGCACCCCAGTCGGAAGAAGGGGAGCGGGAGGTGAGCCAAGAACCACCGCACCTCGCCCAGCCCTCCCATGGGCCGCCTCCGCCGCTCATGGCGACGGACGCCCCGCCGCCGCGCTCGGGCGTGCGGTACCAGCTGCGCTACGCTGTGACGGTGGCGCACGCCCCCAGCGCCGCGGGAGCCGCCGCCGCAGGGCTAGGCGCGCCGCGGCTGGGCCGGAGAGGGCGTGCAAGGTGGTGGCGGTGGGCCTCGGGCCACCACTACCACGACGGCCACCCGTGAAGCGGCCGCGCCTACGCCTCCTCCGCTTAGCACGGTGACCCCATGCTCCCTCACCGCGCGCCGTCTCCGGATGAGCCCGACGCCGCCATGTGCCTCGCTGGGAGTGGTGGTCGCGAGGCGGCGCCGACGCTGTGGCGAGGGCGGCGGCGTGGCGGCGGCGACGGTGCGGTGCAGCGCGGCTGCCGTGGCGGTGCAAAGAAGACGCGCCGGGCGGCGGCAAAGCGCGTGCAGAACGGGAGGGAAGGGGAAAGTGGAAAATTGGTGTGGGACCCATCGGATAGGGTCCTTCAGGAAGTAGGGGGTTCAGATTATAATTTGGGGTGGCATTAAAAATAGGAGCCTATCTAGAGGCTCCACTACGCTTCATTTTTTTTTTTTTCTCGGACCCCTAAAATTTAGGGAGAATTAGGCCTATGGCCCTCGAAAAAACGAGTTTAGGTATTTGGCCTTTTTCAATCGAATTTAGCTCTATGGCCTCGAAATAAAACTTTGTTAGTTATTTGGCCTTCCGTCCAATCTGGACACGACGGCCCTTCGGAGTTCAAGCGCAAGTTGCTGGGCGTGGACAACCACCTCTCCACAGGGGCAGCGGCTGTTCAACATCTACAAAGAACAACCTCACCGGCAGGATCCCCACCTCCATGGGCGCGCTCCAAAGAGTCCGCGTCATCCGGGCGGGCTACAACAACCTCTCCGGTTCAATCCCCGTCGAGCTCACCGAGTGCGCCTGCCTCGAGATTCTCGGTTTCGCATACAACTACCTCAACGGGACGCTGCCCAGGGAGCTTTCCTGCCTCAAGAACCTCACCACAATATACCTTTACAAAAACGTCCTCTCCGGCGAGGTCCCGCCGGAGCTCGGCGAGTGCACCAACCTCCGGTTGCTCTTCCTCAACGACAACACCTTCACCGGCGGCGTGCCCAGGGAGCTCGCGGCGCTGCCGTCGCTCTTAAAGCTCCACATTTACGGAACCAGCTCAACGGCACCATCCCGCCGAAGCCGGGAAACCCGCAGAGTGTCCTCCCGAGATTGACCTCTCGGACAACAAGCTCATCTGGCGTCATCCCCGCCGAAGCTCGGCCGGATATCCACGCTCCCGGATACTCGCCCTCTCGACAACCAATTCCATGGCTCCATCCCTTTGTTAGAGCAACTCCATTGAAGACTCCTAAATTAGACCCTCAAATTTTTATTTGAATGCCAAACTAAAAAAAGTAGGGGCCCAAATTGAGATCACCAATTCCATGGCTCCATTCCTTTGTTAGAGCAACTCCAGCGAAGACTCCTAAATTAGACCCTCAAATTTTTATTTGCATGCCAAACTAAAAAAAGTAGGGGCCCAAATTGAGATCACCAATTCCATGGCTCCATCCCTTTGTTAGAGCAACTCCAGTGAAGACTCCTAAATTAGACCCTCAAATTTTTATTTGCATGCCAAACTAAAAAAAGCAGGGGCCCAAATTGAGATCAAACTCCAGTAGGAAAGTAGTCAAGGTCCCTATTCCCGTGCTCCGCTTCCCCGCCGCGGCGTGCGCCGCCGTCTCCGCGTCCCGTGCGCTCCGCGAGGTGGAGATGCGCCGGCGCAGCGTGGCGCCGTTGTCGGGGCGTTCTCGGTGCAGGCGTTCGAGGAGCTCAAGGGCGTTTGTCGGGGCGCGCTGCAGGAAGGTGGAGGTGGTGGCGGCGGTTGCATGATGTCCCGCTGGCCGAGGGGCACACACCGTGCGGAGGAAGGCCAAGGACAACGCCAGCGCAGGGAGATGCTCGCTATGCTCGGCAACTTACTCCGCCTCCTCGGACACTGGACGCCAAGAAGCCCGCCATCGGCGCCGTCCGCGCCTTGCGTGCACGCGTTCGGGCCGCCACGTGCTCCACCACCGAGCCGGGCGCACCACGACGCCGCGCTGCGCTCCTCCTGAACCCCGGTATCCGCTGAACGGTGCCCGGGATCCGACAGCCGGTCGCCACCGCCATGGATCCGAACGACGCCGAGTCCATGGATCGGTCGGGCGGACGCGGCACCGCCCAGGAGCGCGTGGAGCCGCCAAGAACAGCACCCTAGTCGCAAAGAACGGGAGCGGGAGGTGAGCCAAGAACCACCGCACCTCTCCTCTACCTCACATGGGCCGCCTCTAGCTGCTCACGGCGACGGACGCCCTGCTGCCATGCTCGCGTGCCGGGTACCAGCGGCCGCGCGGGCGACGGTGGCAGCATCGCCCCCGCGGGGCGGGCGGAGCGCTGTCGTGAGGGGTCGCGGCCGCTGCCGGCCGCGGCGGGGGCGTGCAAGGTGGTGTCGGGGAGGTGAGCCGGGGCCACCCCCTACCACGACGCCACCGCCGGAAGCGGCCGCGCTCGCGCCCGCTGGCCTCACCGGTGACCCCATGCTCCCTCGCCGTGCGCCGCTCCAGATGAGCCCGACGCCGCCATGTGCCTCGCCGGGAGTGGTGGTCGCGAGGCGCGGCGCCGACGCGGCGGCGAGGGGCGGCGGCGGGGAGGCGACGGTGTCGGTGCAGCGTGGAGGGCCAGAGGCGGTGCGGTGGAGACGCGCCGGCGGTGGCAGCAGGCAAAGCATGCGGGAATGGGAGGGAAGGGGAAAGTGGAAAAGTGGTGTGGGACCCACTGGATAGGGTCCTCCAGGAAGTAGGGGGTTCAGATTATAATTTGGGGTGACATAAAAATAGGAGCCTATCTAGAGGCTCCACTGCAGTTCATTTTTTTTCGGACCCCTAAAATTTAGGGTAGGGGCTCAAATAAGGCTCCATGGAGATGCTCTTAGGATCCAACAGCAACCTCCGTCTGCTCGACTTGTCAAGCAACCAGCTGACGGGTAGCATCCCTCCTCGCCTCTGCAAGCATCAGCAGCTCCAACATAGAGGCTGATTTTTCCCGGACAGTTACTTTGGATATCTTGCCAGGAAACTGGCAGAGAATTATTACCACGTTAACAGTAATGATGATAATGTGTCAAGGGTATATAAATAACAGCCAACAAACCATGCTTAAATGTGATCCCAGTGTATAGTGAATATTTATTTCTGAACCAACCCAAAGGAGTTTATAGTGTCATTACCCATGATTTAGATTGCCATGCCTTCTGGATTTCTTGCTTTCCTATGATTGGAGAAGTTAGTTGACATTAGTTTTCCTTAGCCTGTTAGTTGTTAGCCATATGTCTGTTTTCTGCTTCTAGTACCTAGTAATGAACTTGTATTTGTTCCATAAGTCGTTGAAAGATGAATAAAACTGCAAGCAATTGCCGATCAAAAAAATTATTTCACTTCTGAAAACAAGCAGCATAAAAGCAATTGTCAGTAGGGAAACTTGACACCCTGAATGCATTGGTAAACACTGAAATCAGATTCTAATGTGACCATGCTTGTGAAAGAAGAATCCTTTTTCTTCTTATTATATTGTAAAATGTGAAATAACATTGTGTGGTGTGTCTGCTAAAAGGAAACATCTTTTTTTTGTTCTTGTTGTTGAGTAGGTTGTGGGTGCAAGCTTGCAGAAGTAGATCGAAGTGGATGCATATGACAATCAGTAGGTATGTCCTCTGCACCAAATATTTGCTTGTTTCTACGACGGCCTTCTACGACTACATCACAATATCACTCCGTAGTGTCCATTTTTTTGTAAGAAAATAATAAAGGTACTACTAGTAACATATTTCTCTTCTCTTATCTGCCAGCCTTGTAGGTAATCTGCCTTGCGTTAGGACAAGCTGACTCTCTCAGGCTGGGAAGCGATCATCTTGCTTGCATGGATACGGGGCTTGTACTCTGCATGCAATTTTGTACAGGAGATGTGCTTTGCAGTTAAGCAGTGCAACTTCGGTGTTAGTATCCTTAGAATTAACTATGGCATGTGGACGACATGCTGTTGATTGATCATCACAGCATGCTTGATACTTCCTTTTGCAGTGACCAAATTATTGTCACAAAACAGTCGGCATATCGTCATTGCAGTAACCGTATTGTCAGTCATTGGACGCGTCGTCCTCTCTTAGTGACCTGACCTGACCACAATGTAGCCAAACCGTATTGACCAGAGCTTTCACGCTTTATAGCAGTGGTTTCTCCATGGTTAATCGGTAATCCCATAATCGGTCACCTTTGGAGGAATAATATATGCTGCATTCCGTTCCATTGCACTTCCTTGTTCCCTTCCCTCTAGGCATGGACTTCCTTTTTCGTCAACCCCTGGCGCACCACCTGCTCGGCGGAATGCGAACGTCACGGCTTTTGATTGTGGAAACCCCATCCCACGGCAGGCATGCCCTTTCCGCCTACTTCTCCACGATGCTCGCCCCTATTAAAGTTCGCGGCCACCCTCGCCATTGCCACGGTTGTTGCTCACGGCAACGATCCTCTCGTTAGTTGTTCTAGACATGGCGGCGACGGAGGGGCGAAGATGGTGGTGCCTGACGGCACGGCGGCCCTGCTGGAGTTCAATCGCAAAGTCAATCATGGCGTCTGCCGTGGCGCGGTCCTTGCTCCCAACCGCGATTGTCTTCTTCGCCGTCCTTCACTCTACTGCGTCGGTGGGGCGCACGGCGTGGAGAGCCAGGCCGCGGCGCTGCTGGAGTTCAAGCGCCCGCTGCGGGGGCGTGGACCGGCGCCTCTCAACCTGGGGCGCCCGCGGCCGGCACGGACCCCCGCAGGTGGGCGGTGTTGCCTGCTCGGTAGCGGCGTGGTGACCAGCGTCACGCTCAAGGGCTCAACCTCCACGGCGAGCTCTCCGCCACCATCTGCGCCTCCCAAGCCTCGCCATCCTCAACGTGTCCGGCAACTTGCTCCCACGGGCGGCGTCCCCATAGGCCTCCACGCCGTCGCTCGCTGGAGGTCCTTGATCTCAGTGACAACCTTCTCTCGGCACCATCCGCCGGAGCTCGGCCACCTGAGTAACATAAGAGTGATTGATCTGTCTCTGAACTACCTCAACGGTTCCATCCCGCCAGAACTCTGCGCGGTGCGCAGCCTGCGCCAACTATTCCTCAGCGAGAACCTGCTGTTCGGCAACATCCCGCCCGCCATCAGCAATCTCACTGCGCTCGAGGTCCTCGACCTCAGCACCAACTCCCTCCATGGCGCCATCCCGCCGAACTCTGCAAAGGTGTGCAGCCTGCGCCAACTCTTCCTCAGCGAGAACCTGCTGTTGGCAACATCCCACCACGCCCGTCAGCAACCTCACCGCACTCGAGGAGCTCGAAATATTCTGAACAACCTCACCGGCAAGATTCCCACCTCCATTGGCGCTCAAAGCGGCTCCAGCGTCATCTACGCGGGAGGCAACTTTCTCACGGGGGGCCCGTTCCCCGCTGGCCTCGCCGCCTGCACCACGCTCGAGGTCCTCGACCTCAACAACAACTCTACGCATGGCGCATCCCGCCGTAACTCTGCACGGTGCGCACCCTGCGTAACTCTTTCTCAGGGAGAACCTATTGTTCGGCAACATCCCGCCCGCCATCAGCAACCTCACCGCGCTCGAGGTCCTCGACCTCAGCACCAACCCCCTCCATGGCGTCATCCCGCCGGAACTCTGCGCGCTCCGGAGCCTGCGCCGGCTTTTCCTCAGCAACAACCTGCTTTTCGGTGGGATCCCGGACGCCATCGGCAACCTCACTGCCCTCGAGCAGCTGGAAATGTACAGCAACAACCTGACCGGCAGGATACCCACGTCCATGCGCACGCTCCAGCAGCTCCGCGTCATCCGGGCGGACGGCAACAACCTCTCGGTTCAATCCCCGTTGAGCTCACCGAGTGCGCCAGCCTCGAGATGCTCGGTTTCGCCTATAACTACCTCAACGGGGCGCTGCCCAGGGAGCTCTCCCGCCTCAAGAACCTCACCAAAATATACCTTTCCAAAACGTCCTGTCCGGCGAGGTCCCGCCGGGTGCTTCGGCGAGTGCACCAACCTCCGGTGCTCACCCTCAACGACAACGCCTTCACCGGGGGCGTGCCCAGGGAGCTTCGCGGCGCTGCCGTCCGCTCTTACAGCTCTACATTTACGGAACCAGCTCGACGGCACCATCCCGCCAGAGCTGGGAAATCTGCAGAGTGTCTTGGAGATTGACCTCTCGGAGAACAAGCTCACTGGTGTCATCCCCGGTGAGCTCGGTCCAGATACCCACGCTCCGGCTACTCCATCTCTTCAGGAACCGTCTTCATGGTAGCATCCCACCAGAGCTGGGGAAACCTACAGAGTGTCCTGGAGATTGACCTCGGGAACAACAAGCTCACCGGCGCCATCCCGCCCGAGCTCGGCCGGATATCCACGCTCCAGCTACTCACCCTCTCTGACAACCAATTGCTTGGTTCCATCCCTTCATTGTTAGTATCCAACAGCAACCTCTATCTGCTCGACTTGTCAGGCAACCAGCTGACGGGTAGCATCCCTCCTCACCTCTGCAAGTATCAGCAGCTCCAATACTTGCATCTCCGATCGAACCGCCTCGTCGGTGATATTCCTCAAGAACTGAAGGCGTGTACATCTCTAGTGCAGCTCACGTTGAGGGGCAACATGCTGACCGGGAGCCTTGCTTGAAATGAACCAGAACCGGTTCTCTGAAGATGCAGAGGCTGATTTTTTCCCGGACAGTTACTTTGGATATCTTGCCTTCTCTAGAGGCAATATGTGGATTATATTTGAGACTTTGATTGTAAATAAATATAGAAAAAAACATTTAAAGTTAAGAAAAGAGCTGTCAACTGCATTTGAACAAACTACTTGCATGCATACAGTCATTATACAGGGAGAGGACAGATTTCGGTGGTGCGCCTCAATATATATGCTAAGTCATATAGTAAATATGGTTAATACATAATCCAGTGCTTATTTTTTTCTCCAGTGCTTATTTTTTAAAAAAAGAAATTACATGAATCTTAAAGTGCTGGAATGATTAATTAAAATTAATTGCGTTTGGATTCGTGCAATTTTTTTTAAAAGCGGACCACCGGAGCAAAACTCTGTATCTAGATTTTCTCAACCTTGTTTTTCACATGTATGTCACCCATTTCAAACTTAAGGACATTTTGGATTCTTAATTAAATACATTAAATTAACTAAGTATCTAGATGTGTATATCTAAGTGCATCACAACAAAAGCAATGTATTCAAATAAAAAATGTCAAACATCTTATAATTTGACTTGTCAGACAAAGTGCATAAAACTTCAAGCATTTGTGGATATATTTTTTTTCATTTGTGATAACGAGCAGCATAGAAGCAATCAACAGTAGGGGAACTTGACGTCCTGAGTGCATTGGTAAACACTGAAATCAGATTCTATTGATTGATACCATGCTTTTCTTATGTTGTGAAATGTGATGTAATATTGTTTGGTGTCTGTTGAAAAGAAACTTTTTTTTTTCTTTGTGTGTTAGTACGCTGTCGTGGAATAAACTGGACGAGACCAACAACATGACGTCCGGCCAAGGCCCGGGGTGCGCGTTCCCGTGATCCTCCAACACTCTCCCTGTCAGCACCAACAAGCTTCCTATTTAACACTTATTGTGGGCTTTTGGAATTTCTTTGATTAATTGCTAACGATGAGGCAAGCCCGATTAATCCAACAGTGTGGGCACAAGCTTTGCAGAAGTAGATGGAAATGATGGATAGATATGACAGTCAGTAGGAATTTCCACTGCATCAGATATTTGCTTGTTTCTAGATCAAAATATCACTCCGTACGTAGTGTCGATTTCCTTGTAGGAAAATAATAAAGCTGCTACTAGTAACATGTTTCCCTTAGAACAAGTTGACTCTCTCATGCTGGGATGCTATCATCTTGCGATGCATGGCTTGTACTCTGCATGCAATTCTGTACAAGACATGCTGTTGATCAACACGGCATGCTTGATGATACTACCTTTTCCAGTGACCTAATTGTCACAAAACAGTCACCTGACCACAATGTAGCCAGACGTGTACCAGAGGTTTCTCTGTGGTAGTAAATTTGTAATCCATGTACGTGACCGCATAGGTCACGGGTGGAGGTTGCACTTCCATGCTGCCCGTCCTCTACGCATCGACTTCCTTTTCGTCAACCCCTCGCGCACCACCTGCTCGATGGAATGCGAGCGGCCATGGCTTTTGATTTTGGAAACCCCATCCCACGGCAGGCACGCTCCTTTCCGCCTACTCCTCCTTGATGCTCGCCCCTATTAAAGTTCGCGGCCACCCCCACCATCGTCGTCCTGTCCGAGTCCGTCTCCATCCTAGTGGCTGTTGGCTCGGGACTCAGGACTGCTTCCTCCTACTGGAGCCCAGTTCTGTTCTGCAGTGAGTTTAGGATGGCGGCCGCCGTGTTGCGGTTGTTGCTCACGGCGATGATCCTCTCGTTAGCTGTTCTTGACATTGCGGCGACGGTAGCGACAAAACAAGGTGGCGGTAAACGCCACGACGACCCTGCTGGAGTTCAAGCGCAAGCTTAAGGACGTGGACAGCGGCCTCTCCACCTGGGGCAGCGCTGGCACAGGCGGCGCGGACCGATGCCGGTGGGCGGCGTTGCCTGCTCCAGCAGCGAGAGGTGACCGGCATCACACTCCACGGCCTCAACCTCCACGGCGAGCTCTCTGTGGCCGTCTGCAAGTTCCCGCGCCTGTCCGTGCTCAACATCTCCAGGAACGCGCTCACGGGCCCCATTCCCCCTGACCTCGCCGCCTGCACCGTGCTCGAGGTCCTTGACCTCAGCACCAACTCCCTCCATGGCGCCATTCCGCCGGAACTCTGCGCGCTCCGAAGCCTGCGCCGGCTTTTCCTCAGCAACAACCTGCTTTTCGGTGGGATCCCAGAAACCATCGGCAACCTCACTGCCCTCGAGTAGCTGGAAATGTATAGCAACAACCTGACCGGCAGGATACCCACGTCCATGCGCGCGCTCCAGCAACTCTGCGTCATCCGGGCGGGCGACAACAACCTCTCCGGTCCAATCCCCGTGTAGCTCACAGAGTGCGCCAGCCTCGAGATGCTCGGGTTCGCGCAGAACTACCTCAACGGGACGCTGCCTAGGGAGCTTTCCCGCCTCAAGAACCTCACCACATTGATCCTCTGGCACAACGCCCTCTCTGGCGAGGTGCCGCCGGAGCTCGGCGACTGCACCAACCTCCAGGTGCTCGCCCTCAATAACAACACCTTCACCGGAGGAGCCGGGGGGGCTTCGCGATGCTGCCATCGCTCTCAACGCTGTACATTTACCAGAACCAGCTCGAGGGCGCCATCCCACCAGAGCTGGGAAACCTACAAAGTGTCTTGGAGATTAACTTCTCGCAAAACAAGCTTACTGGCGTCATCCCCGCCGAGCTCGGCCGGATATCCATGCTCCAGCTACTGAGCGTCTTCGATAACCAGCTCGAGGGTGCCATCCCACCAGAGCTGGGAAACCTACAGAGTGTCCTGGAGATTGACTTCTCGCAAAACAAGCTTACTGGCGTGATCCCCGCCGAGCTCGGCCGGATATCCACGCTCCAGGTACTCTACCTCTATAGGAACCGTCTGCAAGGTAGCATCCCACCAGAGCTGGGAAACCTACAGAGTGTCCCGAGATTGACTTATCGCAAAACAAGCTTATCGGGCGTCATCCCCGCCGAGCTCGGCCGATATCCACGCTCCGGCCATCGAGCCGCCTTCGATAACCAGCTCGAGGGTGCCATCCCACCGTAGCTGGGAAACCTCTGTAGTATCCTAAAGATTGACTTCTCGCTAAACAAGCTTATCGGGCGTGATCCCCGCCGAGCTCGGGCCGATATCCACGCCTAGGTACTCTACCTCTACAGAACCGTCGCAAGGTAACATCCCACCAGAGCTGGGAAACCTACAGTGTCCCCGGAGATTGACTTCGCAAAAACAAGGTTATCGGGCGGATCCCCGCCGAGCTCGGCCGGATATCCACGCTCCAGCCTATCGAAATCTTTTGATAACCAGCTCTCGAGGGTGCCATCCCACCGTAGCCGGAAACCTACAAAGTGTCCCGGAGATTGACTTCTCGCAAAACAAGCTTATCGGTGTCATCCCCGAAGCCCGGCCGGATATCCACGCTCCAGGTACTCTACCTCGGAAGGAACCGTCTGCAAGGTAGCATCCCACCAGAGCTGGGAAACCTATAGAGTGTCCTAGAGATTGACTTCGCCAAAACAAGCTTACTAGCGTCATACCCGCCAAGCTTCGGCCGATATCGACGCTCCAACCATCGGCGTCTTCGATAACCAGCTCGAGGGTGCCATCCCACCGTGAGCCGGGAAACCTTAAGAGTGTCCTCACGGAGATTGACTTCTCGCAAAACAAGCTTCTTGGCGTGATCCCCGCCGAAGCTTCGGCGGATATCCACGCTCTCGGTACTCTACCTCTACAGAACCGTCTGCAAGGTAACATCCCACCAGAGCTGGGAAACCTACAGAGTGTCCTGGAGATTGACTTCTCACAAAACAAGCTTACTAGTGTCATCCCCGCCGAGCTCGGCCGGATATCCACGCTCCAGCTACTGAGCGTCTTCGATAACCAGCTCGAGGGTGCCATCCCACCAGAGCTGGGAAACCTACAGAATGTCCTGGAGATTGACTTCTCGCAAAACAAGCTTACTGGCGTGATCCCTGCCGAGCTCGGTCAGATACCCACGCTCCAGATACTCTACCTCTACAGGAACCGCCTGCAAGGTAGCATCCCAGCAGAGCTGGGAAGCCTACAGAGTGTCCTAGTGATTGACTTCTCGAAAAACAAGCTCATTGGCGTCATCCCCGCCGAGCTCGGCCGGATATCCACACTCCAGGTACTCTACCTCTCGGGGAACCATCTGCAAGGTAGCATCCCACCGGAATTGGGAAATCTGCATAGTTTCTTCGATATTAACCTCTCGGAGAACAAGCTCACAGGCATCATCCCCGACGAGCTCGGTCAGATGTCCACGCCCTCGTATCTCCACCTCTCTGACAACCAACTCCATGGCATCATCCCTCCATCGCTGGGAGCCAACGGCAACCTCGTTCAGCTCGACTTGTCAGGCAACCAGCTGACGGGGAACATCCCTCCTCACCTCTGCAAGCACCAGAAGCTCGAAGACTTGCGTCTCAAATCGAACCGCCTCGTCGGCAATATTCCTCAAGAACTGAAGGCGTGTAATTCTCTAGTGCACCTCAAGTTGAGGGGCAACATGTTGACGGGGAGCCTTGCGTCAAATGAACCAGAACAGGTTCTCTGAACATGGATGCAGACCGCGCGCCTAAGATCGGCAACATAGAGGCTGATTTTTCCCAGACAGTTACTTTGGATATCTTGCCTTCTCTACAGCAAGATGTGAATTAAATTTGGGATTGTAAATATGGAAGAAGCCATTTAAAATTAAGAAATAGCTGCTGTTAACTGTATTTCAACAAACTACATGCATGCATACAGTCATCATTATATAGGGAGAGGACAGTTTTCGGTGGTGCGCCTCAATATATATGCTATGTGACTATGGGCGGAGGCAGGATTAGCTGCCGAGGGGGCTAATTAGTGGAGAGATAGCAGAAATTAAGTCAGTTAATGGTGAATTAAAGCACCCCCCAAAGTATAGTAAATATGGTTAACTAGCCAGGGACCCAGCAGCGAGGAAACCATAGAAAATAGGATAATTTGTATTCTATATGTTATTTTTGTGACGGCTATGTGATCGAAGGTACTAAACATGAGAAAATGAGAAATAATTCAGCATGCATAGTTCCTCCCTCATAAATCGACAAATTAAGTCCTCCAGCTCGCATGGTTTTATGTAATAGAGAAGCAGAGAATGAAGACGTGAAAGTTGTTGAACACCTGAATTAAAGTCTCCAGCTCGCATTGTTGAACCCACCTCCATTGGTGCGCTCAAAGCTGGCTCCGCGTCATCCGCACGGGCGACAACAACCTCTCGGTTCAATCCCCATCGAGCTCACAGAGTGCGCCAGCCTCGAGATGCTAGGTTTTCGCATATAACTACCTCAACGGGGCGCTGCCCCGGGAGCTCTCCGCCTCAAGAACCTCACCACAATATACCTTTACAATAACGTCCTCTCTGGCGAGGTCCCGCCAGAGCTCGGCGACTGCACCAACCTCCAGGTGCTCGCCCTTACAATGCCTTCACCGGAGGCGTGCCCAGGGAGCTCGCGGCGCTGCCGTCGCTCTCAAAGCTGTACATTTACCAGAACCAACTCGAGGGCGCCATCCCACCAGAGCTGGGAAATATGCAGAGTGTTTTGGAGATTGACCTCTCGGACAACAAGCTCACTGGCGTCATCCCCGCCGAGCTCAGCCGGATATCCATGCTCCAGCAACTCATCCTCTCTGACAACCATTGCATCCCTTCATTGTTTGGATCCAACAGCAACCTCTTTGCACTCGACTTGTCAGGCAACCAGCTGACGGGTTGCATCCCTCCTCACCTCTGCAAGCATCAGCAGCTCAATACTTGGATCTCGGGTCGAACCGCCTCGTCGGTGATATTCCACAAGAACTGAAGGCTTGTAAATCTCTAGTGCATCTCGTGATGAGGGGCAACATGCTGACCACGAGCCTTGCTTGAAATGAACTAGAATCGGTTCTCTGAACCTAGATGCAGACAACCTGAGATCGGCACGGCAAAATAGAGGCTGATTTTTGCCGGACAGTTACTCTGGATATCTTGCCTTCTTTAGAGGCAAGATGTGAATTATATTTGAGACTTGTGATTGTAAATATAGAAAATAAAGGGATTTGCTAAATTTTAGGTGCCTGAAATTTTTTTGTTTTATTTCAGGCTATTGCACATATTTTATACTAAAATTGCATGTTTAGTTCGTTGCAATTTCTACAGACACAATCGGTAATTTTCGGTTCCAATAATAAAAACTAGTTAAACAAACTACAAACCTTACAAAATTTTATAAGGACAATTTAAAATTAACAATTATTTTCTATAGTTAGTTAAGGACAAATTTTATATGTGTTGGCACAATGAAAATTTAAAAACTAACAATTATTTTCTATAGTTAGACAAGGACAAAAATTAATGTGTCACTATGACAAAAAGTGTTGCCTGAAATCTTCTTAAATTTCAGGCACCTGAAATATAGGGAAAGTGAAAAAAAAACCATTTAAAGTTAAGAAAGAGCTGTTAACTGCAATTTCAACATCCTACACATGCATACAGTCATTATATATATAGGGAGAAGACAATTTTCGACGGTGCACCTCAGTATATATATGCTATATCATATATAGTTAATGAACTAGAAATGTTCGCGGCGTTACGCGTATGACCTGTATTTACGCTGTTGGCAGTGCTGGTAATGCTCAGATACAAACAAGTATCATTGAAGATTGGTAATATTCAGGACCAATATGCTAATTTAGCAGCTAAGGTTTAATTCCATAACTGAATAACAACTTGGCATTAGGTAAACTAATATAGTATGCCTCTATAGAGCCAATGAATATAACATTTGTTCTCAAAAAGTAATCTCTTATAATCTATCATTGCCTATCTATGATTTTTTTTTGAGCTAATATATGATGACGATGATTTTGAAGTTGAACTAAGTTGTTACTGTAAAATAATGCAACAACACCTTGCATTAGAACATTACTGAGAAGAACCGATCATCAAATTAGTGATTCAATTCAGATTTCTTGGTATGGATTCATAGCATTGCTCTCACTAAATCGTGCAATTCCACGGCTGTATGTCAACTCTTCAATAGTTACGTTGTCCTTGATTTGTCAGCATAGCCCAACATGGGAATGGTATTTTATACCACGTTTTCCTAAACGGTAAACGCTAGACGGGCGGTGACCCTTCGTTTAGCGTTTAGCCTGTTTAGACGCTGTGTAGACGGCGTCTAAACGGATTAAACGGTTTTTGTACTGTAGCAAGATTTCAGTAGTTTTATGCATTTATAAATGTCAATTTTACATGTAACAAAGAATATTTTACACATACCTTGCACAATTTGAGTTTCTGAATTTGCATTACTCCATGTCCACTCCCTTGACTCCATAGAAACTTTGTACATGTAGGAGAAAATAAATATTGTTAGACAAAGGAGTCAAAGGTGCAAGTATTTAGCTATTTGCAAACTAAAGTAACATGCAGCCAATAGGCAAATAGTTCACACAAATAGACAAATAGTTCACAAATGGTTCACAAACAGCTCAATAAATGGTTCACAAACAGCCAACACACAACATAGTTCTCACAACTCACAAGGCACAAGTAGGATAGCATTACACAAATAGTTCACACATAATTGAAAATAAAACAAGGCCATTGTCTCATCATATCAAATGACTTGGAGCAGCTCAATCGTCACTAGTATCAGCCCCCTCCTCTGCCTCATAGCCTGCTGTGACCACATCTTCTTGGTCGGATTCATACTCAATTTCTTCCTCGTCCATAGGATCATCCTCAGGTTCAGATTGTATGTCATCTTCAATCTCTCTTGGCTGATTTAGTCTTGCACTTCTCTACGAAGTAGAGTGACCTCCTCAGCACCACAAGTTTTACTGCAATTAGTTGCCATGTCAGCCCTGTAACAGGGATCAACATCAGTGATTTCCTCCTCTTCTCCACCTTCCACAATCCATCCTTGTGCACATGTTGCATCAGTAGCTAGTAGGGGATCCACCATTTTGTTCTTCTTAGCCTTATCTTTCTTACTGTGCATGGAGAGCATTGAATCGAACAAAGACAAGTTGCTCAAGCCTCTCACTAGTGAGCTTGTTCCTTCTTTTAGTATGAATCTATAGAAATAAAAATCAGATTATGAAAGGAGTGTCTACAGCATAGAATTTGAGAATTTAAAGCTCTTCTTTAGGATGCTTACCCCTCATGGCAGCTCAATTTCTCTCACAATCGATGCACTAGAAGTCAAGGATAGAATTCTGATTGCCATCTTTTGTAGTGCTGGTACTTGTGTTCCATAGTTTCCCCACCATTTGGCTGCAAAAAATGTTAGAAAGAAACAAAAACAAATTATTGGAACTTATAGCCAGCAGCTAGAAACTTGCATAACTGATATAAATTGTAAATAGCATACCGGGAACCATGTCAAAGTTCTTACAACCCGCCGGCAGCCCACCGGTTTTCCAAAATGACCAACTCGGGTCTTTGAACTTGTGCACCTCATCATTCAGTACTTGTTCTTGTTTTTTCGTAGTCACCATGGTAGAATGTTTCAACAGCTGACATAAACCCATCCATGACCTCCTCGATTCAAAGATGGAGTCATCATTGTAGCTGTAATAGGGGTTCAAGAAGTAAGCGACCTTGTGAAGAGGACACAGTCCAGCCTATTTTTTTCATCTTCACATCCATGATTTCCATGATTGAAGCATACAAAGTTGCTGCCCCAGGGAATGTTTCCAATAGCCACCTTGATGGCTGTCCTGACTTTAAGGAGTTCTCCATAAAGAAATGCCATTGATGGCTTGGCGTCCCCATCAACCATCCAAGTACTTTCACCAACGGTTCAAATACCCTCAAGCAAAGTGCAACAGAATTCCAAAAACTTGGCTTCACCAATGTGGCTGTGGCTTGCACTCCTTTTTGTAGTCTTGACATGGCTTATCTTCTCCCACTTTCGTCACTTTGAGACATCTTCCTTAGCTCATCCTTCTTTTCATACAAACTCTGCAAGGTGAGAAAGTTGGATGCAAATCTAGTCACTCCTGGCCGAATAATCTCTCTTTTCTTTGTAAACTTTCTCATCAATGCCAAGGTCCTATGGTGTGCATAAATGAAGATTGTCAATGCCTTTGCTTGTTCAATTGTGGTCTTAAACTTCTTCATCTTTTCCCATTCCTTCAAGCATCAAATTGATTGTGTGAGTTGCACATGAAGTCCAAAATATGTTAGGCCTCTCTACAAACAACAAATCCTTTGCGCCATATTGTTTGAGGCATTGTGCGTGACCACTTGAACTACATTGTCAGCCCCAACTTTCTCAATGCATGACTTCACAAACTCAAAAATAAGCTCTCCAGTGTGGGACTCCGGCTGAAACTTCTTTTGACTCAAGAAAGGTAGTACCAATGCTGCAATTGACACACATATTCATAGCGCTTCTTCATTTCTCGATCAGTCCGGGCATCCGTCATAATGGAGCAGCCATTCTTGTACCATTCTTTCTCTTGTACCTTCAACATTTCCTTTGTCTCTTGAACTTCCTCTTGCAGCAGCTTCCCTCTCAACTCATGCTGATAAGGCTTTTTTACACCCGGCCCAAAGCGACCAGCAGCTTCAATCATTTGATCAAACTCTACATTATTGATTTGATTGAAAGATCCTCCTGAAAAATTCATGCAATTCATGATTATAATCTTGTAAGTTAGGCAAAAATAAAATAAAATACTTGCTGCAATATCCTAAAACAAACTTACCACGAATGTACAGCCATTTTCCCACATATCTCTTGAACCTATGATGTCTTTCTTTCATGATATGCAAACTGATTTGTTGCTGCTGCAGCTTCTTCCCACTAGCCATGGAATTAGAGTCCATAGACTTCGTGAACTTGTCAATAGGACCAACCACACATGGGCTTGAGCTTCCAATCTCATCAAGCCCAGTATTTGCATCTTCTTTTTCTTCTTCTTCCCCATCTGAAGGAACATCAATCGTAACAAAGATCTCTAACATCTTTAGCCTTCTCTGCTTCTAGCCTTTTTTTCACTCTCGCAGACTCTTCAATAGCTTTCAAACACTTTGCTTTGTCCTCTGCAAAGGAATGGGGGCATGGTTTAACTTGACCTTTCTTGCCAAAGAATATGTAATTTGAGCCTATAGATGCCTGCCCTCACAATCATTGGACACAATTTGCACTTTGGATTACATTCGGATCATTTGGATCAACCAAAACTCCATACTCCCACCCAACATCACCAGAATTTCTCTTAAGGGCAGGGGCAGTATTAGTTCCAGCAGATGACATCCTACAGAGCAATACAGAGCTAATTCAATCATGACATCCTACAGAGCAATACAGATGACATCCTACGCATCGAGAGCAAACGTGCGGGCGTACAACACAACAAAGCTAATCCAATCCAAATCCAGAGGAAAAGTGAGGGAACAGAGCAGTACCCGGAGGCCGGGCGGTCGATCTCGCTGCTGCTCGGAGTTGGGGACGCCCGGAGCGGGGGACCAGGAGCTTCACGCGGAGGCAGCAGCTGCTCGGGGCGGGGACGGCCGAGCAGGGACCCGTGGAGCTTCACGCGAGGCGGGGAGGAGGAGGTGTGGCCGCGGGCCGAGCCGCTAGAGCTGGCGGGCACTCCTTCCGCTGCACAAGAGCTGGCGGCACTCCTTCCTCGCGAGGAGACCGAAAAGCGGCGGGCGGATTTCGTGACGCTAGCGCGCAACTCCTTCCGCGAGACCGGCGGCGGCGGATTCGTGACGCGGCGAAGCGCGCGGCGCTACAGACCGGGCGGGCCTGCGCCTCGTAATTTTTTCCCCAACTACTAAACCCTAGCCGCCGCTACTTTCTACGCCCCGCGAAATACCGCCCGCGAAATTGCTTCCCTTCCCGCCTTTTCCGCGGCGAGAGCCATCGCGTAAACGCGACCCCAAAACGCCCGTTCAGGCCGCCCGCCCCGTTTCCCACCGTCCCGTGTCGACCGTTTTCAACGTTTAACGCCGTTTTTGACCGTCTAAACGGGCTCCCGCTTAACTTGCCCGATCAGGGCCTAAACTACACGGTAGGGTCTCGTCTACCGTTTAGACGCAGCGTTTAGACGGCCGTTTAAAACCGTTTAGGAAAACGCTGGATTTTATATAGTGCTAAAAAGTGAGAACGTCCAGTCTACTAAGCAGAAAGCATGGCACTAATCTATGAAATGTAAGATCCTTGCACTCCCAGATAACTGCAGGCAGGGTTTCATTTCAAAAGCCTGCATGGAAACAAAGAATGCATGATGATGTATGAGCATGGGAGTGTTGTAAAGATACAATGAAGAAACATTTAATTTAGCATATATAACTTTTTTAATAGGTGAGCGTGAGCCCTACAAAACGAAATAAATTTCTTCTAATAGAATAGAACTTGACAGAACACTCATATTCATAAATAGGTGGATTACTAAAGATGATTTACATTTTGGAGTTCAGAACAGGTATGTAGCTGACCTTGTTCTTAGCAACAAGCTTACGCTCCTTCAGCAGCACCTCCTTCAGTTAAAACAGAGAAGGCGTAGAGAAGAAGGGGATGGGGTTTGGTACTGTGCTGCTGCCGACGCCGCTAGTGTGTCAAGGCGATCTTCTTTGCTCCTTCGATTTGGTTGAGATTGAGAAGTTGCTTCTGTGTTCATGCTGGCTGCAAGGCCGACGTTGAAATTAGATTAGGACAAAAGTCTAGATTGAAAATTTTCAAATTAAGGTCACAAGCAAGACATGGCCAAGGATAAAGTGGGCACCTTGTTCTAGGCCTCCAGGGTCGAGGATGTCTCTGCCTGGTGCTGGTTTGCTGAGTGGCTTGCCTTAGAGTCATTTCGTCAAACAGCTGCTGGGCGTCGTGGATGTCCTCGGCCGCCCGCTGCTGCGGTGCGGTTCCATACGCCAGCACCGAGTACGAGGCTGAGCGGGTGCGGCGCGGTGGTTGGCGCATGCTGCGAGGAGGCGGCGCTGCTGTAGGGGAGGGGCATCCCGAGAGGCGGCGACCAGGCGTGGTGGCCGCAGGCCGCCGCCGCTGCGCGCTCACTGCTCGCTCCGTGGTGGCTGGAGCCGCCATGCCCGCACCGCGGGCCGCGCCGTTAAGCTCCGAGGTGGCTGGAGCCGCCATGCCCGCACCATGCCGCGCCACTTTCCCTCCGTGGTGGCCGGAGCCGCCATACCGGACCAGGATGGCCGGGACCAGCGCCCGTGGCATCGCAGCGCCTGGGTCTCCGTGGCCGCTGGGGATCCACTCGCGCCCGAACGCCACATGTGCATCCGCTCGCGCCGAAGGAACATGGAGGTGCGAGGGCGGCGGAGGCTAGCGGGAGGACCGGAGGTTTCGCGATGGCTTTGGAACCAGGCCCTAGTGCAGCCACGATGGGATGGACTGCCCGATGCCATTGGTTTTGGATCCTACGGTTGATAGAATAGGAAGCGACGTGGCCCAACGAAATGCCCTGGTTTGGTGCCGGATTCGTAGGGTAAAAGATTAAGGGCATTCTTTTAGAACCATTCCAACTAAAATTTAGCTAGCATTTTTTTTTTCCGAGGAAACTGGCAGAGAATTATTAGTAATTAATTAAAGGTAGGTTCAAACAAAGAGGGGTACAAAAGAGGAGGGGCGGCAAAAACTTAGTAGGGTAATAAAAAGGAGAGGAAGAAAATAAAAAATAAGAGCTCAAGAATCTAAAACCAGGTTGAGTGTCCATAATTCAAAACTTGATTGCAGGTTTGGCTTGACCCTGTGTTGAACCAATTCCAATTCCTAGAGGAATTTCCACTTGCGGTTCTGAACATTTACTTTGAATCCCATTGAAGATTAGGTCATTTTTTGGATGTCCAAATGGACCAACACATTAGAATGATTGCCACCATAAAGAACTTTGACTATAGTTTTGTTCTGAAGCTAGGCTGATGTAATTTTAGGAAGCTGCTGTTATTTAGTATGTTCAGCAGCAGAAGGTTCCAAAACTGCTTGACAAAGTCACGACCAAGGAATAAATGTAAAATTTAGCTAGCTAGTTGCTAGAGCTAAGAGTATCTCCATGAGTATTTCTAAATCTATTTTTAAATCATTATTCAGAGAGTCATTTGAATACAAATCATTTTATATATGTTTGAATTCTCAGCAGCTTTTCTATATCTTGTGCGAGTCTAGAGAGTCATCCTAGCAAGAAATCTAGAATAGAGGATATCTATATATTTAGATATCCAATTGAAAAGGTTGTTGAAGAGTTTTTTTTCATGAAAATCTCTATTCCTGTAAACTAGAAAAGATACAGAGAGTCTCTTGGAGATGCTCTAAAAATTATTTAGCTAAACTTTAGCTATGGATGTTTGAATCCTCTAGCTAATTGAAAATCTTAACCATGTTACCCCTCATTAATTTCATTGTTTAGATAGGGGTGTTTGGATTCTCTAGCTAATTAGCTAAACTTCAGCTAGGTGTAATTTAGTGGAGGCCCTTTTAGCGGTTTTAGCTATATACCTATATATATATTGAAATAGCTAAAGGGATTGTATATATTTTGGTCTCCAGCTAGAGTATAGTTGTGGGCTATTTGGATCCACCATAGCTAAATCTAGCTAGCTAAAGTTTAGCTAGTGTATCCAAACATAGAGTTTTTCTCGGCTGGTCCTATAAAAGATCTGCATGAATCTTAAAGCACCAGAATAATTAATTAAAATTAATTTTGTTTGGATTTGTACAACTTTTAAGAGAACCGCTGTAGCAAAACTCTAATACATATCGTGTACCAAAAACATCTGGTTTGATTTTTTTTTTTCTCAACCTTGCTTTTCTTCTCAATCACGCAAGAGCTTTGCGTGTATTTTCATTAAGAGAAAGGATATAAGTTACATTTTCATTAAGAGAAAGGATAAGTTTACATGAGACGCGTTACAAGATCAGAAGTAAGCTCTTGTTTATTCTCAACCTTGTTTTTGACATGTACACCATCCATTTGATGTTATAAGATGTTTTAGATTTCTAAATACATTAATTATGTATCTAGATGGGTATATCTAAGTATAAAACAAAAACAACATATTCAAATAAACATATTATAATTTGACTTGTCAGACAAAGTGCCATTTCGGCTAGTCGGCTCCGCGTCGACTCAGTTTTAGTCAACCACGTCCCCGTCAGTCCGTCACCACGCACGCGCCACATTTTGGACGAAATGCCAGCTCTTTTGAAACGCCGTCCCGGTCCCGGTCAATATCGATGGACAGTCTTGTAGTCTGCATGCAAGCAATTTTGTAGAGAAGATGTCCTTCTCAAGGTGTCCTTCTCAATTTTTGTAGAGAAGATTAACCTTAACTAAATTATGTGGACGTACGACAAGCTGTCGGCATGATTGATATACTACCTTCCGCAATAATCTTATCTCTCTCCCATTATATTTGTCGCTAGCTAGAAGATCGGGTTAAACTTTCTTAACTTTGGCTAGGCTTTTACAAAATATTGATATTTGTATTATTATTAAATAAATTTATTATGAACGTAGATTGGACGGTGTATCTACTCATACAAATTATGTACCTTAAACATTAATATTTTTGTATACATTTAGTCAAAGTTGAGTTTATTTGACATCCTTAATGCATTGGTAAACACTGAATTCAGATTCTAATGAGACCATGCTTGTGAAAGAAGAATCCTTTTTGTCTTCTTATATTGTCAAATGTGAAATAACATTGTGTGGTGCCTGCTGAAAAGAACCTCATCTTCTTTTGTTCTTGTTGTTGAGTAGGATCTTCTTTTGTTCTTGTTGTTGAGTAGGTTGTGGGAGCAAGCTTGCAGAAGTAGATCGAAGTGGATGGCAATCAGTAGGTATTTCCTCTACACCAAATATTTGCTTGTTTCTACATCACAATATCACTCCGTAGTGTCCATTTCCTTGTAGGAAAATAACAAAGGTACTACTAGTAACATATATATATTTTTTTTTGATCCTTACTAGTAACATATTTCTCTTCTCTTATCTGTCAGCCTTTGTAGGTTATCTGCCTTTGTGTTAGAACAAGCTGACTCTCTCAGGCTGGGAAGACTTGCATGGATACAGGGCTTGTATGCAATTTTGTACAGGAGATGTGCTTTGCAGTTAAGCAGTGCAACTTCCGTGTTAGTATACATCCTTAGAATTAACTAAATTATTATGGCATGTGGACGACAGCTGTATAGCGCTGTGGTAATATATGCCGTCTTCCACCTCCCTCTACGTCAAGTCGCCCACGCGTCGACTGACTTTCCGTTAACTCTGTCTACACGCACCACCGGCTCGACGAAATGCCAGCGCTTTCGAAACCCGTCGCTTTCCGCCTACTCTTCTACAGTCCTCAGCTGGGGTGGCCACTGTCATGGTCGTCGTCGTCCTAGTGGGCTATGCTGCGCCTGGCCTGGGGCAATGGCGTTGGGAGTGCCGCGGTTCTTGCTCCCAGCGTCGGTCCTCTTCTTAACTCTTCTGAACTTGCCGGCGGCGGCAGTGGCGGAGAGCCGCACCGCGACGGCCCTTCTGCAGTTCAAGCGCAAGTTGCTGGACGTGGACAACCACCTCTCGACCTGGGGCAGCGCTGGTGGAGGCGCGGACCCCTGTGGGTGGGCCGGCGTTGCCTGCTCCAGAGGCGGAGAGGTGACCGGTGTGACACTCCACGACTTCAACCTCCACGGCGAGCTCTCTGCCGCCGTCTGCAAGCTCCCGCGCCTCTCCGTGCTCAACATCTCCAGGAACGCGCTCACGGGACGCGTCCCCGCTGGCCTTGCCGCCTGCACCGCGCTCGAAGTCCTCGACCTCAGCACCAACTCCCTCCATGGTACCATCCCGCCAGAGCTCTGCGCGGTGCAAAGCCTGCGCCGACTCTTCCTCAGCGGGAACCTGCTGTTCGGCGACATCCCACCCGCCATCGGCAACCTCACCGCCCTCGAGGAGTTGGAAATGTACAGCAATAACCTCACCGGCAGGATCCCCACGTCCATGGGCGCGCTCCAGCAGCTCCGCGTCATCCGGGCGGGCGACAACAACCTGTCTGGTTCGATCCCCGTCGAGCTCACAGAGTGCGCCAGCCTCGAGATGCTCGGTTTCGCATATAAACTACCTCAATGGGACGCTGCCCAGGGAGCTCTCCCGCCTCAAGAACCTCACCACAATATACCTTTACTATAACGTCCTCTCCGGTGAGGTCCCGCCGGAGATCGGCAACTGCACCAACCTCCAGGTGCTTGCCCTCTTTGACAACACCTTCACCGGTGGCGTGCCCAGGGAGCTCGCGGTGCTGCCGTCACTCTTAAAGCTCCACATTTACCGGAACCAGCTCGTTGGCACCATCCGCCGGAGCTGGGATATCTGCAGAGTGTCTTGGAGATTGACCTCTCGGAAAACAAGCTCACTGGCGTCATCCCCGCCAAGCTCGGCCGGATATCCACGCTCCGGCTACTGCACCTCTTCGATAACCGTCTGCAAGGTACCATCCCACCGGAGCTCGCCCAGCTGAGCAGCATAAGAAGGATTGACCTGTCCACAAACAATCTCCGTGGTGCCATCCCTCCAATGCTCGGCCGGGCCAACAGCAATCTCACGGTGCTTGTCTTGTCAGACAACCAGCTGACGGGGAGCATCCCTCCTCACCTCTGCAAGCATCAGCAGCTCCAATACTTGCTTCTCGGATCGAACCGCCTCGTCGGTGATATTCCTCAAGAACTGAAGGTGTGTAAATCTCTAGTGCAGCTCACGTTGAGGGGCAACATGCTGACGGGGGAGCCTTGCTTGAAATGAACCAGAACCGGTTAACTAGAAGATATTTGGGCCTTAGAAGAAATAAAAGCCAAACAAAGATATAGAGATAGGAATATTTTAGAAGGTGATCGAAATACGGCTTATTTCCATGCAATTGCAAACCAAAGGAGCAGAAAAAAAAGAGGATAGAAGAATTAGAGGGTTCAAATGGTCTGGTTAGTGATCAAAAGGGCATGATAGATATTGCTGTTAATTTTTATAAGGTCTTGTTTGCCAAAGAAAATAGGTTTGATGCTAGATTAGCTCAAGATTTTTGGGAACCAAGTGATTTATTAACCGAGGAAGAAAATTCTTTACTGACTCAACCTTTTTCTGAAAAAAAATTAAAGAAGTTGTTTTTAGCTGCTACTCTGATGGAGCCCCTGGTCCGGATGGTATTTCTTTTTATGTTTTATCGGAGGTATTGGGATATTGTGAAACATGATTTGTTAGCTATGTTTAGTGATTTTCATAAAGGTCAACTAGATATTTGTAGATTAAACTATGCTCCTATTACTCTTATTCCCAAGGAAGAAGGAGCTACTTCTATGAAAAAAGTTTAGACCAATTAGTCTCATTAATTGTAGCTTTAAAATCTTTTCTAAAGCATTGACCATTAGACTAGGAAAAGTAATAAATAGATTGGTAATGCCACAGCGAGTGCTTTTATACAGGGAAGATACATACTAGAAAGTGTGGTAGTAGCACATGAGTTAGTGCACAAGTATTAATAAAGAAAAAGAGCCCGAGTAGTTATTAAGTTAGATTATGAAAAGGCTTATGATAGAGTAGATTGGGATTTCTTATTTGAGATTTTATAAACTAGAGGTTTTAATTCTTGTTGGCTAAAGTGGATTAAACTTTTGGTAGTAGGAGGGTCTATAGGAGTAGTGGTAAATGGAGAAAACAAGAGTTTCTTTAAAAGTGAAAAAGGCTCAAAACAGGGGGACCCAATCTCACCCCTGTTATTTAACTTAGTGGTTGATGTCCTGACTAGGATGCTTATCAAAGCAACAAGAGAAAATCTAATCTGTGGCTTAGGGGCAGGTTTAGAGGAGGGATCATCTCATTACAAATGCGAGATGATACCATATTATTCTCGATGAAAATCTAGAGCACTTAGTAAACCTGAAGGGTATCCTAGCTTGCTTTGAACAAGTTTTAGGAATGAGGATTAACTTTAATAAAAGTGAGATAATACCTATGAATGTATCACGCCCCCACTTTTAATGGGTCAGATTAATCACACGTGTTTGCGCCAGATCACGCCACAAACACGTCTATTAGTAACGATAATGGTAAAATGTAATCAATAATAAACCGAGCTATAGAAATATAGGATGGAAAGGGGCTTACAAATGGCGACAAAGGGTCACCAAGCCGGGTTACAATATCGAGTTGGCCAACCGAGAAGCGGTGGATTAACTATGACACGCCCCGCACTCCACAAAGTGGACTTTGTGCACGGATGAAATCTGGGCTTCACGCCCTTCTCCTAAGCAAACACTTTACGAACTCCTACGATGCACGCCTGGTCCTCTACTTGTCGCCGATCTTACCTTCACATGTGCCGATATCTGTAAAATAGAGGGGTGAGTACAAACGCGTTTCGCAAGTCCCAACCAGGGGGTTGTAATTATTAAGGGTTTGGGCCCTAGCGAGTCTCTAAAAACTGCTCGCTAGTTCCCTGGGTTATCTCATGTCATCACTTTGCTGTCATGACACCACAAAGGTTAGTCATCATCAAAGTGTATATCTAATCATAGATGTTCATGCCTAGCACTTGCCCATTCCAAGGACGTGGCTATTCGAATAGATTTGGTAACTCTGCGGAGGTTGTACACTTTCCCCACACGATGGGCACTTGTCCCTCACCATGCGCTCTTGGCTTAAACAGACCCAACGAGATCCCGTACCCGCTTGGGTGCTACCCTAGGTTTCGGTATAATCCTACCATGACTTCTCGGGGGTTGGAGAATGGGAAGGTCACCCAGCATCCCATTAGCACTTAGCATTTCGGATGATCACCCACCACGCGTCAACTTAATAATTAGTGATACGATAACATTGCGCCAAAAAGTTTTTCGTGGAGGATCACAAAGCAACCACGCCAACCGGACCATGGGGCCACTCTCCCCATGTCCGCTCCCCGATAGATCGTTGCCTACGCCGGCCACCTTGGATCGAAATTATACCTTAACCCAACGGGTGTGGAATCAAGCCGCCCCATCCCTACGTGTGGCTGTACGTATAATCAAACTAGGTAGAAGGTCCATGACCCGGTCCTTAGGGGAGCGAGCCCTCCAAGACAGAAACCCTCACTAGGCGAAACCCGTCGAGACGATCCATCCCACATGGATTGCCCCAAACTCGCTTTTTGTTGATTAAGCCCAATTCTTAAACCAGGTTATATTAACGGCAAAGCCTAGTGAAGCCCCACGCACATAGCCCATGAGTGCTCCCGCACGGCTTACCATGGTTATACTTATCTTAATCATCTCATTAATTATTATAGTAATTAAGTCAGGTTAGGGGGTAAGGACTTGCCTGGGAGGTTCTTATGAATCGGCACGGCGTCGAACGTTCCTAGCTCGCTTCGGACGGGAAGCTCCTAATCGGGTCGTCGAATCTACTTTTGATCGGGCGATAAACCCTAACTTGAACTATGACATATAAAACAAACATAGAACATTATGGTGGCAACGGGTTAGATGCATAGAGCTAGATTTTAGATGAATTATGGAAGTCGTTTCACGCGAAACGGAGCTAGTATGCATGGGATATGGATTTTATAATATTAATCCCTAATTAAATCATTAGGGTAATATTATAATATAATTTTATCATGTAATAATATTGGAACTAATTACATGATAAAATTCTATAAATCAAATAATGAATTTACAAATTTTCTCGGGAATTTTTCTCGACACGGGAAATAGGATTTCTAAAGTATTGTGTACACTTATCGGGTAGCCGTAGCAATTACACTTGTGTACACGGGAATCTCCCCCATACGCGTGGGCGCCACATGGGTCCGTGGGACGCCACAGTGGCAGCCACGTGGGCGCCCACGTGTAATACGCGCTGTTGCCCGGTGGCACGTAATCGGCGCCGCGGGGTGGAACGGAATGGCGACGTGGCGCCTCCCGCTGGTTCCCGTCCCGACGGCGCCAGCCGCCGCGGATTCGCATTCGCCACGGATGGCTTCCGTCCGCTGAGCCCGACGGGCGGCGCGCGCCGCGAGACATCGCCGAATCGCTTCCTCCACTTGGTGCTCGCCGCGTGGGGTCCATGCGGTCTCCTTCGCTACCCCGCTCACGATGGTCGCCACTAGGGTTTCTCCCGGGCCTCCTCCACTACGGGCGCGCGGCGGGCAGCGTTGGTCGGCGGCGGCCCTCGGCGTGGGCTCGGCACACTCGCTAAAGCAAGGGGAAAAGGATGGGAAATGAACGGAATGGATTTGGCGAGGCGCACTGCACCGCCCAGACTAACGACGACGACTCCAAACGACGGCGGCACACGAACCTCTCGTGGGGCGGCGAAGTTTCCGATTTGGGAAAACTCGTCCCTTTGCTGGAACGGAGGGCGGAGGAGGGAGGAGGGAAGCGCACGGCGTGTTTCACCTGGGCGGGCGGCTCGCAGTGGTGAGGGCGAGCTCGACAGCCCCGAGGGAGCTATTTATAGGCCGGCGGCGTGAGCCCTCCCGAAGATATTTTTTTTGCGCCCGATCTTTTCCGACACTCGGCCGTGGCGTCGCGGACTTCCAGCTGTTCTTCAGCCAGTGCCGGGCTTGCCGACCACGTGCTCCTCGTGCTCGTGATCGACGGGTCGTCTGGTCTCGTCGCTTACACCGCCGACGTTTGTCCGCCATGGCAAAGAAGCTTTGCCTCGGGTTGGTGACGCCATCAGGTCTCTTGACCCGAGCCACTGCACACGCCGACCGTCATGATGTGCTGACGCTCATGTGCCTCGTGCTTCGGCGCTGGCTCGTCGCCTTGCCCATCTCTCGGTCGCCGGCGGCCAGCTGGCGGGTCGCCACCCACGCTGTTCCCGTTGACGGGGTGATGAGGATGAGTCTCTGGTTGGTGGGTCGTTCCAGCAGGGTGGTAAGTGCTCCCACTATTTCCCAGCCGTCGCCGTGCTCGTCATCGTCATTGCTGGCACATGTACGGCGGGAGGCAACGCAGTCCCAGCGGTGGTGTTTGCGTCGACTCGCGGATGGAGGAAGAGGATGGTGCCGACGCGCGGGTCCCATGCGTCGGTGGGAGGAAAGACAGGAGGATGCGGGCCATCGTGGCCTTTGGTGTTGGGCCGGCCCAGTCGGCCTCGCGAGAAGAAGAGGGGGCATGGGCTTCCTCGGGCCAAATGAGAAGAGAGGGAGAGATGAAGCGCTGACAGGCCAGAGAAGGAAATGAGCCCACGAGCTCTTACTGCTTCTCCTTTTCTTTTTCCATTTTCTCTCCTCCTATTCTTTCCCTCATTTCTCCTCCTTAATATTTTATGGGTGTAAACATATGTTGTAAATATTTATACCAGCACTCATATGCATCCTCATGACTTGTATTCATGAAAATATTATTTAATGGTACTTGTATAAATAACAACATATATGTGTACTGCTTTTCCCTGAGGTTATCATTTCATGTGTAACATATACATATATATTTTATAAATACTTTCACAAACACATTTATATTCCCAAGACTTATTTGTCGAGGATAATTATTTATTGTGCTTGTAAAAATATTCATATGTATATTTGGTACACACTTGTTTCGGTATTTTATTCCCAGAGAAATTCATAAATCATTTCTCATGCATTTACTTCCATAAATAAAATCTAGAGCTTACCTTGCATCCTTGGTCACCATAAAGTTCAACAAGCATCAAACAAGGTTTCCTATCTTCTGGATGGTGAGAGTTTGAATGCAGGTTTTTCGAAAACGGGGTTTTGGTTTAGCGGAAAATAAATCAAGTTTTAGTTGTAATTCGAAAAGTTCAAATTTTTAGATGATGCAAAAACACGGGTGTTACAAATCTACCCCACTTAGATGAATCTCGTCCCCGAGATTCCAAGTCTACAGAGTGAAGATCCTAATTGAGGCCTATAGGGATAGAGATAGAGAGAGAGAGAGAGAGAGGGAAACTTCCATTGCTTACAAGATCTTTGTCTTTTCCGAACCCCTTCTATTATCGTGCTATCCCGTCTCCAGGTCAACACGACATTGTGGGGATATGTCTTCTCGCTGTTGGTGATTACCGCTGCTTTTACCCCATCTTCTTGGTCTTGTATCTGTCTTCAAAATCTTCGGTCTTCTTCGACGGCTACCCCACTTAGAGGGTTTATTCCTCTAGTGTCTCCGGGTCTTGAGGTCTTCTAGTGCTTGTCCTCTAGCGCTGTCCTCTTTCGCTTTGCAATGCTAATCTTCGGCTCGCTTGCATTAAGCAATCGGGTTGCCACTTGACCTGTTGCATTGTGTCTTGAATGGCTTCGTCGGTCGTGGTTCGCGGTCAAAGTAACAGCAGTATCAGCAGCTTTCGGCATTAAGGTGACAGCATGTCGGCAATGTTGCACGGTCGTCAGCACAGTAACACTGAGGCGATGGCGTGTGACGGCTGTAGGGAAGAACACTGGTGTGGTTCAACGGCTACAGTCGTGGAGTCCGTCCCTTATCGTCGTATTCCTGCAGGTTAGTTCCTATTCTATTTGGGCTAGAGAGGGATTGGGAGGGAAGAGCATAAGGTACGGTTGGGATCTACCTAACTAAGGATTAGAGGAAAGCAAGCATCTTGGGTAGGGATAGACTTTGGGGTATCCTAGTAACACTGGTGTTAGGGTACAATACAAACTTACCTGGTGTGAATCGTATGAAAAGTTTAGTCACGGCGAATTAAGTTTATAGAAACTTGTCTCATTACTTGTGACCTGAGGGATTTTCTAATACGTTCACAGATCCTATCGGAATTTTTCCTTCCATTAATCACTATGAGTAGTAATAATGGAGAAATTTCCTTTAGGATTGAAAGAAAATAAGACATTACACTATCAAACAAGCGCGACAATAGTTCTCATCACAGGACGCTTTTATTGATGGTACATGGTCGCACCACACGTAACGACTTCCATGATGATTATTGTGCGACTTTACACCTACTAAAGGCCTTGAAGCCTAGACATCTATGACTGTGAGCGAATGCTTAGCTACTAATGCTAAGACATTGCTTGCACAACAAGCTTGCACATGGATAATACTACTCAAACTTTTGGTGTTGCTTGGACTAAATGCCTTGTGGAGATTTACCAAAGGACTTGCACATCATGTTAAGCCCATTTAGGTGCTTGGATGTCTTATGCATTCCCAGTGCGCGCCACTGTATAGCATTTGAATCCTTCCTGTTGGGCTTTGGAGTGCACAAGTTCGTTACGTACTTCGGTACTTGGTCTTCATAAAACTCTAGATTTTAATATCGAGGAAGGCCCAAGTATCCTAGGAACTTTAATATCTCCATGGGGAGTTGTAGAAACTCTCCGTGGGTCAGGCAATCCGATTGAGATCACCCTTACTAGTCCATTGCTACTGGAGTTTCGGTGTTGCCATCGATTCCGTAACATAAGAACTTTAGTAGTAAGGCGCACTCGTAGCAACAAGCTTAAAAGTAGTTATCCTTATGTGGAGTTAAAATTCTGTTAACCCAAATTTCATCCTATGGACAAGCTCGGCTCTGATACCACTCTATCACGCCCCACTTTTAATGGGTCGTTAATCACACGTGTTTGCGCCAGGATCACACCACAAACACGTCTATTAGTAACGTATAATGGTAAACAGAATCAATAATAAACCGAGCTATAGAAATATAGGATGGAAAGGGGCTTACAGTGGCGACAAAGGGTCACCAAGCCGGGTTACAATATTAGAGTTGGCCAACTGAGAAGCGGTGGATTAACTATGACACTGCCCCGTACTCCACAAAAGTGCATTTCTTGTGCACGGATGAAATCTGAGCTTCACGTCCTTCTCCTAAGCAAACACTTTACGAACTCCTACGGTACGCTGGTCCTCTACTTGTCATCGATCTTACCTTCACATGTGCCGATATCCGTAAAAATAGAGGGGTGAGTACAAACGTATTACTCAGCAAGTCCCAACCAGGGGGTTGTAATTATTAAGGGTTTGGGCCCTAGCGAGTCTCTAAAAACTGCTCGCTAGTTCCCCTGGGTTATCTCATGTCATCATTTGCTGTCATGACACCCACAGGTTAGTCATCATCAAAGTGTATATCTAATCATAGATGTTCATGCCTAGCACTTGCCCGATCTTTTCCGACACTTTCGGCGTGCGTTGCGGACTTCAAGCCGTTCTTCACCGTGTGCCGCTTGCCGACCACGTGCTCCGGTGGATCGACGGGTCGTCCGGTCTCGTCGTCTACACCGCCGACGTTTGTCCGCCATGGCAGCGAGCTTTGCCCGGTTTGGTGACGCCATCGTGTCTCTTGACCCGAGCCATCGCGACGCGCCCGACCGTCATGATGTGCCGACGCCATGTGCCTCGTGGCCGGCGCTGGCTCGCCGCCTTGCCCATCTCTCGGCCGCCGGGCCAGCCCGGGCGGGTCGCCACCACGCCGTTCCCGCTGACGGGTGATGAGGATGAGTCTCCGGTTGGTGGGTCGCTCCAGCGGGGTGGTAAGTGCTCCCACTATTTCCCGCCGTCGCCGCCGTGTGCTCGTCATCGTCATTGCCGGCACATGTACGGCGGGAGGCAACGTAGTCCCGCCGGTGGTGTTTGCGTCGACTTCGCGGATGGAGGAAGAGGATGGTGCCGACGCCAGCGGGTCCCATGCGTCGGTGGGGGAAGACAGAGGATGCGGGCCATCGTGGCCTTTGGTGTTGGGTCGCCCCGGTCGGCCTCGTGAGAAGAAGAGGTGGGGCATGGGCTTCCTCGGGCCAAATGAGAAGAGAGGGAGAGATGAAGCGCCGACAAAGCCGAGAAGGAAATGAGCCCACGAGCTCTTCTTGCTTCTCCTTTTCTTTTTTCCATTTTCTCTCCTCCTATTCTTTCCCTTATTTCTCCTCCTTAATATTTTATGGGTGTAAACATATGTTGTAAATATTTATACCAGCACTCATATGCATCCTCATGACTTGTATTCATGAAAATATTATTTAATGGTACTTGTATAAATAACAACATATATGTGTACTGCGTTTTCCCTGAGGTTATCATTTCATGTGTAACATATACATATATATTTTATAAATACTTTCACAAACACATTTATATTCCCAAGACTTATTTGTCGAGGATAATTATTTATTGTGCTTGTAAAAATATTCATATGTATATTTGGTACACACTTGTTTCTCGTATTTTTATTCCCGAGAGAAATTCATAAATCATTTCTCATGCATTTACTTCCATAAATAAAATCTAGAGCTTACCTTGCATCCTTGGTCACCATAAAGTTCAACAAGCATCGAACAAGGTTTCCTATCTTCTCGGATGGTGAGAGTTTGAATGCAGGTTTTTCAAAACGGGGTTTTGGTTTAGCGGAAAATAAATCAAGTTTTAGTTGTAATTCGAAAAGTTCAAATTTTTAGTGAATTTTAAAATGATACAAAAACACGGGTGTTCTGAGAATGTGTCCGAAGAAGTAGCTCAAAGCATAGCTAGAATTTTCACCTGCCCTTTAGAACTTTCCCTATCAAGTATCTAGGTATTCCACTTCACTATGAAAATTTGAAAAGAGAAGACTTGCAACCTTTAGTTGATAAATTGCTAAAGAGGATTGCTGGGTGGATGGGCAACCTTCTGTCACATGCTTTGCTAAAGTAGTGCTCATTAGATCTGTTTTTAAGTAGTATTCCTGTTTATTTACTGTCTTTCATTAAGTTTCCAAAATGGGCTATTGGGATCATCACCACACATTTAGCTAATTGTCTTTGGAATGACAAAAATGGTAAGCATAAGTTCCACCTAGCAAATTGGGAGAGTGTTTCTATGCTAAAGGAGTTTGGGGGCTAGGGATCCCTAATTTGAGAGATTTAAATTTTTGCTTACTTGCTTCCTGGATTAAAAGATATAATTTAGACAAAGAGAAACTTTAGAGACAGCTGATAGATAGTAAGTATAACACAGATAAACCAAATATTTTTGACACTTCTATTGTAGGTGCTTCACAGTTTATGAAGGGAGTCATGTGGGCTGCCAAGGCTTCTTATCTAGGCGATAGATGGAAAATAGGCAATGGTAGAAAAATTAAGTTTTGGGAGGACACTTGGTTAGGGCAATCCAGCCTAGCTATACAATACTGGGAAATCTATGTTTTAGTAAATGAGAAAAATGAAACAATAAATCAGCTTTGGGATGGGTGTAATCTAAGGTGCACTTTTAAAAGATGTGTGAATCAAAGATTGATGAACCTCTGGTATGAAATTGTCCGCTTAGCCTCTACTATAGTGTTTATTGAGGAAGATGATTCCTTAATTTGGAAGTTTAACTCCAATGGTGTATATTCCTCACGCCTTTTATATAAGATCATTAATTTCGGAGGTGTTCTCCCTGTTCATGTTCCCCGCTGTTTGAGTTTAAAAGTACCCCCTAGGGTCCAATTTTTTCTCTCGGTTACTCTCAAAAATAAAGTGTTAACTCGAGATAATCTAAGTATTAGAGTAGTGGTAGATGACAAGTCTTGCCTTTTAGTTCTGAAATAGAAAGTGTGCAACATCTGTTTTTGAGTGTGCAAGAGCCAAACAGATTTGGAATTATATTTCTGAAGCTTGTGGCAAAGTAATAGGTCAAGATTTTGTCTCTATTGGTCAAATGTGACTTAGTCACAAAAAATTCTTGGTTGAAAACAAAGATTTGTGCAGCAACCCCAGTGGGGTTATGGAAACTAAGGTGCACAATTTGTATGCAGGGGTACTCCTTGGATAGGTGTGAAACATTTGCTAATGAGGATAGTTGCTATGTTACAAACCTGGGAAGTGTTATGCCCCATAAAGAAGAAGGAGGAGTTCAAATTCAAAGTAAGCAAGCTCAAGAGGATAGCCACAAGCCCAGAAAGGATATCCTGTTGATGCAAGTCAAGAACAAATGAGATCGTTTCATGTTCCAAAATGCCAATGAGAACAAGATACTGGAGTCGCCAATGGAGGTGGTGTTGAAGCTCAATGGAAGAAGCGATCATGATGGCGGTGAACAAGAGAGGAAATGGGAGAGGCTGGAGAGTGCTTTTATCATCCGAGTGGTTTTGCTTGTAATAAGCCCGTTGAGTTGTCGTTCTATTAAGATTGTGTTTGAGAGAAATGAGAGCCCGGAAAGAGGGTGTGTAATTGCCCTAATGTCAGAATCGAATATGGTTTTGTCTTTGGTTAATGCTAAAGACAGGGGCATATGGCCCTAGAACTCTAAAAAAAAACCAGAACCGGTTCTCTGAACGTGGATGCGGACCGCCGAGAGCGGCAACATAGAGGCTGATTTTTTCCCGGACAGCTACTTTGGATATCTTGCCTTCTCTAGAGGCGGATTGTGTGGATTATATTTGAGACTTTGATTGTAAATAAATATAGAAAAAAACATTTAAAGTTAAGACCGGGGATTTCAGCAGCTTGTCGGAGGCGAGGGAGCTAGCTCGGAAGAAGCGGCGGCATCGGCTTCGGTTTTGCCTGGGAGGACTCCGCCTCGATGTAGCGTCTCCTTCGCGGTCTACAAGATCGCGCCGCCCAACCCTTTTTCATACCGAGGTCCAAACCGGGCGGAAATAAATTGGATGGACCACAGGTCGATTTGGTTCCCCATGCGCTCCCATCTTGGATGGTTGACACGTGGCCTACTAAGCGGTTGTATAGTCCACGTGCGGGCCGGGAGATGAGGGAGCTGCGGCGGACCAGCGCCCCGCCCGCACGCCACGCCGTCGATCCACGGGGTAAGGCATCCTGTCTTCTTTGTTACCGTTTATTACTATTTTTGTCCCTTTCCTCTCAGATCTGTTATCGAGTGTGTTACCGATCTACTACGAATCTCTATTGCAAGTATAGATAGTTTGGATACAAGGATCGGATCGCCCGGCACTGCCGTGCTTACCGCCGCTACCCGTCACCCTCGGGTGCGGTTCGTAGTCGAAGTTCCTTGTTCGAGTTCTCCTCCTCTCTCGCCTCCACAAGACATGAAGGAGCCGTTGCGGCCTCTCCAACTGGGGGCCGCGCGGCCGAAAGCTAACTAGCCCAGTCCGAGCCCATGTATCACGGTATTCTTCTTTAGCGAGGCCTAGAAGTCCTCCTTGGCCCGTCCTCATCGCCACCGTCCCGGTTGTCGTTATCTTCGAGAGATGGGAACGTCTTCTGGGCGACTTCAAGAAGATCGCCGAGGGGTGGATCGGTGACATACCTCCCTCCTTGAGAGCCAGCTTGCCCCCAAGATGGCGCTGCTGGGAAGTCTTGGCGAAGCGGCAATTCATCTTCCCAGGTGGCCAGTGATGCGGGCAGGTTGGACCAGCGTATCGATTCTTGAGGCACGACACTCGCTCACGGCACGACGCCCCGGTGTCTAATATCTTCGATGGCACCTGCAATGCATGATCGTATCCGGGAGCTCATGTACCTGAGTGTTCTGAGGGACAGCCTTCTTCAGTTGGGAGACATGAAATACAGGGTGAATATGGCAGGTTGGTGGTAGCAATAGCTTGTAAGCAGCAGTACCAATGCAATCCACAATTTTGAATGGTCCAAAGAATCTGAAAGAAAGTTTGTTGGATGATCTTGGAGCTAGAGATGTCTGCACATAAGGTTGAGCTTTGAGGTAAACACTTTCACCCACATGAAACACTCTTGGTGTTCTCGTGTTTATCGGCTTGAGATTTTATCTTAGCTTGGGCTCGGATAGATTGGCTCGACCGGTTGTTGTATCAGCTCTCGGTTGGTTAACCATTCATCTAGATCAGCAGATTTGCAGGCACTGGACAAATCACACCCAAAATGTCTGGGTTCATGGCCATAAATAACAACAAATGGTGATTGGCCCAGTGATGTGTGATAAGATGTGTTGTGCCAATATTCAGCAATTGATAACCATTTAGACCATTTAGTGGGGCAAGCACTGACAAAGCAAATCGAGATATGTTTCTAGACATTGATTAACACGCTGCGTCCGGCCATCGGTCGAGGGTGGTAAGCACTACTCATCCTCAACTCAATCTTAAGCATATCAAAGAGTTCTTTCCATACCCGACCGGTAAACACCTTGTCTCGCTCGATATCATAACAGCTGGGAGTCCATGGAGTTTGAAGACATTGTCAAGAAATGCTACAGCAGCCTGCAGTGCTGTAAAGGGGTGAGACAATGGTAAGAAGTGAGCATACTTGGAGTATTTGTCCACCACCACCAGAATACTATTGTACCCAGCTGATCTTGGTAAGCCTTCAATGAAATCCATTGTAACCATTTGCCATGCATTTTCTGGTATTGGCAGAGGTGCTAGAAGACCAGGATATGCTACCCTCTCAGTTTTAGCTTGTTGACAAATGGAGCATTGATCAACAAAGCTTTTGACAGATTGGTGTAATTTGGGCCAGGCAAACAACTGTTTCACCCTCTTAGTAGTGACTTCAATACCTGAGTGGCCACCAATAGCACTAGAGTGTAATGCTGAAAGTATCTTGGATTGCAGGCTTGAGTTGTTACCAATCCAAACTCTGCCTTTGTATTTAATCAATCTATCCTGCAATGAGAAATGACCAGAAGGTGAAGATAAAGCAAGTTCAGTCAACAATTTAGAACATGTTGGGTCTTGAGCATAAGTCGATCGAATGTCCTCCAAAAAACCGGTTTGACCACGATAATGCTGCAATATCAAAAATTGGTGAAGTGGGGAGTCTTGACAAGGCATCTGCTGCTCTGTTATCAACACCCTTTTTATAGAAAATCTTGTAGGTCATACCCAACAGCTTGGTGAGGGCTTTGTGTTGCCAAGGTGTTGACAGTTTCTGATCATCAAGGTATGTTAAACACTTTTGATCCGTCAAGATTACAAAAGGTGAGGTTTGGAGATAATGTCTCCGAAGTGATCAACGACCATCGGTATAGCTAGGCATTCCTTCTCATATGTTGATGAACCTTGTGACTTGGGCCCTAGAGTTCTGCTGACATAGGCTATAGGATGCCCTTCTTGTTGCAGCACTGCCCCAATTCCATATGTTGATGCATCAGTTTCAATGACAAAAGGCAAGTCAAAGTTTGGTAATGCTAGGACTGGTGCTGAGATGAGAGCTTGCTTAAGAGCTTGAAAGGAAGATTCTGTTTCAGATGTCCAAATGTATAATGTACCCTTCTTCAACAAATTTGTTAATGGTTTACTGATCATGCCAAATTGTGGAACAAATCTTCTATAATACCCTGCCATTCCCAGAAAGCTTCTGAGCTCCTTGATGTTGGAAGGTTGAGGCCAGTCTTTGATAGTCTGTATCTTGGATGGTTCTGTGGACACACCTTTTTCACTGACAATGTGACCCAGATAGCTAAGCTCTTTTCTAGCAAATTTGCACTTAGACAGTTTAACATGAAATCCATGTTCTTGTAATAATGTCAACACTGATCTGATATGTTGAAGATGATCTGACCAGTTGTTACTATATATCAGAATGTCATCTATGAAGACTACAGCACATTTCCTGAGTAAGGGCTGCAGGATAGTATTCATGACAGTCTGGAAAGTAGCTGGGCCTCCTGTAACTCCATAAGGCATTACTCTATATTCATAGTGACCACTGTGGGTTTGAAAGGCTATTTTGTATTCTTCTCCTGTGGCCATTCTTATCTGATGAAATCCAGAGCATAAGTCAAGAGAAGTAAACCAGCGTGCTCCATGGAGTTCTTCAAGTAACTCTTCTATGATTGGAAGAGGGTACTTGTTTTTGACTGTCATAGCATTCAATCTCCTGTAATCCACACAAAGTCTCCAATCTCGTGTTTTCTTCTTAACTAGAAGTACAGGTGAGGAGTATGGGCTAGTACCCTCTTGGATCCAACCTTTGTCAAGCATGTCTTTAATTTGCTGTTCAATTTCTGTTTTCTGGGCAGGGTTGTATCTATAAGGCTTGAGACAAAATGGTTGAGATCCTGGAAGTAGAGGTATCTCATGATCAACAACTCTATGATCAGGCAACTTAGTTGGAGGTGCAAATACTGTTGCAAAATTAGTTAGCAACTCCTTCAGATCTGCAGGGATCTCAGGCTCTTCATCTTGAGTACTGTCATTGACAGAGTTTAGTTGGACCATAAAAAGTATAGAATCTGTCTTATCCATGGCTTGCAGCTGTGATTGGGATATAGGAGCACCCATTGTTGTTTCAGGCAATAAACCTTGGAGTATGACTTGTCTATTCATATAAGGAAACTACATCCATTTTTCTCCCCAATGAACTGCCATAGGACTGACATGATCTAACCAGTCCATACCAAGCACCACATCATAACCACTGAGAGGAATGATTTTAAGTGTTGTGCAGAAAGTTGTACCCTGTACTGACCACTGCTGATTTGTTAATTCATGTGTACAGTTAATGATGCCCCCATTTGCAACTGTAACTCTAACAGAATGTGGTAAAGGAGACCAATTCTTGACATGTTGAGCTACTTCATCATCAATAAAACTGTGTGTGCTGCCAGAATCTATCAACATGTATATTTCCTTGCCTTCCAAGTAACCCCTGAGTCTCATGGTCTTGTAGCTTTCAGTTCCATTATGAGCTTGGACTGAAATTTCCATGAGATTTTCATCAGAGTCTGAATCTGCAGTCTGATGTTGTATTCCACTGTGTGTTTCTTCAGGTGATAACCATTGCCAAGTTTCTTCAATGGTGTGTAAAGACACCCGTGCAGGACACTTGTGTTGTGGGTTCCATTTCTCCCCACATTTGAAGCATAAGCCTTTAGCTCTTCTGTATTGTTTGAGAGCTGAAGCTTTGTCTTCAGGATGCTTTTGCCTTGTAAATTCTTGAGGCTTCTTGTCTTCATGATGCATGGAAGAATTAGATTTGCTTGGATCTCCTTGATTCTTCCTGAATGAAAACCCAGCTTCAGGTTTCTTGTAAACTTGATCTTCCATGGCTTCTTCCTGCACAAGAGCCAGAGAAACAACAGTATTGAGGTCTTGTGGTTTATGAACCATGATTACAGCTCTAAGTTCTTTCTTCAAGCCATCAACAAATCTATTGGCTATGACAGTTTGTGAGAAATTGGGATCATGAGCTAACAATTGGTGAACAATATCAAAGAATTCCTCAATGTACTCAGCTACTGAACTAGACTGTGTGATGTGGAAAAACTGTCTAATCAGATGGTTATGTTCATCTCTATCAAATCTAGAGCAGACTGCCTGAACAAAAGTGTCCCAATTCATTGATCTAATTTTGAGCTCCATGGTTTGAAACCACAAAGCTGCTGACCCCTCGAGTCTCATAGTAGCATAACGAACCCATTTGATAGGATCAGTATTATAGACATCAAAATAGGCTTCACAACGCTTGACCCATAATCTAGGGTTGGATCCATCAAAGGTATGCAACTCCATAGTGGGTATCGGTGGATGAACAGAGTGATAGAACATGTGCTCATGGTAAGTAGCAGTATGAGTATTCTTAGGCGATGGGATCGAACCTTTGATCGGGTGGCGACCCGGGGCAGTGGTATACACCACCCCAAAGTCTCCCTTGCCGTAGTCGATTGACCCAGACGTCGCCCGTTGGGGTGAAGCTCCAGATGGGCGGAGCTCGACGCCTTGTTCTTCGAGGAGGTGAAGTGGTCCTCCCGAATTGCCTTGTCCAGATCGTGGATGGCGAAGGTGACCTCCCCGTGGCTCGTTGACGAGTGCTCGACGGCTTCAGCGAAGGGAAGTGGCTTCTCCGCTTTGCTCCAGCGCGACCTTGACCTGCTTGCCGAGCTCGATCACCGTGTGCTCGAGATCGTGGACGCTGGGTGTCGATGAGCGGCTTCCAGCTGAGAAATTCGCCCCTCATGGACGCCATCTCCGAGCACATCTCCTTCATGTCCTTGGAGTTCTGAGTCAACATCGCCATCATCTTGCCGAGTTGCTCCTCCGGCGTCGCCATTCGGGTGAGGTATGGGTGTGTGGCCAGGTTTGGATTTGGGGAAAAATTTGGTGGTGAAATCGGTGGATCGGAATGGAGCTGATACTAATGTTACCGATCTACTACGAATCTCTATTGCAGTATAGATAGTTTGGATACAAGGATCGGATCGCCGGCACTGCCGTGCTTACCGCCGCCGCCGTCACCCTCGGGTGCGGTTCAGAGTCGAGTTCCTTGTTCGAGTTCTCCTCCTCTCTGCCTCACAGTACATGAAGGAGCCGTGGCTGCCTCCAACCTGGGCCACACAGGGCCGAAAGCTAACTAGCCCAGTCCGAGCCCATGTATCTGGTATTCTTGGCCCGTCCTCATCGCCACCGTCCTGGTTGCCGTTATCTTCAGAGATGGGAACGTCTTCCTGGACAGCTTCAGCAGCATCGTCGAGGGGTGGATCGGTGACAGAGTGGTGGTTATGGGCTGGCAATGACTGATGAAAATTGTGGGAAATGTCTTCAGTTAACGTGGAGGCCAAGAGCTATGTTCTGGTCAGCATCTTAGACCCTGAGGTGTACAACAAGTACATAGTACATTGATGACAAGGGTGCTGCCCATCTGTCTGGCTTTGCTTTCGCTGTCATTAGCACTGTTCGTCTTGCTGGTGGTAAAATGCTACGTCTTTTGGTTAGGAAAACATCATGCTCTGATGTTCCTAAGTGCTTTCGATCGCATTTCAGAGGACCTCTGGCATCAGTTGAAGCGGGTGGGTTTGCTTCATGATGACGAGACTCACCCTGTTCTTGGCAGCAATAAGCAGTTGCTCGAACACCTAGTGCAGCAAAGGTTAGTTTGGTGTGTGCTGTGGAATCTACAGTTTACTTGCAAAGAATTTCATTGCTGTAACGGTTCCATTGATGCAGGTACCTGCTGAAGGAGAAAATTGCTGGTCCAGAAGGCCATTTCATGATGTATGAGCTTGCCGAGAGGGCATTGGATGAATCCATCAATGGGAAGATTAAAGATCATATTTCACAGGTTTGTAAGGATCACAGCGTGGTGATAAGCATTTCACCTTTCATCTGTTAAAAGTACTGACTTTTCCACGTTAACAGTAATGTTGATAATGTGTCAATGATATATAAATAACAGCCATACAAACCATCACGCTTAAATGTGATCCCAGTTTGTCGTACCATTAACTGTGTATACTGAATATTTATTTCTGAACCAACCCAAAGGAATTTATAGTGTCATTAGCCATGATTAAGATTGCCATGCCTTCTGGATTTCTTGCTTTCCTATCATAGGAGAAGTTAGTTAGCATTAATTTTCCTTAGCCTGTTAGCTATGTCTGTTTTCTGCTTCTTGTGCCTAGTAGTGAACTTGTCTTTGTTCCATAAGTCGTTGAAAGATGAATAAAACTGCAAGCAATTGCCGATCAAAAAAAATTATTTCACTTCTGATAACAAGCAGCATAGGAGCAATTGTCAGTATACAAACCATCATGCTTAAATGTGATCCCAGTTGATTTTACCACTAACTGTGTATACTGAATATTTATTTCTGAACCAACCCAAAGGAGTTTATAGTGTCATTACCCATGATTAAGATTGCCATGCCTTCTGGATTTCTTGCCTTCCTATCATTAGAGAAGTTAGTTAGCATTAATTTTGCTTAGCCTGTTAGGTGTTAGCCATATGTATGTTTTCTGCTTCTAGTGCCTAATAGTGAACTTGTATTTGTTCCATAAGTCGTTGAAAGATGAATAAAACTGCAAACAATTGCCGATAAAAAATTATTTCACTTCTGAAAACAAGCAGCATAGAAGCAATTGTCAGTAGGGGAACTTGCATCCTGAATGCATTGGTAAACACTGAAATCAGATTCTAATGATACCATGCTTGTGAAAGAAGAATCCTGTTTTCTTCTTATATTGTGAAATGTGAAATAACATTGTGTGGTGCCTGCTGAAAAGAAACCTCATCTTCTTTTTGTTCTTGTTGTTGAGTAGGTTGTGGGCGCAAGCTTGCAGAAGTAGATGGAAGTGGATGCATATGACAATCAGTAGGTATTTCCGCTGCACCAAATATTTGCTTGTTTCTACGTCACAATATCACTCCGTAGTGTCCATTTGCTTGTAGGAAAATAATTAAGTTGCTACTAGTAACATGTTTCTCTTATCTTATCTGTCAGCCTTGTAGGTAATCTGCCTTGCGTTAGGATAAGCTGACTCTCTCAGGCTGGGAAGCGATCATCTTGCATGGATACGGGGCTTGTACTCTGCATGCAATTTTGTACATGAGATGTGCTTTGCAGTTAAGCAGTGCAACTTCGTTATTAGTATCCTTAGAATTAACTAAATTATGGAATGTGGGCGACATGCTGTTGATCATCACAGCATGCTTGATAAATGCTTTTGCAGTGACCTAATTATTGTCACAAAATAGTGGTCGGCATATGTTGCCGATCGTCATTGCAGAAACCTTATTGTCAAGTCATTGGACGCGTCGTCCTGTCTTGTATGCTGTCTTCCACCTCCCTCTACGTCAAGTCGCCCACGCGTCGACTGACTTTCCGTCAACTCTGTCTACACGCACCACCTGCTCGACGAAATGCCAGCGCTTTCAAAACCCGTCGCTTTCCGCCTACTCCTCTACAGTCCTCAGCTGGGGTCTGGTCGGCCACTGTCATGGTCGTCGTCGTTCTAGTGGGCTATGCTCGCCCCTTAAAGCTTGCGGCGGCCACCACCACAACCGTGGAGGACGCTTCCTCATTTGCGTGAGCTCTGTCCATAGCACTCTGCGCCCAGCTATTGGAGTCTAGTTCTTTGCTGCGCGCCTGTGCCTGGCCTGTGGCAATGGCGTCGGGAGTGCCGCGGTTCTTGCTCCCAGCGTCGGTCCTCTTCTTAATTCTTTCTAACTTGCCGGCGGCGGTGGTGGGGAGCCGTGCCGCGACGGCCCTTCTGGAGTTCAAGCGCCAAGTTGCTGGACGTGGACAACCACCTCTCGACCTGGGGCAGCGCTGCCGGAGGCGCGGACCCCTGTGGGTGGGCGGCGTTGCCTGCTCCAGTAGCGGAGAGGTGACCGGCGTGACACTCCACGGCCTCAACCTCCACGGCGAGCTCTCCACCGCCGCCTGCAAGCTCCCGCGCCTCTCCGTGCTCAACATCTCCATGAACGCCCTCACGGGGCCATCCCTGCTGGCCTCGCCGCCTGCACCGCGCTCAAGTCCTCGACCTCAGCACCAACTCCCTCCATGGCGCCATCCCGCCGGAACTCTGCGAGCCCGGAACCTGCGCCGGCTTTTCCTCAGCGAAAACCTGCTGTTCGGTGGGATCCCGACGCCATCGGCAACCTCACCGCCCTCGAGGAGCTGGAAATGTACAATAACAACCTCACCGGCAGGATACCCACGTCCATGGGCGCGCTCAAGCAGCTCCGCCATTCAGGCGGGCGGCAACAACCTCTCCGGTTCAATCCCCATCGAGCTCACAGAGTGCGCCAGCCTCGAGGTGCTCGGTTTCTCGATATAACTACCTCAACGGGACGCTGCCCAGGGAGCTCTCCCGCCTCAAGAACCTCACCAAAATATACCTTTACAATAATGGCCTCTCCGGCAAGGTCCCGCCAGAGCTTCGGCGACTGCACCAACCTCCAGATGCTCGAGCTCAGCGACAACGCCTTCACCGGGCGGCATGCCCAGTGGAGCTCGCGGTGCTGCCGCCGCTCTTAAAGCTCTACATTTACGGAACCAGCTCGACGGCACCATCCCGCCGGAGCTTGGAAACCTGCAGAGTGTCCTGAGATTGATCTCTGAGAACAAGCTCACTGGCGCCATCCCCGGTGAGCTCGGTCGATACCGACGCCCGGCTACTCCATCTCTTCAGAACTGTCTTCATGGTAGCATCCCACCGTAGCTGGGAAACCTACAGAGTCTCCCCGAGATTGACCTCGGAACAACAAGCTCACCGGGCGCCATCCCCGCCGAAGCTTCGGCCGGATATCCATGCTCCGTGATACTCGCACTCTACGGAAACCGCTTTTCATGGTAGCATCCCGCCGGAGCTTGGAAATCTGCAAAGGTGTCGTGGAGATTGACCTCTCGGAGAACAAGCTCATCGGGCGCCATCCCCGCCGAAGCTCGGCCGGATATCCAGCCTCGAGGTGCTCGGCCTCAAGAACCACCTCGCCGGGAGCTTCCAAGGGAGCTCTCCCGCCTCAAGAACCTCACCAAAATATACCTTTACAATAACGCCCCTCCCCGCGAGGTCCCGCCAGAGCTCGGGCGACTGCACCAACCTCCAGATGCTCGAGCTCAGCGACAACGCCTTTAATGGGGGGCGTGCCTGGAGCTCGCGGCGTTGCCGCCACTCTTAAAGCTCTACATTTACCGAACCAGCTCGATGGCACCATCCCGCCAGAGCTGGGAAACCTCGCAGAGTGTCCCGGAGATTGATCTCTGGAGAACAAGCTCACCGGGGCGCCATCCCCGATGAGCTCGGTCAGATATCGACGCCTCGGCTACTCCATCTCTTCAGGAACCGTCTTCATGGTAGCATCCCACCGAGCTGGGAAACCTACAGAGTCTCCCGGAGATTGACCTCGGAACAACAAGCTCACCGGGCGCCATCCCCCCCGAAGCTCGGCCGGATATCCACGGTCCAGATATTGTACATCTACGGAAACCGTTTTCATGGTAGCATCCCGCCGGAGCTTGGAAATCTGCAGTGTCATGGACATTGACCTCTCGGAGAACAAGCTCACTGGCGTCATCCCCGCCGAGCTCGGCCGGATATCCACGCCCAGCGACTCATCCTCTCTGACAACCAATTCCATGGCTCCATCCCTTCATTGTTGGGTGCCAACAGCAACCTCTATGACCTCGACTTGTCAGGCAACCAGCTGACGGGGAGCATCCTCCTCACCTCTGCAAGCATCAGCAGCTCAAATACTTGCATCTCCAATCGAACCGCCTCGTCGGTGATATTCCTCAAGAACTGAAGGCGTGTACATCTCTAGTGCAGCTCACGTTGAGGGGCAACATGCTGACCGGGAGCCTTGCTTGAAATGAACCAGAACCGGTTCTCTGAAGATGCAGAGGATGATTTTTCCCGGACAGTTACTTTGGATATCTTGCCTTCTCTAGAGGCAATATGTGGATTATATTTGAGACTTTGATTGTAAATAAATATAGAAAAAAACATTTAAAGTTAAGAAAGAGCTGTCAACTGCATTTGAACAAACTACTTGCATGCATACTGTCATTATACAGGGAGAGGACAGAGATTTCGGTGGTGCGTCTCAATATATATGCTAAGTCATATAGTAAATATGGTTAATACATAATCCAATGCTTATTTTTCTCCAGTGCTTATTTTTTTAAAAAAATACATGAATCTTAAAGTGCTGGAATGATTAAAATTAATTGTGTTTGATTCGTGCAATTTTTTTAAAAAAGCGGACCACCGGAGCAAAACTCTGTATCTAGATTTTCTCAACCTTGTTTTTCACATGTATACCACCCATTTCAAACTATAAGACATTTTGGATTCTTAATTAAATACATTAAATTAACTATGTATCTAGATGTGTATATCTAAGTGCATCACAACAAAAGCAATGTATTCAAATAAAAAAATGTCAAACATCTTATAATTTGACTTGTCATACAAAGTGCATAAAACTTCAAGCATTTGTGGATATTTTTTTTTTTCATTTGTGATAACGAGCAGCATAGAAACAATCAACAGTAGGGGAACTTGACGTCCTGAGTGCATTGGTAAACACTGAAATCAGATTCTATTGATTTTTTTGAAAGATCCGGTTTCCCGGCTTTGATTAAATAAGAAGATGAAGCAATTGTCGATTAATGCGCAAGAGGCCCAAGACAACTTCCCATGCTCAACAGACTCGTCAAGCTGGGCGTGGAGGCCTAAAACAGACTACTCACAAACTAGGAACAACGGGTGCATCATCTAGCTGCACTATCAAGGGATCTCCATTATGTCTGTCTCAGCCCCCGCTGCAACTGCAGCTAGAGACTTACCAAGCTCCATGTCGCCGAGCCTCGCCGCTTTCCGTAGTGCCTTGACCGCCGGCAGGGAAGATCCCGTCCACAGCTGTCAATGTAATCTGTGATTGCATCCTGCGCTGATGACCCGCCATTGATGAAGTCCAGCTCGCGTATAAGCTTGAGTTGGGTGTAGGCAAGCAACCGCACGAAGAAGGACGAGCGGCCCGGGCGGCGGCCGGAACGGGTAGGTACCTGATCTCTCTGCACTTGCGCGCCCGGGTGCGGGAGCCAACAACATGCATCGCCGGCATGGTCGGGCGCCGGCAGGATCGGGGCGGGAGCTCGAGGAAAAGCCCGGCGAAGAGGTCCTCAGCGCCATCTCTAACGTGGACTCCCCGCACCTGACCATCCGCGACATCCCCTCGTGTCCCTCCACCTCTGTGGGTCGGAGGAGCGGCGACTTCCACCTCCAAAGAGGCGGTAGTGGTGCAGGAGGTGGGCGCCGACTGCTGGTGCTCTAGCTGTGGCGAGCGACGCAGCAAACTCCTCCAACATGGGGTCAACCCATGTCAAAGGTTCTTCCGCGCAAACTCCATGATCAAAGGATCTCGATGCGCGGTGGAGGGGTGTGAAGAGAGCAGCGCACGACTGCCATCCAGCGTGGGCGTAGTCCTGCGTCATCGGCGCTGCCGGGCGTCGCCGGCGAGGAGCTCTGTCCGCCCACTTGACGTCTGCCTCCGTGCTCGGTGTACCGTCGTGGATGGCGTCTTTGGGAGGCAGGTGAAATGACAACACGACCCGAGCCGCCACCCTTTGCGTTGAAGGCGTAGCTCAACGTTGCTTGCACTCCCCGCTAGGTGGTAGAAGCCATGACAGCGCCAAGCAACGCCAGGCAACCGACAGGTCGCAACACGGGTGCGAGAAGGAGAGGCGCTTGAAGCATCTGCCGCTAAGAGCCTCGAATCCGCCCGGCCTTGCAGGAACTGCTCTGGCGATGCTCAACCGAGGCGGCCGAGGCAGCCCGGTGCGAGGATCTCCCGCCACCCATCGCTTTGGGGGCGGAGACGCGTCCGCTGCGGCCAAGGCGTTGGCGGCGGGGATATACCATCCGGTGGCGAGCAAGCAAGCCGCACCAGCTGGGGCGCGCCGCTTTGCGCGACCTCCGTCTTCTCCGAGGCTCACGCCGCCCGTCATCCGGCCGGCCATGACCCGAGCCAAAGTTGTAGCCAGCGGCTGGGCCACCCGGGTGCCGGCAGCCTTCGGTGGGCAACGAGCGGCCTCTAGATAGAATAAAGGCCGCTCATCGCTGGGCGCATCATCGCCGCTCGCCGCCGCCGTCCCGCCCACCGGCGCACCTTCAACGCCCTCCCCGAGGCCGGGTGAAGGGAGCCGCATCCGGGGAAAAGGGAGGTCCTTAGATTCTATTGATTGATACCATGCTTTTCTTATGTTGTGAAATGTGATGTAATATTGTTTGGTGCCTGTTGAGAAGAAGCTTTTTTTTTTTTGTGTGTTAGTACGCTGTCGTGGAATAAACTGGACGAGACCAACCACATCACGTCCCGGGGTGCGCGTTCGTGTGATCCTCCAACACTCTCCCAAAAAGATTTCATATCACTCACTAACTGTGTATACTGAATATTTATTTTTGAACCGACCCAAAAGATTTTATATAGTATCATTACCCATGATTAAGATTGCCATGCCTTCTGGATTTCTTGCTTTCCTATCATTGGAGAAGTTAGTTGGCATTAATTTTCCTTAGCCTGTTAGCCATATGTCTGTTTTCTGCTTCTAGTGCCTAGTAGTGAACTTGTATTTGTTCCATAAGTCGTTGAAAGATGAATAAAACTGCAAACAATTGCCGATAAAAAATTATTTCACTTCTGATAACAAGCAGCATAGAAGCAATTGTCAGTAGGGGAACATGACACCCTGAATGCATTGGTAAACACTGAAATCAGATTCTAATGATACCATGCTAGTGAAAGAAGAATCTTTTTTCTTATATTGTGAAATGTGAAATAACATTGTGTGGTCTGTCTGCTAAAAGGAAACATCTTTTTTTTTTTGTTCTTATTGTTGAGTAGGTTGTGGGCGCAAGCTTGCAGAAGTAGATGGAAGTGGATGCATATTTGCTTGTTTTTACGACTACATCACAATATCACTCCGTAGTGTCCATTTTCTTTTAGGAAAATAATAAAGGTACTACTAGTAACATGTTTCTCTTATCTTATCTGTCAGCCTTGTAGGTAATCTGCCTTTGTGTTAGGACAAGCTACTCTCTCAGGCTGGGAAGCGATCATCTTGCATGGATATGGGGATTGTACTCTGCATGCAATTTTGTACAGGAGATGTGCTTTGCAGTTAAGCAGTGCAACTTCGGTGTTAGTATCCTTAGAATTAACTAAATTATGGCATGTAGACGACATGCTGTTGATTGATCATCACAGCATGCTTGATACTAGCTTTTGCAGTGACCTTTGGAGGAATAATATATGCTCCATTCCGTTCCATTGCACTTCCATGTTCCCTCCCCTCTAGGCATCGACTTCCTTTTCGCCAACCCCCTGGCGCACCACCTGCTCGACGGAATGCTGAACGTCACGGCTTTTGATTGTGGAAACCCCATCCCACGGCAGGCATGCCCCTTTCCGCCCTACTTCTGCACGATGCTCGCCCCTATTAAAGTTCGAGGCCGCCCTCGCCATTGCCACGGTTGTTGCTCACGGCTACGATCCTCGTTAGTTGTTCTAGACATGGCGGCGATGGAGGGGACGAACATGGTGGTGCCCGCGGCACGACGGCCCTGCTGGAGTTCAATCGCAAAGTCAATCATGGCGTCTGCCGTGGCGCTGTCCTTGCTCCCCGCCCAAGATTGTCTTCTTCGCCCGTCCTTCACCCAAGCTGCGTCGGTGGGGGCGCACGGGCGAGAGCGAACGCAGCGGCGTTGCTGGAGTTCAAGCGCCCGCTTGGGGCGTGGACCGGCGCCTCTCAACCTGGGGCGCCATGGCCGCCACGGACCCCTCGCTGGTGGGCCGGCGTTATGCGCTCCCGTAGCGGCGTGGTGACCGGCGTCCGCTCCCACGGGCTCAACCTCCACGGCGAAGCTTTCCGCTACCATCTGCGCACTCCCACGCCTCGCCGTCCTCAAGGTGTCCCACAACATGCTCACGGGCGGCGTCCCCATAGGCCTCCCCCGCCTGTCGCTCGCTGGAGGTCCTCGATCTCGACAACTACCTCAACGGTACCATCCCACCGAGCTCGGCCAGCTGAGTAACATAAGAGTGATTGACCTGTCTTGGAACGTTCTTGACGGCACCATCCCGGCTGGAGCTCGGCCATCCCCGAGTAACATAAGAGTGATTGATCTGTCTACGAACTACCTCAACGGTTCCATCCGCGCCGAACTCTGCGCGGTGCGCAGCCTGCGCCGACTATTCCTCGGCGAGAACCTGCTGTTCGGCAACATCCCGCCCGCCATCAGCAATCTCACCGCGCCGAGGTCCTCGACCTCAGCACCAACTCCCTCCATGGCGCCATCCCCCCCGGAGAACTCTACGCGGTCCGCAGCCTGCGCCGACTATTCCTCGGCGAGAATCTGCTGTTCAGCAACATCCCGCCCGCCATCAGCAATCTCACCGCGCTCAAGGTCCTCGACCTCAGCACCAACTCCCTCCATGGCGCCATCCCGCCGAACTCTCTGCGGCCCTCCGGAGCCTGCGGCGGCTTTTCCTCAGCAACAACCTGCTTTTCGGTGGGATCCCGGACGCCATCGGCAATCTCACCGCGCTCAAGGTCCCTCGACCTCAGCACCAACTCCCTCCATGGCGCCATCCTGCCGAACTCTGCGCGCCCGGAGCCTCAAGGCGGCTTTTCCTCAGCAACAACCTGCTTTTGGTGGGATCCCGGACGCCATCGGGCTGCCTCACGTGAAATGCATGCCCGCCGCCTTCCGGACCTCACTGCCCTCGAGCAGCTGGAAATGTATAGAAACAACCTGACCGGCAGGATACCCACGCCCATGCGTGCGCTCCAGCAGCTCCGCATCATCCGGGCGGACTACAACAACCTCTCCGGTTCAATCCCCGTGGAGCTCACCGAGTGCGCCAGCCTCGAGATGCTCGGCTTCGCATATAACAACCTCAACAGGACGCTGCCCAGGGAGCTCTCCCACCTCAAGAACCTCACCACAATATACCTCTGCAGAACGCCCTCTCCGGGCGAGGTCCCGCCGAGCTCGGCAACTGCACCAACCTCCAGGTGCTCGACCTCAGCGACATAACGCCTTCACTGGCGGCGTGCCCAGGGGAGCTCCTTGGGGCGCTGCCGCCGCTCTTAATACTCTACATTTACGGAACCAGCTCAACCGCACCATCCCGCCGGAGCTGGGAAACCTGCAGAGTGTCCAGAACATTGACCTCTCGGAGAACAAGCTCACTGGCGTCATCCCCGCCGAGCTCGGCCGGATATCCACGCTCTGGCTACTCGCCCTCTCTGACAACCAATTGCATGGTTCCATCCCTTCATTGTTAGGATCCAACAGCAACCTCCGTCTGCTCGACTTGTCAGGCAACCAGCTGACGGGTAGCATCCCTCCTCACCTCTGCAAGCATCAGCAGCTCCAATACTTGCATCTCCGATCGAACCGCCTAGTCGGTGATATTCCTCAAGAACTGAAGGCGTGTACATCTCTAGTGCAGCTCACGTTGAGGGGCAACATGCTGACCGGGAGCCTTGCTTGAAATGAACAAGAACCGGTTCTCTGAGGATGCAGAGGATGATTTTTCCCGGACAGTTATTACTTTGGATATCTTGCCTTCTCTAGAGGCAATATGTGGATTATATTTGAGACTTTGATTGTAAATAAATATAGAAAAAAAAACATTTAAAGTTAAGAAAGAGCTGTCAACTGCATTTGAACAAACTACTTGCATGCATACAGTCATTATACAGGAGAGGACAGAGATTTCGGTGGTGCGTCTCAATATATATGCTAAGTCATATAGTAAATATGGTTAATACATAATCCAAAGCTTATTTTTTGTCCAGTGCTTATTTTTTTAAAAAAATACATGAATCTTAAAGTGCTGGAATGATTAATTAAAATTAATTGTGTTTGGATTCGTGCAATTTTTTTAAAAAAGCGGACCACCGGAGCAAAACTCTGTATCTAGATTTTCTCAACCTTGTTTTTCACATGTATACCACCCATTTCAAACTATAAGACATTTTGGATTCTTAATTAAATACATTAAATTAACTATGTATCTAGATGTGTATATCTAAGTGCATAACAACAAAAGCGATGTATTCAAATAAAAAATATCAAACAACTTATAATTTGACTTGTCAGACAAAGTGCATAAAACTTCAAGCATTTGTGGATATATTTTTTTTTTCATTTGTGATAACGATCGAGCAGCATAGAAGCAATCAACAGTAGGGGAACTTGACGTCCTGAGTGCATTCGTAAACACTGAAATCAGATTCTATTGATTGATACCATGCTTTTCTTACTTATACTGTGAAATGTGATGTAATATTGTTTGGTTTCTGTTGAAAAGAAACTTTTTTTTTTTTTTGTGTGTTAATTAGTACACTGTTGTGGAATAAACTGGACGAGACCAACAACATGACGTCCGGCCAAGGCCCCGGGTGCGCGTTCGTGTGATCCTCCAACACTCTCCCTGTCAGCACCAACAAGTTTCCTATTTATTTTGAGTGTTACTTATCCCACTCACACTTAGCACTTATTGTGGGCTTTTGGAATTTCTTTGATTAATTGCTAACGATGAGGCAAGCCCGATTAATCCAACAGTGTGGGCACAAGCTTTGCAGAAGTAGATGGAAATGATGGATAGATATGACAGTCAGTAGGAATTTCCACTGCATCAGATATTTGCTTGTTTCTAGATCAAAATATCACTCCGTACGTAGTGTCGATTTCCTTGTAGGAAAATAATAAAGCTGCTACTAGTAACATGTTTCCCTTAGAACAAGTTGACTCTCTCATGCTGGGATGCTATCATCTTGCGATGCATGGCTTGTACTCTGCATGCAATTCTGTACAAGACATGCTGTTGATCAACACGGCATGCTTGATGATACTACCTTTTCCAGTGACCTAATTGTCACAAAACAGTCGGTATATGTTGCTATCATCATTGCAGAAACCATATTGCCAGTCATTGGATGCGTCGTCCTCTCTCCATTGTCTACCAGAGCTTTCACCTTTCAGTCACCTGACCACAATGTTGCAGACGTGTAGCGAGTTTTCCCGGTGGTGAATTAGTAGTCCATGTACGCGAGACGACTAACGCAGCACGCATCGGCTTCCTTTTCGCCAACCCCGCGCGCACCACCTGCTCGATGAAATACGAGCGGCCATGGCTTTTGATTTTGGAAACCCCATCCCACGGCAGGCACAGCCCCTTTCCGCCTACTTCTCCACCATCCTCGCCCCTATTAAAGTTCGCGGCCACCCTCGCCATCGTCGTCCTGTCCGAGTCCGTCTCTATCCCAGTGGTAGTGGCTAAGAGTCCGTCTCCAGCCACTGTGGCTGTTGGGTCGGGAGTCAGGACTGCTTCCTCCGGCTGGAGCACAGTTGTGTTCTGCCGTGAATTTAGGATGGTGACTGCCGTGCTGCGGTTGTTGCTCACGGCGACGATCCTCTCGTTAGCTGTTCGTGACATGGCGGCGACGGCGGGGGCGAAGACGGTGGTGCTCGATGACACGACGGCCCTGCTGGAGTTCAAGCGCAAGCTCGGGGACGTGGACAACAACCTCGCGTCCTGGAGCAGCGCTGGCGCGGGCGCCGACCTGTGCGGGTGGACTGGCGTTGCCTGCTCCAGTAGCGGCGAGGTGACCGGCGTCATGCTCCAAGGGCTCAACCTCCAAGGCGAGCTCTCCGCCGTCGTCTGTGCGCTCCCGCGCCTCGCCATCCTCAACGTGTCCAACAACACGCTCTCGGGCGGCGTCCCCGTAGGCCTCACCGCCTGCCGCTCGCTGGAGGTCCTCGATCTTAGCTACAACCAGCTCAACGGCACCATCCGCCGGAGCTCGGCCAGCTGAGTAACATAAGAGTGATTGACCTGCTTTGGAACAACCTCGACGGCACCATTCCGCCGGAGCTTGGTAACTGCACAAACCTGAAGACGCTCGACCTCAGGGCCAACAATCTCGCCGGCACCATCCCGCCAGAGCTAGGCCAGCTGAACAAGATAAGAGTGATCCACCTGGGCGGGTACAAGCTCTACGGCGCCATACCGCCGGAGCTCGGCAACTGCTCCTGCCTGCAGACGCTTGACTTGAGCTACAACGCCTTAACCGGCGGCATCCCGAGGGAGCTCGGAGCGTTGTCGTCGCTTGTCAGACTGATCATTTACCTGAACCAGCTCGATGGCGCCATCGCGCCGGAGCTCGGCCAGCTGAGCAACATAAGAGTAATTGACCTGTCGGACAACTTCCTAAAGGGCACCATTCCTCCGGAGCTCGGGAACTGCACCAACCTGAAGACACTCAACTTGCAAAGCAACTTGTTCACCGGCGGCATCACGAGGGAGCTCGGAGCGCTGTCTTTGCTCACCAGACTAAACCTTGCCAGCAACAATCTCATGGGAACAATTCCACCGGAGCTCGGCAACCTGCACAAAGCAGTGGACATTGACCTGTCGTTGAACTACCTCGTCGGTGCAATTCCTAGCGAGCTCGGCCAGCTGAGCAACATAAGAAAGATTGTGCTATGCAAGAACAACCTCACCACCATTCCGATAGAGTTTCAGAACCTGAGACGCTTGGAATACTTGGACCTTTCTGAAAACCAACTCCATGGTGGTATCCCTGCACTACTGGGGGCCAATTCTATCAACCTCACAGTGGTCAACCTGTCTAATAACCAGCTGACGGGGAGCATCCCTCCTCAACTATGCAAGCACCAGAAGCTCCTATCCTTGAGGCTCTCCTTGAACCGTCTCAATGGTACCATCCCTCCAGGAGTGATGGCCTGCACTACCCTGGAGGACCTCTGGTTTTCGGATAACCTGCTGACCGGAAGCCTACCCCTCGAGTCATCGCTGATGCAGAATCTAGGGTGGCTTGGTGTTGACAACAACAACTTGTCTGGACCAATACCGCCTGAGATCGGCAGCTTGAAGAGCATATTCTTGCTAAATCTGTCAATCAATTTCTTTGTCGGCCGGATCCCTGCCAGCATCGGCAACCTGATAGAGCTCGGCATCTTAAACATTTCATCGAACCAGCTCAGTGGGCCAATTCCTCGGGAGCTAGCATGGTGTACAAATATTTTTCTTCTTGATCTCAGCAAAAACTCCCTCACTGGAGAAATTCCCCAGGAGCTTGGTGCACTGCGGAATCTGATGGTGCTGAGTCTGTCTGACAACAATCTGAATGGCACCATCCCGAAGAGCCTTGGAGGCCTGTCACTCTTTGAACTGCAGCTCGGATGCAACCGTCTGTCAGGTCATATCCCGGTTGAGTTTTGCCAGCTTAGGTCCCGAATTCTAAATATCAGCCACAACATGTTGTCAGGTGAGATCCCAACACAGTTAGGGAATTTTACGGGGCTGCGGTCACTGTACCTCAACAACAATGAGCTTCAAGGAGGAATCCCTCGTCATTCGGTAACCTTGTTAACCTGATCGACTGCGACCTGTCTTACAACAATCTCGTCGGGCTGATCCCACCACAGCTGGGAAATTTGGATAGCTTGAGGTTACTGCGCTTGAACAATAATGAGCTTGAAGGGAAATTTCCCTAATCATTCATTAACCTTCCCGAACTGATCACGCAAGAGTGCAACATGTCTTACAACAATCTAGCCTGTTGGGACACCTCTCCCATAAAACTTCTTGAGCAGAAGATGTCAGGTTACTAGGTTAGCATCTGTTAGGGTATATGTTATGAATCGTTGGCTGTGTACATCCACGGATGTAGAGGCCGGATTGTATTATCCATTTTCTAAAAAATATGTTATGAATCGTGGTTTGGGTGCAGTGATGCAATCGCATTGGTTTTCTCGTCTCCACTCTCCAATTGCTGAAGAAGCATTGTTGTCAAAAGAAGGAAAAAAAATACGGCTAGCATCTGTTGTGATAACTCTGATGGGCCTGAACGCTTACGTTACGTGTTTCAGACTTCTCTCTTGGAATCTTAAGGTAAGCTCTCAATCTCGGCCCTTGTGTATCACAGGTCTGTGGACAGAGAACGGCCCGCGCATTTGGGCTCAAGGCCCCATCGTCCAGGTTAAAGAATGTCCGAGCCAAAACATCTCATAATCTTACTATTACTAATTGAGGCTCCAAGGGAACAACCACGTGTTTCTCACCGATACGCTTAGGAAAAAAAAAAAAATATTAGAAATTCTCACATTAATCAGAAAACATCTAACCATCTAATCTATAGACCGACAATTGCTAACCATTAGATTAGATCTACTTTATTTTCATGAAAATTACCCACCTTTGCCATTATTATTTATATTTATAGATAAAAACAGAAAAAATGAATCCATCTACGTTAGCCTGAAGGGGTTGTTCCAATGGAGGAAAGAAAAGGGCCATTATTATTTATATATATAGATAAAAAAACAAGAAAAAATGAATCCATCTATCCAACGGAGGAAAGAGAAGAGCAACCACGTATTCTCACCAGATACGCTAGGAAAAAAAGAAAAAAATATTAGAAATTTCCACATTAATCAGAAACATCTAACCATCTAATCTATAGACCGACAATTGCTAACCATTAGATTAGATCTACTTTATTTTCATGAAAATTACCCACCTTTGCCATTATTATTTATATTTATAGATAAAAAACAGAAAAAAATGAATCCATCTACGCTAGCCTGAAGGGGTTGTTCCAACGGAGGAAAGAAAAGGGCCATTATTATTTATATATATAGATAAAAAAACAAGAAAAAATGAATCCATCTATCCAACGGAGGAAAGAGAAGGGCACCGCTGCACCTCACGACGGCTCCGAGCGACAACGCCGCCAGGCAACTGATCGTAGTCACCGGGCCAATCAAGCAAGCAAGAAGGAGGCCAACACAGTTTAAGAACGTACATCTACACCGACACCCGCAACCCGACTCCGACGACGTCGAGGTGATCCATATCCCCTGCGTGTACCAGCCGGCACCAGATCCACACTCCACTCACTCCCAGTTCCTTTGTTGAAGTGCTTGCAGCGCTACCTGAGACGGAGAGATGTACGTCTTCGTGGTGTTTGAGGCTTCGCCATGCGGCGTCCAGTTGAGGTGATCCGTCAATCCTTCTATGCTAGGCTCTTCTTTCATCGTATCACTTTGCTTGCATAATGAATTTGTACTTTGCTGATGAGGCCCTATAGGTTCGGAGTAGTAAACAACATGAATGAACGTTTCGGGTGCTTATTGTGGCCTGTAGGGTCATAATTATCACCATCAGCGAATGTTTGAACCTGATTATTGTGGTGTGTAGCTGTATGCAGAATCTTTTGAAGCATTAGTATATGAAGGTTCTGGCTACACTCTTCTCCTATTTATTCTGATCACTTTTTGTCTCCTGTTTGGTACATGATATGATACCTATCGATCATTTGGTATAATTTTTCGTTTTTAACTTTAATATCCTTGAATTATTTCATACAAATAATTTTTAATATAATCTTTATTGGGCATCAGGTGTGATTTTGTTATTAACTAAATAATAGTGTTCTTTTGAACAGTCGGTAGAGGAGACATTTATTTATTTATTTATTTTGTCTTAAAGTGATCTCAACCCTAATGCAGGTGAAACCGATAGTGCCTCATCTCACTGATGGGGCTTCTGGCTGATCACATCTTTGATCGTCACGGATGCACACAAGCGGCAACATGGGAACACCAGGCCACAACTCTCTGTCAATGGCATACAAAGCTTGCTGGTCGGCCGTAGAAGATTGGAGGAGACACATTTATTTGGAGCACCAACTGCAGCACTAGCAGGTTGTGTGCGAGCTGAACTATATTGACAACACATCGGCTTCTTCATGATCAACACCTCCTTCATCTATCAAGGTCCTAAGCTCCTTGGGATCATCATAGGATCGCCTGACACTTACGACAATATATTCTGTAAGTTCGTTGTCTTCAAAACAAGTAATACAATAAGAATTAGAATTTCAATTTGATACATGTAGAAAAGTATTACAACAATTGGATCAAAAAGTTAAATGTTAAATTGTAGATTCTTTTGATCTCACATAAAGGGATGAAATACGAATTTATATACTTTAAGTTTATTTATTTATGTTTTGAGTAAATACATATGTTGCTAAAATAAAATTAACCGTACAAATTATTACTCATGAAAATGGTAGAAATAGAAAAGTAGATCTTAAAATTCTTACAAAAATCTTAAGTATTTGCCATTATAAGTAACAGCTATGATATTAGAGGAACTAATAAGCTTAAAAGTTAGGGAAACCAATTTTGGTTTATGTCATCAAAATATATAGAGACTGTAACTAATTAAAACTATTATAGTTTAAGCAAATATTACAACTAAATGTACTTCATGGATACAGAGAGGGGCTACACGTAAAGAGAGAACTATAGATAGGGATGAAAATAAACATATAACTCAATATTTGATATATCACAATTGAAAATAGACTATAAAGTACCTATTATGGGCTATTATTTTAGAGTTTTAATGAAGAGAAAAAGATATTTAACATAAGTGATTCATTTTAGTTAATATATTAAGTGATTCATTTTAGTAAGTATCTCATACGATTCTCACACGTGCAAGCATGGTATTAGCTCCAATGGATGCTCCAAATTAATTTGCACCATAAGCGCTAAGAACAAAAAAGAATTTTTTAGAATTTTTGACAATAATCAAGATCAAATCTAATCACCACCGTAAATCGTAACACTTGGATCAACTTTTGAATTATAAAAAATACCCACCTCTGTTTTAAAATATATAATAAGGTAACCCCTAATCCTACATACAATTACCCACCTTGCCATTATGGAACATAATTCAAAATAACCCCTTAAATTTGATTTAAATTATATACTTTTAAGTTTATCTTAAATAACTTTAAACATTTTGACAAAACATGAACTCATATCAATAATAGCCATTTCATTTTAAGTGTTATAAACTATGTGATACAATAGTAGTACACTTATAATTATTTGATATAACAAAATAACATCTTAATGTTGTGGTGCGAGTTGAGATGACTATTCATACACTATTGCAAGATACTACCAATAGATTTATAAAAATAGACAAAATTTTGAAATCTCTCACAAGTTTTTTAAAGAAGGGATGCAGCAAACTCTTATATACATACATAAGTTAAGCTAAATGCATGTCACACTAAAAAAGAGATATATCTAAGCAATTCTAACTAGAGGTGCCAAATGGAGCCTTTACGCTAATCTTCAAGAGACCCACTATGGAAAAATATAAATATTTTTTACCTCTCACAAGAACAATAAGTTTTGGCCATTAATAATTTGGTAGACTATAACAACAGTAGTCATTGAATCTATTTTATTTTCTAAATGGACATAGGGTGAGGATGAGGAAGGAATGAATGAGTAATTACCAATTTTATCCTTTAAGATTTTATTAGAGTAAATAGTTATTAGAGATTAATATCTTCAAACAAGTACCACTAACGAGTCTATCTCAATTTCAAGCTTAGCATTGATCTCGTGGTGTCATGCAAGTTATAAATGATTATTTATTCCATAATAGTTCTTAAGAGTGTTTTTTTGACCCAAAATTCATATATGTAGAAAGTAGAAAAGGAGAGTTCACAATAGATACTATATAAGCTCAAGAGTTTCAACTTTATTTAATATATAAATTTTTAGGAATTAATATAGTTAAAATATGTCATATAAAATATGGGCTTCAGCAAGTCATTATAATTTAACCTAAGCTGCTGCGGTTTCAACTTAATTCATATTAAACATACATAGAGGTGACAAACAAAGGGGAAAACTAGGGATACAATTATTATATAGTATCTTCTATTGTATTAGAGAATAAACAAACAAAAACTACCAGTGTTTATAACCCGTCTTGGGGAGCACGGGTTGGTGAACTAGTAACCAGATTAATGGATGGATGCAGGGTCCTGTTGCTGCTGCGCGAGCATGTGCATGTATAACATGTCATGTGTTCGAAGCAAATCATTTGCTGATGAGTCGCTTTATTTGGGCGGCAGTGTTGAGTGAATACAATACAGGATACATATTGAAAAATATTATGATGCCCAAATAACTCATCGTTTATAACTTCCTTTTGAGTTTTTCAGTAATATCACTGAAATCAGGTCTCTACTTTTAACTTCAGAGCTTCTCCTACTTCATAAGTATGTTTTTATTTTTGCGGCTAAACTACAACAAGAGCCCATAAATATATAATACTACAAAAATCACTGCTCATCATTTGTAAAAAAAATGGCAGTGTATTATCTAGTGGCAAAAGGGTCCTCATCACGTCAGACCCCTACTTCTGTTTCTCTCCTTTTTTAAAACTAGTCTATTTATTTGACACCGCAACTATTCAAAGAATGTTTATGGATCTTACGAGTTAATTACATTGTGGTTTAAGAGCTCAAATACAAAAATTCAAATTCAAAATTTAGACAATATATAGTTTATAATAACATCACATAGTCATCAGGCGTCATTGTCCACAAACAACGTAAAACACCACAATGCTGAATTGTCCCTCCGATGCCATCGCCTGTGCTAGCATCAATAACTACACCTACCTCTCAGACAAATCGTCAAACACCTCGCGGTCGGTCGAGCGGGGCGGGTGTTCTGCAGCCTTGATGGGTCGAGGGCGAATGACGTGCGTACCTCCTTGGAGACGTCGATCTGGGGCAAGCTCGCCGCCGGACCAGTGAGCACAGGCATCAGAGTGGCGGTTACGGGCTCGCAATGACTGATGAAAATTGTGGGAAATGTCTTCAGTTAACGTGGAGGCCAAGGGCCCTGCCCATCTATCTGGCTTTGCTTTCGCTGTCATTAGCACTATTCGTCTTGCTGGTGGCAAAATGCCTGAAGGTAAGGAAAGGAGATCAAATTACGTCTTTTGGTTAGGAAAACATCATGCTGTGATGTTCCTAAGTGCTTTCGATCGCATTTCAGAGGCCAGAAGGCCATTTCATGATGTATGAGCTTGCCGAGAGGGCATTGGATGAATCCATCAATGGGAAGATTAAAGATCATATTTCACAGGTTTGTAAGCATCACAACTTGGTGATAAGCATTTCACCTTTCATCTGTTTAAAGTACTGACTTTTCTAAGTTAACAGTAATGATGATAATGTGTCTGGATAAATAATAGCCCATACAAACCATCATGCTTAAATGTGACCCCAGTTGATTGTACCATTAACTGTGTATAGTGAATATTTAGTTTTGAACCAACCCAAAGGATTTTATATAGTGTCATTACCCATGATTAAGATTGCCATGCCTTCTGGATTTCTTGCCTTCCTATCATCAGAGAAGTTAGTTGGCATTAATTTTGCTTAGCCTGTTAGATGTTAGCCATATGTATGTTTTCTGCTTCTAGTGCCTAATATTGAACTTATATTTGTTCCATAAGTCGTTGAAAGATGAATAAAACTGCAAGCAATTGCCGATCAAAAAATTTATTTCACTTCTGATAACAAGCAACATAGAAGCAATTGTCAGTAGGGGAACTTGACATCCTGAATGCACTGGTGAACACCATGAAATCAGATTCTAATGATACCATGCTTGTGAAAGAAGAATCCTTTTTCTTCTTCTTATATTGTGAAATGTGAAATAACATTGTGTGGTCTGTCTGCTAAAATTTAAAGGAAACATCTTTTTTTTTTTTTTTTTTGTTGTTGACTAGGTTGTGGGCGCAAGCTTGCAGAAGTAGATGGAAGTGGATGCATATGACAATCAGTAGGTATTTCCTCTGCACCAAATATTTGCTTGTTTTGTTTCTACATCACAATATCACTCCGTAGTGTCCATTTTCTTGTAGGAAAATAATAAAGGTACTACTAGTAACATGTTTCTCTTATCTTATTTGTCAGCCTTGTAGGTAATCTTGCCTTCCGTTAGGACAAGCTGACTCTCTCAGGCTGGGAGGCGATCATCTTGCATGGATACAGGGCTTGTACTCTGCATGCAATTTTGTACAGGAGATGTGCTTTGCAGTTAAGCAGTGAAAATTCCGTGTTAGTATATCCTTAGAATTAACTAAATTATTATGGCATGTGGGCGACATGCTGTTGATCATCACAGCATGCTTGATACTTCCTTTTTGTAGTGTCCTAATTAATGTCACAAAGCAATCGGCATATCGTCATTGAGTCATTGCAGAAACCCTATTGTCAGTCGTCCTGTCTTGTGTCTTCCAGAGCTTTCGATCAGTTACCTTACCACAAATGTAAACGTCAGATGTAGCTGTAGCGCTGTGGTAATCCATATACACGAGACGACTAACGCAGCACGCATGCGTCACGGATGGAGGAGTAATATATGCAGTTTTCCACCTCCCTCTACGTCAAGTCGCCTACGCGTCGACTCACTTCCGTCAACTCTGTCTACACGCACCACCTGCTCGACGAAATGCCAGCGCTTTCGAAACCTGTCGCCTTTGCGCCTACTCCTCTACAGTCCTCAGCTCGGGGCGGCCACTGTCTTTGTCGTCCTAGTGGCTATGCTCGCCCCCTTAAAAGCTTGCGGCGGCCACCACCACAACCGTTTGCCATCGGCATTGCATAAACCATATTGTCAGTCATTGGGCTTTCACCTTTCAGTGAACTGACGTGTAGCAGAGGTTTCACCGGTGGAGGTTGCACTACCTGCTCGACGGAATGAGAGCACCACGGCTTTAATTTTGATTTTGGAAAGCCCCATCCCACGGCAGGCACGCCTCTTTCCGCCTACTTCTCCACGATGCTTGCGCCTATTAAAGCTCGCAGCCACCCCCGCCATCGTCATCCTGTCCGAGTCCGTCCTAGTGGCTGTTGGGTCTGGACTCGGGACTGCTTCCTCGATCCGGCTGGAGCCCAGTTGTGTTCTCCCGTGAATTTAGGATGGCGCCGGCCGTGCGCGTTGTTGCTCACGGGCGACGGTCCTCTCGTTAGCTGTTTGTGACTTCAGCGGCGATGGTGGGGGCGAAGAAGGTGGTGGAAGACGCGCGGCGGCCCTGCTGGAGTTCAAAGCGCAAGCTTGTGGACGAGGACGACGTTCTCGCGTCCGGACCAGCTGGCGCGGGCGCCCGACCGCGTGGGTGGACCGGCGTTGCCTGTTCCGATGCTTGGGCGAGGTGACCGGCGCCACGCCTCAAGGGCTCAACCTCCAAGGCGAGCTCTCCGCTACCATCTGCGCACTCCCACGCCTCGCCATCCTCAACGTGTCCGCAATGGCTCACAGCGGCATCCCGTAGAGGGCTCCCCGCCTGCCGCCACTGGAGGTCCTTGATCTCGCTGACAACCTTCTCTACGGCACCATCCCGCCGGAGCTCGGCCAGCTGAGTAACATAAGAGTGATTGATCTGTCTCGAACTACCTCAACGGTTCCATCCCTTGGAGCTCGGCCAGCTAAGTAACATAAGAGTGATTAACCTGTATTCGAACAATCTCGGCGGGGCCATCCCGACGGAACTCTGCGGTGCGCAGCTTGCGCCGACTATTCCTCAGCGAAACCGCTGTTCGGCAACATCCCGCCCGCCATCAGCAATCTCACCGCGCCGAGGTCCCCGACCTCGCACCAACTCCCTCCATGGCACCATCCCGCCAGAACTTCGGTGCGCAGCCTGCGCCTCGACTATTCTCAACAGAACCCGCTGTTCGGGCAACATCCCGCCCGCCATCAGCAACTCCCTCCATGGCGCCCATCCCGCCGGAACTCATACACCCGGAGGCCTGCGGCGGCTTTTCCCTCAGCAACAACCTGCTTTTCGGATCCCGACGCCATCGGCAATCTCACCGCGCCGAGGTCCTCGACTCAGCACCAACTCCTCCATGGCGCCCATCCCCGCTTGGAACTCAAGGCCCGAGCTCGCGCCGGCTTTTCCTCAGCAAACAACCCTGCTGGTGGGATTCCGGACGCCATCTAAGAAACCTCACCGCCCCTCGAGGAGCTGGAAAATGTTAAGAAACAACCTCACCGGCAGGATACCCACGCCCATTCAAAGGCCTCCAAAGAGCTCCGCCCACCATCCGGGGGGGCGGGCGACAACAACCTCTCTGGTTCAATCCCCGCCGAGCTCACAGAGTGCGCCAGCCTCGAGATGCTCGGTTTCGCATATAACTACCTCAACGGACGTTGCCCAGGAAGCCTCCCGCCTCAAGAACCTCACCATAATATACCTTTACAATAACGCCCTCTCCGGCGAGGTCCCGCCGGAGCTCAGCGAAAGTGCACCAACCTCCAGCTGCTCTTCCTCAACGACAACACCTTCACCGGGCGGGCGCGCCCAGGGGAGCTTCGCCCGGCGCTGCCGCCGCTCTTAAAGCTCCACATTTTCGGGAACCAGCTCAATGGCACCATCCCGCCGGAGCTGGGAAATCTGCAGAGTGTCGTGGAGATTGACCTCTCGCACAACAAGCTCACTGGCGCCATCCCTCCTCACCTCTGCAAGCATCAGCAGCTCCAATACTTGCATCTCCGATCGAACCGCCTCGTCGGTGATATTCCTCAAGAACTGAAGGCGTGTAAATCTCTAGTGCAGCTCACGTTGAGGGGCAACATGCTGACCGGGAGCCTTGCTTGAAATGAACCAGGACCGGATCTCTGAAGATGCAGAGGATGATTTTTTTTTTAGAATAATGACAGGAGCTCTGCCTCTCAATTAAGATGGTACAATAATATGTACAAGAAGGGTAGCCGAACATGGTGCAAAACGCACACGTGGGGCCAACCCACCCACACGACGCGGAAGAGCACACAATCGGCACGAGTCATCGTTGCCAAGCTTAATTGCAAAGCAACCAGCAGCTCCGACTTCCCATTATAGACCCTACACAACCGAAACGAAAACAAACAGACAGCCCGGCTTAAAGGCCGTAACCGGTCATCGTTGCCCGGCTCAAAAGGAGAGCAGCTTCGACTTCCAATCCTAAACCTTCTGCCCCGGGCCTTGGACATCTTGCCTACTCTAGAGGCAATATGTGGATTATATTTGAGACTTTGATTGTAAATAAATATAGAAAAAAAAACCATTTACAGTTAAGAAAGAGCTGTCAACTGCATTTGAACAAACTACTTGCATGCATACAGTCATTATACAGGGAGAGAACAGATTTCGGTGGTGCGCCTCAATATATATGCTAAGTCATATAGTAAATATGGTTAATACATAATCCAGTGCTTTTTAAAAAAAAATTACATGAATCTTAGTGCTGGAATGATTAATTAAAATTAATTGCGTTTGATTCGTGCAATTTTTGTTAAAAGCGGACCACCGGAGCAAAACTCTGTATCTAGATTTTCTCAACCTTGTTTTTCACATGTATACCACCCATTTCAAACTTTAAGACATTTTGGATTCTTAATTAAATACATTAAATTAACTAAGTATGTAGATGTGTATATCTAAGTGCATCACAACAAAAAAGCAATGTATTCAAATAAAAATGTCAAACATCTTATAATTTGACTTGTGAGTTTGGCCCATGTGACTCCTGCACCCACCACGCTGCGCCACGCGACTCCGCACCCCCCCCGCCGCTTTACGCCGGCTGCCTTCCTTCGCCGTATTAGCCTCGCCCCAGCCCGGCCCGCAGATCCGGACTCCCCTCCTCAAGGTCGCCAGCTTGAAGCCCGGCTCGCCCCTCAGCGCCCCCGGACGGAGATCGGGTCCCTCGAGGCTGTGCCTCGCCTCCGGGGCGCACCGGCCGGCTGCCTGCTGCCCAAGGCCTCGCGCCTCCCTTCAGTTCCCACCATCCGCCCTAGCCCTGCCGCTACGCCGCAGCAGCCGTCGACGGGCGGCAACAATCCGCCGAGGAAGCGAAGAAGCAGTTTTTTGGGGGCGCTTGAAGGACACTCTCGCCGCCACAGCAACAGCAATCATCACTGCTGGCCCCATCGCCCTTCCGATGTGAGGAGGCTCAATTCAAGCGCCAAAGATCGGGCGGTGGGGTTTAAGTCTCGCCACCGCTATCTCGACAAGTCGACACCACACTTTCGCCCGCCCAGTGGTTCTCCTTCTCGGCAAAGCTCCTCGGCACGACAAGCTTCTCTTCGCGGCGGACTGTCACGCAGCTTGTTGGCGAAGGAAGTGGCACCGCTTATTGTCGCCGTCTCCAAAAGCTACTCCCCGCGCAGGCTTCGGTGGCGGGCTCCCTCAACACATCTTCATCATTGTCTCGCACATCACAGACACCACGGTCAGGCGAGTCTCGCCTTCAAGAGGTGGGCTCGAGGGCGATGCTACCGTTGTCTTGCCCGTGACCATCAAGTTAGGTCTTGTCGCGTGACTCCTTTTGCATGCGACCGTTTTCGACATCACGGGCATAGAGAGCGGGAATGCCGTTCTCAGCATGGTCGGAGTTGGGCGGATGTTGTTGCCACGCTCCATCAACAGAGCCCCGTGCTTCATCACCAGCCGAGACACTACGCCCGCGTACCCGGGGCAGTGCGGGACCATCACAACCGTCATCCGACCGACAACCGTTAGGTTCGCGCGATAAAGATGTTGAGCTTGTTTGTCGCAATCGTTGTTATGTCTCTCCCGCCGATGACTTCGACCCTCCAATCTATGCTTGCACCTCCGGTGGAGTCTTTTTGGCGAACTTGTTGGAGTCCTTGCGTCGGACCTTGATCATTTTGATTGCACTTGTATGGAGGAAGCGGCGCCCCCTCGGGGAGGAGGCTTCAACCATCAAGCTTTGGCTAGCTCGTATAGCCAACCATTTGGAGTGTGTGGAGCCATGTGCTGATCATTCTTCTATTCCTGACGTGGCTGAGCTCTTTGGTCCATGTTCTCCAGTTCGACGGACGCCGACACCTTCGATCATGGCTTCCCTCGCAGCGGCTTGCGTGCCTATCGATTCCTTGTGTGAGGACACTAGTGCAGATAGTGTAGACCCCATTCTTGGCAAGATGACCATAGAGGTGACTACCACAGAGATTCACCAAGAGGTGACTAGCACAGAGATTCACCAAAAGACAACCACAGAGCAAGCTAGCGAGGTGCTCGCGGGGACCTCGACGGAACAGGAGGTCACCTCTATTGTGGATGTTGTTTTGGTGGAGGACGCATCTGTTGATGAGGAAGTTGTCGCTCAGGTTGTTGAACCTATCCTTCTCATAGCAGAAGACTGCCCTCTCCATTCCACGACCGAGGTCAACATAGAAGAGCCCCAGGAGGATCCATCTATGGAGATAACGTCTCCTCCAGACCCTAGACCTAGGGAGGGAGAGGACCTCGATGTGGAGAGCGCACGCCTAGGATGGAGCGTAACGTGGCGTGTCCTCCAATACACCCCCTCTTCGCCACCTCCCGTGATATCAAGTCATCATCGTCGACGCAAAGTCCTACGATAAGTCTTAAGCAGAAGTGGCCGTCTTGCTCGACGTGGTGTGTTAGGGGATTTGGGCATTGTTGGGAAGGGATGGGAAGCTCGATGACGACGCAATTCAAGAAGTCATGGTCTTTTTGAAGGATTCAAGCCACCGCACACCCTCAACTCTTTGATGGGTTTAAAGGGTCCTGCCTTCGGAACCTTGTGGCGGAGGTCGCTTTTGCCTCTTCGTCGTATGTTGTAGGGTTTTTCTTGTTGTCGCTTGTGCGTAGGGTCGTTGTTGGTAGTCATCTTCGTTGTCTTCGGTGGTTCTTTCTCGTTGTTTGTGGTCTTTTGGTTGTTGTATTGTTGTGCTTTCGGGTCGAGCTTACCTTCTTTTTTAATATAATCGGCAGCTCTCCCTCGGTTCGTTTCAAAAAAAAAAATTTGACTTGTCACAACAAAAGTGCATAAAACTTCAAGCATTTGTGGATATTTTTTTTTTCATTTGTGATAACGAGCAGCATAGAAGCAATCAACAGTAGGGGAACTTGACGTAGGAATTTCCGCTGCATCAGATATATTTGCTTGTTTCTAGATCAAAATATCACTCCGCAGTGTCGATTTCCTGTGGAAAATAATAAAGGTACTACTACTAGTAACATGTTTCCCTTTGTCTCTTATCTGTCAGCATTGTAGGGTTTATCTGCCTTTTGTGTTAGAACAAGCTGACTCTCTCAGGCTGGGATGCTATCATCTTGCAATGCATGGCTTGTACTCTGCATGCTATTCTGTACAAGACATGCTGTTGATCAACACGGCATGCTTGATGATACTACCTTTCCAGTGACCTAATTGTCACAAAACAGTCGGTACATGTTTGCCATCATCATTACAGAAACCATATTGTCAGTCATTCGATGCGTCGTCCTCTCCATTGTCTACGAGCTTTCACCTTTCAGTGACCTGACCACAATGTAGCAAAGGTGTAGCAGAGGTTTCTCTGTGGTAAATTGGTAATCAATGTACGCGAGACGACTAACGCAGCACGCATGCATGCCCTCATAGTCATAGGTCACTGGTGGAGGTTGCACTTCCATGTTCCCGTCCTCGACGCATCGACTTCCTTTTCACAACCTCTCGCGCATGGAATGCGAGCTGCCAAGGCTTTTGATTTTGGAAACCCCATCCCACGGCGGGCACGCCCCTTTCCGCCTACTCCTCCACGATGCTCGCCCCTATTAAAGTTCGCGGCCACCTCCACCATCGCCGCCCTGTCCGAGTCCGTCTCCGCCCTAGTGGCTGTTGGTTCTAGACTGGGACTGCTAACTCCTCCGTCGAGCCCGGTTGTGTTCTGCCGTGAATTTAGGATGGTGACGGGCCGTCTGCGGTTGTTGCTCACGGCGACGATCCTCTCGTCGGCTGTTCGTGACTTCACGGCGACGGGCGGGGCGAAGAAGGTGGGGTCGACGCCGCGACCCCTCTTTGGGATTCAGCGCAAGCTCGGGGGCGTGGAAAACAACCTCGCATCCACAGGGCAGCGCCGGCGCCGACTCCGACCGCGGCTTGGGTGGATCGGCGTTACCCCGGTTCCGATGCGGGCGAGGTTACCGACGCCACGCCCAAAGAGCTCAACCTCCAAGGCAAGCTCTCTGCGCTATCCTCGCGCGCTCCCGCCTCACCATCCTCAAAGTGTCCTACAACTCGCTCTTGGGCGGCAACCCGTAGGGCTTTGCCGCCCGCCTCCACCGCAGGTCCTGATCTCAGCGGCAACTCTCTCTCGTCACCATCCCGCCGGAGCTCCGGCTAGCTGAGTAACATAAGAGTGATTGACCTGCTCGACAACAACTTCAAGCGCACCATTCCGCGGAGCTTGGGAACTGCACAAATCTGAAGACGCTCTCCGGCGGCAACTCTCTCATCGGCACCATTCCGCGGAGCTTGGGAATTGCATAAACCTGAAGACGCCGATCTGAGCGGCAACTCTCTCATCGGCACCATCCCGCCGGAGCTCGGCCAACTGAGTAACATAAGAGTGATTTACCCGTTCAACAATAACCTCAACGGGCACCATTCCACGGAGCTCGGGGACCTACAAAGTCAAAGGACATCGACCGTCGTCGAACCAGTTCATCCGTGCAATTCCCAAAGAAGCTCGCCACCTGAGCAACATAAGATACATTGTGTTGCGCATGAACAACCTCACCGCATTCCAACAGAGTTTCAAACCGAGACACCTGGAATACTTGGACCTCTCTCAAAACCAACTCCATGGCGGCATCCCCAGACTGAAGGGGGCCAACGCTAGCAACCTCACGTTGGTTGACCTCGTCTGAAAACCAGCCGACGGGGTGCATCCCTACTCACCTCTGCACGCGCACCGTAAGCTCGTATCCTTGACCTCTCGGGAACCGGCTCATCGGCAACATCCCTCCAAGATCGATGGCCTGCACTACCTCGGAGGACCTCCCTCGGTTGTCGGATAACCCGCTGAACGGAAGCCTAATCCCTCGATCCGCCCCCGATGCAAAAATCTACAAAGGGGCTTTATGTTGACCACAACAACTTGTCCTGACCGATACCACCCGAGGTCGGCAACTTGAGGAGCATAGAGTGGCTAGATTTATCAAGCAATTTCTTTGTTAGACGTGATCCTCGTCAAGATCGGCAACCCGACAAAACTCATGGGGTTAAACATTTCATCGAACCAATTCAAGTGGGCGATTCGAGCTCGGTGTACTAGTGAACCTAGTGGAACCCGAGCCTGTCCGGAGATACTGATCCGACCGCACCATTCCTAGGAGCCTCGGAGGCCTGTACAATATCGAATACCCGAGATCGGAGGCAACCGTCTGCAATCCGGTCATATCCCGGTTGAATTTGGCCACCTGAACAAGTACCAAGATATGTAGAGAGATGAGACGAGCAGGCCACGCCCGCCTCGCCATGGCCACGCGTCAACGGAAAACCGACGGCGCCCGATCTTCTCGAATCAACGCGCCGCCAGAAGCCGGGGGTTGCGTGACGGACAGTGGGTCCCGTTGAACCCTCCACCGCCCACGTGTCCGATTTGGAATGGTACAGACCCCAAAATAAAACCAGCCCGACCCCTCCACCGGCAAAAAAAAAAAAAAAAAAAAACTCGCCTCCTTTTCTCCGTCTCTCCCGATGTTTCTCCTCATGTTGCCTCCACCTCCTCCTCGCTTCGTCGCCGCCCGGCGCCTCCATCTGCTCCGCTCGTCCTCGACGCCCGCCGCCGCCTCCGCTTTGTCCCTCCCCGCGACTCCTTTCCATCCCTCCTCCGGACTCCCTTCTCTCCTCGAGCATGATTTCAACCCTAACCCTACCTCTCCATCTCTCATCTCCTCATCTCAATCCATCCTTTCCCGTTTTGGCGGCGGCGTTCCTGGCGTCGTGCTTTCCGTGCCACGGCTCCCGTGCACGGATTCAAACTTGTGCCGGCCGCCACAAAGCAGCGGGCACACCGCGGCGGCGGCGAACGAGGCTCCGGCGAAAGCACACCCCGCTCTCCGGCGCCGCGGTGCGATGGCATGGCGACCAGACGCTGGCCGTAACCTGGCACGGTGGTGGCCACATGCCCTCGCATTTTTTGGAGTGGCACATCCTCTAAGATTTTTGTCGCAATTCATGCAACAAAACACAGGTATTTGCCCCATATCTCCATCCTCCTCTCTATTTATTAGACATTGACGGCATATCGATAGATCTGTTCTTCTTCGTTCAAAGTGAACACATGTCTGATTTTGATTTACAGTTGGTTTTTCTGCAAATACATCCGGTAAATATATGTGTGGCCTATTCTAAAGGTAAATGCCGACGGGAGAGAAAGGGATAACTGGGCTAATCTAGGCTACAAATATGCGGTTCCCTCAATATTACAGTTTCATACCTTGTGCAGATAGAGTGATATCGGCAACAAAAAAAAAAAAAAAAGTTTCCCCATGCATTTCTGCCATATTTAGTTTATAAATAAATAAAACCAATTTTGGTTAGATGACTATTTACCAAATTTTTCTATGAAGATATATAGAGCAACCTTGACATATAATATTTCGGATAGCTCCCATTCAGTCACGTGTAGCGTTAGTGTTTCATTTTTTAGCTAATATGAAACCTTGACAGAGAGCAAATATGACCACACAATTTCACCTACCCCATTCTTTTTTTACTTTTGAGCCACTCATTCCTTGTTATGCTTAAAGAACAAATGCCAAAAGAGGCTGTCATTTAGCATCCAGTAGTCATTTAGAGATGCCAAACTTAATTAGAGATTTCTGGTATTATCTCTAGGTACTTGAATCAGACTAAATAACCATTGGTTTGCATGGAATCGGATGTTATTCTTCCCTGATTTAGAGTTGTGACAGCAAACGTTTTTTTCCAAAGGCTACGTGGGGAAATTAAGCTGGCTGCCTCTTCAGTTAGCTGACCAGATAGAGCAGTGTTCTTTCTCCCCTCTATTCAGCCTATACTTCAGTTATATTTGGGTCACTACAATGGATTCTCTTGTCTAGATTACTATATGTATTTTAATTCTGCTGCTTTATGTACTTGGAAAATTAGTTGAGCTGCATATCAGAATTGGCATTAAATACTGTTAGAACTATGTACATCATCTTAGTGAGTTTTAAAAATACTTTTGATGCAATCACTTCTACTTCCATCTTTTTACTGAATAGGCCTAGCTTTGCTAATTCCTAATCAGATGAGATGAAGATATATACATATATTAATTTTGCTTTAATAGTTCCCCGTAAGATACATGTCTCCAAATAAATAATAATTGTGGAAAAAGGTGCATGCATACAAATGCGACTTCGGTTGTCTCTCTTGCTGCTAGAGCGGTAGGCATCATTGGTAGGCCGGCAACAGATCGGCGAGATTTGGCCGTTCAGTCTGAATGCTTAATCAAAGAAGTTTCCTCTTTGAGCATGCTTGTCTGAAAAAGAGTCATGTACTGTGCAACATTTTTCCAATGCACCAATAAACTTATTGTGGTTGATCCGTGCTTCTTAAGCTTTCCGGATGGCTCGACGTAGGGCAGTGGTTTCCAGCCAAAGTGTTGGCCAAGGAGCTTGTATGTTCCTTTCCCCTGAAGAGTTTTTGGTCTGCCTGTTCTTTTGTTTGCTGCCGGCAATGGATTGACTGAATCTTTTTCCCGGTCGATAGCTTCTTCACGGGCCTCCACAGGTCCAAAGAAGAGAAAACGTATGTCTTCGCCAGGCTAAAATATTTGACTATATGGCTAGGTCTTTAGAAAGTCAATGGTTAATCCCGTTTTATTACAGTTGATGGTGCGTTGTATGTACCGCCTGTACTCTCACCTGCTGAATGCCGGGCGTAAAACGAAAAGAAATACCGGATCGAAAAAAAATGGTTGCTGCAGTGTGCCTTGCCGCTTAGCTAATGCTTATGATTTTTACACCCCCACTACCATTGTAATGAACCATGTGGTTTCCCCAGTATAACGTGTTTACTCTAGGGATGCTTGCCGGTAACCCCGACCTGGCCTGTGGTAGATTCACACAGGAATACAAGGTAATATCCTCTTCCTTCAAGAGAGCAAAAAATATAGCATTCCTCCATAGAGGCTCATTTACTGAATGACTTTGTGCAAAGGGCAAGTCGGGCAAAGGATTGGATTCGTCTGCTCGAAAGAGGCTTGAGTATCCCTCGGATGAGGAACAGGAAGAACAGGCATGGCACTATTTCCTTTTTAGAGTGTTACGTTATCAACCTCTAGAACTTAACAACTCTGCGAACAAAATTAAATCCTTATCCTATGACTATGCCTATTTACCCCGCGTGATTACGCTTTTTGTCATAGGATGATCTCCCGTAAAACCGCTTTGGGCGTGGGGGATCCGATGTTGAGTCCCCTGACTGATGATTCAACACAACATGGCTAAGAGGTGCGTTGCAAGGACCATCCCTCTAATTGTCCATTTTGTGCCCACAAATGCTTGGTTGTTGTGTTAACTCTAATCACACACTCGGCTACAAGTTGTGTCGCATGAACTGTCCACCCGATTATATGCTCGCGTGCTCATGACTATTTGGTTTCTTTTCTTATCCGCAATAGTGGCTCTGTCAAGGCTAAAGCTCCTGAGAACAAGAGGACCCGTCGAGGTTCTTCTCTCGCTCCCAAAAAGTGGCTAGATAAGGTGGGGATTGTTCCGCCCTACATTTTCCTACACATACTAGGGGCCTCCACTTTGCACCTATTTAACAGAAATAATTTTCTGTAGGTCTCTTGACCGCCGCAACTCTTTTTGGCCGGACGAAGTCGCTGCCTTTCGCGGCCCGTCGAAGACTTACCCCCGCTTTTGAAGCCGTCGTTGTTCCGCGCAAGAAGAGAAGACTTCGCCGCTTTTGAAGCCGCCGTTGTCTGCGCACCATCGATCGACGAGTGGACGACTTATGCCCCGGGCATTTATTGTTGTATAGGTAGGAAAAGACTTTGTAGTTTAATGACTCTTGCATTTCGATTTAGAAGAACTCGGTGTGTGGCTGCCAATAGCCGTGTTGCTATGGCGGCAACCCTACGCCCACACCTTTTATGGACCGTCGAGCATATCCGGTCTAAGACATCAGACTGTTGTTGTGGAGATGGAGACAATCATTAGATTCTGCTCCTTCAGTAATTGCCGTTTGTTTCTGTTTTGATCTGTCTACGCAATGTTTGCTGGCGCTGCCGCTAAACAGCTCATGCGCTTTTGTACCAGGTGGTAATATCTTTCTTTGCACATGCTAAACAGCTCATGCGCTTTTGTACGTTGATCAAAGAAATGTGCTGTTGGATCCTATTAAAACTGTGCATGACCTGTGCTTCCTCGAAAAAAACGCGGCGGTTCAATGCGTTGTTGACAAACCATTGCTCCAAACAGAGAGGTCCCAGTGTTGTGCGTTCTTGTGTTAGAAAGTCAATGGAGTTCTGAATCTTACAACGCCAGGCGTTACAGCATCATGGGGCGGCCAGATCTCGCGCTAACGCTGCAACGGCTTATGGACTAGTTACTCTAAATCTCAGCCACAACATGCTGTCAGGTGAGATTCCGACACAGCTAGCGAATTTGATGATCTGGTCGATATACTTGAACAACAATGAGCTCCAAGGAGAAATTCCCTCGTCACTCGGCAACGTTACAAACCTCTCTCAGTGCGACCTGTCTTATAACAATCTTGTTGGGCCAATCCCACCACAGCTAGGAAAATTGGGCAACTTGTTCTCATTGCGCTTGAACAATAATGGGCTTGAAGGGCGAATCCCCTACACATTTACAAACCTTTCCGAACTGCAAGAGTGCAACTTGTCTGACAACAATCTTGTTGAACCGCTCCCATAAACTTAAAAATGTCCAACTACAGTGTTGTTATACTTAGTCTCAACGTAGCTAGGATCTCTGCATCTGTTAGGGTATGTATGAATTGTGTTTGTGTGTGGTGATGCAATCACATTGGTTTTCTCTTGTCTCCGCTCTAAAATTGTTGAAGAAGCACGCCTGCCTTCCTGTTGTAATAACTCTGATGGGCTTGACTGATTAGTGAACTTTCAGTCCCCGTTTGGTTCTAAGCTATCTCATTGTAATAACTCCGATGGACCTGATCGATTATACGGGTTTCACTTCCTGCTTGAGTCACCTTTTTTTTTTTTTTTAATCGAGCTTGGAGTCACCTTGTGTATCGCCTATGGACAGAGAACGGCCCACACATTTGCTTGCCATAATCACTAGAACACGTTAGCAATGCTCACAAAAAAAAAAAAAAACTAGAACACGTTAGCTCTGCGGCCCATGGGCTCACGACCCAATCAGCCCGGTGTTAAAGAAAGTTTGAGCCCAAAACACCATATAACCACATCCATATAAATGTTTACAGGACTTTGCTGCCGTGGGCCGCGCGAGTATATAATGTTTTGTGTTCCAAGGAAATCATTTGCTGATGAGTCGCTTTATTTGGGCGGCAATGTTTACAGGACTCAATGCGTTCTGCTTGATTGATTGATACGCATGGTCACACTTTTGGCAATTTTAATTTCTCTGCAATCATTGTGGTTGCTCAAATATATACTATTACTACTACTAAAATCACTGCTCATCATTTGTAAAAAAATGATAGGAACTTAATTAAAACCAAACTTTGACTAGTGATTTCAAAATTGAAATATTCAAGAAAAATGGCAGTAATAATACCATGAAACGTTGTGAATAAAGATGTATTGAAAACATTAAGATGCTGAAACTCAACACTTAAAACTCTGTTTTGAGCAATTCCAGCAATGTCACTCAAATCAATTCTCTACTTTTGGCTTGAGTACTCCCCTATTTTCATATAAATAAGAATGATTTTCTTCTAAAACTCCAACAAGGGCCCATAAATTATGACTGCCTAGTTTTATTTCTCTCTTTTTGCAAACTATTCAAAAAAATGTTTATAGACCATACAAATTAAACTACATTTTGGTTTTGACGAGCATCAGAGTCGTCAGTCACCACACGTCATAGTAGTCCACAAATCTACTGGCATCGATCCCTACACCGACCTCTTCAATTATTTTACCTCCTTTTGATTGAATGGTAAATATACCAAAAAAAAGCATCACTAACAATGGTAAATATATGATGGCCGCGAGCTGAGGTCAAAAGAAGTCTTGTTAATGTTTAACACTAGTAGAGAACCCCGTGCTTCGCACGGGGCAGGAAGGTGGAAATACAGTATTTGTATGAGCCTTGGTTCATAATTTAGAGACGTTTGTATACTTAAACCATATGACACATGACTCAGAATTTTGAGGTCGTTAGCGTTTGTATTATTGTATATTCATCACAAACGATAACAAAGTAAAAGTTAAACAATACAATAAGGCTCCTATCGGTATTCCCTTTGGCTGCAGGTTGAGGATTGATTGTATTTACGTGCTTGGTAGAGTAACATACAGTGTTGCGCTGTGCAATAGCTTCGTCAAATATATTCAATGGATCAGGCATACAACCATATTGAGATGGCATGGATTTTTACAGCCAATGCTATGTCTCTGTACTTTCCAAATAACTGAGACATGAAAGCATCTCCCATGTATGCAATCACCTGTGAAAGATAATGGGTCAACTGAAATCAGAATATGCCAATTATTGAAATGACATCCAATGTAAGGAATTTCTTTATTGTAGCAAAGTATTACTCATCATTTGTGGAAACCAACCTATGGTTATTTTGCTTCAAGAATTGTAAAGCAAATGCAGCTAGTGCAACATCCAGCGATCTGTTAATTTAGATGTGGCATATGTTTAGATGCAGTTCATATATTTGGAAAGTGTCATTTACTCGTTGCCATTAAAGTTTCAATAGCGACATATGTACATCACGATTTCTGGAAAGTGCCGTTGAAAGGAAATTGTAGAAAAGACTTGTAGTACCATGGTGATAAAAATGCAGTAGTGACTGTAAGCCAAAGGAAATTCAATTTCTTGGTATATAAAATTGGTCTGCTAATTCGGGAATTTTGTGAACCTATAACAGGAAATGAATCTGAAAGGAATACGCTAATTATCACCATGTAGCATAGCGAGCACCAGAAAGGCACATGACACGAAAGGGAAGGAGAGATAGGAACTGAAGCACGTACCGTGGACCTGAGGAAGAAGATGGCGATGGCGCAACAGGTACCCCCTGCATCTCTGGATAAAGATATTTAGGGAAAGTTAATAAGAGTTTATACTCATGGTTTATTCATGTACTACATGTAAATGAGATCAGATATAGTTTTTTTGGGTGAAATAGAAGCATAATCTGTACAGTAGATCATGCACATTTTCTGTTTGCTGAATTAGCTAAACTTACCATCATTGGTTAGGATTACATTTGGCCTACGTCTCCAAGTCACGGATGAAGTAATGGATGCTTCGAGCTGCGAGGGCAATGTTTGGGATGAATCGTCAAGATGAATGGAGTTGGGGCTGTAGACAAATTGATATGTTGGAAATAATCATAGCAGAAGAACTAAACCAACCAACTTACAATTTTGACTCGTGCAGAGAAGCAGGGAGAGGCAGACATGGTAGGTAGGTGTATGTGTGGAATGCATGTCTGTTACTTCTTCACGGATCAATAATATGTGAATTGTTGCCTAAAATAAACCATCTAGGCCGAATTGCATCAACATCCTACTCTGGCATTTCGTCGAGCACAGAAAGGGGCATGTGTTGCCTAGCTTAGTTAGATGAACTGTACCTGTACAGTTGTGGTGGCAGGGGAGTCGAGGATCCAGTCCAGGTAAGTGAAGGTGATCAGGAAGCGTAGCAACCCTGCTGAAGTCCCACTGTTGCCGGCGCACATCTGTACGCCGCATCAGAACCCTCAATCACCGGAGCGCAGGGCAGACTGAGGTCGGCGGCGCAGAGGCCGGCGTGGCTGCTGTTGGATCCCTTCGTCGCCGATGCTGAACACCACATGTGACGCCGCTCGGAGCACCAAACATCATGCCCCTCCTTTGCCGCTTTCCAGCACACCGCCTTGGAGCCCTTTATTGTGGTGCGGCTGTCACCGCTCGGCACGGAAAACCGACGATTCATGGATGTCAATCGGTAGGTCCGGGGCAGACTGAGGTCGGCGGCGCAGAGGCCGGCGTGGCTGCTGTTGATCCCTTCGTCGCCGAATCGCCGATGCTGAACACCACATGTGACGCCGCTCGGAGCACCAAACATCATGCCCCTCCTTTGCCGCTTTCCAGCACACCGCCTTGGAGCCCTTTATTGTGGTGCGGCTGTCACCGCTCGGCACGGAAAACCGACGATTCATGGATGTCAATCGGTAGGTCCGGGCATAAAAGAGGAGATGGGAGAAGCTGGAGTATCCATACCGGTGAGCGCGATGTGTCGATGCTGTAGGGGAAACGGGCCGCGTCGGTCGTCGCGCAGGGCAGCGGCGGCGCCACGGCTGAGTGGGCGTTCCGTGGCGTAGCGGTAGGGAACGGCCGAGGGGAGGAGCGCAACCATCGGGGCATGGGGATGCGGTGGCGGCGGTGGAGCTGTGGACTTGAGAGCGCACGTACAGGAGAAGATTCACGGGAGCGAGCGGCGCCGCGTCTGGGTTGAGGGAGGGAGCAGGAGAGCGAGAGGGATAGGAAGGGTCGGGAGTTTCCCGAAGTTTGGACGCGTGGACGGTATGGATCCGGTGGTTGCGGAATCGGATGGTCTGGCTGCGTCACTGTAGTTTGTACAGTGATTTGAGTCTTGGGTCGGAGCGATGGGGATCTACGACTTTAGTAGATAATAATAATAATAATAATAATAATAATAATAATAATAATAATAATAATAATAATAATATGATGTTTCCAATTGTTTTTTTTTGGGTCTAATTGCTGAACATGTACGGCTGCCTGCCTGTCGTAACTCTGATGGGCCTGGCAGGTTACATGAGTTCCAGTTCACGCTTCGAATCACTATGAAACGAGTAAACCATCCGAGTTCTATACCTGAAAAAATAGAGAGAAGCATTTGATCATGCAGTACTCCGTAACTTTTTTTTTTTTTTTGAAAAATTCATTTGATTATAACTGGATGGTGTCCATGGTCCATGGGGTTACAGGACTCAGTTTGCTCTCCTTGATTGATTGAGGTAAAGTGATTGATACGTGTATGTTTAACTTCACGTATGGTCACCCACTCACGCATTGGTCACGTACCAAACATTGCTTTAATTGCATTGTGGTTTATGAGCTCGAATACAAAAATTCAAATTCAAAATTTAGACAATATATAGTTTATCACTCACATAGTCATCACACGACATTGTCCACAAACAACGTAAAAGACCACAATGCTCAATTGTCCCCTTCGATGCCATTGCCTGTACTAACATCAATAACTACACCTACCTCTTAAATCATTTTACATCCTTTTAATTGAAACATCCTTAAAACCAAATAAAGACACACACACAAAAAAGTGTGTCACATTGCTTCTTCACTAACAATGATAACATATATGATGGCTACAAGAGCGAATGTTAAAGGAGTGTTGACTTGTTAATGTTTAAACTTAGCTGACTCTCCTGTCAGACCAGTGAGCACGCACGCCCTGCCAAGATCTCCCTTCTCCGCGCTCTCCCGATGGCGACCAGCGACGAGCTCGCCCAGATCGACATCTCCAAGGAGGTACGCCCAAGTCATTCCGTCTCCACCCACCGAGCTGCAGAACGCCCGCCCGCCCGCCCGGTGGTGTTCGACGATTTGTCTGACCGACCAACGGGTCCTGCAGGAGAAGGAGAAGCTGGTGGCGGAGGTGATGCGCTACATGCTCTTCAAGACGCACCAGAACTCCGACTGCCCCATCAAGCGGGAGGAGCTCACCGGCATCGTCACCAAGAACTACCGCCAGCGCCAGCTGCCGACGCTCATCATCAACGAGGCCAAGGACAGGTTCGCCGCCACCTGCGGCTACGAGATGAGGGAGCTGCAGCGGACCCGCGCCCCGGCCACGCGCTCTGGCCGCCCGTCACAGTCACAGGGTAAGACGTCCTGTCTTCTTTCTTACCGTTTATTATTATTTTTGTTCCTTTCCTCTGCATCTGTTATCAGAGTGGTGGTTGGGGGCTAGCAATGACTGATGAAAGTTGTGGGAAATGTCTTCAGTTAACGTGGAGGCCAAGAGCTATGTTCTGGTCAGCACCTTAGACCCTGAGGTGTACCGACAGTACGTTGAGGACAAGGGCGCTGCCCATCTGTCTGGCTTTGCTTTTGCTGTCATTAGCACTATTCGTCTTGCTGGTGGTAAAATGCCTGAAGGTAAGGAAAGGAGATCAAATTACGTCTTTTCGTTAGGAAAACATCATGCTCTGATGTTCCTAAGTGCTTTCGATCGCATTTCAGAGGACCTCTGGCATCAGTTGAAGCGGGTGGGTTTGCTTCATGATGACGAGACTCACCCTGTTCTTGGCAACAATAAGCAGTTGCTCGAACACCTAGTGCAGCAAAGGTTAGTTTGGTGTGTGCTGTTGAATCTACAGTTTACTTGCAAAGAATTTGATTGCTTTATCGGTTCCCTTGATGCAGGTACCTGCTGAAGGAGAAAATTGCTGGACCAGAAGGCCATTTCATGATGTATGAACTTGCTGAGAGGGCATTAGATGAACCAATCAATGGGAAGATTAAAGATCATATTTCACAGGTTTGTAAGGATCACAGCGTGGTGATAAGCATTTCACCTTTCATCTGTTAAAAGTACTGACTTTTCCACGTTAACAGTAATGGTGATAATGTGACAATGATATATAAATAACAGCCATACAAACCATCATGCTTAAATGTGATCCCAGTTTGTCGTACCATTAACTGTGTATACTGAATATTTATTTCTGAACCAACCCAAAGGAATTTATAGTGTCATTACCCATGATTAAGATTGCCATGCCTTCTGGATTTCTTGCTTTCCTATCATTGGAGAAGTTAGTTGGCATTAATTTTTTCTTAGCCTGTTAGCTATATGTCTGTTTTCTGCTTCTTGTGCCTAGTAGTGAACTTGTCTTTGTTCCATAAGTCGTTGAAAGATGAATAAAACTGCAAGCAATTGCCGATCAAAAAAATTTATTTCACTTCTGATAACAAGCAGCATAGGAGCAATTGTCAGTATACAAACCATCATGCTTAAATGTGATCCCAGTTGATTTTACCACTAACTGTGTATACTGAATATTTATTTCTGAACCAACCCAAAGGAGTTTATAGTGTCATTACCCATGATTAAGATTGCCATGCCTTCTGGATTTCTTGCCTTCCTATCATTAGAGAAGTTAGTTGGCATTAATTTTGCTTAGCCTGTTAGGTGTTAGCCATATGTATGTTTTCTGCTTCTAGTGCCTAAGAGTGAACTTGTATTTGTTCCATAAGTCGTTGAAAGATGAATAAAACTGCAAGCAATTGCCGATCAAAAAATTCATTTCACTTCTGATAACAAGCAGCATAGGAGCAATTGTCAGTATACAAACCATCATGCTTAAATGTGATCCCAGTTGATTCTACCACTAACTGTGTATACTGAATATTTATTTCTGAACCAACCCAAAGGAGTTTATAGTCACTACCCATGATTAAGATTGTCATGCCTTCTGGATTTCTTGCTTTCCTATGCTTGGAGAAGTTAGTTGGATTAGTTTTCCTTATCCTGTTAGGTGTTAGCCATATGTATGTTTTCTGCTTCTAGTGCCTAATAGTGAACTTGTATTGTTCCATAAGTTGTTGAAAGATGAATAAAACTGCAAGCAATCGCCGATCAAGAAAATTTATTTCACTTCTGAAAACAAGCAGCATAGAAGCAATTGTCAGTAGGGGAACTTGACACCCTGAATGCATTGGTAAACACTGAAATCAGATTCTAATGAGACCATGCTTGTGAAAAAAGAATCCTTTTTCTTCTTATTATATTGTGAATTGTGAAATATGAAATAACATTGTGTGGTCTGTCTGCTAAAAAGAAACATCCTTTTCTGTTCTTGTTGTTGAGTAGGTTGTGGGTGCAAGTTTGCAGAAGTAGATGGAAGTGGATGCATATGACAATCAGTAGGTATTTCCTCTGCACCAAATATTTGCTTGTTTCTACATCACAATATCACTCCATAGTGTCCATTTCCTTGTAGGAAAATAATAAAGGTACTAGTAATAACATGTTTCTCTTATCTGTCAGCCTTGTAGGTAATCTGCCTTGCGTTAGGACAAGCTGACTCTCTCAGGCTGGGAAGCGATCATCTTGCATGGATACGGGTCTTGTAGTCTGCATGCAATTTTGTACAGGAGATGTGCTTTGCAGTTAAGCAGTGCAACTTCGGTGTTAGTATCCTTAGAATTAACTAAATTATTATGGCATGTGGACGACATGCTGTTGATCATCACAGCATGCTTGATGCTGCGTTTTGCAGTGACCTAGTCACAAAACAGTCGGCATATGTAGCCGATCGTCATTGCAGAAACGTCAGCTGTATAGCGCTGTGGTAATATGCTGTCTTCCACCTCCCTCTGCTTCAAGTCGCCTACGCGACGACTCACTTTCCGTCAACTCTGACTACACGCATCACCTGCTCGACGAAATGCCGGTGCTTTCGAAAAAGCTTGCGGCGGGTCGGCCACTGCCATGGTCATCGTCGTCCTAGTGGCTATGCTCGCCCCCTTAAAGCTTGCGGTGGCCACCACTACAACCGTGGGGACGCTTCCTCATTTGCGTGAGCTCAGTCCATAGCACTCTGCGCCCAGCTATTGGAGTCTAGTTCTTTGCTGCGCCTGGCCTGGGGCAATGGCGTTGGGAGTCCTGCGGTTCTTGCTCCCAGCGTCGGTCCTCTTCTTAATTCTTCCTAACTTGCCGGCAGCGGTGGTGGGGAGCGGCGCCGCGGCGGCCCTTCTGCAGTTCAAGCGCAAGTTGCTGGACGTGGACAACCACCTCTCGACTTGGGGCGGCGCTGGCGGAGGCGCGGACCCCTGTGGGTGGGCCGGCGTTGCCTGCTCCAGAAGCGGAGAGGTGACCGGCGTGACACTCCACGGCCTCAACCTCCACGGCGAGCTCTCCACCGCAGTCTGCAAGCTCCCGCACCTCTCCGTGCTCAACATCTCCAGGAACGCGCTCACCGGACGCGTCCCCGCTGGCCTTGCCGCCTGCACCGCGCTCGAAGTCCTCGACCTCAGCACCAACTCCCTCCATGGCGCCATCCCGCTGGAACTCTGCGAGCTCCGGAGCCTGCGCTGGCTTTTCCTCAGCAACAACCTGCTTTTCGATGGGATCCCCGACGCCATCGGCAACCTCACCGCCCTTGAGGAGGTGGAAATGTACAGCAACAACCTGACCGGCAGGATACCTACGTCCATGCGCGCGCTCCAGCAGCTCCGCGTCATCCGGGCGGGCGGCAACAACCTCTCCGGTTCAATTCCCGTCGAGCTCACAGAGTGCGCCAGCCTCGAGATGCTCGGTTTCGCATATAACTACCTCAACGGGACGCTGCCCAGGGAGCTTTCCCGCCTCAAGAACCTCACCACAATATACCTTTACAAAAACGTCCTCTCCGGCGAGGTCCCGCCGGAGCTCGGCGAGTGCACCAACCTCCAGTTGCTCTTCCTCAACGACAACACCTTCAGCGGCGGCGTGCCCAGGGAGCTCGCGGCGCTGCCATCGCTCTTAAAGCTCCACATTTACCGGAACCAGCTCAACGGCACCATCCCGCCGGAGCTGGGAAACCTGCAGAGTGTCTTGGAGATTGACCTCTCGGACAACAAGCTCACTGGCGTCATCCCCACCGAGCTCGGCCGGATATCCACGCTCCAGATACTCGCCCTCTCTGACAACCAATTCCATGGCACCATCCCTTTGTTAGAGCAACTCCAGTGAACACTCCTAAATTAGACCCTCAAATTTTTATTTGCATACCAAACTAAAAAAAGTAGGGCCCCAAATTGAGATCACCAATTCCATGGCTCCATCCCTTTGTTAGAGCAACTCCAGAGACTCCTAAATTAGACCCTCAAATTTTTATTTGCATGCCAAACTAAAAAAAACTAGGGGCCCAAATTGAGATCACCAATTCCATGGCTCCATCCCTTTGTTAGAGCAACTCCAGTGAAGACTCCTATATTAGACCCTCAAATTTTTATTTGCATGCCAAACTAAAAAAAGTAGGGGCCCAAATTGAGATCAAACTCCAGTGGGAAAGTAGTCAGGACCCTATTCCCGTGCTCAGCTTCCCCGCGCGGCGTGCGCCACTCGTCTCCGTGTGCGCTCCTACGAGGTGGAGATGCGTCGGCGGCGGCGTGGCGCGTTGTCGGGGCGTTCTTGGTGGAGGCGTTTCGAGGAGCTCAAGGGCGTTGTCGGGGCGCTGTAGGAAGGCGGAGGTGGCGGCGACGGTTGCATGATGTCCCGCGTCGAGGCGGCCAGGGCCGTGCGGAGGAAGGCCAAGGACAACGCCGGCGCCCGGGGAGATGCTCGTGATGCTCGGAACTTACTGCGCCTCGGCGCACTGGGATGCCAAGAAGCCCGTCATCGGCGCGTCCCGGCGCCACGCGTGTGCACGCGTTCTAGGCCGCCACGTGCTCCACCACCGGCGGCGCACCGCGACGCGGCTGCGTCGCGCTCTCGAACCTCGGTATCCATTGAACAGCCCCGATCCGACGCTGCGTCGTCGCCGCCGCCATGGATCTGAACGACCTCGAGTCCATGGATCCATCGGCGGGACGCGCACCGCCGAGCACGTGGAGCCAGCCCAAGAACAGCACCCCGGTCGCAAAGAACGGGAGCGGGAGGTGAGCCAAGAACCACCACACCTCGTCAGAGCCTCACATGGGCCGTCTCCGGTTGCTCACGGCGCGACGGACGTCCTGCTGCCGCGCCGCCGGGCGTGCCGGTACCAGCGGCTGCGCGGCGACGGTGGCGGCACGCCCCGGCGGGGCGGGCGGGAGCGTCGTCGTGAGGGCCCGGCGGCCGCTGCGTCGGAGGGCGCGCAAGGTGGTGGCGGGAGGTGGGCCTTGGGGCCACCACTACCACGACGACCACCAGCGGGGAAGCGGCCGCGCCGCGCTAGCACCGGTGACCCCATGCTCCCTCGCCGCACGCCGTCTCCGGATGAGCTGGCGCCGCCATGTGCTCGCTGGGAGTGGTGGTCGCGGAGGCGACGGCTGACGCGCGGTGGCGAGGGCGGCGGCGTGGGGAGGCGACGGTGTCGGTGCACCGCCGAGTGGCCAGGGCGGTGCGGTGGAGACGCGCGGCGGTGGCGGCAGGCAAAGCGTGCGCGAATGGGAGGGAAGGGGAAAGGGAGGGAAGGGGAAAGTGGAAAAGTGGTGTGGGACCCACTGGATAGGGTCCCAAAAGGAAGTAGGGGGTTCAGATTATAATTTGGGGTGGCATGAAAAATAGGAGCCTATCTAGAGGCGTCACTGCAGTTCATTTTTTTTCTCGGTCCCCTAAAATTTAGGGTAGGGGCTCAAATAAGGCTCCATGGAGATGCTCTTAGGATCCAACAGCAACGTCCGTCTGCTCGACTTGTTAGGCAACCAGCTGACGGGTAGCATCCCTCCTCGCCTCTGCAAGCATCAGCAGCTCCAACATAGAGGCTGATTTTTCCCGGACAGTTACTTTGGATATCTTGCCTGAGGAAACTGGCAGAGAATTATTACCACGTTAACAGTAATGGTGATAATGTGTCAAGGGTATATAAATAACTGCCGTACAAACCATGCTTAAATGTGATCCCAGTGTATAGTGAATATTTATTTCTGAACCAACCCAAAGGAGTTTATAGTGTCATTACCCATGATTAAGATTGCCATGCCTTCTGGATTTCTTGCTTTCCTATGATTGGAGAAGTTAGTTGACATTAGTTTTCCTTAGCCTGTTAGTTGTTAGCCATACTCCCTCTGTCCCAAAAATAAACGACGTTATGGGAAACGCGTGCGGTCAAACATTCTCAACTTTGACTAAGTTTATAGAAAATACGTGCAACATATAAATCTTAAAATAAATTTGTTAAAAAACTAGGCTTAAAGATCTTTCCAATGATACTAATTACTTAAAATAAATATTTATATATTTTAATATATAATTGTCGGCATTTTGAAAATATTAACTTCTCGGGAAGCAAGAAGTTCTTTTATTTTTTTAGGACGGAGGCAGTATGTCTGTTTTCTGCTTCTAGTACCTAGTAATGAACTTGTATTTGTTCCATAAGTCGTTGAAAGACGAATAAAACTGCAAGCAATTGCCGATCAAAAAAAATTATTTCACTTCTGAAAACAAGCAGCATAGAAGCAATTGTCAGTAGGGGAACTTGACACCCTGAATGCGTTGGTAAACACTGAAATCAGATTGAGACCATGCTTGTGAAAGAAGAATCCTTTTTCTTCTTATTATATTGTAAAATGTGAAATAACATTGTGTGGTGTGTCTGCTAAAAGGAAACATCTTTTTTTGTTCTTGTTGTTGAGTAGGTTGTGGGTGCAAGCTTGCAGAAGTAGATCGAAGTGGATGCATATGACAATCAGTAGGTATGTCCTCTGCACCAAATATTTGCTCGTTTCTACGACGGCCTTCTACGACTACATCACAATATCACTCCGTAGTGTCCATTTTTTTGTAAGAAAATAATAAAGGTACTACTAGTAACATATTTCTCTTCTCTTATCTGCCAGCCTTGTAGGTAATCTGCCTTGCGTTAGGACAAGCTGACTCTCTCAGGCTGGGAAGCGATCATCTTGCTTGCATGGATACGGGGCTTGTACTCTGCATGCAATTTTGTACAGGAGATGTGCTTTGCAGTTAAGCAGTGCAACTTCGGTGTTAGTATCCTTAGAATTAACTATGGCATGTGGACGACATGCTGTTGATTGATCATCACAGCATGCTTGATACTTCCTTTTGCAGTGACCTAATTATTGTCACAAAACAGTCGGCATATCGTCATTGCAGTAACCGTATTGTCAGTCATTGGACGCGTCGTCCTCTCTTAGTGACCTGACCTGACCACAATGTAGCCAAACCGTATTGACCAGAGCTTTCACGCTTTATAGCAGTGGTTTCTCCATGGTTAATCGGTAATCCCATAATCGGTCACCTTTGGAGGAATAATATATGCTCCATTCCGTTCCATTGCACTTCCTTGTTCCCTTCCCTCTAGGCATCGACTTCCTTTTCGTCAACCCCTGGCGCACCACCTGCTCGACGGAATGCGATGCGAACGTCACGGCTTTTGATTGTGGAAACCCCATCCCACGTCAGGCATGCCCCTTTCCGCCTACTTCTCCACGATGCTCGCCGCTATTAAAGTTCGCGGCCACCCTCGCCATCGTCGTACGTCCTGTCCGAGTTCGTCTCCGCCCTAGCGGTAGTGGCTCAGAGTCCTAGTGGTAGTGGCTAAGAGTCCGTCTCCAGCCGTTGTGTGGCTGTTGGGTCGGGACTCAGAGGACTGCTTCCTCCGGCTGGAGCCCAGTCCTGTTCTGCCGTGAATTTAGGATGGCGACGGCCGTGCCGCGGTTGTTGCTCACGGCGACGATCCTCTCGTTAGCTGTTCTTGACATGGCGGCGACGGCGGCGGCGAAGAAGGTTGTGGTAGACGCCGCGACGGCCCTGCTGGAGTTCAAGCTCAAGCTTGGGGACGTGTACAACGAACTCTCGTCCTGGAGCAGCGTGGGCGCCGACCCGTGCGGGTGGACCGGCGTTGCCTGCTCCAGCAGCGGCGAGGTGACCGGCGTCACACTCCAAGGGCTCTACCTCCAAGGCGAGCTCTCCACCGCCGTCTGCGCTCTCCCTCGCCTCGCCATCCTCATCGTGTCTCGCAGCTGGCTCACATGCGGCGTCCCCGTAGGTCTCCTGGCCTGTCGCTCACTGAAGGTCCTCGATCTCAGTGACAACCATCTCTACGGCTCCATCCCGCCGGAGCTCGGTCAGCTGAGTAACATAAGAGTGATTATCCTGTCCGACAACGACCTCAACGGCACCATTCCGTCAGAGCTCGGGGACCTCCACGGTGCAGTGGAGATTGACCTGTCGGGGAACAACTTCGTTGGTGTAATCCCCAGCGAGCTCAGCCAGCTTCGCCGAATAAGAAAGATTGACCTGAACTCTAACAATCTTATTGGCACCATTCCAACAGGTTTTCAGAATCTGAGAGGTTTGGAGTACTTGGACCTCTCTGAAAACCAACTCGATGGCGTCATCCCTGCACTGCTGGGGGCCTACGCAAGCAACCTCGCTGAGCTCGACCTGTCGGGAAACCAGCTGACGGCGACCATCCCTCCTCACCTCTGCAAGCACCAGAAGCTCATATCCTTGATCCTTGACTCGAACCGGCTCAACGGCAACATCCCTCCAGGAGTGATGGCCTGCACTACTCTGAAGAGGCTCTATTTGTCGCATAACATGCTGACTGGAAGCCTACCCCTCAAGCTATCGCTGATGCAGAATTTGTCGTGGCTTCAAGTTGACCGTAACCGCCTATCCGGGCCGATACCGCCTGAGATCGGCGGCCTGAGAAGCATAGTGATGCTTGGTTTGTCCTCCAATTTCTTTGTCGGACAGATCCCTGCCAGCATCGGCAACTTGACAAAGCTTGTATGGCTGAATTTGTCGTCGAACCAGCTCAATGGGCCGATTCCTCCGGAGCTAGCATGGTGTACAAATCTTCAGTATCTTGATCTCAGCACAAACTCACTTACTGGAGAAATTCCTCAGGCGTTTGGCCAGCTGAAGACTGACATGTTAATTGATCTTGATCTCAGCCACAATATGCTGTCAGGTGAGATTCCGACACAGCTAGCGAATTCGACGATCTTATGGTTGTACTTGAAGAATAATGAGCTCCATGGAGAAATTCCCTCGTCACTCGGCAACCTTACAAGCCTCTCTCAGATCGACCTGTCTTACAACAATCTCGTTGGGCCAATTCCACCGCAGCTGGGAAACTTGGGTGGCTTGTGGACACTACGCTTGAACAATAATCGGATTGATGGACGAATTCCCCACTCATTTACCAATTTTTCCGAACTGCAAGAGTGCAACTTGTCCAACAACAATCTTGTTGGACCACTCCCATAAACTTGAAGACGTCCAACTACAGTATTGTTGTACTTAGTCTCAAGTCTCAACATGGTTAGCATCTCTGCATCTGTTAGGGTATGTATGGATCGTGGTTGGGTTGCGGTGATGCAATCACATTGGTTTTCTCTTGTCTCCGCTCTAAAATTGCTTAAGAAGCACGCCTGCCTTCCTGTTGTAATAATTCTGAGTGGCCTTACTGATTAGTGAACTTTAGTTCCCTCTTGGTTCTAAGAGCAACTCCAGCCACGCCTCTCAAAAATGGGCTCATATTTCTAATTTAGGAGTCCACTTGTAAAATTTGAGGATCCAAATTTGCAGGCTTCTCCAGTGGTAGTCCTCAAATTATAGCCCACAGCCCACACACCGGTGCGTTCGCTCGCTGCCTTCCCAATTCGGCCGGGAGCCCGGTCGTCGTCGTCCCCTTTCCTGCGCGCCTCCTCCACCAGTCCCTCCTCTTCGCCAGCGCCGAGGGAACCAGCGCTGCCACCGGACAGCGAGACTTGGCGAGCTTCTACATGCTGCAGCACGGCCACGGCCACGGCACGGTCGCCCACAAGCCATGGTTGTACTACCCGTCGGGTGCCGCTGCTGGCAATTGCCACGGTTCTTGAGGTAGCACTAGCACCTACGGCGGCTACGGCACTATCGCCGGCACCAGCGAGAGCATGGGCGCGGGCGAGCTGGAGCAGCAAGGCACGGGCGCGGCGTGCCACGGCGAGAGAAGCCTTTGGACACGCGACCGTCCATAGCAGTGCCGAGAGAAGAGGAAAGAGGAGGGCGGGGTGAATGTACGGTGGCGGTATAGATCCGTGGCGGCAAGATGGCGGCGGGTGGCGGCGGCCGCGCCGCAGCGCGTCGAGGAAGAAACAGCGGGTTGGCGATTTTTTTTTCGGATATAGGAGCCTCGTGGGAGTAGGGCCCCGTGACTAAAATTTAGGAGATCTCTTAAAATGAGAGCCTAAATAGGAGGCTCATTTGAGTTAATTTTTTGCTTGAGTTCCTAAAATTTGAGATTGGAGCCTGTTTGGGGTGTCCACTACAGTTGATCTAAGAGCATCTCTAACAGACTACCTAAGCAGGCTACCTATCCTATATCTCACTCTAGACACAAAAAACCGAGAACCGAAACCGAACCAGAAATTACCGAAAACCGAACCAAAAAATACCGAACCGAAGGAATTCGGTTCCTGTTCGGTTCTCACTTCTCAGGAACCGAAAAAAACCGAGGTATATTCGGTTCTGTACCTCGGTAAACCGAAGTACCGAACTGGTACCGAATTTACCAAAATGTGTTGAGTGTGAGTGTTGTTATATTATTAATTGTACTAATCTAGACTAATGTATTATGTATTTGTGGTATTCTACTCATAAACTTCTATATGTATGTATTTGACACCATAATTGTCTACGAAATCATGTTAAAATTAGCTTTTGAATGTGCAATTACATGTCTCTTTGATTACTTCGGTACTTTTAGGTAAATACCGAACCGAACCGAAAGTACCGAAACCGAATTCCCTCGGTACCGATTTTTTGTAGGAACCGATCGGTACCTTGTTTTCTAGGAACCGAATTTACCGAGGAACGAAGTACCGAACCGATCGGTTCGGTAATGCTGAATGCCCAGGCTGACCTATATCTAGGTAGTGGGAGTGAAAAACACTACTCCAACGGGCTACCTACTCAACTACCTTAATTTGTTGCCTACCTAAACCCTCCCTCTACCTATTCCCGTTGGGCCAACAATTTGACAGCTAAATTTTCTCTCTCCCCTCGCGCATCTCTCTCTGCTTGGCGGTTACGCAAATCAACGCTCCTCAATGGGTCCATGGGCGGCGCTTGGCCCTCCCAATGGCATAGCGACACCGGCGGCGGCCCCGCCCGGCGGCGCGGGCAGACCGTGGTGGCGGCCCTGCTCCTCGATGGGCGGCATGGATCTCGCCCTACCTAGTAGTGTGGAAATGTGGTGCTCCGTAGGGGCCGGGCCGGACCACGGTGGCGACCCTCCACAGCGCGGCGGCGACCTTGCTCCTCGTCGGCGCGGCGACGGCCCTGCTCCTCGCCCGGCGTGGCGGCGCCCCTCTCGGCGTGGCGGTGGCCTGCCCTGCCCTTCCCTTCCCTCCCCGCGACGCGATGGCCAGCCCTGCTCGCTTGGCTTGGAGTCGATGGCAAAAGGAAGGAAAGAGGGGATGAACATGGGTCCCGCCTATCATAGACGGTTAAAATGAATTTAGGTGTCATGTTTTAGATAGTTTGTTGGAGTTGGAAGCAAAATATAGGTAGAATAGAGATAGCTGGCTACTTAAATCTAGTTTTAGGTAGTGATTTAGGCAGTATTGTTGGAGATGCTCTGAGCAATCTCATCTCAACCCCTGTGTATCGCAGGCCTATGGACATAGAACAACCCCGAAATTTGCTCTTCAGTCGCCACAATCACTAGGAAACCTGAAAGAAAGCTCATTTTTCTTCTTATATTGTAATGTGAAGTAGTTTGGTGTCTGCTAAAACAAAACATTTTTTTTTGCTTGTTATTCTGTAGCTTGTGGGTGTTGAATATTCAGGTACATTTTACGATATGCTTCAATCCATAAATACGATGTCACATACCACACGACACATGAATGTGAGCAATCCATTCATCGTATATGCAGACCCGCTACCGAACGAAGTTGTAGCGGAAACGTACCACAATATCACAGAAGAAGATGGGAGTAATGGATATGACAGTCAGTAGGTATTTCCGCTGCAACAAATATTTGCTTGTTTCTGTATCAAAGTATCACTCCGTGTCCATTATTATTTCCTTCTAGGAAAATAATTATTAGTAACACGTTTCTTATATTATTTCTCAGCCTTATTGGTTGTCTGCCTTGCGTCAGGACAAGCTGACTCTCTCATGCTGGGAAGTTATCGATCATCATGCATGGATATGAGTCTTTCTAATCTGCATCCAATTTTATACAGGAGATGTGTGATTCACAAGCCGTGACAACTTTGGTATTAGTATCTTTAAAAATTAACTGAATTGTATGGATCGGAGGACATGCTGCTGATCATCACAGCATGCTTGATACGTACTATCTACCTTTTGCAGTGACCCAGTACCTAAATGTTGCCATCGTTATTGCAGAAACCATATTGTCAGTCATTGGATGCGTCGTCCCCTCTCCTCTGTCTACGAGAGCTTTCACCTTTCAGTGACCTGACCACAATGTTGCAGACGTGTAGCAGAGAGTTTTCCCGGTGGTGAATTAGTAGTCCATGTACGCGAGACGACTAACGCAGCAGGTCACTGGTGGAGGTTGCACTTCCATGTTCCCCGTCCTCGACGCATGGACTTCCTTTTCGTCAACCTCTCGCGCACTTCCTGCTCGATGGAATGCGAGCGGCCATGGCTTTTGATTTTGGAAACCCCATCCCACGGCAGGCACGCCCCTTTCCGCCTACTCCTGCACGATGCTCGCCCCCATTAAATTTCGCGGCCACCTCCACCATCATCGTCCTGTCGGAGTCCGCCTCTGTCCTATTGTCTGTTGGGTCCGGACTCAGGACTGCTTCCTCCGGCCGGCTGGAGTCCAGTTGTGTTCTGCCGTGAATTTAGGATGGTGACGGCCGTGCTGCGGTTGTTGCTCACGGCGACGATCCTCTCGTTAGCTGTTTGTGACTTCGCGGTGACGGTGGGGGCGAAGAAGGTGGTGGTCGAGGCCGCGACGGCCCAGCTGGAGTTCAAGCGCAAGCTTGTGGACACGGACAACAACCTCGCGTCCCGGGGCAGCGCTGGCGCTGGCGCCGACCCGTGTGGGTGGACCGGCGTTGCCTGTTCCAGTAGCGGCGAGGTGACCGGCGTCACGCTCCAAGCGCTCTTCCTCCAAGGCGAGCTCTCTGCCGCCATCTGCGCGCTCCCACGCCTGGCCGTCCTCCGTGTTTCCGGCAACATCCTCTCGGGCGGCATCCCCGTAGGCCTCGCCGCCTGCCGATCGCTAGAGGTCCTTGATCTCAGCGGCAACTCTCTCGTCGGCACCATCCCGCCGGAGCTCGGCCAACTGAGTAACATAAGAGTGATTGACCTGTCTTTGAACTACCTCAACTGCACCATTCCGCCGGAGCTTGGGAACTGTACAAAGCTGAAGACGCTCGATCTCAGCAGGAACTCTCTCGTCGGCACCATCCTGCCCGAGCTCGGCCAGCTGAGTGCCATAAGAGTCATTGACCTGTCCCACAATAACCTCAACTGCACCATTCCTACGCAGCTCGGGGACCTGCACAGTGCATTGGAGATTGACCTGTCGGCGAACAACCTCATTGGCACCATTCCGACAGGGTTTCAGAACGTGAGAGGCTTGGAGTACTTGGATCTCTCTTACAACCAACTCAATCTCGTTGGGCCAATTCCACCGCAGCTGGGAAACTTGGGTGGCTTGTGGACACTACGCTTGAACAATAATCGGATTGATGGACGAATTCCCCACTCATTTACCAATTTTTCCGAACTGCAAGAGTGCAACTTGTCCAACAACAATCTTGTTGGACCACTCCCATAAACTTGAAGACGTCCAACTACAGTATTGTTGTACTTAGTCTCAAGTCTCAACATGGTTAGCATCTCTGCATCTGTTAGGGTATGTATGGATCGTGGTTGGGTTGCGGTGATGCAATCACATTGGTTTTCTCTTGTCTCCGCTCTAAAATTGCTTAAGAAGCACGCCTGCCTTCAGATACACTGTAGTGCCTTGAGACTAAGTACAACAATACTGTAGTTGGACGTCTTCAAGTTTATGGGAGTGGTCCAACAAGATTGTTGTTGGACAAGTTGCACTCTTGCAGTTCGGAAAAATTGGTAAATGAGTGGGGAATTCGTCCATCAATCCGATTATTGTTCAAGCGTAGTGTCCACAAGCCACCCAAGTTTCCCAGCTGCGGTGGAATTGGCCCAACGAGATTGTTAACGATGAGGCAAGCCCGATTAATTGATAACGATGAGGCAAGCCCGATTAATCCAACAGTGTGGGCACAAGCTTTGCAGAAGTAGATGGAAATGATGGATAGATATGACAGTCAGTAGGAATTTCCGCTGCATCAGATATTTGCTTGTTTCTAGATCAAAATATCACTCCGTACGTAGTGTCGATTTCCTTGTAGGAAAATAATAAAGCTACTACTAGTAACATGTTTCCCTTTAGAACAAGTTGACTCTCTCAGGCTGGGATGCTATCATCTTGCAATGCATGGCTTGTAATCTGCATGCAATTCTGTACATGACATGTTGTTGATCATCACGGCATGCTTGATGATACTACCTTTTCCAGTGACCTAATTGTCACAAAACAGTCGGTGTATGTTGCCATCATCATTGCAGAAACCATATTGCCAGTCATTGGATGCGTCGTCCTCTCTCCATTGTCTACCAGAGCTTTCACCTTTCAGTCACCTGACCACAATGTAGCCAGACGTGTACCAGAGGTTTCTCTGTGGTAGTAAATTTGTAATCCATGTACGTGACCGCATAGGTCACGGGTGGAGGTTGCACTTCCATGCTGCCCGTCCTCTACGCATTGACTTCCTTTTCGTCAACCCCTCGCGCACCACCTGCTCGATGGAATGCGAGCGGCCATGGCTTTTGATTTTGGAAACCCCATCCCACGGCAGGCACGCTCCTTTCCGCCTACTCCTCCTTGATGCTCGCCCCTATTAAAGTTCGCGGCCACCCCCCACGATCGTCGTCCTGTCCGAGTCCGTCTCCATCCTAGTGGCTGTTGGCTCGGGACTCAGGACTGCTTCCTCCTACTGGAGCCCAGTTCTGTTCTGCAGTGAGTTTAGGATGGCGGCCGCCGTGTTGCGGTTGTTGCTCACGGCGATGATCCTCTCGCTTAGCTGTTCTTGACATTGCGGCGACGGCAGCGGCGAACAAGGTGGTGGTAAACGCCACCACGACCCTGCTGGAGTTCAAGCGCAAAGGACGTGGACAGCCGCCTCTCCACCTGGGGCAGCGCCGGCACAGCGGCGCGGACCTGTGCCGGTGGGCCGGCGTTGCCTGCTCCAGCAGCGGAGAGGTGACCAGCATCACGCTCCACGGACTCAACCTCCACGGCGAGCTCTCTGTGGCCGTCTGCAAGTTCCCGCGCCTGTCCGTGCTCAAGATCTCGAGAACGCCCTCACGGGCCCCATTCCCCCTGACCTCGCCGCCTGCACCACGCGCTCGAGGTCCTTGACCTCAGCACCAACTCCCTCCATGGCGCCATTCCGCGGAACTTTGCGGCGCTCCGAAGCCTGCGCCCGGCTTTTCCTCAGCAACAACCTGCTTTTGGTGGGGATCCCGGACACCATCGGGCAACCTCACCGCCCTCGAGCAGCTGGAAATGTACAGCAACAACCTGATCGGCAGGATACCCCGTCCATGCGCTCCAGCAGCTCTGCGTCATCCGGGCGGCGACAACAACCTCTCGGTCCAATCCCGTGGAGCTCACGAGTCGCCAACCCTCGAGATGCTTTCGGGTTCAGCGCAGAACTACCTCAACGGACGCTGCCTAGGGAGCTTTCCGCCTCAAGAACCTCACCACATTGATCCTGCCGCACTGCGCCCTCTCTCGCGAGGTGCCGCCGGAGCTCTGCGACTGCACCAACCTCCAGGTGCTCGCCCTCAATAACAACACCTTCACCGGAGGCGTGCCCAGGGAGCTCGCGATGCTGCCATCGCTCTCAACGCTGTACATTTACCAGAACCAGCTCGAGGGCGCCATCCCACCAGAGCTGGCAAACCTACAAAGTGTCTTGGAGATTAACTTCTCGCAAAACAAGCTTACTGGCGTCATCCCCGCCGAGCTCGGCCGGATATCCACGCTCCAGCTACTGAGCGTCTTCGATAACCAGCTCGAGGGTGCCATCCCACCAGAGTTGGGAAACCTACAGAGTGTCCCGGAGATTGACTTCTCGCAAAAAACAAGCTTCTCGGGCGTGATCCCCGCCGAGCTTCGGCCGGATATCCACGCTCGTGTACTCTACCTCTATAGGAACCGCTCACGCAAGGTAGCATCCCACCGTAGGGAAACCTACAGAGTGTCCTGGAATTGACTTCTCGCAAAACAAGCTTACTGGCGTCATCCCCGCCGAGCTCGGCCGGATATCCATGCTCCAGCTACTGAGCGTCTTCGATAACCAGCTCGAGGGTGCCATCCCACCAGAGCTGGGAAACCTACAGAGTGTCCTGAAGATTGACTTCTCGCTAAACAAGCTTATCGGGCGGATCCCCGCCGAGCTCGGCCGATATCCACGCCCCAATTTATCGAAGGTCTTCGATAACCAGCTCGAGGGTGCCATCCCACCGAGCCGGAAACCTACAAAGTGTCCTGGAGATTGACTTCTCGCAAAACAAGCTTACTGGTGTCATCCCCGCCGAGCTCGGCCGGATATCCACGCTCCAGCTACTGAGCGTCTTCGATAACCAGCTCGAGGGTGCAATCCCACCAGAGCTGGGAAACCTACAGAGTGTCCAGGAGATTGACTTCTCGCAAAACAAGCTTACTGGCGTGATCCCTGCCGAGCTCGGTCAGATATCCACGCTCCAGCTTCTCTACCTCTGCAGCAACCGTCTGCAAGGTAGCATCCCACCAGAGCTGGGAAACCTACAGAGTGTCCTAGATTGACTTGTCGCGAAAACAAGCTTTACTTCTCGAAAAACAAGCTCATTGGCGTCATCCCCGCCGAGCTCATTGGCGGCCCCGATATCCATATCCACACCCGGTACTCTACCTCTCGGGGAACCATCTGCAAGGTAGCATCCCACCGGAACTAGGAAATCTGCATAGTTTCTTCGATATTAACCTCTCGGAGAACAAGCTCACAGGCATCATCCCCGACGAGCTCGGTCAGATGTCCACGCTCTCGTATCTCCACCTCTCTGACAACCAACTCCATGGCATCATCCCTCCCATTGCTGGGAGCCAACGGCAACCTCGTTCAGCTCGACTTGTCAGGCAACCAGCTGACGGGGAACATCCCTCCTCACCTCTGCAAGCACCAGAAGCTCGAAGACTTGCGTCTCGAATCGAACCGCCTCGTCGGCAATATTCCTCAAGAACTGAAGGCGTGTAATTCTCTAGTGCACCTCAAGTTGAGGGGCAACATGTTGACGGGGAGCCTTTCTTGAAATGAACCAGAACAGGTTCTCTGAACATGGATGCAGACCGCGCGCCTAAGATCGGCAACATAGAGGCTGATTTTTCCCAGACAGTTACTTTGGATATCTTGCCTTCTCCACAGCAAGATGTGAATTAAATTTGTGATTGTAAATATGGAAGAAGCCATTTAAAATTAAGAAATAGCTGCTGTTAACTGTATTTCAACAAACTACATGCATGCATACAGTCATCATTATATAGGGAGAGGACAGTTTTCGGTGGTGCGCCTCAATATATATGCTATGTGACTATGGGCGGAGGCAGGATTAGCTGCCGAGGGGGCTAATTAGTGGAGAGATAGCAGAAATTAAGTCAGTTAATGATGAATTAAAGCCCCCCCCCCCAATCCGCCCCAAGTATAGTAAATATGGTTAACTAGCCAGGGACCCTGCGCAGCGAGGAAACCATAGAAAATAGGATGATTTGTATTCTATATGTTATTTTTGTGACGGCTATGTGATCGAAGGTACTAAACATGAGAAAATGAGAAATAATTCAGCATGCATAGTTCCTCCCTCATAAATCGACAAATTAAAGTCCTCCAGCTCGCATGGTTTTATGTAATAGAGAAGCAGAGAATGAAGACGTGAAAGTTGTTGAACACCTGAATTAAAGTCTCCAGCTCGCATTGTTGAACCCACCTCCATTGGTGCGCTCAAGCGGCTCCGCGTCATCCGCACGGGCGACAACAACCTCTCCGGTTCAATCCCCATCGAGCTCACAGAGTGCGCCTGCCTCGAGATGCTAGGTTTCGCATATAACTACCTCAACGGGACGCTGCCCCGGGAGCTCTCCCGCCTCAAGAACCTCACCACAATATACCTTTACAATAACGTCCTCTCTGGCGAGGTCCCGCCAGAGCTCGGCGACTGCAACAACCTCCAGGTGCTCGCCCTCTATTACAACGCCTTCACTGGAGGCGTGCCCAGGGAGCTCGCGGCGCTGCCGTCGCTCTCAAAGCTGTACATTTACCAGAACCAACTCGAGGGCGCCATCCCACCAGAGCTGGGAAATATGCAGAGTGTTTTGGAGATTGACCTCTTGGACAACAAGCTCACTGGCGTCATCCCCGCCGAGCTCAGCCGGATATCCATGCTCCAGCAACTCATCCTCTCTGACAACCAATTGCATGGTTGCATCCCTTCATTGTTTGGATCCAACAGCAACCTCTTTGCGCTCGACTTGTCAGGCAACCAGCTGACGGGTTGCATCCCTCCTCACCTCTGCAAGCATCAGCAGCTCCAATACTTGGATCTCGGGTCGAACCGCCTCGTCGGTGATATTCCTCAAGAACTGAAGGCTTGTAAATCTCTAGTGCATCTCGTGATGAGGGGCAACATGCTGACCACGAGCCTTGCTTGAAATGAACTAGAATCGGTTCTCTGAACCTAGATGCAGACTGCCTGAGATCGGCACGGCAAAATAGAGGCTGATTTTTGCTGGACAGTTACTCTGGATATCTTGCCTTCTTTAGAGGCAAGATGTGAATTATATTTGAGACTTGTGATTGTAAATATAGAAAATAAAAGGATTTGCTAAATTTCAGGTGCCTGAAATTTTTGTTTTATTTCAGGTTATTGCACATATTTTATACTAAAATTGCATGTTTAGTTCGTTGCAATTTCTATAGACACAATCTGTAATTTTTCGGTTCCAATAATAAAAACTAGTTAAACAAACTACAAACCTTACAAAATTTTATAAGGACAATTTAAAAATTAACAATTATTTTCTATAGTTAGTTAAGGACAAATTTTATATGTGTCGGCACAATGAAAATTTAAAAACTAACAATTATTTTCTATAGTTAGACAAGGACAAAAAAATTAATGTGTCACTATAACAAAAAAAGTGTTGCCTGAAATCTTCTTAAATTTCAGGCTCCTGAAATATAGGGAAAGTGAAAAAAAAACCATTTAAAGTTAAGAAAGAGCTGTTAACTGCAATTTCAACATCCTACACATGCATACAGTCATTATATATATAGGGAGAAGACAATTTTCGACGGTGCACCTCAGTATATATATGCTATATCATATCTAAAACTCCAATAAGCCTATCCCCCACTAGGGGTTTATTTTGGAGTTCTCAGCCTTCTGATTGGTTCATGTTAGTGGTAACTGAAGTATAACACACCTTGCCCGCCGGGACCTGGCACCGTCATCCGTGTCTCCACCACGACTTTAATGCCGCGCCGACTGCTGGCCTTCTGGCCTCCTGCCTCCCACGGAGTCCCTCGGATCTCCGTCCCTGCCGTTTCCCCTCCTCCCCCACGATCTAGCGGCGCATGAGAAACTGTCCTCGCCGGTTCGTCTATATATCTGCAATTGGAGATGTGCAGCCGCGACCACCTAACATCGCGGAAGGAGGAAGGATTCAAGGCGCGGCGCGGATTCCCCCACCGACCGTCTCCTCGCACACCTTCGCTGGGAACGCCCCTTCCCTCTCCGGCGATGTCTAGCAAGATGTCACCAGGTCGTGGCTGCGGTGGTGGCGGCGGCGGCGGGTGCGACTGCGAACAGCGTTCCTCGCGAACCGCACGACCCCCAGCGCTCAACCTCGCCGGTCTCAGCAACGTCGCGACGGTGGCATTCGGCCGGTCGTGGAAACGGCTCGTCCCCAGCCCCCAACCCTTCTGCAGGTTTAAGTCATCCTCAATCCATGGCCGACAGCTTGGATTCGTCACCTACCCATGGCAGACGAGGTTACCCAGTTGGATTTGGGGCTGTTGTTCTTCGCTTGGCAGATGGGCGACTCAATCGGTCCAAGTTCCCCTCCGTTTGGGCATCAATCCAATTGGGATCCTGCATGGTAATTCCAGTATCATTTGCTAATTTTTAATTCGCATGTACGTGTACTGAATGTGTTAGAATTGCTAATTTTCCAATTAGCATGTACGTGTACTGAATGGGCATCAGTTTCCAATAATATTTGCTATTTGTTTTTCTAGATACTGAATATTTTCAGTTAGAATTTTTGTTATCAGTGGCAACCAAATATTCAGTCAAGAACTCTGAATAGCCTGGTAGAGAACGGTTTCAGTAGTGAAATCTGAATGGCCTGGTCAAGAACTTTGAATGTTCAGTCAAGAACTCTGAATGGTTCCTGTGTCATACATGATAGCCTATATCTATATAGTTCAGTAAGAAATTTGATCCGGCATGGTAATATTTTCTAATTCATACATTTCCAACTATGAGCTGCCTGCCGTGAGCTATAAACTGACATTATGGATGTCAAACTTAGTTGTTTCCCTGAATGTTTCCAGCTACTGAATGTTTCTAGCTATTGAGTTTAATCAACAACCAACCCCATTTATCGCAGAATTCACGTTTCATTGGTGGTCTATCTCATTATGCACCTTTCAAGGTACCAAGGACTATCAATGTCGGCGTCAGTTTTGCCTCAAAGGATGCATTGCAGCCTAACAATGGTGGAAAATCGTCTCAACATATGATTTACTTTGAAGCAAACACATATCTATTCCATCCTACGCGATTCAATTTTGAACTACACATGTTCTGTTGTATTCCCGCGGCAACGCACGGGGAATCCTCCTAGTATAGTTAATGATTAAGGGCATTCTTTTAGAACCATTCCAACTAAAATTTAGCTAGCATTTTTTTTTCCTGAGGAAACTGGCAGAGAATTATTAGTAATTAATTAAAGGTAGGTTCAAACAAAGAGGGGTACAAAAGAGGAGGACGGCAAAAACTTAGTAGGGTAATAAAAAAGGAGAGGAAGAAAATAAAAAAAGAAGAGCTCAAGAATCTAAAACCAGGTTGAGTGTCCATAATTCAAAACTTGATTGCAGGTTTGGCTTGACCCTGTGTTGAACCAATTCCAATTCCTAGAGGAATTTCCACTTGCGGTTCTGAACATTTACTTTGAATCCCATTGAAGATTAGGTCATTTTTGGATGTCCAAATGGACCAACACATTAGAATGATTGCCACCATAAAGAACTTTGACTATAGTTTTGTTCTGAAGCTAGGCTGATGTAATTTTAGGGAAGCTGCTGTTATTTAGTATGTTCAGCAGCAGAAGGTTCCAAAACTGCTTGACAAAGTCACGACCAAGGAATAAATGTAAAATTTAGCTAGCTAGTTGCTAGAGCTAAGAGTATCTCCATGAGTATTTCTAAATCTATTTTTAAATCATTATTCAGAGAGTCATTTGAATACAAATCATTTTATATATGTTTGAATTCTCAGCAGCTTTTCTATATCTTGTGCGTAGTCTAGAGAGTCATCCTAGCAAGAAATCTAGAACAGAGGATATCTATATATTTAGATATCCAATTGAAAAGGTTGTTGAAGAGTTTTTTTCATGAAAATCTCTATTCCTGTAAACTAGAAAAGATACAGAGAGTCTCTTGGAGATGCTCTAAAAATTATTTAGCTAAACTTTAGCTATGGATGTTTGAATCCTCTAGCTAATTGAAAATCTTAACCATGTTACCCCTCATTAATTTCATTGTTTAGATAGGGGTGTTTGGATTCTCTAGCTAATTAGCTAAACTTCAGCTAGGTGTAATTTAGTGGAGGCCCTTTTAGCGGTTTTAGATATATACCTATATATATTGAAATAGCTAAAGGGATTGTATATATTTTGGTCTCCAGCTAGAGTATAGTTGTGGGCTATTTGGATCCACCATAGCTAAATCTAGCTAGCTAAAGTTTAGCTAGTGTATCCAAACATAGAGTTTTGCTCGGCTGGTCCTATAAAAGATCTGCATGAATCTTAAAGCACCAGAATAATTAATTAAAATTAATTTTGTTTGGATTTGTACAACTTTTAAGAGAACCGCTGTAGCAAAACTCTAATACATATTGTGTACCAAAAACATCTGGTTTGATTTTTTTTTTTTTTCAACCTTGCTTTTCTTCTCAATCACGCAAGAGCTTTGCGTGTATTTTCATTAAGAGAAAGGATATAAGTTACATTTTCATTAAGAGAAAGGATAAGTTTACATGAGACGCGTTACAAGATCAGAAGTAAGCTCTTGTTTATTCTCAACCTTGTTTTCGACATGTACACCATCCATTTCAAGTTATAAGATGTTTTAGATTTTTAAATACATTAATTATGTATCTAGATGAGTATGTCTAAGTATAAAACAAAAAACAACATATTCAAATAAACATATTATAATTTGACTTGTCAGACAAAGTGCCATTTCGGCTAGTCAGCTCCGCGTCGACTCACTTTTAGTCAACCACGTCCCCGTCAGTCCGTCACCACGCACGCGCCACATTTTGGACGAAATGCCAGCTCTTTTGAAACGCCGTCCCGGTCCCGGTCAATATCAGGCGGGGAAGCTAGCTATCATCTTGGATGGACACGAGTCTTGTAGTCTGCATGCAAGCAATTTTGTAGAGAAGATGTCCTTCTCAAGATGTCCTTCTCAATTTTTGTAGAGAAGATTAACCTTAACTAAATTATGTGGACGTACGACAAGCTGTCGGCATGATTGATATATACTACCTTCCGCAATAATCTTATCTCTCTCCCATTATATTTGTCGCTAGCTAGGAGATCGGGTTAAACTTTCTTTATTTTGGCTAGGCTTTTACAAAATATTGATATTTGTATTATTATTAAATAAATTTATTATGAAAGTAGATTGGACGTTGTATCTACTGATACAAATTATGTACCGTAAACATTAATATTTTTGTATACATTTAGTCAAAGTTGAGTTTATTTGACATCCTTAATGCATTGGTAAACACTGAATTCAGATTCTAATGAGACCATGCTTGTGAAAGAAGAATCCTTTTTTTTTCTTATATTGTGAAATGTGAAATAACATTGTGTGGTGCCTGTTTGTCAAAAAAAAAAAAAACATTGTTGTGGTGCCTGCTGAAAAGAAGCCTCATCTTCTTTTGTTCTTGTTGTTGACTAGGTTGTGAGCGCAAGCTTGCAGAAGTAGATGGAAGTGGATGCATATGACAATCAGTAGGTATTTCCTCTGCACCAAATATTTACTTGTTTCTACATCACAATATCACTCCGTAGTGTCCATTTTTTTTCAAAACCAGGCACTTTGGCCCGTACTGCATTAAGAGAAAATGGAATGTTTGATTACAACCTTGTGAGTGCCCTAGCGAGATGCACGAGCGCGCACAAGGCGGGCACACTAACACAAATCACCGGCTACGACGGAGGAGCTTAGAGGGTTGTAACTCTAGAGGAAACTAAATTTTGCGACAAAGGCGGAGGACCGTGTGCCGGCTATCCCGTGCCAAGGGTGTGGAGCACCGGCGCGAGGCCCCGAAAGCCCGCCTCCACCCAAGCGTGTGCCTTGTCGTGGATGAGCCCCATGATCGCCGAAATGGAGAGGTCAGCGGCACCGCCGAAGGTGCGCCTATTCCTCTCTTCCAAAGCATCCAGGAGATGAGGAGGACGAGGGAGTCGAAGGCTCTCAGCGAAGGTCATGCGGTGCGGCGACCGGACTATGAGCCACCGGTCGACGAAGGAGCCATCGTCCACCAGGCCCGAGGTGGCCGATGCCGAAATCTGTGGAGCATAGCCTGCCAGACCGATCTGGAGTAGACACGGGAAGCAAGTAGGTGGTCGATGGTCTCGTCGCCCTGTCCACAAAGCACACAGGTGGCCGACGTCTGTAGGCCGTGCCGGTGGTGCCGATCCGCAGTCCATGGGCGGCCATGCAGCGCTAGCCAGAGGAAGAACTTGACCTTGGGAGGAGCGGAGGCGCCCCACACCTCAGTCGCCCCCGCGAGTCCCGTGCGTCCGTGGAAGAATGCCCGGTAGGCCGAGGAGGAGGAGAATTGGCCGCTAGAGGACCAACGCCACACGAGCCGGTCCGGGATGTCCTCCGTAAGTTGTACATCCACGAGCCGGTCGGTGAGGGAAAGGAGTTCTTTGAGGACGTGTGCCGTGGGAGCGCCGCGGATGTCGTACATCCAGGCGGAGTCCTGTAGGGCCTGTCGGACGGTGCGCCCCTGGGCGGAGCGCCGGACCGCCTGGAAGAGGTGCGGCGCGAAGTCGCGAGATGGCCCCGTCGGCAAACCACCTATCCGTCCGAGAAGATGGTACGCCCGCCGTCCCACCGGAAGTACGCCGAGGCGCGGAACATGTCTTTGGACGGCGCTCGGTCCGCGACGGCAGGCCCACCTGGGGAGGTCCGGCTGCTTTCGCGGCGCCGCCACTCCCGGTGTAGCCGTAGGGCAAAGCCCTGCACCACGAGATCTAGCGGCCCGGATCGCGAGGCGCGCAGACCGGCGGCCATGCCACCATGCACTTGCCCGCCGCTCCGGGACTCCGTGCACGCCCATAAGAAGGCCCGCGTGCGAAGTCGATCTCCCCCAAGGCCCAAGGAGATAGGGGCACGCGACAGATGGAGACGTGGACGTGCATGGCCGAGAGAGTGGTCTGAGAGAGCGTCCTCCTGCCCGCCTTGGTCAGTAGGTTGCCCTTCCAGGCCGGGATGCGCGCCGCCACCCGGTCGACAATGCGCTGCTCAACGTCCCTGCCAAGCCGTCCGACCGAGAGAGGAACCCCCAAGTAGGTGACCGGGAAGTCCTGGCGACGGCAGGGGAACACCTGCAGAATCGCAGTGATGGCCTCGTCGGGGCAGCGGATCGGAGTGATGACGCACTTGTCTAGGTTTGTCGCAAGGCCCGAGGCCCCCGCGAAAAGCTCCAAGATACGGCGGATGCAGGAGAAGTCAGTGGGCGAGGGAGAAAGGATGACCACCAAGTCATCGGCGTAGATGGAGGTCCCGCATTTCCCGACACGCCGTGGCAACAGCGCAAGCATGCCGCCTCCCGCCCGGCCCCGCGATGAGGGAGAGTTGAGGACCTCCATGATGATGATGAACGGGAAGGGGGAGAGGAGGTCGCCTGGCGCAATCCCACGGCGTGGCGGATGCGCCGCCCCAGCGCCCGTTGACGAGGACCTTGGTGCTGGCCGTGGAGAGTAGAGCGGAGATCCGGGCCACGCCCGGGAAAGGGGAAGCCTGCATGCTCGAGGACCTCGAGGAGGAAGGGCCAAGCCACCGTGTCAAAGGCCTTGGCCAGGTCCACCTTCAGCAACACCATAGGCGTCCGCTGCGCGTGTGACCAGCCAGCCGCGGCGAGCTGCACCGTGCGGAAGTTGTCGTGAATCTTGCGCCCGCGGACGAACGCCGACTGGTTGAGTCGCACCAGCTCCGGAAGACGCGGCGCGAGGCGCATGGCGAGCCCCTTGGCGAACCGCTTACCCACCGAGTGTGGATCAGGCGATGGGCCGGTAGTCCCGAGAGGGTCGCAGGCGAGTCCGTCTTCTGGAGGAGCACCATAGAGGCCACATTAAGGTGGCAGAAGCTCCTGAAGTCCACCTCCCACAGGGCCTCGAACACCCACAGGACGTCCGGCCCGACCACGGGCCAGGCCGCGCGGAAGAAACGGTTGGTGAACCCGTCCAGCCCAGGCGCACGGTTGGGAGGCGTCTCGCGAACTATCCTGAGCAACTCGTCCATGGTGAAGGGTGCGGCCAGCTCTAAGAGATCAAGGCGTGGGAGGTCGAGTCGGTGGAGGTCGATGCGGTGAGACCAGCTGAATGGCATCCCCAAGATGGCGTTGTAGTAGCCGAACACCGCGTCAGCCTTGGCCTCCTCCTTGGTGAAGGTCTGACCGTCGCATCGAAATCGCCGGGCCGGTAGTTCTTCCTCCTCCGGTGGCAGGCCCGGAGGTGGAAGAATTTGGTGCACGCCTCCGAACTCGCGGAGGTAACGAGTCCATGCCCGCCGCCGGCCATCGCCCGCTCGAGGAGGCGAGGCCGGCGTCTTTCGCCTTGAGCTCCCGGTGTAGGTCGAGCTCACCAGCGAAAGCACCCCGACTCCTGGCGACGTCAAACCCATGGACGACAGTCCACGCCCGCGCCAGTGCGGGCGTATGTCACCCACACAAGTGTCCCGCCACGACCGAAGCGCCTTGGCGCGCGCGGCAGCCTTGGAATCCATCGCTCGGCACGCGTCGACATCGAGATCGGAGGGGCCCTAAGCCTCTGCCACCACGTCGATGAACCCGTCGATACGTAGTAGGAAGTCGTCAAAGCGGAAGCGAGGACGAGCCCAAGGCTCACGATCCCAAAGACTAGAAGTAGGGGCGCATGGTTAGAGGAGTCCGACGAGAGGGAGCGCAGCTGGTGCGAGGGGTAGCAGACGAGCCAGTCCGCAGTGGCGAAGGCCCGGTCAATGCGCTCAAGTGTGGGGCGGTCCCTCCCATTGGACCAAGTGTAGAGCCGCCCAAGTAGATGGAGCTCGTGCAGCAGCAGGTCGTCGAGGACTGCCCTAAAGCGGCCCATACGGGATCGATTGAGCCTACCGTTGTTCTTGTCGGCTGCTAGGTAGATGAGGTTGAAGTCCCCTACGACAAGCCAAGGTCCAAAGCAGGAAGCGGCGACGTCCCTAAGCTCCTGGAGGAAGGCGTCCCGGTCGGCATCCACCATTGGGCCGTAGACGTTAGTGAGAAACCACTGTGACCCGAGCCCCGAGGCCGCTCTGATGGTCACCGTGACGGAGAATCGGCGAGCGCAGGAGGAAGACACAGACCACAGGTCCCGGCGCCAAGAGATGGAGGCGCCCCCAGCCACCCCAACAGTAGGCAAGAAAGCATAGTCAAACTGGGAGCCAACTAGATCATTGTTCACACATACATCAAAGGCGGCGAGCTTGGTCTCCTGCAGGCAGACGATGGAGGCCCGGTGGTTGAAGCAGATGGAGCGCACGGCATTGCGACGGGCGAGGGAGTTGAGTCCGTGCATGTTCCGCAACAACAAGTGTGTGGCACTCATTGGGAAACACCGAGTGGCGACGGGGTGCTGCGCGGTGGTCACCGGCACCCAGGGCGCCCGCGGCGAGCACCGCGAACAGAAAGAGCACCCGAACAGCCTGGCGCTTGTAGGTCGGCACATGGCCCCTGAAGTGTCCGAGCAGCCGCTCGGTGACCTTGTCGTCCGGAGTGGATGAGCCAGCATTGTCGGGGCGGCCCTCCCACTTGTTGAGCAGCACGCGCTGCGCACGCCGCTCCGGCCCGGGGTCCCGATGAGCCGACTTGGCCGCCCGGGGCGGAGCTCCGCTGGGGACCCGTCGTCCGCCCGGGGACCCGGTCCCCCCCGAGAGGTGCGTGGACCGCTACCGCCGGCAGCCCTCCGTCTTGGTTGGGAGCCTCTCGTGCCCACTACCGGCTTTTCACCTTGGGCCGGCGGCTCGGCGTTCTTCACCCACGCCCACCTCCCCGCGGCAACCATCGCTCCTGCCCTTGACTCACCGCCGTCGGATGGTGTCGGGGAGGTCGGGCTAGCGGTGGCCCGTGCATCCGCGCACCGTCGCCGTGGAGTCGCCACGCACGCCGGCCATGCTCGCTTCCGGGAGGTGGGGAGCCGGGCCGCCCTCCTCCCCGCCCCCCTCAATGTTCATCTCCGGGAGGCGTCCGTCCCCCACCGGGCCCGCCGGCGCCTTTCTTCGTGATGCGCCGTGTATGCTGCGGGGATGGCCGCTCCACGCGGTCGGCTCCCGGACGGTTTGTGGACTGGTGGGGGAGGTGGCTCCCGCGAGCTTCGCTTTCCGGACTCCAGCGAGGATGCGGCCGGCCCTCTACTCGCGTCGCCCGGGCGGGCGGCGCCAGCTCTCCCGTGACCGTGTTCGTCGCGCGTGGGCGGCCGGTGGGGTGACCTCGTCCAGGGCGGAGTTCACCGCGAGGCCCTCCCGACCCGCCCGGATCCCCCGAAGACTCCACTTGCTGTGCCTTGGGACCCGCGACACGCGCCCTGCTCCCCGGCCGCCCCGCCTGCCCGGCCGAGCGGATGCCACCACCACGGGTCTGCTACGGCGCCCGGCTGCTGCGCCACAGGGCAACAGCCCCGCCGGATGCACCTGCCTCGGCGCCTCTCTTCACGCCCACGCCCGCTGTGCCGGACTCGCCTGTCCCGTGCTCACGGCGCGGCACGGACACCCTGTCCCCGCTGAGCGCGCCGGCGGAAGCCGACATCGCGGCGTTCGTTGACACCTTCCGGCTGCCCCTGGAGCAGCCCCTCGTCTCCTCGCTTCCGTAGTGTCCATTTTCTTGTAGGAAAATAATAAAGGTACTACTATTAACATGTTTCTCTTATCTTATCTGTCAGCCTTGTAGGTAATCTGCCTTGCGTTAGAACAAGCTGACTCTCTCAGGCTGGGAAGATATCATCTTGCATGGATACGGGGCTTGTACTCTGCATGCAATTCTGTACAGATGTGCTTCGCAGTTAAGCAGTGCAACTTCAGCAACGCGAAACGTGTGCCTCCGGGGCGACGTATCCCCCTTATCTACGGCTGAAAATAGATAACGGAATGATGCCTCTGCGGCTGGGATGAATGCGCGAGCCAGTGCCGATTCGCTTATACCAAATGACATGGCGTAACACTAGTTGCTAAGTTCTGGTCCCCCGTGTTTAGACACCGCCGCGATTAGGGCATCCTGGACCACAACCATCATCACCGACAAGCAAATATCAGGGACAAGTACCATAGGCACTAAATTCAAATCTGTCCGGCGGCTACAAAACCTCATAGCTTCGTAGATAAATTGAGGCTGGTTGTCGCCCCAAACAATACAACTCGTTTTCACCAAACATGCCTCCCCATGAGCTTAGCGCTGTGCATTCGCCGGAGCTTCAGCAGCTTCAACCTCTCGGGCATGAAGGAACAGCTACTCCGGCCACAGTTTCAGATCTCGCCGCAGACAACCCTCCTTCACCGCAGGAAGTCCTGACTAGCTTGTCGTACAAAAAGAGGTATGCAATGTTGGTATTTTTTTCAAGCAGATTTTTCTTTTTGGAACAGGAACAATATATGGGATATTTTTAGACCTAGCTAGGTGGTGCTTGAGGTATTGTAAGCTATGTAATGGAATCCAAGATATGCTTGGATATATTCCTAGAACTTCTGGTATTGTAATTATTAATTTGCTACGTAGCTCTATTGGACATATGGTATTGTGAGTATTTTTAAATCCTAAAGAATTATCGGTTTGTCATAATAGACATGTGCATGAGCCTCATTTCCTGTGATAAGGAAATAGTAGGCTTTTTCTTTCTTGTGAATCGATCTTAGCAGAAGCACATATAAGGCACGGCAATGCTTATCCATTTGTTGGGCTTATCTGTCGCATGCAAGTGCAGTCAGTCAAAGTTTGGTTTGAGTGCATCTATTCAAACATGACCCGGTTATTCTTAGCGCATCCATTTGTTGGGCTTATCTGTCCTTCTGATGGGGGGAATAGTGCTACTGCAGCATGCTCCCACGTGCTCCTGCTATAATAGTGTATTGGTCAGTTTGTCATCTTAGCGCATCTTGATTGCTTACTGTCCTTCTGATGGGGGAATAGTGCTACTGCAGCATGCTCCCACGTGCTCCTGCTATAATAGTGTATTGGTCAGTTTGTCATCTTAGCGCATCTTGATTGCTTACTGTCCTTCTGATGGGGGAATAGTGCTACTGCAGCATGCTCCCACGTGCTCCTGCTATAATAGTGTATTGGTCAGTTTGTCATCTGTAGCATTGTTAGGCCCAACAGTCCTAGAAATACTAGGTTAAACCACAATGCTTTGCTGATTAGTTGTGTTCTTTGGGTAAAGGAAAGGGATACTATGCATTGACAACTTTGCATACAACATTTCCTGCAGAAAACGAGGTAAACAAGGTCCAAAATCATGCATGAATCCACCGAGTGTCAGTGCGCTTAGCACAGCTATTGCAACATCTAATGAACGCATTGGCGAGGCAGTTTTTTTCCCATATATCGGTACCACTTTCAGCTCCTTTGAAGAAGCTAAACAATTTTACAATACTTATTCATGGGAAGTTAGCTTTGGTATACGGGAGTCACGAGCAAAGAAGAATGCAAACGAATACACAACCAAAAAGGCTTTGGTTTGCTCCTGCGAGGTATGCATATTATAGCGTTAGATAGTATATTAATATGGACCTCCACCCAATGTTTTTGTTTATAAAACTAACTTAAAGGAGGTGGCAGGGCTTCTGCAGGAACCCAACAGCTGCCTCCGCATGCTCAGGCTACAAAGCAATGATGCAACTACACCGAACTGAGGACCATTCATGGATAGTGACTAAAATTGTATCTGAACACAATCACCCACTTAGTATCAGCCGTGGAGAAAAAAAAGCAATGGGGGTCACACGGCTTCATTGATCCAATGACAAAGGAGTTCATAAAAAGATTAAGACGGAACAATGTATCACTTGGGCGTGTCTGCAGCATTGTTGGTGTGATGTCTGCCGAGGGTAATCTAGCAGTCCGGAAACAAGCAATCCAATCGATGTGTGCTCAACTAGCTCAGGAGGACATAAAGGATGACATGAAGAAGACAATGGAGCTCCTAAAACAAATGAAAGCAGAAGATGAAGATTTGGAAGTAAGGTTCAAGACTACGAGAGATGGTACCATTGAAGCCATGCTGTGGTGCACAGGTAAAAACAAAATTGATTATCAAAAATATGGAGATGTTATGACATTTGACACAACCTATAGAACCAACCTTTACAACCTACCATTCGGGATATTTGTTGGAGTTAACTGCCACTACCAATCCACGATATTTGGTGGGGTTCTAATGAACCATGAGCGTACAGAGGATTTTGAGTGGACCTTCCACCACTTCACAGACATCATGGGTGGTAAACAGCCAAACACAATCCTAACAGGTAAAGCATATGTATAGTTAATATCTTTGTTTAAATTTGATGTATTTAACCTATCCATAAAATTTTAAAAAAGTAAATCTTGGTTTATTTCCCCCACAATACATAGATCAGTGTCAAGCTATGGCAGCTGCCATTAAGTCAACTCTAAAGGGCACAAGGCATAGATGGTGCCGATGGCATGTGCTTCGACAAGCAAAACAGAAGATTGGCACACCATACTCAAAGAAGAGTAGCTTCAAAAAGAAATTTAACCGCCTAATAACAGACGAGGTGTCACCAAGTGCATTTGAGAAGAGGTGGGCTGATTTGGTGATGGAATATAAGCTAGAAGACAACAAATTCATGTCAAGAGCATACACAAACAGGGGGATGTGGGCAAAACTATACTTTATGGACATTTTCTGTGCAGGAATGACAAGCACACAAAGAAGCGAGAGTGCTAATCGCATGTTGAAGAGGTTCATCCAGCGATCGGTGCCTATGCACGTATTCGTTGCGAAATTTAGGGATTTGCAATTTGATCGAAACCAAGAAGAAGAAAAGGAAAACTTCAAAACTAAACTGGTGAGAACAAAGCTATACCCATATAAGTCTACCTATACCGTTATTGTATATAGCTGAAAACTAATTTTGGTGCAGCAAACAAGAAGGAAGAACTTTGGCGTGCCACTCGAAATGCATGCAGAGTCCATATACACCAGGGAAATGTATGAAAGGTTCCACAAAGAACTTTACGAGTCAGGTTCTTACACAATAGTCGATAAGTCGAAGAACGAGAAGCGATTTGTGCTGGTTCATAACAGAGAGTTGGACAGTGAAGAGCCAGTGAAGTACTTGGTACATTTAGTTGGAGAAGAAAAAATAATTTGCACCTGTGGCCTTTACGAACATGTTGGACTCCCCTGCAGGCATTGTGTCAAGGTCGTGTGAAACAAATTAGCGGCGATTTATTATGACATCCTATTCTTCTAATATAAATAATGACAGTCATGCTGTTTTGCAGGTACTGATGCACCTCGATGTGAAACAGATACCCATTGGGAACATTTGTAGCCGCTGGACCCGGCCACCTGAAGAAACTTCAGCGCCAGGAAATGAGACCTCCATACCTGCTAAAGTATTGGCGCATTCCAATGAGATGAAGAGGCGTTTGCTTGTGATGAAGGCCCTGGAACTATCACAAACCACAAGAAAAATAGATGACAATGTATTCAGCAGAGCAATTGAAGCAATGGACATGGCGGTATCAGGGATAGAACCAAGCAACCAAACTACAGAGAGTACCAAGGATGAGATGGCATTTGCGTCTAAGTTATTGGATGACGATATTCAGATATCATGCCCTGCCAGGCCACAGAGGACGGGAAGACCTCGTGACACATCTTTGAAGTCGTGGAAGAAACACTCTAAACTAGAGAAGGGAAAAAAAAAGGCTTGAAGATGCCAACCTAGTGAATACCACCGTTAGCGAAAGCGAAGGTGAAGGTGGCAAGACAAGGAAGCTATCAGATTTATTGCAAGTAACCAAGATGTAACTTTAGTTGTTTTTTCTAGATAAGTGCTGCAAGCCAGCAATTCGTGTATGGTTTAAATATGCATAATTCGACTACTTTTAAATTGCATGGAATTTCTTTACCACATCTAAATGCAAGTTCGATGGTCGTCATCTATAATTCAACTGACAAATATAGTGGGTAAGTGAGCCTAACGTTATTTTACTGAAATTCAAACATAACCGAGATACCCTAACGATTTCAACAAAACATGAAAAGACTGCAATAATGAAAGATAAGACTTGATAATAATAGGCAACATTTTTTCTAAATGTTAGCAATTCCATTGAACACATAGATAAACATATAGTTGTTGCACTAGTCAGGTTGTGCGACAGCACGAAAACCACAGAAACTTATCACCAACTAAAATAAATAAGTCATGTGATTGAAGCATTGTTATTGTGAGAGAGAACTGAAATATCCAGAACCGATTAAACATCTCAAAAAATATCATATTAACGGAGTTGATACACAGGTGCTAAAAACGCAAGCAGATAGTTAAGTATCTATGGCGAAGTGGGAAATGGGGATGTTATTACTTTCCCCTGTTTCCCTCAATTCCTTAGACGCCAGTGAAACAAGCCCTCCAAGCTCTGATCCGTGCGCTGTGCGACACACTGGTTCAGAAAGAAGAAATTATGGTGAAAATGATAAGAAATACTCCATTCATGTAATGGATGACAAGAATATAGACATGTAGATATGTAAATAAAATGTTTATTTGGATCAATTGATGTAATGGATGACAAGAATTCAGATAGATATAAAATGTATGTTTACAACAGGAGATAATTGATACTACATTAATTTAGCTTAAATCTCTAGCTGCCCTACGTTTCATGACGCTACAGTCTACATCAAAAAGTGTTTGCTAAGACTCAAATCCGTATTCCTAGCATGCTCCAACAAACAGAGAATTATTGTCCAAAAATCAGTAATTGACTCAAAATATTAAATAGAAAACCGACATAGGAATCATGCATGACTAGCTTAACTCATCTTTCGCAAAAAAAGAAAAAAAAACTAGCTTAACTCATCTTTTGCATTGGACATTAGATATGACTGCCTACATCTAACTCATACAAATCATAGCTAAAGAGAGTAGCAGAGATGCATCCACTATCGAATAGAACTTGTTGGAATTTGTTTGCTAAAAATTTGAAACCTTTCAGCACCAATGATCACAAGAATTTAAAACAATAGAGAAACTTTGCCCTCTCCTTCTACGCATAATTACATGTCATTTTATTTTTGTTTTTAAACATTCATTAAATCAAAGATAACAGATGACATCATATGTTGAACATGAAGTGAGCGCCTTAACTTTCTTCTATAGATGGATACTCGATAAACTAAACCTGAAAGAATGAACACTGTACCGACAGTGCTTCCACACTTAGTTCCATCCCCAAAACAAAAGTCCCTGCACATAAATCCAGAAATGTTCAGTAACTGAACATCCTTGCAAATGTTCAGTAACCATTAGTAACCATGTAACTGAACATCCCCGCAAATGTTCTGTAAGGTTCAAATGAAATTTTCTAATTCTATGTTTCTTCTACAAGAAAAGATTAGGTAAAATATACCAAATTGAATTGTTACCCTAAAAGTATTTGGAGCCACCAGCTAAGAATTTTTTCCAAAATCATTGAAAAGAACATTGTCCAACTAATAGCTAAGAGGAAATTACAATGAAATAAAATAAGCTTATTACCAAAAATGTTTTCTCGTTCTAAGGAAAAATGCCAACTGTAGACCCTGGATCAACTCATCTAACTGGCTTCCTGAAATAGACCACAACAAATATAGTGAAAAAAACAACACTGCTGCTTGACTGCAATTTCGGAGTGAACGCCATGCTGAGAAGGGCTCGGGATTGAACCTGACGTTGGAGACTCACCACGTCCAGTGAGAACCCCAAACTGTGCATTCAGTAAAGACGTCCAGTGATCAGCATGTGGTATTTCTATGCCCAAAGAAAACAGCACAAAAAAAAAACTTTACTTCATTCTCTTCTGACTTCTATATTAGTAACAGCAAGTTCGTTCCTCTTTCCTCTAGATCATGACTATATTCTCCAATTATATCCAACTCTAGTTTATTATTCTTAAACGTATAGAAATATCTAACTTAAAAAAGTTGAACTTGTTTGTTGTTGTATGCAATTTCAACATGTAATCTAGCACTGCGGCTCACACTTCTCGATACATGTTTACTCCAAATCAGGTACCAACACAGTATGAAGACAGATCACTATATATATTGCCCGTGCTAATGCTACGGCCACATTAAATCCCAAGTTAATTGTAGGCTAAAAATAAAAACATGCATTGGCCTCATAGTGCCCGTGCAGCTCCTTCTAACTTTACAACATCAGCCGAAAAGGAATTTGAGTTTAGGTAGAATTGGATTATAAGAGGCTAAATTTAAAATAAAAGATTGACAATGGTGAGACAGACTGTATGCTTGCATTGGTGAAATAGTTTCATTGTTTTCAATTGGAACAGTCAAATAGCATTGTTTCAGGCTGTTTTGTCAACTTTCGTTAACCATTTTTGCGTTTAGTGCTGGATAAAAACTAAATTCGTTACTCCTAAGTCAATCAATAAAGAACTATAAATGGTACACATTCATCAATTTCCTTTAACCGCTAATTTATCAAAGTGTTCCCAAACATAAGTAACTGGCCTGAAACCGTGAAGATGCATGAACATACCAATGCAGAGAAAAGAAAAAAAACGACACACTGCTGCTGAACTGCAATTTCGGAGTGAACGCCATGCTGAAAAGGGCTCAGGATCCTTACTGCCCTGAAGGTACAAACTATCAGCCTGTTTACTAACGTTTTGTTACAAACTGTCGTGGTCGTATACCACGGTCACAGTAATCGACTGGCTAATGTGTGCAACGATGGCCTAACTCAAAGGACAATGACACAAGGGTTTATACTGGTTCGGGGCAATCGGGCACCCTAGTCCAGTGTATGCACTATCCGAGCTCGGTGACTCGTACCGGGGCGAATACAAGCGGGCGAGAGAGGGAGATGAGCTCCCACGTCTCTATGAATGTGTGTGATCGGGTGTGTTGTAAGCTAGTATGCTTGTGCGCTAAAGAGCTTGCCCTCTCCCAATGGCCGAGCCTCCCCTTTTATAGTCGCAAGGGGGGCGTACAGGAGGCCATCAAGAGAGGGGCTTAGCAGGAGAAGGAATACAAGTTCGAGGGGTGAAGAGAAAAACGTCGCCGGTTTGCCGGGCACGCCGGACCGCCCGGCGTGCACACGTCGTCGCCGCCCTACTCGGTAGCCTGCTTGCCGGTCGGGGTAGAGTTTCGTAGGGGCGGCTCCACATCCCGATATTCCGTACGCCTGGTCGCCGAGCTCGGAGCTCGGTGGTCGGTGTGAGGAAACAACGAGCTCGCTGCGCCGTCGTTGTCGCCTATATGTCTTATCGCCCATCAGGCACGTGCCGCTGTCCGCGGTCAGGCCTGCGGCGGCGCCGCCCGGCCATAAATGCGTGTACCTCACGTCGCAGGAAAACGTGTGGACAGGAGAGCTCGGTCGTCGTCGTCGAGGTCATCCTTGTCTCGTAGCGGTTGTTTGTAGTGTTCGGCGCGGTATGGCGTGACCTGACGGGCCATACCACGCGTGCCTTCGGGGATCTCATTCTCCTGGCGATATCCCGCTATAGGCTGCGGCGCCCGACAAGTAGCCGCGGCCTCATCGATTAACATCGTGGCCCATGCCCTTTGTTGGACGGGAACTGCATGACCCGAGAGCTCGTTCGAGACGGAGTGGAGCTCGTCGATCGAGCTCAAGCTCAGGGTCGTTGGAGAACTCGTGCCCGCGAGAGTTCGTTCTAGGCAGAGAATGGACGTTGGGCCGAGCACGAGCTCGCGTCCAGAGAGCTCGTCTCGGAGGGAGCTCGTTCGAGGCGAGGAGGCGCCCGTGGGTCGAGCTCGAGCTCGACCGAGGCGGGCGGGGCCTGTCTTGATTGCTCGCTCGTGGGTCGGGCCCATCCTCTGATGGGCTTTTTGTTTCGAATTTGGCCTCGTTAATGACAGCCGGAATATCTGTATTCCACAGTAGCCCCCGAGCGCATGGAGGGGAGGGGTTCCCCTGCAAGCGCTTATGGACTTTATCCGAGCTGGGATGAGGGACCAGGTTTCTAAGCGGGGTGCGCGCGAGCGCACCCGCGGGTGTAGCCCCCGAGGCTCCACGAGGACGAGGAGTCCTTGCGGAGGCTTGTAATAGTTCGCGTTTCTTCGTTCATCCCCACGCTTTCATTCGTTGCGCGGGAGGGGGTGAGCTCGAGCTCGGTTTTACCTCGAGGGCCGAAACTGAGTGCTCGGTGAGCTATATAGCGGGTGACTTGAGTGAGGCCCGAGCTCGTCTTCGCGACGGGCTCGTTCGTCTGGTCAGCTCGTGGACCGACCTCATATTCTAGGGGTTCGACCTCTACGGTTCCCGAGATCTTGTGAGAAGCTCGGGGGCTAGCCGCCTCCTCACCGTGGAGGATAACCCAAGGTCGTTTCGTTACCACTGGCGACTCAAGCGTACTTCGGGAGGAGCCCCCGAGCTCCTACGGGTGCTCGGGTCGTGGACCGTCGATGCCGTTCCTCCACCGTACTCCTTGCTCGGGCTGTCTCCAGGCGGCCTTCGTGCTCGCGGGAGCCGGCCTTTGAACCTAGAGCTCGTGGTCGATGCGAGCTCGCGGCCGCGAGATATCCGTTGGAAATGCGACCGTTGGCTACGAGCTCGGCTAGTTTTCACCTACAGTAAAAAGAGCCGTTGGGAAAAAATAGCCGTTGGAGAAAAATTACCGTTACCTTCGCCGGGAAGTAACCGTTGCCGTTCTTACGGCATTTGCCCGTTGCTCGCCACGTGGCGGACACTGGGATCTTGGTATAAGATGCACAGGTTCAGGACACGCACAAATCTCACGAGTTTTTGTAACCTTATATTCAGGTAAGCTGCAAATATATATTTACTTAGTATTTTTTATGCAGACTCAAGATACGGCCACATTTAAACTTCACAGAGTCGCTAAAGCTTGGAGTAGATGATCTTGCCTGCTCGCCCCTTGCTTGACGACGGCGTCAAAGGCGACGCTGCCGTGAGCGTCGACAGTCAGCGCAAGGATCTTGGACCCGCCCTTATCATCACAGCATCCATGCCAAGCGTGTACTGCGCGACGTGGATCTTCCGGTAAGGCGCCGCCATCCCCGAAGTCCTCCGGGCGTTGCGGCACGAACCCCGTCAGCTTCCCGTACGGCGGCACGGGACGGGCGGCAGCCACTGCCGCCTGCGCCGACTCCCCGCCGTAATGCTCCTTGAACCAGGGGTCGCTGTTGTGGTCGTAGAAGCTGGACGCCGACGTCTTGGGCGCCGGTAAGAGATCCTTGAGCGTCGCCATGGAGGCAGCCGCGCGCGCGTTGGATCTATGGCTACCTAGGGTTCCGGCGGCGACAGCGGCGCAACCCTGCTCCTCACCTCAGCTTATGCAGGAGCGCCTTACCTGGCCGCGCAGGAGCGCCTCCCCGGAGTCGGTGGCCTGGAGGCCGCACGCCGCGTCGGTGGAGGCGGGGGCAGGTTTGCTGTCTGGGTCAAACTGCCAGCTACTAAATGACAAACTAAGGGCCAGACTGAGCAGTGATAGCACTAATTGATATGCCCCACCACTACCTAACGGTAGCTACAAACTCAACCCGTAACCACATCAATTTGCAGGACAAACATATATGCAGTAGCTAAACAAGAACGAATCTCCACACACAACAGACGGTGGATAAAGTGGGTGATTCGTCCCACCGGAGACACTCCCACATTCGGCGCAACCTCAGTGTTAGTATCCTTAGAATTAACTAAGTTATGGCATGTGGACGGCATGCTGTCTTCCACCTCCCTCTACGTCAAGTCGCCTACGCGTCGACTCACTTTCCGTCAACTCTGTCTACACGCACCACCTGCTCGACGAAATGCCAGCGCTTTCGAAACCGGTCGCGCCTTTCCGCCTACTCCTCTACAGTCCTCAGCTCGGGTCGGCCAATGTCATGGTCGTCGTCGTCGTCCTAGTGGGCTATGCTCGCCCCCTTAAAGCTTGCATGAACTCAGTCCATAGCACTCTGCACTCAGCTGTTGGAGTCTAGTTCTTTGCTGCGCCTGGCCTGGGGCAATGGCGTCGGGAGTGCCGCGGTTCTTGCTCCCAGCGTCGGTCCTCTTCTTAATTCTTCCTAACTTGCCGGCGGCGGTGGTGGAGAGCCGCGCCGCGCGGCCCTTCTGGAGTTCAAGCGCAAGTTGCTGGACGTGGACAACCACCTCTCGACCTGGGGCAACGCTGGTGGAGGCGCGGACCCCTGTGGGTGGGCCGGCGTTGCCTGCTCCAGTAGCGGAGAGGTGACCGGCGTGACACTCCACGGCCTCAACCTCCACGGCGAGCTCTCCACCGCCGTCTGCAAGCTCCCGCGCCTCTCCGTGCTCAACATCTCCAGGAACGCGCTCACGGGCCCCGTCCCGGCTGGCCTTGCCGCCTGCACCGCGCTCGAAGTCCTCGACCTCAGCACCAACTCCCTCCATGGCGCCATCCCGCCGGAACTCTGCGAGCTCCGGAGCCTGCGCCGGCTTTTCCTCAGCGACAACCTGCTTTTCGGTGGGATCCCGGACGCCATCGGCAACCTCACCGCCCTCGAGGAGCTGGAAATGTACGACAACAACCTGACCGGCAGGATCCCCACCTCCATGGGCGCGCTCCAGCAGCTCCGCGTCATCCGGGCGGGCGGCAACAACCTCTCCGGTTCAATCCCCGTGGAGCTCACGAGAGTCGCCAGCCTCGAGATGCTCGGTTTCGCATGTAATTACCTCAACGGGGCGCTGCCCAGGGGAGCTCTCCCGCCTCAAGAACCTCACCACAATAAACCTCTGGCAGAACGCCCTCTCTGGCGAGGTCCCGCCGGAGCTCGGCAACTGCACCAACCTCCAGGTGCTCGCCCTCGATTACAACGCCTTCACCGGAGGCGTGCCCAGGGAGCTCGCGGCGCTGCCGTCGCTCTTAAACCTCTACATTTACGGGAACCAGCTCAACGGCACCATCCCGCCGGAGCTGGGAAACCTGCAGAGTGTCCTGGAGATTGACCTCTCGGAGAACATGCTCACTGGCGTCATCCCCGCCGAGCTCGGCCGGATATCCAGCCTCGAGGTGCTCGACCTCGCGCAGAACAACCTCGCCGGGGAGCTTCCGAGGGAGCTCTCCCGCCTCAAGAACCTCACCACATTGAGCCTCTGGCAGAACGCCCTCTCTGGCGAGGTGCCGCCGGAGCTCGGCGAGTGCACCAACCTCCAGGTGCTCGCCCTCTATGACAACGCCTTCACCGGAGGTGTGCCCAGGGAGCTCGCGGCGCTGCCGTCTCTCTTAAAGCTCTACATTTACCGGAACCAGCTCGATGGCACCATCCCGCCGGAGCTGGGAAACCTGCAGAGTGTCCTGGAGATTGACCTCTCGGAGAACAAGCTCACTGGCGTCATCCCCACCGAGCTCGGCCGGATATCCACGCTCCGGGTACTCTACCTCTTCGAGAACCGTCTGCAAGGTACCATCCCACCAGACCTGGGAAACCTACAGAGTGTCCTGGAGATTGACCTCCGGGACAACAAGCTCACCGGCGTCATCCCTTCACTGTTAGGATCCAACAGCAACCTCTATCGGCTCGACTTGACAGGCAACCAGCTGACGGGGAGCATCCCTCCTCACCTCTGCAAGCATCAGCAGCTCCAATACTTGCATCTCGGATTGAACCGCCTCGTCGGTGATATTCCTCAAGAACTGAAGGCGTGTAAATCTCTAGTGCAGCTCACGTTGAGGGGCAACATGCTGACGGCGAGCCTTGCTTGAAATGAACCAGAACCGGTTCTCTGAACGTGGATGCAGACCGCCTGAGAGCGGCAACATAGAGGCTGATTTTTCCCGGACAGTTACTTTGGATATCTTGCCTTCTCTAGAGGCAATATGTGGATTATATTTGAGGACTTTGATTGTAAATAAATATAGAAAAAACCCATTTAAAGTTAAGAAAGGCCTGTCAACTATGCATTTGAACAAACTACATGCATGCATATAGGGAGAGGACAGTTTTCGGTGGTGCGCCTCAATATATATGCTATGTCATATACGTAGTAAACATGGTTAATACATAGAGTTTTGCTCCTGTGGTTACTTTTTAAAAAGTTACATGAATCTTAAAGCGCTGGAATGATTAATTAAAATTAATTCCGTCTGCATTCGTGCAACTTTTTTAAAGCGGACCACCGGAGCAAAACTCTAATAGACTAATACTGTACATATTGTGTACCAAAAAATCTGGTTTGATTTTTTTTTTCTCAACCTTGTTTTTGACATGTACACCATCCATTTCAAATTATAAGACAATATGGATTTTTAAATACTTTAACAATGTATCTACATGTGTATATCTAAGTGCATACCAACAAAAGCAATGTATTCAAATAAAAAATGTCAAACATCTTATAATTTGACTTTTCAGACAACAAAGTGCATAAAACTGCAAGCAATTACAGAAAAAAAAAATCATCTGTGATAATGAGCAGAATAGAAGGTATGTTGATGGTAGTGGGTGTAAATGTACCACCCAAAATTTGAGAAAATAATGATTTTTTTTTCTAAAATTTCACCATATATGCACCCACAAAGCAAGTGCACCAACCTCTAATTTGTTCCAGCTTTGCCACTAACACTGTGAAATCAGATTCTATTGATTGATACCATGCTTGTGAAAGAAAGCTCCTTTTTTTCTTCTTTTTGTTGTGAAATGTGAAGTAATAATATTGTTTGGTGTCCGCTGGAAAGAAACTTCTTTTTTTTTTTATTGTGTTAGTAGGCTGCCGTGAAATAAACTGGAACAGACCAACAACATCACGTCCGGCCAAGCCCACGGGCCACGGGCTACTGGCCCGTGGTGCGCGTTCATGTCATCCCCCAAGGCCCCAACTCTCCCTGTCACACCAACAAGCTTATTTATTTTGAGTCCCTTCTTAGTGAGTGTACCGTGTGTTGCTAATCGCACTCACACTTAACTCTTATTGTGGGATTTTGGAATTTCTTTGATTAATTGCAAGACTAACGATGGACCAAGCCCAATTAAACCAACAGTGTGCGTGGGCACAAGCTTGCAAAAGTAAATGGAAGTGATGTGTATGACAATCAGTAGGAATTTCCGCTGCATCAAATATCTGCTTGTTTCTAGATCAAAATATCACGGCATGCTTGACCTTTTGCAGTGACCTAATTGTCACAAAACAGTTGGTATATATGTTTGCCATCATCATTGCAGAAACCATATTGTCAGTCATTGGATGCGTCGTCTTCTCTCCATTGTCTACCAGAGCTTTCACCTTTCAGTCATCTGACCACAATGTAGCCAGACGTGTACCAGAGGTTTCTCTGTGGTAGTAAATTTGTAATCCATGTACTGACGAGACGACCAACGCAGCACGCGTGCGCGACCGCATAGGTCACGGGTGGAGGTTGCACTTCCATGTTCTCCGTCCGACCGTCCTCTACGCATCGACTTCCTTTTCGTCAACCCCTCGCGCACCACCTGCTCGATGGAATGCGAGCGGCCATGGCTTTTTATTTTGGAAACCCCATCCCACGGCAAGCACGCCCCTTTTTGCCTACTTCTCCACGATGCTCGTCCCTATTAAAGTTCGCGGCCACCCTCGCCATCGTCGTCCTGTCTGAGTCCGTCTCCGTCCTAGTGGTAGTGGCTCACAGAGTCCTAGTAGTAGTAGCTAAGAGTCCGTCTCCAGCCACTGTGGCTGTTGGGTCGTGATTCAGGACTGCTTTCTCCGGCTCGATCCCAGTTCTGTTTCTGCCGTGAATTTAGGATGGCAACGGCCGTGCCGCGGTTGTTGCTCACGGCGACGATCCTTTCGTTAGCTGTTGGTGACTTCGCGGCGATGGCGGGGCGAAGAAGGTGGTGGTCGACGCCGCGACGGCCCTGCTGGAGTTCAAGCGCAAGCTCGGGGACGTGGACAACAACCTCGCGTCCTGGGGCAGCGTGATTGACCTGAAGAGTGATTGACCTGTCTTTGAACAACCTCAATGGCACCATCCCGCTGGAGCTTGGGAACTGCACAAACCTGAAGACGCTCGATCTCAACAGCAACTATCTCGTCGGCACCATCCCGCCGGAGCTAGGCCACCTGACTAACATAAGAGTGATTGACCTTTGTTTTAACAATCTCAACGGCACCATTCCGCCGGAGCTTGGGAACTGCACAAACCTGAAGACGCTCAATCTCAGCAGCAACTCTCTCGTCAGCACCATCCCGCCAGAGCTCGGGGACCTGCACAGTGCAGTGGACATCGACCTATCGTCGATTCTCGAACGTGCATTGCACGGATTTCATTAAAGACGAAGAGAGTTTTAAGTTACAACACAAACACAAACACAAGCACAAACAGATAAGAAAAGAACCATCAGTAATCCAAGGATTACTGAACCACGGCCCACAGGCAACAAGAGATTGTGATTACAGGTAAACTAGACGACAGGCTAAGAGCAAATGAGGAAGGCTTCACTGCCCCTCCTCATCCAGGTTGGCCAGATTCAGATTCCAGGCCACCGGGTCAAAGGCATCACCGAAGAGCACCTGCATGACCTCTTCCTTGTTTGGTGTGAGCGGACCCGAAAAGGCGGCCAAATAATGGTGAGCGGCATCCAAGTCAGCCGGCTGGGGATGCGTTGCAATGCCCATCTTCTGCATCAACACTGACTGCGCCTGAAGCGTCGCATTTGCCGCGCGAGGCTTGGCGGCTAGGTAGGAGCTCCAACGGACGAGTGTTGCCGGCGTGCGTGGTCTGCGCAACTTTGGCCCCTCCTTGATCAGCGGGGAGTCCAACGGGATGCACACACGTTCCCGAATCTGCTCGGCGATAGTTGCGTTCGAGGACCTCGGCGGAGTACCCACCGTCGTGGTGACCTCACCGACCTTCTCTGACGCCTTAGCTTCCGCGAAGCTGAGCTGTACCATGCGTGGAGGCGAAGGGGGGTCCACCAGCACCATCTGAGCCTCCAGTGACGTAGACGAGCGCGTGGCGATGGAGGCAAACTCCGCCGCCACTAGGTCAGCCCACCAGTCAGCCTGCACCGAAGGTGCGGGTGCTGGAAGGCGAACACGCTGCAAGAGGCACGGCGCAGAGCTCGAGGCCACGGTCTCATCAAGCATTGGATCCCCCCGAGTGGGCGGCTCCGCAGCCATACGAGGCTCGATCGCCAATGGATCAACGCAGCCGGCAAAGCTTGCTGCTGTGATGGTGGCCTTCTGCAACATTGGGTCAGCGGCAACCCCGGGAGCCTTTGCGACGGCGCCGCCCGGCGACGACGGCGGCGGTAGCTAGGCGCCCCACCGGTGTGTTCATCGACAACGGCGGCGCCCCACCGGCGCCCGCGTCGTCGAAGTCGAGGATCCGGACATCGACCTATCGTCCGAACCAGCTCGTCGGTGCAATTCCCAGCAAGCTCGGCCAGCTGAGCAACATAAGAAAGATTGTGTTGCGCATGAACAGACTCACCGGCATTCCGACCGAGTTTCAGAACTTGAGACGCTTGGAATACTTGGACATCTCTGAAAACCAACTCCAGGGCGACATCCCTATACTGCTGGGGGCCAATGCTAGCAACCTCACGATTGTTGACCTGTCTGAAAACCAGCTGACAGGGAGCATCCCTCCTCACCTCTGCAAGCACCAGAAGCTCGTATCCTTGGACCTCTCGGGGAACCGGCTCATCGGCAACATCCCTCCAGGACTGATGGCCTGCACTACCCTGGAGGAGCTCTGGTTGTCGGATAACCTACTGAATGGAAGCCTACCCCTCAAGCCATTGCTGATGCAGAATCTACAATGCCTTTTTGTTGACAATAACAACTTGTCCGGGCCAATACCGCCTGAGATCGGCAGCTTGAGGAGCATAGAGAGGCTAAATTTGTCAAGCAATTTCTTTGTCGGACAGATCCCTGCCAGCATCGGCAACCTGACAAAACTCAAGGAGTTAAACATTTCATCGAACCAGCTTAGCGGGCCAATTCCTCGGGAGCTCGGTGCACTAGTGAACCTGATGGCGCTGAGCCTGTCTGAAAACAGTCTGAATGGCACCATTCCCATTAGCCTCGGAGGCCTGTACAATATCAATGACCTGGAGATCGGAGGCAATCATCTGTCGGGTCATATCCCGGTTGAATTTGGCCAGCTGAACAGTGGCCTTTTAATTACTCTAAATCTCAGCCACAACATGCTGTCGGGTGAGATTCCGACACAACTAGCGAATTCGACGATCGCTTGGTTGTACTTGAGCAACAATGAGCTCCAAGGAGAAATTCCCTCGTCACTCGGCAGCCTTACCAGCCTCTATCACTGTGACTTGTCTTATAACAATCTTGTTGGGCTAGTCCCACTAGAGCTGGGAAACTTGGGCCATTTGTGGTCACAGCGCTTGAACAATAATGCGCTTGAAGGACGAATTCCCTACTCAATTAGCAACCTCTCCAAACCGCAGGAGTGTAACTTGTCCAACAACAATCTTGCTGGACTGCTCCCATAAACTTGAAGATGTCCAACTATAGTATTGTTGTACTTAATTAGTCTCAAACTTGTTAGCATCTCTGCATCTGTTAGGGTATGTATGAATCGTGGTTAGGTGCGGTGATGCAATCACATTGGTTTCTCTAGTCTCCGCTCTAAAATTGCTCAAGAAGCATGCTTGCCTTCCTATTGTAATAACTCTGATGGGCCTGACTGATTAGTGAACTTTCAGTTCCCGTTTGCTTCTAACTTACCTCATCTCAGCCCATGTGTATCGCGGGCCTATGGACAGAGGATGGCCGCGAAATTTGCTCTCCAGTCGCCACATCACTAGCAAACCTGAAAGAAAGCTCCTTTTTCGTCTTCTTATATTGTAATGTGAAGTTGTGTGAAGTTGTTCGGTGTCTGCTGAAACAAAACTTTTTTTTTTTTGGCTTGTTATCGTGCAGCTTGTGGGTGTAGAATATTTAATCACATTTTACGATATGCTTCAATCCATAAATACGACGTCACATACCACACGACACATGAATGTGAGCAATCCATTCATCCTATATGCAGACCCACTACCGAACGAAGTTGTAGCAGATACAGTACGTACTACAATATCGCAGAAGTAGATGGGAGTGATGCATATGACAGTCAGTAGACACTTAAGCATGGAGCCCGAACCACCCGACCAGCTCTCGTCTTCTTCCGGCCCGCCCCCCCCCCCGCCAATCCCCACGGATCCGCCTCAACCCAGCCACCCCGCACCTATCTGGCATCAGATCCGGAGTCGCCGTCGGCGGATCTACAAGCTGGTGGGTCGCAGAGTCCACCGTGTTCCCAAATCCCCAGCCACGAGACTGCTCGGTCGAAAACACCATCGCCGGTCGTCGAGGCCGCTTCGTCACTGCAACACACCACCGGAATTGATGAGGTTGCGACCGGTCTTCTCGGCGTCACCTCTCATCCCTGCCTGCGGTGGAGCGCAACCGCATTCATCTCCGATGGGCAAACGACACAGCCCGTCAACGACGCGTCGGAGCAGCCTCTGCCTGCTGGTGCCCGGGGGCCTTCAACTCTCAACGCGGAAGCCGGGCATGGCAGTGAAGCACAGAAGCATTCACTTCTCAACGAGAAAGCTGGACCTCTACCACAATCCATCAGCGGTGCACAGGGAGAGACTCCGTCCACTAGTGAAGAGTTGTTGCAAGCACAGTGTTGACACTGCTTAACGACATCACTAATGTAGCTACTAGCACTTCAAATACTACGGCGCCAAATAATACTTGAACGAAACTAGGCGACACACTACAAAAGCAATGACCCCAAACAGTGCTGGTATTATAACAATCATAAAGCCACTATAAACTAGTCAAAGGATAACTTATACTTCTAGTAAAGCAGGTTGTCAATCCACTTATGCAACTAGAGAGTATAACATGGCATAAAATGATGTGACTAGGCAGGAATAGAATAAAATAAAGAATATAGAACAAGACTCTGCAAGCGGACAGAATAATCTATACCATTGTAACATTTTAGAGTATACGAGTGTCGAATCCACAGGGAAGACAGCTATCACTACTTAATACTGATACTAATATAGTCCTTATATATGGAATATCTATAACCAATAATGATAATGCTTCTACTCAACAACAGGGTTAATGTCACATGAAATAATAATAAATAAGATAAAGATATGTATGATAAATGCTCAATAAGATAAATGATAAATACAGGGATCAAGCCATCACGAAATGATAAAGATTCAACAGAATATTCTAGTCTAAGGACTCACATGGGGCAATATAAGGAAAACTTATGTGTAACTATCATCACATGTTATTGCTAGACTCTAATTAGTGCAAACATCTAGTTATCATAGCTACTACTTATCACTTCATAACAAACTTAAGGATCATCAACTAGGAAGGATTCAATAATGAGATCTTCACCTTCTTCGCGACACATGATCTACCGTTAACTACATACAGAGGGAGGATTATAGAAGACCCAATAGAGCTGTCACCTCTACGAACTACCCCAAACCTCGGCATATAGTGGGCATTTGCAGACATAACATATATAAGCACCACGCTTACATAAGTTATAACACCTATCTTGCACGTTACAAGATGAGGGCTATACAATCCTAAGCATGCAATCCATAATAAATAAATAACTCTACTAGACATATTAAAGCAAACAATAATCAAAGCAAATGATAATATAATAAAGATAAAGAACAATATCATAGATGATCAATGAGTGATGAATATACCAAAGAGTATAACAATGTACCTATGAACACCTTGATAGAATCTGAAGCTCAAGCCTTCCTATGCTTGGAACTCCTTCTAATCTTTTCCTAAGTAGCTAATCTCTCTAGATCTAGAACTATTCGAGGAACTAGGGTTTATGGCTCGGACTTGATCTCTCGGAACTCGGGTTTTACGATCTTCATGATGAATTAGGGTTTCGGGGGATAGCCCTACCCCTTCTTTTATAGCCCCATAGGATGAATCTCGGCCCTTGGATCAAACCGACTTGATTGGACCGGACTAGATCAACTCCATAGGTCAATTGTAGGAAGGTTCCGAAGCTCGACACGTGGTGGCTTCACCGGGGGGTGCCGCGGCGCCCCCCCTCGTGCCGCCCGGCCCCACCTGGAAGGATGTGGGCCCCGCCTTGGCGAGGTGTCTTATCTTCTCATTTTGACCCCCGGAATTTACTCCAATCGCCTGATTTGGTCCTTTTTCTTGATTGTCTTGATTTCTCCTCTTTTCTCTCGATTTTCCTGGGTTTTCCGTGAGTTCACCAGAAAACGAGTGTATACAAAACTTGTGGAAATCATTAGTGTAAACCCTATCTTTTATTTGTTCTTGTCCTCATATGTTCTATTATTTTATAGTAAAAAGTTGACAATAACTACCGTCAACACACAGAAGCATTCAAATCTCACCTCAAGCCAGGGAGCGCAGGTGCTCTCACTCAGCCTCAACATCGAGACACCAAGAAGTCCAACCATTATCGATCCGGAAATTCGGGCACAGGCTTGGGCTTTGCTGCCCGACCTTGCAAAGGATTTGAACTCTCTCAAGACATTGAAGGGGCAGGGAGCAGTTACTACGAAAGACAGAGGCATCATCAATTCTCACCAAAGCAGTGCTCTACCAAGCCCAGAGGATACAACAAGGAATCCTCAGGAAGACATGGAGCTTCAATGCGCTCTCCATCACTCCAGGATCCCTGCAAATCAAAAGGGAAAGGGAGTACCGAGGGAAGGGAGCATTCATGAGGAGAAGACCAAGGCCAGCTATGCTGAGGCTACAACGTCTACGGCAATGGTCAATTCCTCTAAACATATGTCGTTGGAGGCTGAAGGAAGATGGGAACCAGCTAAAATACATCGCCGAAAGAAGCAAGACTCAGAGGGGCAGTCCATCCACGCTTCAAATCCAGCGGGGGATACAGCATTGGGCTCGGTCTTCTACAAGAGCAAGATGGAGGGCAGGTGTTTTAACTGCTTTTCCCCAAACCACATTGCTTCCTCCTGTCGTCGTCCTCCAAGGTGCTGGAAATGCTACCATTCTGGGCATCGATCTAGGGAGTGCTCCATCAAGCCAAGACAGCTCCAGTATAAGAGGGAGTCCCACCATGAACAACACTACCACACCAACACTCACAAACAAAGCTCTGGTCACAGTGAGAGCAGAACTAACCATCGCTCCTTCGCCGAGGTGGTCGGAGGTAGGACAAGCAAGGAGAAGGGCCAAGGCAACATGGCGGTGGCACGGTACCCCGGCGACCCTCGGGCCAGGCCAGTGCGTGCCTTCTGCATAGTGATGGCCACGGGGGACATCCACAGGCGCAGGGACGAGCTCATCGGCAGGGCGGCGGTGTGCTGGCTCCCCAGCAACAGCCAACACTGAGCCTCATCACCTCATGGATGCGCTGCGCAACCAGCTTGGCATCCACCACGACAACGTTCAAGTTCTCAAGCACTTCCCCGAGCAGTTTCTGGCCATCTTCACCAACCCCAGGGATAGGCAGCGCGTAGTGGACGAGGGAACCCTCCACGACAACGGCCGCCACTTCCAGTTCGCACCATGGAGCGAGCGCCGCTACACCAACAATGTGACCTGGGACTTCCGCGTCAAGGTACGCATCGAGGGAGTCCCGGTGCACTGTTGGGCGGAGAAGGTAGCTGCCAAGGTGCTCGGCAAGAGCTGCTCCATCCACTACCTGGAAGAGACCACCCGTAGGCACCAGCGCACCAGGTCTTTCGACCTCTGGGCTTGGTGCTGTGATCCCAGTGACATCCCCATGGAGGTCCAGCTCACTGTCACCGAGCCGGACAGAGGACATCCGTACCACAATGAGCCAGTCGACGTCAAGTGAGGACAGGTATACCATCTACACAATCATTTGGAGGTGGTGGAAGACCTCACCTTCCTGCAGGAGCCGGGGAGGACTGGTGGGCCAGAGAACCGCAAGGCCCGCCGTGTCTTCGACTCGGACTACGGCGTGCCGGACACCAAGGGAGAACGTGTCCATGGGAGACGTCCCGACCATGACCGTGGCCGTGACATGAGGCCACGCCGGGACGACGACGACTACGAGGACAGGCGCGCCCATGGCAACCGTCGCCACCGCAGCATCGCGGCCTGTGGAAGGAACTCCCGCTGCAGGGGAGGCGCAGAGGACTGCATCAGCTCTAACAGTGGCGCGGCCGCAGGGAGTCCCCGCCACGGAGGAGTAGGCCGTCGGGGAAGCCGACCCAAGTCTGGGTGGCCAAGGAGCACAAGCAGGACAAGTAGATCAACAAGTACAAGCTTGAGAGGAAGGCCAAGAAGGTGTCCTTCGCTGACCCAATAGCAACTGAGCTGAAAGCCCCCAAGATCACCATCCCTGACGACAGCATCATGTTCATCAAGAGTAAACCTCCTTTGTCACCCCAGTTGAATGAAATTGTACCCCTTCCTGTGGTTTGCTCCACTCTGGACACCTCCACTCTGAATGTTGTCGCTGAAAGTGGAGATACAGATAGTAGATCAGGAGATTCTGCCTCACTGCTTCATATTGTAACATCTGAACCTGTATCTACAAAAAACAATGGTGAGGAGGGGATGGCCCAGGAGAAGCACACTGTGGCAGACAAGGCTGGCTTCGTCAAAAGCATCCCAAGTGAGAATGTCTCCAATTCTGAAACTAACATGCAGGGTGCCGTTCTTGCGCAGCCGGTCAGTGTTAACCCAATACTTGTGCTCATTGCTGCAGTGCCGGGCGAGGACACGGGGGAACTGAGGGGGGAGTAGCTGAATGCATCCAAGGAGTTACTGCTGGACCATATCAATGAGTTTCTGGTGAGCCCCCACACTCCTACGGAGAAATGGTCCAAGAAGAAGAACCCGGTCGTCGACCAAGACATGACCCTGGACAAGGGAGCTGATCTGGCCGCTGCATCAGCCGATCTGCTATTGACTGTAAGCAATCCACCTCCTACCTTACCACATGCAGTCATTACTTGTGAGGAAGTGAGTGTGCCCAGCAACTTAGCTGCTCTAGGTAGTTCTGAAAATGAAGTTGACAACATGCAACAACCAACATCACCCACTACGATGTGTAGCCCGCGTAGAAATTTCACCCTTAATTTTGCCCATGAAAATGAAAGTCAGCATCGCTTGAGGAAGGAACAAATCTCGGCCTCCATCCTGCCACATGACCCACCAGCCACTACAGATCTGCCTTGTAGTGAGGAGCAAATCCACACCTCCACTCAAATCCAGACCTCCACTCAGCCCCATGCCCATGACACAACAGCCGCTACAACTATGCCTAGTGGGGATTTGAACTCGCCCCCAATGTGTGATAGAGAGGAGATGCAGGGTGGTCAGGACGGGCAGGGTGCTACTATAGATGAATTTCTTGTCTCAATATCTAATCCTCCAAACCAACCTCTGCTGCCCAACCCTGAATTTTTAGTACAACCAATGGATGAGAGAAGTCTAGAGCTATCTGAACCCCAACGCAAAGTAGTAGGCTTGCACAGAAAGCACAGTCAAGAGTGGGCAAAGACACCATGCAAATCGCGCAAGAATTACTTTGTAAAAGGCTGGGAGAGCTCCAGCAAGAGGAAACTGCACACACTGAACCTAACATTGACATGTTTTCGCAGCACCTGGCAAATCCAGTCAACATGGGCACCCTGGACGTTCTACAGGTCCTGGTGGAACATGGCTCCAAGATGATCAAGAGGAAGGGCAGCGGCAAGAAGGGAGCAGCAGTTGTGCAGGCTGCAACTTAGATGCGTCAGACCTGTTGGTGTGGTTGTGATCATTTCCCAATGAATCTTAAACCCACCAACACTATTCAGGGCCGTGGTGGCCCGCATGGAGGCTCGGATGTCATCGTCGTCGTGTTAGATTGGGTCATGTGTGACTATCAGAGTGGGGTTCTACCCGTGTATCGTCCAATACTTCGGCTATTTCCACTTAGCAATCATGTAGAACTGTTAGGGGAGCAAGCCCAGCCTGCTGGCTTTGTTATCGGCTACTCCCAATTGGTGTGGGTGGACTGCTGGCTATGTAGCCTGCAGCATGTGATGTGTGGTGACGTTGCTTGTGAACTAAGTGATTCTTGGTTGTTTTTAGTTTTTAAATGGCACAACAAAATTGCGCAATACTCTTGTCTGGAATGTTCGGGGGACTGAATGAGGGTGCTAGAAGGGTGAGTGTGAGGAACTTGATTACATCGTCAGGAGCTACCATCGTGTGCTTCCAGGAAACAAAAATCCAAGATTGGACTAGATCACTCCCGCATTGACACACTTGGGCCTAGAATGGCGGAACAACTACACGATTCTCCCGGCCATAGGAACGGCGGGCGGGGGGGGCTGGGGTGTGTCATCATCGCTGCAGATGAGAGGTATTTCAAGTTAACACCTCTGCAGGCCACCGCGCACACGATCTCAGCGAGAATAACCATGCTCTAGGACAACACATCGTGGTGCATGACAGGGGTGTACGGGCCACAATTGGACAATGATAAGATTGCCTTCCTACAAGAGATATCCAACCTTAAACAGCAAATGGATGCTCAATGGTTAGTGCTAGGGACTTCAATCTCATTTATCGGGTACAAGACAAGAACAACCAAAGGGTGGATGTCTAGATGCTGAACAGGTTTAAAGCCTCCATTGATAACCTACAGCTAGCACCATTAGAATTGCACGGCCGTCGCTTCACATGGTGCAATGGCCAGCAACAACCAACCATGACAAGGATTGACCACTTACTAGCTTCTGTCGAATGGATCGAAATGTTTCCAAGGACTGATCTTCAAGCCCTGGCATCGCTGGGCTCAGACCATTGCCCCCTGTTCTTGCAAGGAGATACCGCCTATGACTTCTACAGAGATTTTCGCTTTGAAGCATATTGGACTGACATGCCAGGCTTTCTTGAGGTGGTGCAAAACGCATGGGACCAACCGGTAAACTCTCAAAATGCTATGCTGCGGATGCATGTAAAGATGTTGCGGGTAGCAAAGGCATTCAAGATTTGGAGGAGAAATCAGTTTAGCGAATGGAAGTTAAAGTCAGCATTGGTAGAGATTATATTGCTAGAGTTGGAAAAAGCCGAAGAGGGACGCACACTGTCAGCTGAGGAGCAACAGTTCAAGAAGTACCTCAAAGCAAAAGCTCTAGGACTGGCGGCAATAAGAAAGGCAAGGGCAAGGCAACATTCTAGACTCACTTGGATACGCAAAGGTGACTCGAACACCAGGCTCTTTCATATTTATGCAAATGGAAGGAGAAAGAAAAAGTATATCACGGCACTTAGCACTGACACGGGGGTTGCGGCCTCCCAGCAAGATAAAATGAAGGTGGCGGTCGAATGTTTTAGCAAGGCAGTGGGGGAGGTTTCCACAAGGACTTGCAGGCTAAATTGGGCAGCGCTAGGCTATACACCTCACAACCTAGAAGATCTGGACATGCCATTTACCCAAGCTGAATTGAACAACATTATTAAGGAGCTCCCAAGAGAGAAAGCGCCGGGGCCGGATGGATACATTGGTTTGTTCTACAAGAAGTGCTGGAATATAATCAAACAAGATCTTTTAGAAGCAGTAATGGGTTTTTATAATCACAAAACATCGAAAATGGGGCTGTTCAATGAGTCCAATATAGTGTTGCTCCCCAAGGAACCGGACCCCATGACAATCGCGGACTACAAACCCATTAGTTTGATCAACAGCCTCATCAAGATTATCACAAAGCTACAGGCAAACCGCCTTGCCCCACACATGAATGAGTTAGTGTCACATGCTCAAAATGCATTTATCAAGAAAAGGTGCATACACGACAACTTCCTCTATGTCCAGAGGGTGATACAACTTCTCCACAAGAAAAAGCAGCCAGCCTTGTTCGTTAAATTAGACATCTCCAAAGCTTTCGACTCAGTGGGCTGGCAATATCTGTTGGAGGTCCTAGCAGCATTGGGGTTTAGCATCAAGTGGAGGGATTGGATTTCGGATCTCCTCAGATCATCAGCGTCCAAAATTCTAATAAATGGCACACCAAGCAAGCGCATTCCCCATGCAAGAGGTCTCAGGCAAGGAGACCCATTGTCGCCTCTTCTATTCATATTGGCCATAGATCCTCTGCAACGAATTGTAGAACGTGCAGCAAACCAAGGTCTATTTCAGCCTGTTCTTCCTAAAGCTGCAAACCTAAGATGCTCCCTGTACGTGGATGACGCGGCATTATTTGTGGCACCATCAGCACGCGATTTGTCAAACCTCCACAGAATTTTGACCTTCTTCGGAGAGTGCTCTGGATTAAGAGTAAATATGAACAAAACTGAGATCTTCCCAATAAGACTACAGCCTAGTGCAGTACAGAGCCGCATTCAAAATTTCCCGGGGAAGATTGGGGCGTTCCGTAGAAAATATTTAGGGCTACCACTACACACAAGGAGACTTAGAAGAATTGAGGTTCAACCACTCATTGACAAAATAAGTGCCAGGCTACCAGGATGGAAGGGGAGATTCATGTCGTCCTCTAGACGGGAAGTGTTAGTGAAAACGGTCCTGTCAGCACTACCAATTTATCATTTAACTGTATTCCAAGCGCAAAAGTGGCTAATCAAGATGATCGATCGAATTCGCAGAAGCTTCCTGTGGCGTGGGGAGACACCGGATAAAGTCTGTGGGGGTCACTCCCTAATCAATTGGCCAACAACATGCTCGCCCAAAAACAAAGGTGGCCTAGGTATATTGGACTTGGAACGATTCACTCGAGCTCTTCGTTTGCGGTGACTGTGGTACCGATGGAGACAGCCGGAAAGAGCATGGAGTGGTCTCGAAGTGCCCTGCGGCTCGGTGGATCAGGATCTTTTCAATGCCTCTACAATTGTGACGGTAGGAAATGGGAATAAAGCAACCTTCTGGATGTCTAGCTGGCTGCATGGGGCAACGGCTAAAATGGTCGCACCAAGCCTATACCGCAAATCAAGAAGGAAGAAGTTTACAGTTAAACAGGGGCTGACGAACAATAAGTGGATAGATTACATATACCCTCCAGCCTCACCGGAGGAGGTACAAGAATTTGTGAATCTTTGGGAAGCCATCCAAACAACACAGAGAAATGACATGGTTGAGGATGAGATAAGGTGGAGGTGGACTGAAAATGGGGAATACTCCACCAGTAGCGCTTACCAGGTACAATTCAATGGAAGGTTCACCAAAATCAAGATAACAGAGATCTGGAAGGCCAAAGCTGAGGCCAAATGCCTCTTCTTTGCGTGGACCCTTATGCACAAGAAGATCCTAACAGCGAACAACCTAATCAAACGTGGTTGGACAGAAGACGCGGACTGAAGACTGTGTGGCGTTGAGGCTGAAACACCGACTCATCTATGCAAGGACTGCTCTTTCACCAAGGAGGTGTGGGAAATCCTCAAGCAATGGCTGCAGCTAACTGCGATACAATCGGTTAACTCTTCGGTGGTCTTTATAACCATTGGCAACGGTGTAGGCGAAAGTTTCCAAAGAACGAGCGGAGAAAAGTGGATGGTATCTTCATTTGTCAATTGCTACGGTACTCGAAATGATTGTGGACCGTCCATTTTTTTTTCGATCAAACGGTCCGCGATCATCTATTACCTCCTAGGTGGTAATAGTATTTATTTAATTTTTATTTTATCAAATAGGGTAAATAATGATAGTTTTAATTAAAAAATCTTATTTATAGATTTTGTTGCATGCGCGCATGCGTAATCTTTAAGTAATATGGTTAATCTTTTTTTTTTTTGTAATTGATATATTCTCATTGCCTTTTAGTGTACGTGACTTGATTAGTTTGAGTAACCTACGTGACACCAGCATGGCTAGCGTACGTGACTTGTAGTGTGTATGTTTTTTTATGGAAGCCAGCGTGGCTAGCGTACGTTTTTTATGGAAGACTTGTAGTGTACGTGACTTGATTAGTTTTACTAACGTACATGACACCAGCGCGGCTCTAACTTGAAATTGTTGAAGAACATTTATTTCTCTTTTTAATTTGTAGCTAAAATTTGTAACTAGTCTTTCTCACTCGTACTAACTCCAAATGTGATGGTTTTTTTTTCTAATTTTTTCTAAAATCATGGTCTATCAAGGTATTGTGGTGTTATGAATAATATTTCTCATATTCTGTCGTGAACATTTCTAAATTTGAATTAAAAAATGTCAACTTGAAACAACAATTTGAAACATCATATGATTTCGGTTGAAGTAGGCATGAACATAAATGTTGTAGAACTCATCAAGATGTACAATTTTTGTTTTGGTCATTTTTTGAAACGACAAAACGATATTAACACTTTTCACAACATTTTGATCTCTCTTGTAGTTTATGAAACTAGAAGAGAGATATCTAAGATTTGTGAACAACGTTACTACTACTATGTGAGATGAACAAACGAAAAAAATAAACATTGTAGATCCCGAGAAGATATGAAACTTTATAATTGACAAGTTTTTGATTCGAAATCATCTTGTCACGTAAAACTACATCCGAAATTTTAAAATTTGAATCTAAGAAAAGATATTATCATAGGAAATTTGAATTTAAATTTTGTGAGACATAGTATTATTATGTGTGGATTCAAATTTGGATACTACTATTTGGTTGGAGATTCAAGCGGAAGAAGAGGTGCACACTTGGTTCGAATCTGAGGAGGCCGGATCGGTGGCACCGCGCGGAGGAGGGACGGGATCCGCTATAATCTCCCCGGGATTAAACTCTCCTCTGCATGCGGGAAAAAATTCCGTGAGCTGCGGGGAAGTCAGCGGGGCCTTGGCGGCGGCGGGGGAGAGGAGCTTCAGTGGCCGGCTCGCATGCGGGAATTATCCCGTGAAAAGGGGTTTGCGGGGGTTTATTTTTTGTTTTATTATATTTGTTAATTCATTTAGTAATTTGTTAAATTAAAATAAAATCAATGGTCCAGATCCAATGGAGATATTACCTCCTAATAGGTAATTGGAGTACCTGAGCAACACCCTCTTCATTTATTTCTGGTGGAACATTTGGAAGGAGAGGAATCGAAGACAATTCCAGCAGAAAGCTCTCAACCCTACTCAAGTGGCGTCGTTATGCAAAGACGACATTAAGCAATTTCAGTTGGCCACGGATTCAGGAACAAATGCAGCGAGTGGATAGACTTTTTTCTCTTTTTTTTTGTTTCCTCCGACCTGTAAATTTGTTGCGAAGTTGTGTGTTTTTTCTAGTGGTTTAGGTGGATAGTAGCACTCGGTAGTGAAAAGTTGTAAAAACTCTCTTTTTTTTTCTTTCTATCGCCTAATAAAATCTGCGGCAAAAACTTTTGCCGTCCTTTCGAAAAAAATATGACAGTCAGTAGGTATTTCCGCTGCATCAAATATTTGCTTGTTTCTATATCAATGTATCACTCCGTGTCCACTAATTATTTCCTTCTAGGATAATAATAAAGGTACTAGGTACTACAAGTAACACGTTTCTTATCTTATCTCTCAGCCTTGTCTTGCGTTAGGACAAGCTGACTCTCTCAGGCTGGGAAGCTATCGATCATCTTGCATGGATACATGTCTTCTACTCTACATCCAATTTTATACAGGAGATGAGTGATTCACAAGCCGTGACAACTTTGGTGTTAGTATCCTTAAAATTGAGTAAATTGTATGGAGGACATACTGCTGATCATCACAGCATGCTTGATACGTACTAGCTATCTACCTTTTGCAGTGACCCAGTACCTAAATGTTGCCATCGTCATTGCAGGAACCATATTGTCAGTCATTGGATGCGTCGTCCTGTATCCTCTGTCTACCAGAGCTTTCACCTTTCAGTGACCTGACCACAAAGTTGCCAGACGTGTAGCAGAGGTTTCCCTGTGGTGAATTAGTAGTCCATGTACGCGAGACGACTAACGCAGCACGCGTGCCCGACCGCATTGGTCGCCGGTGGAGGTTGCACTTCCATCCTCCCCGTCCTCTACGCATCGACTTCCTTTTCGTCAACCCCTCGCGCACCACCTGCTGGATGGAATGCGAGCACCGAGCGGCCATGGCTTTTGATTCTTGAAACCCCATCCCACGGGCCACGGCAGTCACGCCCCTTTCGGCCTGCCCCCTCCACGATGCTCGCCCAGCCCATTATATATAAAGCTCGCAACCACCTCCACCATCGTCGTCCTGTCCGAGTCCGTCCTAGTGCCTGTTGGGTCGGGACTCAGGACTGCTTCCTCCGGTTGGAGCCTAGCTCTGTTCTGCGTGAATTTAGGATGGCGACGGCCATACCGCGGTTGTTGCTCACGGCGACGATCCTCTCGTTAGCTGTTGGTGACTACGCGGCAGCGGTGGGGGCGAAGAAGGTGGTGGTTGACGCCGCGACGGCCCTGCTGGAGTTCAAGCGCAAGCTCGGGGACGAGGACAACAACCTCGCGTCCTGGGGCAGCGCTGGCGCTGGTGCCGACCCGTGTGGGTGGACCGGCGTTGCCTGCTCCAGCAGCGGCGAGGTCACCGGTGTCACGCTCCAAGCGCTTGACCTCCAAGGCGAGCTCTCCATCGCCATCTGCGCGCTCCCACGCCTCGCCGTCCTCCGCGTTTCCAGCAACTTCCTCTCAGGCGGCATCCCCGTAGGCCTCGGTGCCTGCCGCTCTCTGGAGGTCCTTGATCTCAGCGGCAACTCTCTCGTCGGCACCATCCCGCCGGAGCTAGGCCACCTGACTAACATAAGAGTGATTGACCTGTCTTTGAACAACCTCAATGGCACCATCCCGCCGGAGCTTGGGAACTGCACAAACCTGAAGACGCTCGATCTCAGCGGAAACTCTCTTGTCAGCACCATCCCGCCGGAGCTCGGAGACCTGCACAGTGCCGTGGAGATTGACCTGTCGGTGAACAAATTTGTTGGTGTAATCCCCGGCGAGCTCAGCCAGCTTAGCAGAGTAAGAAAGATCGACCTGTACGGAAACAACCTCATTGGCACCATTCCAACAGGGTTTCAGAACCTGAGAGGTTTGGAGCACTTGGACCTCTCTGACAACCAACTCAATGGCACCATCCCTCCAGTATTGGGGGCCAACGCTAGCAACCTCAGGGTGCTCGACCTATCGAGCAACCAACTAATGGGGAGGGGAGCATCCCTCCTCACCTCTGCAAGCACCAGAAGCTCGAATACTTGAGCCTCACCTCGAACCGGCTCATCGGCAATATCCCTCCAGGAGTGATGGCCTGCACTACTCTGTATACCCTCTTGTTGTCGGACAACAACTTGTCCGGACCGATACCGCCTGAGATCAGCAACTTGAGGAGCATAGCGAGGCTAGATTTGTCAAGCAATTTCTTTGTCGGACACATCCCTGTCAGCATCGGCAACCTGACAAAGCTCATGGTTTTAAACATTGCATCGAACCAGCTCAGCGGGCCGATTCCTTGGGAGCTCGGTGCACTAGTGAACCTACTGGGAGTGAGCCTGTCTGATAACAGTCTGAATGGCACCATTCCTAGGAGCCTCGGAGGCCTGTACAATATCGAATACCTGAATATCGGAGGCAACCGTCTGTCAGGTCATATCCCGGTTGAATTTGGCCAGCTGAACAAGTACCAAGGTATTACTCTAAATCTCAGCCACAACATGCTGTCAGGTGAGATTCCGACACAACTAGCGAATTCGACGATCGTTGAGCTGTACTTGAACAACAATGAGCTCCAAGGAGAAATTCCCTCGTCACTCGGCAACCTTACAAGCCTCTATGAGTGCGACCTGTCTTACAACAATCTTGTTGGGCCAATCCCACCACAGTTGGGAAACTTGGGCAACTTGTTCTCATTGCGCTTGAACAATAATGGGCTTGAAGGACGAATCCCCTAGACATTTACCAACCTTTCCGAACTGCAAGAGTGCAACTTGTCTGACAACAATCTTGTTGGACCGCTACCATAAACTTGAAGATGTCCAACAGCCAACTACAGTGTTGCTATACTTAGTCTCAACCTAGTTAGCATCTCTGCATCTGTTAGGGTATGTATGAATTGTGTTTGCGTGCGGCGATGCAGTCACAATGGTTTTCTCTTGTCTCCGCTCTAAAATTGCTCAAGAAGCACGCCTGCCTTCCTGTTGTAATAACTCTGATGGGACTGACTGATTAGTAAACTTTCAGTTCCTGCTTGGTTCTAAGCTATCTCATCTGAGCCCTTGTGTATCTCAGGTATATGGAATTTGCTCTCCAGTCTTCACAATCACTAGCAAACCTGAACACGTTGGCTCTATGGCCCATGGGCTTACAGCCCAATCGACCCGTTGTTAAAGAAAGTTTTAACCAAAAACACTATAAAACAGACTAGGGACAAATCGTCTATCCAGACTAATGGATGGACACAGGGTCGGTCGTGCTGTAAACATGTCTTGTGTTCGAAGTAAATAATTTACTGATGAGTTGCTTCACGCATTGACCACGAAGAGGGGGCACCAAAAAGGGTAATTTCTGTTTGGTATTGCTGGAATAGGTGGTCCGGTCAGCATGGTTCTGGACGATGTGGCTCCTTAGCTTTTCTGGCGGTGGCAGATCGGACGAGCCGAGTCCGCGAAATGAACTACTGAAAGGATCACCCGGTGCTGCATGCGACGCCTCCGTGCCTCAATCCAAACGAATTGCTAGGTTTGGATATAGGGTCGGATGGCTCCGAAGCCAGCTCGTGATCCAAACCAATTACGCTTAATTTCTCTTGATTCCTTCTCTATTTGCTCACATATATACTGCTACTAAAATAACTGCTCATCATTTGTAACAAAAAATGGCAGTGTATATATCATTTAGTGGCAAAAGGGGCGTCATGCATGACATCAACATCAACTTAATTAGAAGCTAAGGTTTTTTTAGAATTACACGGTATAGTGCTCACAACGCTGCATCAGCTCCAACAGATGGGGTGGTGGCCAGCCACCACGCAGGAGCAGGAAGGTGGACGCAGTGGGAGACTCACCACCAACTCGTCAAGTCTGGAAGGTCAAGGAACACGAGGGACAGGGTACACAAGGACAAGGTGGTCAAGCGGGTCTCCTTCGCTGATCCAATCGCAACAGAGCTGAAGCCCAGGAAGCCAGTCATTCAGGATGACAGCATTCAGCTCATCAAGGGCCAAGTGATGACACAGAACACAACTCTCATGGTCAACGACAATGGAGCAGTGGCCAACAAGGCAAATGACGACGGTAACATAAATTCTCCTCTGCTTAACAGTGATATTCCATCAGATTCCCATCCTCTAAACATTGTTGAAGTGGTGCCCACTCTAGAACTTACCACTAACCTTGCAGACTTGACCAAGGAAGGGGCAGGAATAATAGTGCAACAGGAAACCAACATGGAGAATCAGCAAGGTGAAGTGGATCAAGCCAATATGGCAGAGGTCATCGATAGTCGTGTTTTGGCCAATATGGCACTTGACGATGGTAACTTTTTTCCCCTCCTACCTAATAGTGAGATTTCATCAAACATTGTTGAAGTAAGGCCCACTCTAGACAATTACACTAATCTTTCAGAGTCGACCAAGGAGGGGGCAGACCAAATGCTGGAACAGGAGATCAGCAAGGAGAAACAGCATGTGACAGGGGAGCACCTGAGTTCAGTTCTTGGCCAGCTGCAGGAGCTGCTGGTGAGTCCTACAATCTGTCCTAATATTTCGATAGATGAACAAAATGAAAACCATACTCAGTCTGAGTTTCTAGCTCAAGAATCTCCAGTGATAGAGAACGATTTAAGGGAGAGTAATGCTCATAGTGTAGAGCCAATTGATCTGTTCCTAGTTTCAGTTGCTAGGCCCCTCCCTGTAGCTCTACTAACACCGGCACCACCTCACACTACCATCGAGGCAGACATAGATCACCCGGCTCAGTTGCAAATACAGACCAGCCGCCAGAGCGCTAGATTATCAAAAAAAGGCCAGTGCAAATGCGGGGAAGGGTGCATTGGAAATAGCTCAGAACTTATTAGTCAAGAAATTCGGTAGCCTGGGAGGAGACGACCCGGCACCAAGTCAAAATGTAATTCCTACTGATGATGAGTTCTATTTGCAGCATTTTGCCCGTCCAGTTGAAAAGATGAAGATGGATGCAATCCAATGCCTCATCGAACAGGAAGAGGATCTCCAGTTCAAGGAAGGCAATCAGATGTCAGCTGGTGAGGCTGTGGGCCTGGCGGCCTAGAAGGCTCCCTCAGGTTGTGTTCGTTTTCATGTTAGACCTCCTTAGGACTGGAGTATGGGCCAAGGGCCCATTGTATCTGTGTTGTCTATTGAACCTGAACTGCTATGTTTTCACTAGTTATTGACGCGCGCCCATGCGCGCGGGTTCATGCCGCGGATATGGTGCTACAACGAAGCAACAGTTTGACCGCCGCTATTTTATCAGACATGAGCCAGACGGATGAACACCACATTATATAATAATTAATGAATAGGACAGATAGTTAAAAGAGCTAGCTAATATTACACAAGAACGGCCAGCATCATCTACTGATAGTATGATGTAATTGTTTGCTGGGACAATAGACGTTCAGGTCCCACATATTAGACAAATGTGGTGTTACACACAGTCCCATAAAAAAGGGATGTTGACAGAGAAGATATGCAGATACGATACTGTATTTTTATAAGTGTAAGACTGAGACAATGGAAGATTATTAAAAGGATATACATGGATAAGATGAGCATATGCTCTAGAAGTGGCTAAAGTTACATGCAACATATGTAAGATACTTTCTACAGAGAACAGCTTGTGGAGCTATTTTACATTGAGGCCGGAGGATTGGTAGCGGCGGTTGCTTGGTTTAGTCTCTGGTCCTAAAGATCTGGATCCAGTCATGGTGGTATTTAGCTTGTCCTACAATCTGTTAGCAAACCTGAGCTCGTCCTTAATCTTTTATCAAAAAGAGGCATAAGGTAGTAAACAAATCCTTAAAAAATGTATTTCGATAGCGGCTAAAATTTTTGAGTTAGCTTTAATTAGAAATTCACAAGCGCTAAACAATAGCACAAACAAGACATTGTAAGACCATTTCATAGAAGATGCATTTACTTTCATTCTGAACATGGTCACATATCAGCCATGGCCAACCAGATATCAAAATGGTGAGGCGTTTTCCATCTTTATAGATAATTCAGGAAGTATGAATGCACACGATGAACATTATAGGATTGCAAAGAAACATGTCCGAGGACAAATACGAAGTCTGGGACTGCAACATGTTATAACAAAAACTAAACAACCAAAGGGCCAACTGCATGTGGGGGAGACCCTGCTGCTACAACCTTTTTCTTTTGAAACCTGTTTGGCTATATGTTTTTTTTCCTATTCTTCTTTTGTTTTTTATACCCCCCTTTTGCTCAGACAAGGAGACTGTATGTTGATGGATTAACAGTAATTGTAATTATGCATTTAATATAGGTATAGGCAAGGTGCGGCAGTGTAGAAAAACTAAGTGCAAGACATACCTCTCAGCCAGGAAGTAGCCCTATTGATCTGATCTGCTGAGTGGACAAAGGGACAGTGTCAGTATACATTTGTTGCTAATTTTATAGTATGTGTTCGGAGGTATAACCCTTTTTTAACCTGCATATTCAGGCTGATGTGGGTGGAGCTCTTCTCGATGCGCGGTGGCGAGATTAGAATGCTCTACATTTGATTAAACCATAGTCGTTAGCAACTTCAGTGCACATTCATAGGCTGACAATAAACTGGTAGATGATATTATGGAAAAAAGCAAGCGATCCAAAAATTTCTGCAGACAATGTTTTTGTTCCAATAATACAAAGAAATATTAAGGACACATCAGCCTTCATTAGCAGCCTGAGGCATTTGTTTTAGAGGAAGCATCCTGTGACAGTTTTCAAAGCAAGAACTCGATAATCACAGGGAAGACAAATAGGGACCCTTGACATGGCTATCCTCGTTGGACAAGAAACTCTTACCTGAATGCATCTTGGCACATGGTACGGATGTCATCCCTGATGGTACAAAAGCCATGCCAAGCATGAAACCCATTTTTCAACGTACCTTGGAAACGTGTTAAATGAAACAGATGTGGGTGTGAAGTATTAGTACATCGTATAAGACTGTCAAGAGCTTGTGATTGGCATAATTATCAAATAGTGATGGTACCTTAGGAATGAAAAAACATCAAATCTATTACTCCTAATAAGTTAGGGGTATTTTCAGATATTTTAATGAACTTCCCTGAGAGATCCAATGGTCAATATTTCTACATTTTCCACTCTAATGTGGTTTGCATTTGATGCATTCAAATACTATAAGCTAAGAATAACAGTTTAGAAAGATACATACCATGAGAATGAACCATTGAGGCAAATAGGAGCACTTGGGGTCAGACTGTTGAATGCCCTTCTCCAAGCGCAGCTTCCATTTATTCCAGGTGAGAATGTTTCGAGCTCTTTTACAGGCTGGTACCTCTGTTTCTCATGTAAAGATAAAAGGTGTTGTAGCCAAACTCGTGCATTAACATCTGTAAAGATAAAGAATCCTATGATTGACTATGCAGGGAACCTCTTTTATATAAAAAATCGTTGCTGCTCCAGATGATGACAATGAGATTGAAAGAACAGCCTTCAGGTTTATTCCTAAAGCACCAACGGCTTCATTTGTTGGAATATCACCATTACAGGTTGATTCCTCCAATATTGGTGTTCAATTTGACACACGTAAAGACCAGCCTTGAAATTGAAATGGGTGGCAAGCACGCTAAGATCATGTACCTAATAATGATGTGTTTTGATGGACCCAAATAAACCTGGAAAGGTGCTTCATTTATTCTCGACATAGTAACACCTTCAAATCTAGCCACCAATCGACGGTGCAAGTCAGCTTTTCAAGAACCAACGACTGCATTTGGATTTGAACTTCTCATGTGCTCAATATCGTCGTAGTCTCATCTAGAGCATAGTAAATTGTTTTTTGATGCACTTTGAAGTTCCATTTTCATTATTGTATCATGCATTTAGCAAACAGGAACAGCGAAAAAAATGGATCCACCAAATTTAGAAAAAAAAAAAAAAATGTAGTAGAAAAGGGCTAATGCACATTTATGGAACCTCGGCAAGGGTTAAGAGCAGTTCACAACAGCAGGTAAGCAGGCTTTGCAATATTTATTAGGGACATAAAAATTGGGGAGCTCAAAGAATGATGTAAGCAACCATAACAATTCAGTGGCATGGCCTTGCTTTCCATGGTTCAAAACAAAGGAGAATGATAACAGAAGAACCCAAGCTCCAGGATGAAAACCCAAATTCCATTCTATTAAGCCTAACAATTTTTTTTGAGATTTTAGATATAATCTTTAAATTGTTCCTATGTTAAAAAAAAGGAACTCGAGGCTGTCGGTAGCCGTGGAAATAACAATTACCGGAGGTGATGTAGTTGGTTTTGATGAATTGTAGAGAATAACCAGCAAGCGGCTTTAGGTTGCCAGCGACGACCATGGCAGCCTTCTCCTCCAACTCCGGGAGTTCAAATGGCATCCTTGGAATACTTGAAAGATAATGCCACCAATTAGCATATGAGAAACGTAGAAGAAAGGCATCAATTACTAACCTTAATCAGCAATAGGTCCAAGTAAACAACCATACATGACATTCTTGTAAGGAAGTTGAACCTGCATATATATATGAAAGGAGTACCAACAAAGATGATAAGCTGGGTACACACATGGACACCTATAAAGCATGGCATTGTGCCATGAATAAAACAGTGACATAGTAGGTGCCTGAAATCCATGTGGCCAAATACAATGAGGGGTGGATATATGGAAAAAAAGTAAAAATAAACTGCACGTAATAAGTAGGTTAAGTGCAACACTAATACAAATAGGATATCCAGGGCTGAAAGTTCTATGTTAACTTCTATAGCCAATTTTTCCTAAATGCTACCATAAAATTCTATATTCTATAGATATGAACAATTCATCTTATTCTTTCTTGGATATACACACATGCAAAACTAAAGCACAAATATATTAATCGGCATTTCAGGTTAACCTAAGAACTTTCACAAGGGAAAGATAAGCAAAAAAGAATTATGTATACTTGCTTCACATCAACCGAAGATGACTTCAAGAAAAGGAAATAATGGATCTTCCATATTAGCACAACCATATTGAGGCTGTCCGAGTCCACTGTGTGCAGAAACAATGTTAATTAAAGTATTCTAAAGATTAGCACATACTAACTGGCTAACTCGCAGGTCAAAATGCCAATGCAAACTCTCCATAAGATTAGCACATACTAATTGGCTAACTCATATGTATAGAAACAATGTTACTTGGAGCATACTTTTACTGCAAAATAACTTGGTATATTTGTTCTAGAACAACACAATCATTAAAACAGATGCCTAACTCATATCCAGCACTAAGAAGTTGACATTACAACATTCATTATGACATAACAGTACATGCTGCAACCTCTTATGCGGTAAAATTATTTTTTGGACCAGCTGCATTCATTATCCCACTGCATTAGAACCAGCAGCAGCCTACTTCATAGGATTGCTGCAGGGCGGCTTGCCTGAGCGCGAAGCCTATCAAGTATATAAATTAGTTTTCAAATAGCGATATCCTGGGACTGGTGCTGACCCAAACTCCATCTGTTGCACCGGAGGGAAAACTAATAAGTACACCAAACCAATAATCCTATCCAAAAAGTAGGATTAAAATAGAGAGGAAATTACCACTCATATCTGCATCCTTGATAAGATGTTTTCTGCTGTGGAAGAGCCTTTTACATATGTCTGCTCTCCCCATGGCCTATTTTTTTCTACAAAATAAAAGCCATACTATGGTTACATCATGTATGTTCGTATGAAAACGGTAATAAACACTACCTGTGACCGGTGCCTCCAAAGTACACAAAATAGATAGGTACAAAGAGATGAAAAAAATGACCATTTCACTACTGCCTTCATTACGATGGAACGGGTTAAAAGAGATGACAAAAATCGAATCAACATTGTTCATGATCATTGCCTGCAATACGAACATAGTAAAAGGATTATTTTTTTAGACTGTCTATATTAGGATATTATGAAGCAACTAAAAATAATCCATGTGTAATTTGCCAACACATATGGGAATTTTTTAATATCTTAATCTTAATCTTAATCAACTGAATTTAAAATCAGTGGGGCGGCATAATCCAGACAAGCAAAAAAAAAGCATCCCAAACTTTGAACCGAAAAGTGGTAATGCTCATGTCGCAAGTTAATGGAAACATTGCTTTGCACAAGGTTGCAGGTAAGTGATTTTTTACCTAGGCCGTTAACTTTTCATTACAATTAGATGGATTTATCCAAATAAAAAAAACACTTGCAATGATGTAAGTTTGGACCACTTATTAAGAGAATGTAGAATAGATCCGCTCAATATCACCTGAGCTATATTTAAGTAAAGGAAGAACCAATATGTAAATGCAAATCAATGGTGATAAGCACACACCTTCCATTTCAGGATTTTCACATTCTTTGAGTAAAATCCTTCAGCCATACTGTTTTTTCATAAAATTTGGAACCTGCACATTGGAATCTTTGTTCTCTCAAAGTGAACCATAAAGAAGATTAGAAGACTACTTCTATAGCCTATGGTATATGAAGGTTGTAATCAAATCTCGATTAGAGGGAAAGGAGGTGGCAGCACCATTGGCGATTGACGCTGGTCAGGAGAGGTGATGTGATGAAGGCGCCGCTGCCATTAATTCCAGGGGCACATGGGCATCCTCCACCTCTCGGGACCCGAGAGCGGAAAGGATCAAGGCTGAACAGACGATTAATAAGAGAGAGGGATGAATCTCTTCACCAAGACAGCGGCAGGTACCTAAGGACGCCCGGGAATCCTATGGTTGACGGAGGAGATGAGGATGACCTCGAAGGCAACGCTTCCGCACTGTGCTGGTGGGCTAGGGTTTCATGGAGCACGAACCAAAGGGAGGAGGCAGCATGGGGAGCAAATGACACTTTGGGGGCCCGGTCGCCGCTTGCGCCATGGCGGTGGCGGCCACCGCCCGGTGGCATCGCGCCATGCCGCATGTCGGGGACGCCGTGGCGTTCCGCCAAAGACGATGAGCCAGCGGGGCGCCAGCCTGGCTGCACGCCGGCGAGGACCGAAGAAGAGGAAGTCGGTCGGCGTCGGGCGCCGCCGGGCCGTGCCTCCATCACCATCGCTATCGCCATGGCCTCCGTCCTCATCGCCGCGCGCAGGAGGAGAGCAGAGGAGAGGAGAAGCAAGGGTTAGGGTTAGGTTTGAAACCGCGGGCGGTGACGAGCCGAGGGCGGCAATAAAGGAGGAGGAGGACGGTGTGGGGAGGGGGGAGCAGGGCGCCGCCGCCATGGCTGCTCCGCCGGCCACCGCTAGAGGGCGCCGCCACCACGCCGGCGGGGGCGGCGGCGGAGGCCTCCCGCAACGGTGCGGGATTGGGAGAGACGGAGAGGACGAGTTTTTTTTTTTTTTTTTTTTTTTTTTTTTTACCGGGAAGAGGGGACGGTATATATATGGTCAGTAACAGTGGGAAAAACAAGATCCAGACGTCCAACGCGAGATCAGACGGTCAAAAAAAAATTTGCTACCGTGGACGCGCTCGCCGTGCGTTTGCTCCACAGCCAATTTACTCTTTAAATTCGGGTATGGTTGTTGGCCTACTTGCCTGCGTGCAGTTGGCACAATCAGTGTGCGCTAACCGTCTGCTGGCCTGCGAGCCTTCGACGTGGTCAGGTGTTGGAACGGCCTAGCTATCTGGTTGTTTTAGTTATTTAATGACGTCAAAGAACTGCAATTTGCTTTGTTGGAATGTAAGAGGTTTGAATGATGGAGTTAAACGGGCATCGGTTCGCAATCAAATCATATCATCCGGTGCAACTATCGTCTGTCTACAGGAACTGCAATCAGTGTATGGAGTCGGTGTTTGTTAGTTGAAACAGTTGGTGCAGATTTAGCTGTTAATTCTGCATTCCTTCCCTCTATTGGGGCGAGTGGGGGAATCCTCATTGCTGCATCAGAGCGCTTCTTCTCGATTAGAAATGCAGTCTGTACACAAAACACTGTCTCGGCAACAATTACGATGTTAGCTGACAACAAAAGGTGGACGTTGACAGGGGTATACGGGCCTCAAAGTGATGCTGATAAAATTCTGTTCCTCCAGGAACTTACAGGCCTCCGCACGCAATCCCTACCGGCTTGGTTAGTTTTGGGAGATTTCAACTTAATTTTGTCGACACAAGAGAAGAATAACAATCGAGTGAACCTGCCCATGATAAATAGATTTAAAACTACAATCGACAATCTCCAGCTTGCAAGGATCGAACTGAGGGGCAAGAAATTTACTTGGTGCAACGATCATGACCAGCCAACAATGACTAAAATCGACCATTTTTTTGCTTCGGTGGATTGGTTACCTTGGTTCCCGAGAACTGACCTACGTGCTCTAGCTTCATTGGGTTCAGACCACAACGCCCTTTTTTCTACAAGGAGACCTTTGTCTTGATTTCTATAGAGGATTCCGCTTCGAAAGTCATTGGATCCGAATGCAAGGTTTTATGGAGGTGGTTACTGAAACGTGGAATAGATCTGTTAACACCCAGGATGCTGTCCTTAGACTCCATGTCAAAATGATTCGCATGGCAAAAGAACTTAAAATTTGGAGGAGGAGATCAATGGGAGGGTGGAATATCAGATGGGCTATACTATCTATAACCTTGGCCAACCTAGAGAGAGCACAGGAAGAGAGGACCCTTACTCCGGATGAACTTGCTTTCAAAAAATATCTCAAAACTAAATCTTTAGGAATGGCGGCCATCCAAAAATCACGTGCAAAACAACACTCAAGGCTTACATGGATGCGTAAAGGAGACACCAATACACGTTTTTTCCACTTGCATGCGAGAAATAGAAAGAAGAAAGCATATATAGCTACGCTTAATGGGGTTTCAGGCCAAGTGGTGGCCCAACAAAACAAATTACAGTTAGCGTACGATCATTTCAACAGTCTGTTGGGCACTCCGGATGCAAGGTCCAGGGCCATAAACTGGGAAGAATTAGGCTATCAGCCACACGACCTCGGTGATTTAGATGCCCCAATTACGATCCAAGAGATAGAAGCAGTGATAAAAGGCATGCCAGCAGAAAAGGCTCCTGGGCCTGATGGTTTCATTGGATGTTTCTTCAAAAAATGTTGGCCGGTTGTCAAGGATGATTTGATCCAGGCTATTTCATCCTTCTTCAATAATCAGGCATCAAAATTACACCTAATCAACTCTGCTCACATCACTTTACTGCCCAAGAAACAGGATGCAGCAGCCATCACTGACTACAGGCCGATTAGTCTAATCAATAGTGTGGTGAAAATTATTACAAAGCTGCTTGCAAATCGTCTAGCACCCCACATGAACGATTTGGTGTCTACTGCCCAGAACTCTTTCATCAAAAAAAGATGCATCCATGACAATTTTATATATGCTCAGAGGGTGATTCAGCTGTTGCACAAGAAGAAGGTACCGGCGCTATTCATAAAGCTTGATATTTCCAAAGCTTTCGATTCAGTGGGCTGGAGTTTTTTGCTTGAAGTTCTACAAAACTTGGGATTCAGTACACAATGGAGAGACTGGATCGCTAGCCTTTTGGGATCAGCGTCCTCTAAAATCTTAATAAATGGACAACCGACCAAGGAGATTAAACATGCTAGGGGGCTCAGACAGGGTGATCCACTTTCACCGCTCTTGTTTATTTTGGCAATCGATCCCCTACAGCGTATCATAGAACTCGCAGCCTCTAAAGGACTTTTATCTCCGGTTTTACCAAGGGCGGCCAACCTACGTTGCTCTCTGTATGCTGACGATGCTGCCATTTTTGCATCTCCAAACGGACAAGAGATTGATCATCTCCACAAAATCTTCAAATTCTTTGGGGAATGCTCGGGGCTTAAGGTTAACATCTCAAAAACTGAAATATATCCCATAAGAGTAAACAGCAATACCGTGACTCATCTGCTTCAAAATTTTCCCGGTAAAATATGCACCTTCCCGGGGAAATACCTTGGCCTCCCACTCCACATTCGTCGCCTTCGAAAGATTGATGTCCAGCCTCTCATTGAGAAAATTGGAGCTCGGCTCCCGGGTTGGATGGGCAGATTTCTAACAACGGCCGGTAGGGAAACATTGGTTAAATCGGTTTTATCCTCCCAACCGATCTATCACATGACAGTATTCCAGGAACTCAAGTGGCTAATCAAGAAGATTGATCAGATGAGGAGAAGTTTTCTGTGGAGAGGTGAGACTCCAGATAAAGTGTATGGAGGCCACTCTTTGGTGAATTGGCCTACCTCATGCAGACCAAAAAACAAAGACGGACTGGGAATTCTTGATCTTGAGCGTTTTGCTCGGGCACTACGGCTGCGGTGGCTGTGGTTTCGTTGGCGTCACAAGGATAGAGCGTGGAACAAATTGGAAGTACCATGTGACATGAAAGATAGAGACTTGTTTGCAGCCTCAACTATTGTAACAATTGGTGATGGAAAGACAGCTGAATTTTGGACATCATCATGGGCAAACGGAAGAACACCAAAGACTTTGGCTCCAAACCTGTTTAAAAAGGCAAAAAGGAAGAAAATTTCATTTCAAAAGGCATTACAAGATAACAAATGGGTAGCACACATCACACCGATCTCGACGGTCGAGGAATTGCATGAATATGTGGCCCTATGGGAAGAGGTCCACTTGGTGCAAATGGATTCCAACAGAGATGATTCAATTCGGTGGTGTTGGACTGCAGATGGCGAATACACATCCAAAAGCGCGTATATCATCCAGTTTGAAGGCTCTTATGGCAAGTTAAGATTAACGCCCATCTGGAAAGCCAAGGCTGAGCCCAAATGCAGATTCTTTGCATGGACTCTTCTTCACAGGAAAATCTTAACAGCAAACAATTTGATGAAACGGAATTGGCAACACAACCCGATATGCAAACTTTGTGGAACCGACCAAGAGACCCCGACGCATTTGTGCAAGAACTATAATTTCACAAATCAAGTTTGGTCTATTCTGAGAGGATGGTTTGGGTTATCCATCTTGGACACAGTCAACCCGAACGGCTCCATGCATAAATATTGGAGAAGATGTCGGGCTAAGATCGATAGAGCAAACAGGAGAAAATTTGATGGTCTTATGATCTATTTTTGGTGGAACATTTGGAAGGAGAGAAATAGAAGAACTTTTCAAGGAAAAAGTTTACAGCCGACAGAAGTAGCATTTTTGTGTAAGGAGGATTTCGATCAATTTCAGCGGGCTCCAAGAACAAATGGAGAGAGTAATAATCAGTAGTAGTTCGGGTTTTTTTTATCTTTTTTTGTCCTCTTCTTATCCTTTTTAGTAGTAGCAGTAGTAAAAGTGGAGTGGTGGTGGGAGTTTCAGTGGTTATGGTTGTAAACTCTCTTTTTTTCTTTTATTCGTCTAATAAAAATCGGCAAAAGCTTTTTGCCACCTTTCAAAAAAAAGTGCTCACAACGCACCCCTATGAATACATGCACACTCACCCTACCCTATGAACATCTTCGAAAAATTCGCTGACAAATCCTCAAGATTGGCGAAGACACCACTGCCACGTCGGTGTTGACAGAAACGTCATCTACCACTAAATCTTGGAATGATCGCTTCCATGGAGTCAAAACCACCTGAGGTGCTACTGAGCACAGCACTAGCCTGCATTTTAGTGGGAGGCACGGTGCCTGCCAGCATGGCCTACTAAAGGCCCAACACACCCCATTCCACCTTAACCTTAACTTTCATTCCACATTCCCATGCCGCACTTGGCCCGTGCGCTCCCGACTTCGCTTGGTGAACTCGCCTCCTCCTTGCCCCCCAAACCACCTGTTGCCTCCTTTTTTTCCATCCACGCCCACACCACTGATAGCGGCCACCTCCTCCTCGCCCCCCCCCGGGCACCACACGTCACATGCTCGTCTTCCATGGTCCTCGAGCTGGTCCGACTCGTTGGTCGTGGGCGTCGTTTTCGAACAAGCCTGGCACGAAAAAATGGCCCGAAAGGTTATGCCTAGGCCGATGGCCAGGAACGAAACCCAGCTCGGCCTCGGCCTAGTGGCACGCCAAGTCGTGCCTGGGCCTGGCCGGTGCCAACAGGCTGTGCTTTCAACGGACCCGTGTGCTGGCGGTGTCAGGCGGTCTATTTGCACATCCACGGTAGTACTATATATATAATTCTAATATTGTTCAACCATGTACTAATTTGTAGGACTTGATGGTAAGAGACAAAAATATTTGACTTGCAACAAAACTAGAACCATGGCAAATTGTTGGAAACTGCCGTGTTGGTCACTTGTTTGAGTGGACGTCTCCCCACTAACAAGAGATAAAGAGAGGCATTGGTGGTAACGATCGCCGTCTTGAGTTAGGTATCAGCTATATATATCACGTGTGTTTCTCGTCTGTGCACTTGTGAAGTGAAGGAGACGCGGATATAGGCCATGTGATGATGTGCTTTGAATCGTCATTGTCGATCTCTTCCACTATATATATACGCATCGACTCGAAATGACACTGCCAGCAGCCCAGCATCGCCACCGATCAAATGGTGATCCTCTATATAAAGCTCGGCTAAGTGGCACTCCATGCACCAGGTGCTGTGCATGCTCTAGTGTCGTCTAGCTCGTTCCACTGCACTCCCCTCCTCTCCAGAGTTGCCGACTTGCTGTAGCGTCTTGGGGTTCGGATCTCTTCTTGCCGGACGACCAAATAATCGTGGCACACTATCGATGGCAGAGGCAACAATCATGGCGTCGGCCGTGGCGCGGTCATCTTTGCTCCTTGCCGCGATTGTCTTCTTTGCCATCCTTCTTCACTCGCCCGCGGCGGCGGGGGGCACACGTGGAGAGCCAGGCTGGCGCTGCTGGAGTTCAAGCGCCGGCTGCAGCCTGCAGGACGTGGACCGGCACCTCTCAACCTGGGACGCCACGGCCAGCGCGGACCCCTGCGGGTGGGTCGGCGTTGCCTGCTCCAGCAACAGCGAGGTGACCGGTCTCACGCTCCATGGGCTCAACCTCCACGGCGAGATCTCCGCCGCCATCTGCGCACTCCCGCGCCTCGCCATCCTCAACGTGTCTAGCAACATGCTCACGGGCGGCGTCCCCGTAGGCCTCCCCGCCTGTCGCTTGCTGGTGGTCCTCGATCTCAGTGACAACCTGCTCTACGGCTCCATCCCGCCGGAGCTCGGCCAGCTGAATAACATAAGAGTGATTAACCTGTCTCGGAACATCCTCGATGGTACCATTCCGCCTGAGCTCAGCCAGATGAGTCACATAAGAGTGATTGACCTGTCTTGGAACAGACTCAACGGCTGCATTCCGCCAGAGCTCAATCAGCTGAGTCGCATAAGGGTGATTGACCTGTCCAAGAACAATCTCAACGGCACCATTCCGCCGAGCTCGGCCAATTGAGTTACATAAGAGTGATTGACCTATCTCTCAACAACCTCAACGACACCATTCCGCCCGAGCTCGGCCAGCTGAGTACCATAAGGGTGATCGACCTATCCGCGAACTACTTCAATGGCATCATTCCGCCCGAGCTCGGCCAGTTGAGTACCATAAGGGTGATCGACCTGTCCGCGAACTACTTCAATGGCATTATTCCGTCGGAGCTCACCTAACTGAGCAACAAAAGGAATGGCAACCTCACTGGCACCATTCCGATAGGGTTTCAGAACCTGACGGGCTTGGAGTACTTGGACCTCTCTGACAACCATTGCTGGGGGCCAACGCTAGCAACCTCACAGTGGTCAACTTGTCAGGAAACCAGCTAACGGGGAGCATCCCTCCTCACCTATGCAAGCACCAGAAACTTGTATCCTTGAGCCTCGGCTCGAACCGCCTCATCGGTAACGTCCCACCAGGAGTGGTGGCCTGCACTTCTTTGAAGAAGCTCTCGTTGTCGGATAACCTGCTGACAGGAAGAAGCCTACTCCTCGATCTGCTACCGATGCAAAATCTGCGGTTGCTTGAAGTTGATCACAACCGCTTCTCCGGACCGATACCGCTTGAGATCGACAGCTTGAGGAGCATAGAGTGGCTAAATCTGTCAAGCAATTTCTTTGTTGGACAGATCCCTGCTAGCATCGGCAACCTGACAGAACTCAAGGAGTTAAACATTTCGTTGAACCAGCTCAGTGGACCGATTCCTCGGGAGCTAGCACGGTGTACAAATCTTTCAATTCTTGATCTCAGCAGAAACTCCCTCATCGGAGAAATTCCACAGGAGATCGGTGCACTAGCAAACCTGGAGGCGCTGATTCTGTCTGAAAACTATCTGACTGGCACCATTCCAAGGGGATTGTCTCCTCGTCTCAGTGAGTTGCAGATCGGAGGCAACCATCTATCTGGACATTATCTGGACATATACCCGTTGAATTTGGCCAACTGAGTGGCCTACAAGGTACTCTGAACCTCAGCCACAACATGCTGTCAGGTGAGATCCCAACACAACTAGGGAATTTGGTGTTGCTGAATTCCCTATACTTGAACAATAATGAGCTTCAAGGAGAAATTCCCTCGTCATTCGGTAACCTTGTTAGCCTGATCGACTGTGACCTGTCTTACAACAATCTCGTCGGGCTGATCCCACCACACCTGGGAAATTTGGACGCCTTGGAGTTACTGCGCTTGAACAATAATGAGCTTGAAGGAGCAATTCCATAATCATTCATTATCCTTCCCTGACTGATCATGCTAGAGTGCAACAGGTCTTGCAACAATCTTGTAGACCACCTCTCCCATAAAACTACATGAGCGGAAGATGTCCAAAGTATGCATCGTTGATATAATTAGTCCCCATCTGGTTATTAACATCTGTTGTGTATGTATGAATCGTGGTTTGGGTGCAGTGATGCAATCGCATTGGTTTTCTCTTGTCTCCACTTTTTTTTCCCAACTTTTCTTGTCTCCACTCTCCAATTGCTGAAGGAGCACGCACTGCCTGCCTTTCTGTTGTGATGACTCTGATGGGCCTGACTGGTAACGCTACGTGGGTTCCAAACTTCACACATTGGCTCTGCAGCCCATGGGCTCAAGGCCCAATCGTCCATGGGCTCAGTGTGTTGTGGTTGCTTGCTTGATACGTGGTATGTTTAACTTGTGCTTCTTGAAGCTACTACGATTGAATGACAAAGAGCTTGAAGGGGGAATCCCAAACTCATTTACCAATCTTACTGAACTGCTAGAGTGCAGTCTGTCTTCTAGCAATCTTATTGGACCGCTCCCATAAACTTCTTGAGCGGAAGATGTCCTAACTACAGTGTTGCTATACTTAGTCTCAATCCGGTTGGCATCTGTTAGGACATGTATCAATAATTGTGGTTGCTGGGTGCAGTGATGCAATAATCTTTTTTAACCGTGATGCAATCGCATTGGTTTTCTCTTGCCTCCACTCTAAAATTGCCTTTAAAAAAAAAAAAAAACTTCTCTTGTCTTCACTCTCCAATTGCTGAAGAAGCACCGCCTGCCTTTCTACTGTGATACTCCCTAACTCTGATGGGCTTTTTTTTTTTAAAAAAAAAAAACTCTGATGGACCTGACCGGTTACGTGACGTGAATTTCACTCTCTTGGAATCTGAAGCTCCCAGTCTCGGCCCAGGTCTGTGGACAGAGAACGGCCCGTGCATTTGCTCGCTACAATGACAAATTGGCCCTACGGCCCATAGGCTGATGAGTCGCTTTATTTGGGCGGAAGTGTTTGGGTTAGTACAATACAGGACTGTGTTGTGCTTGCTTGATTGATACATGTATGTTTAACTTCACGCATACGCATGGTCTCTCCATTTCCTTCGGTTGCTCAAATATATGCTGCTGCTACTAATACTAAAATTACTGCTCATAAATTGTAAAAAGAAAATTTGGCAGTGTATCATCTAGTGGCAAAAGGGGCGACATCATGTCGACGACATAACATAATTAAAAGCTAACTTTGACCAGTGATTTCTATATTATTGAAATATTCACGAAGCATGTAAAAAAATGGTAGTAATACTACAAAGCGTTGAGCAAAAGATGTATTTGAAAACATTATGATGCCCAAACTTAACACCTCAAACTTCCTTTTGAGCATGTCCCACGGTGTCCCTCAAATCAGGTCTCTACTTTTGGCTTGAGCGCTCCCCTACTTTCATAAGCATATTTTAATTTTTTTTGGCTAAACTACTACTGTCTCTCCTTTTTACCAAGTATGCTATTTATTTGACACAAAAACTACTAAAAATTATTAGTGTTCATACAAATTAACTATATTTTGGTTTTACTTAACTTCGAATACAAAATATATAATACAAAATTTAGACAATATAGCTTATCACATCACATATTCATCACACGTCATGTCTACAACCAACATATAACACATGTACAATGTTGAATTATCCCTTCCAATGCCATCACCTCTACTGCATCACTACACTTACCTCTTTACATCCATTTGATTGAAATATCCTTAAAGCCAAATACAACACACAAAAAGTTTGTCACATTGTTGCTTCATCACTAACAATGGTAAAGATGTATATATATGATGGCCGCGAACGAAGGTCAAAATGAGTGTTGACTTGTTAATGTTTAAACTTATAGTTGACTCTCTCTATCAAGTTTTCTTGCAGTCATACCGACATTCCAAAGCATAATTTGTTTTGGTGTTCAATGCACCAACTCTAGTTATCACCTACATATATGTACGAGGGGATATGCGGAGCGGCTTCATTGTGGGAGCGCTTATGTGTGGCGGCAGGCGTAAAATGAAGAAAAATAGTAGGGGCATGTCATTGATTTGAGGGTAAGGCAAGTGAGAGCTAAAGTAGGAGCCCTCATCGAGTTGCTCTATGGAATAGGCTAAAATGGATTTTGGAGAGAGGAAGCTGTGTGCAAATTGTAAGAATAAAAAGGTTAAGAACTAAATAACAAACCAAAATTTGTAAATTAGTCTACAAGTATATATACTAGCCAACTATATTACTAAGCAGGAAACATATAATATCAAAAAAGAGCTGATCCTTTACCACTTTATAAATTAGTCATTAGTCAATACATGAATGTGTGCTCCTTATTTAAGTGGCGAGTTCCTTTAACTAAGACTCGTAATTGGTCCCGGCAGGGTGCTACAAACACAAAGCTAAACCTTAGAGTTAACAACCAACATCAGCAGCACACCAATAAGATAGCTTCCCTCCAGTTTAATTTTAAACTCCATGGACCCAGCAGGCAGCCACTGGTTCCCCGAAACGTGTCCCAGAGCAGCCAACCAGAACTGGACAAGTGGCGCGAGACCACCAGGAGACTGTACACGTCCCACTTGTCACATTAGTTAAACGCAGCTACACAATTACAGACGATTAGACTAATCGAGTGTGCATGTTTAGCCTGCTGGCCCCGGATCTGCTCACGGATTAAACAACGTTATTACTCATGATGCCACTCATGCATGCATGGGTGCACGAGCTAGCTGCTCCTCCCTCTAGGATCTAATCTAGAATTAGGCGCAGGCTTTCGAGCTAACTTTTTTTCCATCAACGAAAAGCAATTGTTTACTCCTCATCCACTCTCCTGGCCTCTCCTCCTCCGGCAAAGTCACTGCGCCTCCGGCTACGCGTCGCCGGGGCGCCCATCTCGACCGTTGGCCGGGTGCCCCGGCGACAATGCTTTGCCGTGGATTTGCATCAGAAGGCAGGCCACGCAGAGGCGAGAAAGGGGTTAATAATAATGCTGAGGCCCTAGGTGGATTAGGGCTAGTGTCTAGCTAGATAGTCATTAATTAGCTAGGTGCTGTTAGGGCTTATCAGTTTATGCCCTAATGGCGATGGCCCCAATACCATGCTATGCTACTCCTGCTGCAACCTCGTGGTCATGGGTAAGTGAGAGAGTGTACGAGAATCCGCATCTCCAGCTTTTGGATAGCGTTCTTTGCATGAGGCCGGCGATCTTTACAATGTCTATCTTGTACGGACAAATGCCACTTGTCAAATTAGTTTTCACTCCCTCTTCTTCATCAAAAGTTTCATCCATTGGAGTTGTAGGATTGGATTTTGTTTTAATTTCCTGCAGTGCTCTGTTGATATACTACTAGAATAAGATGCCACGAATTAAAATTATCTACGGCGCATCTTTGTTTGATTTGACGCTATCATGCCTGCCTCATCTTTTGAAGCATTTCGGTTAGGTGCGATGTGATGGCTGTACACTAATATGTGAAGATCAATCCGGATATGACATAACTATATCCTTGTCATATTACCGCTTTAGTTTTCCTTGTGTGTTGCCAAATAAGTTCTCCTTGTGTGTTGCCACTAGGCAGGTACAGGTGTTGTTGTCGTTGTTTTTTTTTTTTTTTTGGAAAGAAAGGTATAGGTGTTGTTAATATATATTACCTCTAGTCTAGCTAGTAACAAAAAAAGTGAAGCATATTTGATGTTTTCTGAAATCGACCAGTTTAAATTTTGAATATAACTTGCTTTTTTTTAGTAGAGTTTTACTGTCTTGGGAAAAACTTTCACAGAAGTATAGCTTTGATATACTTTATGCATGTAGTAGTAGTATAGATGAGAACCTATGAATAGGGTTTGCTACCTAGTAGTAGTAGCTATTACTTATTCTTTTGCAATTGATAAAGTGCTTGGAGATTTGTGAGATGGACCTCTTTACAAGAAAAGTGGCACTCCTACACCTTGCATGCACATTCATGTGTGATCATAAACAAATGAAAAGAGAACCTAACATCACCTGAAACAATATCTTACACAAGAAGCTAGCAGCTAGAGTTTGATAGCACTCACAAGTGTCAAGTTATAACTAATTAAGACCGTTAAGATGCTGCTGCATGCAAACCTGAAGGCTTAATTTTCTATGGCAGTGTTAGGTTCAGATCCAAATGCAGTCCACTATAGCCCTACACTTTCAGTGTTACTGTCTGGTTATTAGTTATAGTTGTATTATTCATGTTTACTTGAACTAATGCTGGAGGGCGGTGGCGATGCAAAGGCTGAAAGGCACGAGCACGAATTCAAAGATAGCATATACACCCACACCGGAATTCAGCGCCATTGTTTTCGTTCCATTCTCTTAGAGTTGAGACGATCAGATGAGCTAATTGAATTACAGCTCATGAAGTTTCCATCCAATAAATATCACCGTCATCAGGTCATAAAACCATATATTTTTTTATGAATTTACATTTTGTTTTGAGAGTTAGGTCATAAAACCATTTACAATTTTTTTAAATGATGACATGTAAATTCATCCTAAGTCAAACTATTCTAAGCTTAACAATTTTTCTTTAAAAAAAAAACTAGCTCCGTCCTTCGTTGTGCAACTTTATGTTTGAACTAATTTAAAAGAAAATAACATCAACATTTATATCGCTAAATATATTTACTATAAAATATATATCATAATAATTAATCTAATAATCTTTATTGTCACAATAAATATTGGTATGTATTTTTGTAGATCTGGTTAAATTTGAAATTTTACGGTACAAAAATTTATTGTTTTTGAATCAGTTACATTTTTTTGAAAGAATAATGCACACTCTTGAGACAAAACTACACATAAATAAAATTCATTTTCATATTCTCAACCTAAATATTTATATTCAAAGGTTCAAATGTCTAAGAATATATCCAAAATGACCAGCTCTATATGGTTAAATGAAGCATATATTTTATTAGATGGAAAAATGGGTGGTACACTTACAACTATTTCCTTGTAACTGCATGCATATGGTAGTTTTGTTTCTAAGAAATTAAGTTAATCACCGGCCGGGTACATATAGCTTCTGTTCTTTGCAAGGTTCACTCACTGCTGTAATATGTTTGTATTGAGGAATCACTGCAACTACTTGGCAACAAAATCACAAGCCGGGTGTGACGTCAAGATTATTGTATCATCAGCTTGATGTAATTGTCTTGACATCAACAAAACAACAACTTTCTTTAATGAAAAAAAAAAAAACTTACAACAAAAAAGACGGTGAAAAGGGATGTTACACGCGTAGTTTTCACTCAGATTCACCATATCCCAAAACGTTAGCCGTACGTACGTACTATGGGCTAGTAAATCCCATATTGACTCATTTTTACGGTTCCACTTCCTCCCTGTCCTCTGCACGTACAACTTACAGGATGCAAGTGACATTATAATGGTGGTACGCACCAGATCGGCTTCTGTTCAGTGATGTCAAATAGGGGCAGGCAGCAGCCTCATTCTCACCTCACTTGGCACTTGCTCCAGTGGAGTGTACTGATGCTACCACTTCTTTCATTAATAAAAACAATACAGGTCTATATTTATCCTTACTATTAGTTTGTTACCAAATGTACACAAAAGAGGGTCAAGTTTTATGACTGAAAATAATTAGTACATTATGAAGATAGAGAGATTCCAAGATGAATCAAATAATAACTATTGCTATCATAAATATTTATTTTTTATATAAATTCAGTAAAATTTAAAATTGATTAACATAATGTTACGCTAAAATCACTCCCTTTTTTTATTGAAATGAGCTAGTTCTAGTCATAGTAAGTGGCACAGGGGAAAGAAGTGGTGTGGGAGCCATCATTGGCCAAAGGACTCAAGCTCCATAAGTGTCTGGCCCCAGCAGCCAGCCTGTGGCGTGTACAAGATAGATGGAGAGGCCCGAGCAGTACTCACGTCTCACCGGGGTTTTGCCTTTGCCCTCAATAAAATTCATTGCCTAGCTCTCACGTCCAAAACCTATGAAGCCATGGATAAACCCGGTGATATCACAAAGGATGCGATCTAGTGATCTGAGTTTAGTTGTAGGCTTATTTGTATACGAGTGGATGTGAGTATGTACGGTAAGTGTGGGTTTGCACATGAACAGATTGTACCGTTGCTGCACCAAGATGAAAGGCATCAAAAAAAAAAAGGAGAGGCCAGGCATTGCTTGATCATGATCGAAGGAGGGGACGTGAAAAACGCGCCAACACCTGTTTAGGTGGCGTGATCTCAAAAAAAAAAAAATTGATCGAAGGAGGGGACAGATGCATTCAAGCAGCTAGGCAGGCGTACACAGTCACTGTTTGATCCAACCACAGCGGCATCTTTTCTTGCCGGGCCGGAGGAGAAAAACATGTGCTGCTGTCTGACGTGGCAACGATGGTACACAACTGATGATGTTCTTTCCAGGGTAGGGTACCATTGTACTGTTCAGTTACAGGATGCAATGTTCACAAAAATAGTGTATTCTTAGGTAGAATGCAGAGTGAGCGGCTGAGCATCGCGCTGCTCCTCTGTTACAAGCAGGGTTATGTTGAAGATCTGAAGTCGTTTAAGATACATTTAAGATACACCCTAAATCTATTTCAGAATGTAGGTCGTTTTCATCTTGTACTAGTTAGGGCAGTCCCAACGCGGCACTGTTGCTCGCGTTTATAGCATTGATGAGCCTGCAAAGTAAATGCAAAATCCGACGTGGCGTCCTAATAAATGAAGAGAGAGAGGCAAATTCGTAGATGTCGTTTCTTCAGAAGAAACGAGGTCTTCCTCGCACCGAGGCAGCGAGAAACCGCCGAAATCGACGTTGGGAAGAAACGACCTAGGTCCATGGAATTAATTGCTCGTGCCTGCTTTCGTGCTCGCCGCGCCTGGTGGTGCTCGCCGGCCGCGCCCGCGTCTCGCTGACCGCGTTCGCCCCGCTCGCGTCCGCGCGGACGCCAGCGCCGCTCGCCTTCGCCGGCGCGGCGTGCGTCGCGTCGCCCGCGCGGCGCTTCGCCAGGGGCTGCTTTCGCCGCGTCCGCCGTAACCGCGCCAAGCCGCTTCGCCACCCGAGCCGTGCACGCTGCGGCGCCGCCATGGCCGCGCCCGCTCGCGCCGCGGCTAACCGTCCGCCGCGAGGGCTCGCCGCTACAAGACGCCGGTGGCCGCTTCCTCAAGCGCGCCAGCCGGCCCGCCGGCGCGCCTCGAGCAGCTTCTTCTCTGGGCCGCCGCGCCGGATGCCGAAACCGCCCCCGTTCGTGCAAGAGAGCAGCCGCGTCGCGCTCGGACGAGGAGAGAGAGTTCGCAATTACTCCACGAAGACACGGGCGTTGGGGATATGATTTCTATAGATGACGTTTTGCTGATGTAACCGTCTTGGACTTTGTGTCGCATTGGGACTGCCCTTATTAAGCTTCGACAATATAACTAGATTTTGATATATACTATACAAAATACATTATCAAAACATATTTCAGGGAAGAATGAGACTAATAATTAGATGTTCGTCTATTTTTTTTCTGTAATTTTGATTAAAGTTAATTTTGATTAAAAATTTGAAAATTTGACTTAGAACAAAACTAAAAATTGACCTACATTTTTTATACTCCAAACATATGTCTTTTGGTGGGACCACAGGAAAAAGTAGATAATAATACTGTGTGCGTGGTTGCAAGCAGAGTGTGCAAGTGTGCCCCAGAAACTGCAAACAATCCCACCACCAAATTAAATTAAAGATGCCCCTCTTTTTTGCAAAACGGAATAAAAACTGTATCTTGAATATTTCCGCCACTTCACTTAGGCCTGGTTTAGATGGCTAAAATTTCTAACAGTTTTTTAACTCTCTCTCCATCACATCACATTAAATACACCAAAAGACATATGTTCGGAGCAGTAAATGTAGGTAAAAAAATAACTAATTACACAGTTTAGATGTACATTGCGAGACGATTCTTTTGAGCCTAGTTAGTCCATGATTGGATAAAGTTTTCCACAAACAAACGAAAAGCATCTTCTACAAGATACAAATTCTAACTTGTTAACTTTTTTTTCCACCAACTAAACAGGGCCTTAGTGAGAACACGTACATATAATGCTGGAGTACGTGTGGAAGCTCATTTAGCAACTCAATTAGCACTAGTTGTTATTGTTTACAGTTACACAATCTTAGATTCGATATCCAATGAATTACATATACAGAGACTATGTGGCCGGCCAGCTGTACTATTCTGAAACAAAATAGTTGAAAGCAGAAAAAGTGCACTGTACTAGATTATTCCCCACTTCCTTGTCCAATTCCCTCTGGATTAAACAATTACCCTTCTGATCAAGTTCTTTCAGCGTCGCCAGTAGTACTCCAAAATCTCTATATATGGTCCCCAGAAAAACCAGCCGAGATACTACTGCTTCTTCCACATGCTCCAGTAGAGACCTTAACACACTTCTAAGACTTTCTTGTCCCAAATAGACAGATCCTAATACTATTTCATATTATAGTGTCCCCTACATACCAAAAAAAAATTTATAAAATATTTCTTCTTCCATGGTCCCATAGACATGAAGCTACAAAAGATTTGAGGAAATACTACTGATAAGCAAGTGTGCATGTACAGGTATCATATATATTGTCGTATTATTTGACCGGACCTGATCCGCCGTTGTGCATTTTTATATATAATCAGGCCAATTGACTTCCAAATACATATATATGCATATCAGAGAGTACATATCTGATAGATTTGGTATAAGGAAAAGAAGAAAAGCGAGCAATTTTAAAATGACCATAAGATGGGCACCCCACTTTATCCCCTCTCTCCTGAACCATCCGTTTCATAGCGCAGCAGGGGAATAATCAAACGGCAGCAAACCAATGGCATGCATCTGCTGTCGTCTAGCTATACCAAGCAATAACCAAATTAAATACAGTACAAATAGAAACATTGAAGAATATCGACCTATTTTGATTGAAAAAGAAGAATACTGTGCATGAGAAAGTGACTTGTCACAAACATGCATGAGTAGTCATCAAGACCATTATACTCCCTCCGTCCCAAATAGAAGTCGTTTTGGGGTGCGTCTTGCGGTCAAACTTTCTCAACTTTGACTAGGTTTGTAGAAAAATACGTGCAACATTTATATCTCCAGATAAATTTATTAAAAACTAGGCGTAAAGATCTTTTCAATGATACTAATTACTTAGCATAAATATTTATATATTTTAATATATAATTGCCGGCAGTTTGAAAACGTTGACTTCCGAAGAAGCGAGAATGACATCTATTTAGGGGACGGAGGGAGTATACTTTTGCGCAATGCATGCACCATGTGTACTGAAGATATATTGTAGATAAGCTAAGGTAGGTATAGGTGTAGTACACACATGAAATGAGCAAAGTGTAGCACAATCAAGGGTGGCATGCATGCAAGAAGCTTGTAACATGGCTATGGAAGAAAGCTGAGGTTATGTTTTTTTCTTCTCTCTCTCTCACACACACACAAGGTCATCAGAGCCTTTGTTAGGACAATAATTGGATCTTGTTGGAAGCAATGACTTGATGCCGACCCAGAGAGATATGTAGGTGTGTGGGGGATGGGGATTGGGGGGAAAAGGCAAGCCATGTGCAATGACAACCACAAAAGGACATCACACTCTCAAAAAAAAAAAAAAAAACATTGGCACCTTTTTCTTCCTCTTCTAATAACTCGATCAGGAGATGAGATCATGTGCAAGAACACGACACATGAGCTAGAGTGACCGAAACTCAACTCAACTGAGCTGAGCAATCTTTGTGTGTGGGTGTTATAGCGACGTGTTTACTGTGATGTACTACGTGTTTCCTCTAAGCACACATCTCTCTGTGCATTACCACGCTGTCTGAGTCGCTTTCGGTTACTAGCAGCAGTAATTTGCATAATTGCAAAGCAGTCGATCAGTAGTACATGTCTAGTGTACGTGTTGTTGCTAGTGAATTGAATTGTGAAATTCTCATGAAAAGAAGGAACGATGGAAGGAGCTGGTAGCACAAGAAAATGGTAGCAACTGTACTACCACCAGGTTTATATATCGTGCATTACTAAATCATCAGAGTACAGAGAGACGAATAAAAGGTGGCAACTTGTTTCAGGGGAAAAAGGCTCCGTCTTTTACTGATTTTCTGAACGAGAAAAAGAGCAAAATAAAGTGGTGGCATGCATGCCAAATGATGCGTCAAGCAAGCAGGCATGCACGCATGAACACCGTGCTTTAATTTTCTTCCGCTTGCATGCTTTGGGGCGATCAGAGAGATTCAGGGGAGTAGGCCAGGGTCAAATAATTCGCAGCGCGGAACATGCTACAACTACAACCTCTATTTTTTTCAATATAGTATTCCCTCTACTCCAAATTATAAAATGCTTTTTAACTCTTTTAGATGCATAGACATACAATATGTTTAGATACAGAGTAATTTTATAAACCTGTTTAGATCTCGACTGCTGAAAATTATCACTATGTTTGGATGCTAATTAGAAGGACCAAACATGGACTGATTTTAAAACTAAATGCATATAAGCGGAGACTAATTGGTGAGATAAATCTCCTAATTAATCCATAATTAGTCCACTTTTAGGATTAATAGATAGGATTAATCATAGGCTAATTAGCTAGGATTAATAGATTCATCTCAACAATTAGCCAGTCGCTCGTTACACAATTGTTTCAAAATTAATTCATGTATTAGAAAGAATTTTCAGGATGAGTTGTAATTAGCATAATTACCTTGTAACATAATGCTAATTTTTAGGATGATGGATCTAAACAGCCCTCTAAGTATATGTTTAGAAAGAATTGCTCTACTGTTAATATTATCTGTATGACAGTTAGCAGCAGCATAGCACCGCAGTAGTGTTCTTGAATTCTGAAAATAATGTTCAGTTACTACTACCTAGTACAATCCTACTATACCTAGCCGCATGCATGAACATTATCCTCTACGGCCGGCCTCCCTTGCTGCTTTATTATCTTTGCACTGATCAAAAGTTTTCTTCGTACCCTCTACCTTTATCTTTACCACTACCTTTTATATTTTTCGAGAAAATAAAAAGAGGTAGGAGAAAAGCACAGTAGCTTTATCCCTCTTCATCACATGATCCGTGATTTTGTTATTCCTTATAGTCATATATACATATATATATTTATGTATATACAGTAAGCTGGAGGACAACTACTTGTAGTAGCTAGGTAGCCAAGCCATGGTATCGTCTATCGAGTTCAGAGTACCAGATGGACACTGTGGAACAGCACGAGGTAGCATAGCAATAGCATGGCCTGGACTGCTGGACAGGTACATGATCGAATTGAAGAGAGATCAGTGTCCGTTCGTCCCGGCCAGTGTTCACTTTTCAGACAGCCGGGGAGAACCACTGACGCGCGCAGCTGGCATGCAAGCAAGCAGACACGCGCTACGGCCATGGCCATTGACGCATGCATACAGATGCAGTACAGCGGCTTCAGGCAGGCTTCCTTCCAGCACCAGCACGCAGCCGCGGCGTCCTACCCAATGCTGCTGCTGGGCTGCTGGCCTGCCGCTGGCTTGGCTGCCAGCCATTACAGGTACAGGGCCGCGACCGCGACGACGTTCTCGTTTCAGACTTTCAGGCACGAGGATTCAGGAAGAAATGGCAATGGGGCACTTTGCATTTGGAGAGCACGCACTGCCCTCACTGCCCTGCCGTCCCTCGGCAGGCCGGCCGGCCGCCACCAGACCGCGAAAGGTGCTCATAAATGGCGGCGCTCCTGGAGGCCGGCTGTGGACGAACGAACACGAGCCCTACCAACCGGCAGTAAAAAAGGCCGGGGCCATTTTTGATCGAAACGAAACGAAACGAAACGGATGGGTTTGGTTGGTATGGGTACGCCCACAGCCTGAAGATATGATAGATGTTCATGCATGCATGGCCAGGAGTAGATCCAAGCTTTCGATCCGGTATAAATTAGGTACGTCGTCGTCGTCGTTTCCTGGCCCATTTCTAGTGAGTATAGTATACTAGTAATGTCGTTGCAGACAACGATCGATCGAGCGAGCCAAACGATGTTTCAAATTATGCATGCATGGCGTTTGAAGCAGTGTGTTGTCCATGTGGGCACATTTCCGATCAACGGCCAGTGGTTCTTCTGCCAAAGGTATTTATTTATTTTGAACAAAAGTAAATACTATGTAATTTGTATCTGGTTGTGATAAACTTTTTTTAAAACTACGGTATACATGTGACATTTGAAACTGTTTTTTTTTTTTTTTTGTGAACCGACTTTTAAACTTTTGATATCTTACCGTGCATGGTGTTGGGAGAAAATAGGCATTCGGTGGAACAATAATCTCATCATATATCCAAGGGTGGCACATGCAAGATGACAAGAAAACATTCCATTCTTCATGGAACCGGTGGTCATTGCAGCTTTGTGATCGATTTCAACAATGGTCAAAAATTAATAAATCTATTAGAACGTTATAGTATGTATGACTTTTTTGTAACCCTAACTTTGACCATGTACTTATCTTATTCATTTGTTTCAAAAGTCAATTTTAAGTTTTACAAAATATTAAAAAGGAGAGCTTTTTTTGACACTATATAAGCTTTTATTGTCATTTTTAACCTTTTGACCACTTTATTGACACATGCAAATATAGTTAAAGAATAATATAAATTTAACTATGCTTCCACAATTTTGTTGCTGAATAATATAAATGGTCAAATTTGTGGTAAAAAAAGTGAAATGATCTGTAATTTGAAACGTCGGACTAATATATTTCTTCATAAGTCAAAGATGAGATGACTTGACTTACCACGACAAATGGAAATACGCTATACCTTAATAGTACGAAGGGGTTGTTTACTTCCCATACACAATCCAAAAAGTTGCTACAATCCTGTCACATCAAATCTCTTAACTCATATATGGAGTGTTGCGTAGGCAAACAAAATGAGTAATTTCACGGTTTGGTTGAAAAAAATGCGACAAGAATCATTTGAGGCTAGTTAGCCCATGGTAGGACAATAATTACCAAATACAAACGAAAAGTGGTACATTAGTTAATAGAACAATAATTACCAAATACCATCCATGGTGGAGCATCTAGAGGGGCCAGCTAGCCTTCCTGCCACCGAAGGAGAGGATATGCTTCATGGCACTGTAGGCACATTTGAATGCAGTGTTTTTTTTTTTTTTTTCTACTCCTCCATCTCAAATTATAAATTAACGACTTTTTTGGCTCCAAGTTTGACCATTCGCCTTATTCAAAAAATTTGCAAAAATATAGTCAAATTTAAGTCATTCTTTATGAACTTTTATTAATAAAGAAAGTCACAAAAAAAAGTGATATTTTATATAATTTTTTTGAATAAGGCAGTGATCAAACTTGTTATATAAAAAAGTCAAACGACATATAATTTAGGATGGAGGGAGGATTTACTTCTTGCAGTGCAGCAGTGGCAGTACGTGGGTAACGCAAACCCGTACGTACGACTACATAGGAGTATAGTAGTCGTGCAGAGTATAAAAGCGGAGCCACGTACGTAACGTACGTACATACTACAGTGGCTGTCTGGCCGGGCCGGCTCCGGCTGCTTTGGAATCTGATCCATTCCGGGTGCGCAAGCGTCTGGAGAGACAGACACGCGGGGCCGAAGCCGAACGTACCGTACGCCCGCAGGGAAGGAACGGGGTGGTGTTGCTGTTGCCAACCGGTAGCAGCGAGGTGCGGCGAATGCGATCGGCTCGGCTTTTGCCGTGTGTTTGACCGATGGATGGGACGGGGACTCGGCCTCGTTTAGATGTAAGTAATTTTAGCCAAAGTGGGCAAGCTAGGCACGGTTTGCGAGGTGCGGCGAAAATGCCATCGGCTCGGCTTTTTTTTTACCTACCGTGTATGTTTGACCGGATGGATGGAGGACGGGGAAAAAGAGTTAGAAACTTTAGCCAACTAAACGAGGCCGACTCTGCCCGTGTGCTGCCTCTGCCGCACCCGACCCGACCCATGGACGGACGGAACGGACACGGACACGGACGGTTCGCGGCGCGCCCTGCCTCCCAACCCCTGCGCGGGTGAAATCAAAGTGAAAGAAACTGACTGCCGGCTTCACAAATGCGATGCGAGACCGAGTAGCATCGCATCGCATCCGCCGCCGCAAGGCCGGGCCGAGGCAGGCACGTCTGGACAGCGACGAACGCATCGCATCAGCCGTCAGATCAGATCGCGCGGCGGTGGCGGCGGCGGCGGCGACCCCCATCCATCCTCGCCCGGCATCGGCACGGGCGCATCGCACACGGCTCCCAGTGGGGAACACGCCTACTCAAGCCGCTGGTGGGACTGTAGCTTGTCTCGTGCTGGCCCTGACACTGTCACTACGGCACTACAGTAGTTCGTAGATCAGCAGCCCAGCCGCCGCCCCCGGTGGCCATTGCCCATTGCCGAACCGGCACCGGCAGGCGGCGGCACCAGCCCACACACACAGTAGCCGGCCTCGTGCCGCGCACCTGCTGCCCGCCCAGCCATCCCAAGGCCAAGCTTCCTTCCCTTTTCCTCCCTCCCGCCCTCATAAAATCTCGCCTCGCCTCGCCTCGCCTGTCAGTCATCCCTAGTCGCCACCCACCACCACCACCAGTCCACCGTCGCTGCCGGCAGTCATCAGTCAGTCAGTCCACTCCCTCCCTCACGTCCCTCCCTCCCGTCCCGCCCCGCGCCCCCAAAAACCTCCCCCTCCGCCGAGGCTCGATCACCCGCGCGCCGCCCTCGCCGCGCCAGATCTGAGTCTGACGACAACGGACGGACCCCACCACCGCCGCCACATCGCCGATCACTAACTCTCCTCATTCTCACTCCCACCACCACCACCACCACCACTCGGATCACTTCATTCCCTACCCGCTAGCGCCGCCACCAATCACCCGACCTCCAAATTCCGCCCGTGCACGTCGAAACCCGCCGCCGGAGGCGGCAATGCGCGGCGCATCGGCCGAGGGAACGTGGTACTAAGGACCGCGCGCGACGATGGAGGTGGAGGCCGTGGCCTGCGCCGGCACCGGCGCCACCGGCGGAGTCAAGCGGGGCCGAGCCAAAGGCGCGGACACGGAGCCGGAGGCCAACAAGCGCCGCGCGGTGGCGCTGGGTGTGGCCGTGCATCCGCCGCCCGGCGGAACCGGAACCGGAACCGCGGTGGCGGCGCCATGGGCACAGCATCAGCACCCGGCGTCGCGGATCTACCGCGTGTCGCGAGCGTCGGGGGAAAGGACCGCCACAGCAAGGTGTACACGGCGAAAGGCATCCGGGACCGCCGCGTCCGCCTCTCGGTCGCCACCGCCATCCAGTTCTACGACCTGCAGGACCGACTCGGGTATGACCAGCCTAGCAAGGCTATCGAGTGGCTCATCAGGGCTGCTGCTGACGCCATCGACAAGCTTCCCTCTCTTGACGCCGCCGCGGGATTTCCCTCGCACCCCGCATCAGCCGCTGCCAAGGAGCACCGTCACCACGTCACGCCTGGTGGTGACGACAACGACGACGAGGACGACGAACAGCAGCACCACAACCAGCAGCAGCAGCAGCAGCAGCAGCTCACGAGGTCTGGATGTAGTAGCACGTCCGAGACTAGCAAGGGCTCCGTGCTCTCGCTCTCTCGCTCCGAGAGCCGGGTCAAGGCGAGGGAGCGAGCCAGGGAGCGGAGCGCCGTTGCCAGGACAAGGACCCCGCCGCTGCCGCCGGGGCGAACGGTGCCACGGCTAGGCGCGCCGCGGCGGCGCAGGCGGCATCCTTCACTGAGCTGCTCACGGGGATGGCTGCGGCCAACGCCGCCACCGCCCCTGCGGAAAACAAGCATCACCAGCAGTCGTCGGTGTCGTGGGGGCAGCCGACACCGACGACTGTCTCCGCCGCTACCACCGACTACATCGGGTTCGCGCAGCCACGGAAGGGTGGGGGACACGCGGTGGCGCACGCCTACGCCTCCCCTGCTCCCCACCTCGGCAACATTGCGTCCATAGCCATGGCTCCGGCGCAGCACTTTGGCTTGGCCAGTGGTGCCGTCACCGTCGCCTCTGGCGGCGGCGAGACGCACGCCGCCGAGATGACGCACTTCTCGTTCTTGCAGGACCATTTCATGCCCGTCCACGCGGCGCCGGCGCCGGCGTCGGCTCCCGCCGGAGAATACAACCTCAACATCTCCATGTCCTCGGGTCTTACGGGTGTCAACAGTAGGGGGACCCTTCAGTCCAATTCGCAGCCGCACATCTCCGGCCACCACCACCACCACCAACAGCTCCAGAGGCTGTCTACTCCACTGGACGCTCCCAACATACCCTTCCTGTTCAACCCGGCCGCCCTGTTCAGCCCGGCCGCCGCCGCGCCCACAACGGCTGAGGGCCAGTTCGCCTCGTTCCAGCTCTGGAACGGGTTCCAGCACGCAGACATGAAGGAGAAGGGCAAGAACTGATTGACACCTGCCCAGCGCTGTGCAGTGCTATCTGGATGGTAAGCTGTTCATCGACTCTCAACCTTTCTTTGCTTTTTGGATGCTTGTGTGTTGGGGCCTTAATTTAATGCTACGATGCCTGCCATTTGCCAATTTCATATGATTATCGCTCCCTTTTGGTGGAACTCGAGGTGCCTTGTGTCCCCAAATCCCATAAAACTCTCGGCTGGTTCTTGGCAATTGACGAGTGTCAAGGCTTTAGTGGGAGCATTCGGCCCAGCTTTACAAATTAGAACAGGTGTCATTTCACTACTCACCAGAGAGGGATCTGGTTTGATGTTCTGTTCCACCCATCAGCCATTTCATAGGAGACAGGCCAATCACATGGTTTCTGTTTGCCCGGCACTGGATTTTTAATGCCTTAATTTGTAGTAAGCCCAGGCTACGTTGTAGTAGTATTGCATGAACAGGATCTGTTGTCCTATGAATCTATGATCAAATGCATAAACACAAGACCTGTATAAATAATAAAAAAAAAACCAGCATAGCACTGTTATATTGTCTCAACACATCTCCAAATGGTCTTTTGCTTGGTTCAGATACAGTCAGTGACATAGTTTAATGTTTGTTTTCCCATGTTTTCTTTGTCAGCACATACTAAAAATTATTACAACAACAGCTGTTCTCCAAAATAAACTTCAGATTGAAAATCTAAGCATTCAGAGAGTAATCCTGTTATGGTGCTTGGTGTTTTGGCTGTACTTCTCAGAACAAAGTTGAAAGTAGTGCGTTTCAAAAATCTAAGTTCCTAGTAGCTACCTATGCAACTGCATAACTCTAGCGTGAAATATCTTTGAAACAATATAAATACCAAGCTATCATTGTCATACAGGCTAACATAGTTTTCAAAAAGATCTTTCCAAGGTTCAGATAGAGGCGATGGCATAATTGACCTGTTCCTTCACTATGCTCTTCTGGAGCAGTGCAAGATTTGTGCAAGGTCTGAGTAAATATGCAACAAAGCTTTGCAGAAAATGACTCTAATTCATGTTGTAAAATGCTATGGTTTTTCTTTTTCAAAGGGAATAAGCTATGGTTTTTGGCATATTTGGTCTTTGGGCAAAGTTGGAGTTTCCAGTCAAATAAGCTGCTTGTTTTGTTAGAACCACACACTTTACCTGTGCCACTGCAAACATTGCCCCTATGAAGTGAATGACACTTGGGTCCCTCTGAATCTATGAATTGTGAGTCCAATGGCAAATTTAGGAAGCCCAATGTTTGCAGTGGTAAGAATCCAAGTGGCTCGTCTTCTTACAGGAGATAAATGCAATGTAGTTCAGAATAGGTATGCCACTTGTTGGCTCCTGGAAAAATGCATTTCGAATAGATAATTTAATATTTAGCTCCCAAAAGGCATGTTATTACTAGAGAGTTTACAGTATATTTTTCCTTTTCTCTCAGTATCTGTAAAAAATGCCAATCACAATCCTCTGTTACATCATGAATCTCACTTATTTAACAAATACTCTTCAACACAGAACAGAGCTTGCCTTCAAAAAAAAACAGAACAGAGCTAGAATCTTTCTGGTTCAAACTTGAAAAGACATAATGTGACCATATTAAGATTACAGGGTCAAAAGCATAGATTTGGTACTTGCTAAAGGCATTTCATAATTCATACCCATAGTGAAGCATTTTATTTCTCATCTGATTGTTTTGGTGCATGGCTATTGGCTATTGGAGTTTCATCTACCAGTCTGGGTTTAGAAATTGTTGGCTAAGTCCCTGTCCTCAATAATAGAGATGGACCACAAGGGGCATGTGCAATTTATGTTCTCTGAATTTCTGATTGATTGTTGTATCAACAGTGATAAGTGGGGATGGTAAGTTGTTTCCAATGAAAACAAAGCAAGAGTATTCCCTTCCTTTATGAAAACAGACCAATAAAATGTCAACACCTATATTATAGGAAAATTTACTTGTACGTTTTATTGATGTTCTGAAAAACTAGGTATTGTTACCTTTTTTGAAAAAAAAAGTATCCTTGTGTTTGTCTTGTCTTGGGAGTCTGCATAAATAACTATGGTTTATTTGCTCAAGAAAATGCCATATTGAGATAAAAAGCGCCAGGCTAGGCACTAGCCACTAGGTGGTGTTTAGACGCTAGGTCAGAGGATGACATCTAAAGCCTAGGTATGCATTTTTATTGTAACAGTCCTCTAACAAAACAAGGCACCTGTCTTGGTTGAAGGATGGACAGTTCACTATGATCTTCTTTCACTATTTTCAAGACTTGATTACCATCAAGTATTTTCTGGGTGAACTACAAGTGCTAGTCTTTAGTTATGAAACTTGCACGAAATATGTATCAATCATTTTTGTTCTATTGCATATTAAAAGATCTTTCATATGATATATTCCGTATTTTTTCCACAAACCATAACTTCTAGCCTCCATTACACATGTGTGAGTATTCTTTAGTTTTTAGCTAGCACATGCATAAATTAGTTCAAAAATGTTTCAAAAAGACTAGTTTTGTTTAACTAAATCGATCCTTTGTTGTTTCAAAAATGAAGAAACAAGGACAATTGCTTTGTGTTCTTCTGTCTGACAAGAAAAGCATATAAATAATCCAATAGCAAAGGATTTTGCTGTTTTACTTGAGCGCATCTTGAACAGATTACTTATCCCCAATAGTTTTTTGTTTAAGTAAATAGATCCTTTATTATTTCAAAAATTAAGAAACAAGGACAATTGCTTTGTGTTCTTTTTTTTTTTTTCCACTTTGCTTTGTGTTCTTTTGTCTGACAAGAAATAAATAATCCAAAAGCAAAGGATTGGGCTGTTGCACAGTATTACTTGCTGTTGTACCTGAGGGCATCTTGAACAGATCACTTATCCCCAATACCAAAAACATGAAATATAAGGAATTGTGGTTGCACCAACAAATTACTCTACTATCCCCAATACCTCAAAATCCCACCCCCTCAGGAGATCCACCCTCTCTCCCATATCCACTTAAAATGGTATTGGTAATATTTTAAAGAAGAAAAAAAGCTACACTAATAGGAGATCACCTATATAGACTTTTAGGAGATGAAGGACCAGTAATCTGTTGGAGATTCTCTATCAGTTATTATTAAGTTATTATTATAGCTGTGTTAATACTTTCTTTAAGGTCTCTTTTCGAAAGGAATACAAGCTGAATATTTAATAACATATTTCTTTGTTTAGGAAAATTAATAATGTATTTCTAGAGTCCTACTATCTATGGGGTTTGGGTTATTCATATATGATCATCACTTTTTCTTATTTTTCTGATATGAGGATGTCCTTGTCAAAACTGAACACTATAATTTTTAATTTATAGAACTGTTTCTTATTGTTGTTGTTTCTGCCCTGTAGTGTTTTATTTACTGTGCCTGTTAAGATATGGATAGAGAAATTAAATAAAGGACACTGCTACACATGTATTAGTTATGCTATCATGAATAGGTTGAACTAATCTTGTTGGAATCACTTATAATAGCAGAACCTTATAGCTTATATATGTTTTTCTTTTAATGATGCCATTGAGATTCTAAAGTATGCTAAGTTGCTAAGCCCTAGGTATCACTGAATTTAGTTGCCCCACCTTATTTCTGGAAACCTTTAAGTGGAGACTTTATCATGCAAAGCTAAGCACTTTGAATAATTAAATTATCCTACATATAGGCTTGTTTACCTCGAGTTCTGGCATACCATTTCCGAATGGTAGAGGCTGGAACTTATGTTCCCTTATTTTTTAAAAAAAATATGTCATCAAAATAAGGTCTACTGGTCGACCTACTAATAATATTTTTTATTTCTTTCTCCTTTTTTAATCTTAAGTATAACTATGAGCACAATATTTTAGCTGGCTTACAAGTTTTGTAAATTTGAATAACCTTTATGAATTATTGACAAAATGACAAGCTTAGCTTTTAGGGGTTGCTGGCTCTGTGCAAAAAATAAGAAAACTTGGATCTGCCTCAATTAAATTGCATAAGCTCATAGGATGTTAATCTTGAATGGCTCTGCATTCTTTGCTTTGAAGTTTCTTATGGCAATCAGATTCGACCTTGCCAATAAAGTTGGCCATCATGCATTGTAATGTCTAGTGTTTTTGCCTTCCTACAACTGTCCTTTGTTTCCATTTTGTAGCCTTACATAGTATGACACTATAACATACAATTTACTAGCTAGAATCTCTGCCTGAAGGTCTTGTGGTTTACTACACTCTGGACTCTTGTTTTTTTTTTAACATAATTGAATGCATATAGAGCTACATGGAATTGTACCCCCATTGTTATCCTCAATATTTATCCTGACTAATGAAATGAAGCTTGAATTTGATTATGCATAGAATAATCCTGGAGTCATGTCACCGGTGGCTATTTGACATCTATTGCATGCACCTCAAGAAAGGGGGTTTCTTATGGTCAACTTTTATTCAAGGGGGAGTTTTGACATGCTAACAGAATCTTCTTGGGAGGGTTGATCAAGTGAGGAATATAATGGGCTATTTGGCCTGCTAAAATGACCTGGAATGAAATGTGTTTATACTGTACTAATTATTTCTGACGGACTGACCATATTGTCTGGTTTGAACTAAAAATAGAAGTCATATACATGAAGTGTTGTTACTCTGCCCTATTTGTCAGCCTTGCAAACTATTTAGAGTGGCAGGAAAGTCATATGCATAATGTATTGTTTGTTGAAAATAATAAATCATCAGGCTTGGCCAGTTCATCGCATGAATTGAAGCAATGAACACAAGGCGTGCTTTTCCTTTTTTATCTGACACGAATTATCATTGTTGACATTTTGCAGGATGAGAAGGCATCAAATAATTGCAACCTGTCCCAGCAAGCACCATTCATTGGTTGAAGCTGCCATAAGTGCGCTGGGGATGATTCCCCGAAATCTTGGAAGCAGATCATTCTTCAGACATCTACTCTGGTCATCACTCAAGAACCTCACCGTCCTTACTACTCTGACAACCTTCTGCACTTCTCTTTCCACCTGCTGTTGTATTCATTTCCTGGAGGTGAGATTTGGAGCATGATTTGCCAGAGTGCCCTGTCACAAAGCCAATGTAATCCTTCCCACTCTAAACTTTGCCAATGGATGGATTCGATTCGGCCCCATGATCAGCTTTTTCGAGTTTCAGGGATCAGTTATCCCCTGCCATTTTTATGGTTCTCGGTTGTGTGTTGTACGAGAAGTGAGAGGACTCCATGCATGAAATGAAGTCATATGTGGGCAAGTTTGTGCCCCTGTTGTGTGTGCTAAATACTGGCATAATGGGAGTCCCAGATGTAAATTTATTTATTTTCTTGTTTGAGTGATTATTTCATATTGCTCCCTGATTTCTGAAAAACTTGCAACTTGTGGTCGACACATGCTGGCTATATGCGGAACGAGATTCAGGAACTTGAATGCGGAACAACATGTGCTCAACTGACTGAATTCTGAACATTGAGTGTAACAGCAGTCCTGGATTGCAGAGGACAGTCTCTGCTTTACAATTCGTCAATCTGAGCTGCTTGTGATGAATGTTCTTAATTAATCAATTATTTGACGCCATAGATGTGTCTTCGACAAGATCTGAAGCTGTTTGAAAGCTGGATTATTCAGTGAACAGTACCTTGTTAGGTGTGGTTTGCTGTAGCAGTCAGATAAAGCAGCTGGTGCGTTCTAACCAGGCTTAGAGGCGTGGCGGCACGGGTCACTGGATCGGCGCGCTTTTATCAAAGAGCTTGCAGGAGTACCTAATTCTGTGTGCCTTTGATGACATGCTTGCAGGTTGCAGGACACCAAGTCAAACCCAACAGGAGTTGAAAAGGATGGTCAACTGTCAAGGCATCTACCATTTGGAACTGGAGCAGGCTCCTCCGAACACGGTATTTTACTTTTTGTCATGTTACTATTACAGTTGGTAACAAGTCAAAAAGAAATAAAAAATAATCCAGAGATCAATCTGTCATTATTTATAGTAGCCGCACTATGGTCTATGTATAGTATGTACAATGTTAAAGCTAGCGATAGTTGAATCTGTATGTTCTGCTGAAGTGAACGTATCAGCCCTAGCTGAGTGTTTCAGAAAAGGAACACTCAGAGGTGTGTGCCTCCATTGAAAGAGCACTAGCTGAGGTTGGAGTGAATAACTTCACTTCTAATGCTTCTAGCCTTCAACTGGTGGTTAGTCTTGGTCAGAAAGATGGATCTCTTTTTTCCATTTGGAGTCAGGTTATAGCCAACAACTTCTTGGAACTCAAGATTTCAGACTAGATGGTCTTCAGCTACGAACAAAGTTCATCTATGGATGCTCCCTTGATGCATGGCTAATAAAATAGATTGATGATACTGGCCTGCCAAACAAGGAAAACAATTAACTGGCGAGCAAGGTTTTTGTAAGGTAGTAAGGAACAAAATAACAATATTTTCTTCTGATTACTGGCTTAAAAACTGGGCAATAGTTATAGTAACAGTTCATTTATTTCCTGCACAATGTAGAAGCTATCAGATGTCTAATTTCAGATGTCACTTGATCTCAGCACTCCTAAACAAAAAGAAAACTGCTGCTTTACCTCACTTCTAAATCTTTGGGGATGAATCATATTCCATAGCTGCCTCGGATGCTGGCGACGAGAATGAGTCATAGGAGGACGCTCTAGCATCGATTAGCATGGAAATAACTTCTCTCATGCTAGGCCTATCAAATGGTGACTCATTGGTGCAGAACAACGCAATTTTTAGCACCAGAGACATTTCTTCCACGACTCTCCTTGAGGTCAGGTCCAGCCTGCTATCAAACACTTCTGTATTTGGCATCATTTTGTTCATCATTCGCCTCACCAAATTCACAAGATCTCCTCCTTTCTCAAGAGGCTGAATTGGAGATTGCCCAGTCAGTAGTTCCAACAAAACTACCCCAAAACTATAAACATCACACTTCTCAGTAACCTTCATGGTGAAGGCGTACTCTGCAGAGGACAAAACACACACATGATTAGTAGCCATAGACATTGCTTAACAAACTAGTTTATTGCTGGAAAGAACAGCTTAGTAAACTATGATGTGTGCATGCTGCAACTCCAAGGTAGAGTCTATGCAGAACTCCTAACAGAGTGGTTTAGTAACAGATCTAACCTGGAGCAATGTAGCCATATGAACCAGCAACAGCAGACATTGATCTAGAGTTGGAAATGTCAATAAGTTTGGCCAAACCAAAGTCCCCCACATGAGCCTCCATCATCTCATCAAGCAATATGTTGTTCGATTTGATATCACGGTGAATGACCTGTGGCTTGCAGTCGCTGTGAAGATACCGCAAGCCTTCGGCAGCACCCAGAGCAATCCGGTAACGTGTGTCCCAGTCCAGTAGATAGGCATCCTTGCTGCCATGAAGCAGTTCTCCCAGGCTACCATTTGCCATGTACTCATACAGGATAAGATTTGAGTCCTGGTGGGAGCAGAAGCCGTAGAGCTTGACAATGTTGTGGTGCCTGACATTTGAAAGTGTAGTTACCTCAGCTCGGAAGCTTCTGTCAATGTTCGAACCTTCTCCTTGGGCCTTGAGTTTCTTGACTGCTATTTTTCGGCCATCAGGCATCACAGCCTTGTAAACTGTACCACAAGCACCTCTTCCAATCACAGCACTCTCTGAAAAGTCCTCGGTTGCTTTCATAAGTTCCTGATAGGTCACTCGTTCCTTCAGGCAGTAGTGGGGACCAGAAAACCCAGTCTTGCGCTCTTCACTTGATACAAGCTCTGGAATCTTGGCTCTTAAGGCCCAGCAAACAACTGCGATCAGCACCAATGAAACCAAAGCAATGACAATGGAGGCAATGCTGATAATCTTCTCCCTGAGAGACCGCTTCTTCTGAGCTGCTGCTTCCTTGCTTGAATAAGACGATCCTGATGAACCTGGACATGCTTTGCCCTTGATACCACACAGGCCATTGTTACCAAGGAAGTTGCTGCTGTCCAAGTGCTCGAACAGAGGGGTGCTGGGAAGTGGCCCAACGAGCTTGTTGTAAGACAGGTTGCACTCCAACAGGCTTGAAAGGTCACTGAATGAGGACGGAACTTGACCTTCAAGCTCATTGTTGTCCAAATACAGATACTGCAGCATGTGCAAATTCCCTAGCTGCGTCGGTATCTCACCAGACAACATGTTGTGACTGACATTTAGGGCAATCTGAAGGGCAGCGAGCTCACCAAGCTCAACCGGGACATGACCAGACAGACGGTTGCCTCCCATCTCCAGTTCTATGAGCCTTGAGAGTCCTCCAAAACTGCTTGGAATGGTTCCATTCAGACTGTTGTCAGACAACTTGAGCAGCTCCAGGTTTCCCAGCCCACCAATTTCTGTAGGAATCACTCCAGTAAGTGAGTTTCTACTAAGGTCAAGCCTTTGAAGCTTTTTACACTTGGCTAGCTCTGGGGGATTGGTCCCATGAGCTGGTTCGACGAAAATGTTGAAGGCAACAAGCTCCGTCAGGTTGCCAATTGCAGCAGGGATCTGTCCAACAAAGAAGTTGCTGGACAGAATTAACCGCTTCGATGCTCCTGAACTTGCCGATCTCAGGCGGTATCGACCAGAGAACCGGTTCTGGTTCATTTCAAGCGATGTCAAGTTCTGTAGCAGCGACAGTTCGACGGGGAGGCTCCCAGTCAGCATGTTTCCCCAACCGGAGCTGTGTCAGAGTCCTGCAAGTCTTCACTCCTTGAGGGATGTTGCCGGTGAGGTGGTTCGATCCGAGGCTCAAGAACATGAGCTTCTGGTACTTGCAGAGGTGAGGAGGGATGCTCCCGGTGAGCTGGTTGTCTGACAAGTCCAGCACCGAGAGGTTGCTATTGGCTCCCAACAATGGAGGAATGGCACCATGGAGTTGGTTGTCAAAGAGTTCCAAGTACTCCAACCCACTGAGGTTCTGAAACACCATTGGGATTGTGCCGGTGAGGTTGTTGATTGACAGGTCGATCCTTCTTATGCTGCTCAGCTGGCCGAGCTCCGGTGGGATGGTACCTTGCAGACGGTTCTCGAAGAGGTAGAGTAGCCGGAGCGTGGATATCCGGCCGAGCTCGGTGGGGATGACGCCAGTGAGCTTGTTCTCCGAGAGGTCAATCTCCAGGACACTCTGCAGGTTTCCCAGCTCTGGCGGGATGGTGCCGTCGAGCTGGTTCCGGTAAATGTAGAGCTTTAAGAGCGACGGCAGCGCCGCGAGCTCCCTGGGCACGCCGCCGGTGAAGGCGTTGTCGTTGAGGGCGAGCATCTGGAGGTTGGTGCACTCGCCGAGCTCCGGCGGCACCTCGCCAGAGAGGGCGTTCTGCCAGAGGATCAATGTGGTGAGGTTCTTGAGGCGGGACAGACAGCTCGGAAGCTCCCCGTCGAGGTTGTTCTGCGCGAGGCCGAGCACCTCGAGGCTGGCGCACTCGGTGAGGTCGACGGGGATGGGGCCGGAGAGCTGGTTGAGCCCGGCGCGGATGACGCGCAGCCGCTGGAGCGCGGAGACGGAGGACGGGATCCTCCCGGTGAGGTTGTTGCTGTAGATTTCGAGCTCCTCGAGCGCGGTGAGGTTGCCGATGGCGGGCGGGATGTCCCCGAACAGCAGATTCTCGCTGAGGAAGAGGCGGCGGAGCGCCGGGAGCGCGCAGAGGTCCGGCGGGACCGCGCCGTGGAGCGCGTTGGTGCTGAGGTCGAGGACCTCGAGCGCGGCGCAGGCGGCGAGGCCCAACGGGATGGGGCCTCTGAGCGCGTTCTTGGAGACGTTGAGGACGGCGAGGTGCGGGAGCGCGCAGACGGCGGGGGAGAGGCCGCCCTGCAGGTTGAGGCCGTGGAGCGTGACCCCGGTCACCTCGCCGGCCGCGGAGCAGGCAATGCCGGCCCACCCGCACGGGCCCGCGCCCGCGCTGTCCCAGGTCGAGAGACGGCCGTCGACGTCCCCCAGCGCGCGCTTGAACTCCAGCAGCGCCGCCGCGGCACCCTCCACATCCACATCCGCCGCCGCCGAGTTGAGATTGACAAGAGCCAAGAAGAGGACCGCCGCCGGGAGCAAGGACCGCGGCACGCCCGTCTCCATTGCCGCCGCGCGCATTTCTAATCTGAGCAAGATGCGGAGCCCGGGCCAGCAGCTGGAGCGAGAGGCGCAGAACTATGAGAGCGGCGAGGAGCAGAGTGCCATGGACAGACAGACAGGACAGAGGTAGCGGCAACCGAGGAAGCTAGCCGTCGTCTCGTCCCCTCCCTCCACCACCCAGTAGCAGTATCCACTAGGAGGACGGACAGCGCGGCATACGCGGGCGAGGTGGGTAACACTGGTCGCGCAACAGGGCGGCGCGGCGCGGGGGGTGGTGGTGGTGGTGGAGGACTGCTGGTGGTGGTGGCCGCGAGTGAGTGGCACTGTGGGGAGCGGCAGGGGAGAAGGGATCACGAAGCTTTATGGGGGCGAGCACTGTGGAGGACAGGACAAGCTCGCGCCCGCGCCGGTGGTCAACACCGCGGAGGACGGCAGGCATTGACGCCAAGCGCTGGCATTTCGTCGAGCAGTGCAGGGGCCTGGCGTGGCGGACGGGGGTGGAGTGGTGTGGACGCCTGGACGGGCCCAGCTGTCAGAGACACGGGTGGCGGGGCTCGTAGTGTGTTCGTGTGGGTTACGGCTACTCGTCGCCGAAAGCCAGCTTTTGCGATCCGTGATCGAGTCGAGGTAGGAAAAAAGCGGACAACGCTTTTGGGTTGTTTGTTCTTCAATTCAACATGCTCATCTGTATGGCGAGTGAAAAAATGTAACACCATTTTTCCTTCACAAATAGAAGAACAAACCTACACAAAAATAATAATTATTATGTGGTATCCAAGTTTTGGAAAGATGGTCACAAGCCTTTAATTTAGTGTTGATTGGATTTTACTCTCAAACCATAGAGGATATGTATGCATATCCTGACTTCTTTGTCAATGATGGCAATGGTTGGTCATGGCTCACTTGAATTAAAACAGAGTGTAATTAGGTGATGCCATTGGTGGTGCATATCGGGTGAAAATGTGTTAATTTTGTTTTTTTAGAAAAATAGATTCAAATTCACGTAAAACCTTCCACTAATACAAATATCGTAGCCCTCTCCTACACAGAAAAAAAAAAAACTTCTGCGGTCTTCAGGTTTTGGATAGATGGTCACAATCCTTTAGAGATGATTGAAATTTACTCTTAAACCATAGATGATATGTACACATTCGTAAATTCTTTATCCTTGACTGTGATGGTTGGTGATAGCATAGGTAGAATTAAAACAAAGTGTAATAAAGGCGATGGCGTTGGAGGTACATATCAGGTGGAAATATGTTAGTTTTTTTTCTAGAAAAATAGATTCAAAATCATTTAAAAATATCCAAGTTTCAAAAAGTTTGTTCATTTTTCTAAATTTATATAGCCCCAAATTTTCATTCCGTGCATCACCAAAAGTTTGAATGAATTGTAGATGCCATGGTACAAATTGTTTCTAAACTTCAAAGTATGTTTTTGAGTGAATCTGCGCCGTTTCTCAAATTTCGTGCATTTCACTTGAGATGGGTGTGAGGGGAGGCCGGGGTGGTTGGAGTGGGAATGAAACTGGTGGCAAGGCCATGGCCATGGCACATTGAGATTATCTATGCAACGGGTTGGTTGGAGATGAACTGGGGTTGTATGTACGGGTGAGAGGTGGGTTTTTTTTTTTTTTTTTTTTTGAAACGAACCGCGTAAGAGATCCGTGTTATATTAAAAGGGAGACGCCGTAAGGCGAAGTACAAGAACTGAAACAAGGAAAGAAAAAATGCCAAAAGAGGCACGAAAACCAAAGAAACTGTACAGCCTATACAAGGGCGAAGAAACTATACAAGATGCAAAGCGGGCGAAGGAAGGAGGGCCGACAGATGCTTGGCCCCTGCTGCACACCAAAGATTCGCCTCTTCCTTGATCTTCTGTAGTACAATGAAGTTTGGCGCCTCGGCGCGCTCAAAAACTCTCGCATTTCTTTCTTTCCACACTTGCCAGCATACTAACATTATTAGCGATCGAAGGCCCTTCCTGCTTTTTGCTGGCGCCGCCGCAACCGATGTCCACCAGTCGTGCACATTTTCGGACGGTGGCCGGCGGCCGGGTGGATGCTCGTCGTTTAAGCGTCCCAGTTGGCCAGGGCTGCCCAAAGTCTCCTAACGAATCTGCACTCCGTGAGGAGGTGGAGGCCGGTTTCGGGTGTTGCCTGCAAAGCGTGCAGAATGTTTGGTTCGGCCAATTTCGTGCCTGTAGCCTATCAGCGGTCCAAACTCTGTTCTGAACGACGAGCCAACTGGGTGAGAGAGGTGGTTGAGATTTCATCATAAGGTACAAGGTAGATATAATTACTCATTATAGCTTCAAATCTAAACCAAACTAAACCTTGTCTTAGATTATTAGCATTTTAATTAGAGAATCATGAGTGATCTCCATAATTTATCATGCATATGTGAAACAAAGTAAGTTTACACATCATGTATACATAGCTTAAATGGCTATTTAGCCCGTTTAGACATCATTTAAACACTACACCAGCTGGATGTCGTTTCTATTTAGTTGGTTATTTACCCCGTTTAAACGCTTGTGTAGGCAAGAATACACGATCACATAGTAATGAATATATACGCCACAAGTATAAACTTCTGGCCTTTTGAACCAATGATTTTGGTCAAATTTCTGGTACATATCTGTTCTTATTGATTGTTCACTTGTACTATTGAAACGTACTAGATACCAGAAGTTGGCCGCAGAGATGGGTTCATTATAGTCGGAGCCATAGATTTATAAAGTGCAACTTGTCAATTAACTTTGGCTGATTTAAACAGGTAATAATAGAGCCTGTCATTTCAAAGCCCTTGTAGCAGCTCGCTCTCTAGCTTATTAGGTAGGTTCCCTGTCGTGTCGGGTAGAGTTACCTCATTTCCGTAGCTGCCTACAACTATTCCCTATACTATCGATTACACGCAAAAGACACCCAAAATTTTCATCATCAGATCACATCCATCCATTGAGCCCAACTCACATGCGTGTGTACATGTAGCTAGTACTACTACTACTCATGCTCATGTGATGATCCGATCGAAGCATCCAACAATTAAATAATAAACAAGAGCATTGCCCGTATTGGAGTCTTCAACACAGTTTGGAAATTGTTCCTATCTTGGCCTTATTTTACATTCATTCAGGCAGAGGGGATGGTGATTTTTGTTTTAAATAAATGGGTGGTGGCAATGGACACAACCACCGTCTAATTCACATGCAAGCACAGGTCAAGATATCCTTCCAAGGTTGGTCACCTCATCACATGGGGGCTGCACACCCCACTTGACGACCTCGTTTAACTTTTTGTGCACAATTTGTTTATTCTTCAGGTTACAAGTACTACTAGTGTACTTACTAGCTAGCTAATACAAAGATCATCATTCAGAAAAAAAAAAAGAAATATAAAGTACATTTCATATCTTGTATATCTACCTGTATTTTTATAGATTCTCTCCTTCCTAAAAAAATACAATTCTCTTTTGTTTTTTTGGATATGATAAAAAAGAAACATATACTCTGTTTTTTTTTTTTGTTCTCTATATATCTTGATCCCAGAAACACATATAAACTGTTTTTTATCATACATTAGTAACATATTTTTTGTAGTACAACACATAAGTGAGGATAGTAATATAAAAACATTATGGATTACTGATTTGCTCAGCTGGGTATAATAAACCCTATGGAAATCGTGATGACATATGACCACATGTCATCACTGATGCATGCATCATGGCAGGCCAAGAAAACTTGGATTATGCGGCAGATGATTCAACAAGTTGACTGGTTCATATCCTGTGAGAGTCCGTGCCTGAAGGCTGGCAGGTCGTTTGTCCATGTGTGAGCCTGATCAGCATCAGTATCGTCCTGGATTACTTTGTTTAGTGAGGTCAATCCCATTGATCTGTTACATTAAGAGTTCTTTTCTGTAAACAAAGAATAGGTCGAAGCAGAGAGTCCTTGTGTTTGGCCGGGATGCTTTGGATGCTGCTGTGGACACACACAGAAAGTTAGGCCCTGAGCCACAAAGTGAGGGGGGGAAAAAAAAAGAGGATCTCCTCTGCCTGAACTGAAGATACATGCATGGAACCTAAACAAAGGTATCAGGAGGCCGTGTTGTTCCTCTCAAATGCAGACGAAAAGTTTGATCATACCTGATGCACGGCACATATCAGAGAATTAGGTCAGCGTTTTTTTTGTATATGGAGTCCATGCCTAACTCAATGTCATATGGAAATTGGATGTGCAGCAGCCAGCAGGCAACAGTAGCAGTGTCATTGTAGATACACACATAGTATACACCTAGCAATCTCTAGGTAGCTAGTTGGGCAAGATAGATCTGTGTGGCACTGGCACTGGCACTATTGTTTGTTCCTGACGCACCATTGCAAGAGGGCCGGCAAGAGCAAAGGGAGCAAGAACACAGGAGAGGAGAGGACCTCATCCTTTGCCTGTTGATTGTAGCCACTGACCTTCTCATTGGGGCTGTCCACTCACTCACTCACTCACTCACTCTTAGGCACCCCCAATTCAAGTAGTGAGTGCTCTATCACTAGTCGTCGCCTGGTATGATCTATCCTTGTCACTTGCCAAGAATTATGAGCTCCACTTCGACCATCACGTCGCCGATCGCACCTGAAATGATGAAGCAGGGGACTCTGTTTTCCGTTTCGTGCGAGAGCCAATACAACATATAGTATATAGTAGTGCACGCATTTTCCAAGTCCACAAAACGTGCTGTTGCGTTATTTTCAGTTTTCAAATTCAATGTTATTAGTAGCATACTTTAGATTGTAACCGAATTTTCATTTTTTTTTGATTGACCTGTTAGTTGTTCTTTTTGAGCAAAATTTGATTGACTCTTTAGTAACCAGCATGGATACATACGTAGACAGCAGGTAGAAATCCTGCAAGCAAGCAAGCCAAGCCGTGGAGCAACCGAAACGTAGTAGTCGAGGGATGAGACGACTGTACGTACGTGACTGATCCATCACCACCTAACTGTAGAGGCTGAAATTTTGTGCAGCAAAAGCGACGCTATGTCCCTCTAGCCCTCACTCACCATCGGCACCGACTGAGTACGACGTTTCAGACCAAGATTTTGGGGCCGGGTTTCTTTCCGCCTAACATAAACCGGCGGTGACAGGGGCTTATTAGCCACAGGTCCATCGATATGATGCTGTTCCTCCATGTTCGATCAAGTCACTAATCATCTCCAGTGGCTTCGTCTCCCGTTGAAAATTACTACTGCACGTTTCAATTACACGTTTCAAGATGTGTGGATGAATGCATCATCGATCGATCATCGTCCCTTTGTATAGTGAGAATTGTGTGGGCTAGAGATTCAGTGGGCCTCGGGCCTCTTTACGATTCCTGTCCTTGAAAATAAACCATAGTTTGTCTCTATAAACGAATTTTAAGAGACACTACGAGTAGTTGTTTGGTCTGTCTCTTCTGTAAATAATCGCCCACCTCTGAAAGTCAATAGGTATTTTTCGGAGACTGCTACAATTCTTGCCCGCCTCCTATTAAAATCGAGTGTGTCCTAAATTTTGATTTGTGGTATTTATATGTTAATTTGTGGTATTTATATGTTAATTTGTGTATAGGCAACACAAGACTGCACGAGCACGGGCTCTGCTCCGCTGCTCTGTTCTTTCACCAACAGGCAACAGCAAACAGTGCTGGCCGGTGGGTTGCATTGCATCGGCTTTTTCGCATTTCCTGTAGCGTCACATGCATGCATCGACTACCACACGCACGCTGCAACTTTCCAGCAGCCATCGAGATCCCTGCACAGATGCTACTCAGCAGTCCACTCAACACACCAGCATGTTGCAAGTCTCCAAATAAACTACCGTAGTACATTTGTTTGTACAAAGCCTCATCATCATGCCATTGGCATGACCTTTTTTGTGTGTGAATGCCATTGGCATACCCATGAGCTGATGGGTAACGATGATGCTGCCTGACGTACGTACACTATCTAGAGACCGAAAGAGAGGCCAAACTCGACATGGCCATTCTAGCTTGCATGGGTGAGCTAGTGTGCGTGCCTGCTGTGTATGATCCGGCAATCATGGCTTACACATTGCATTAGATTATCGATCCAATCATATTAATTCCCCCGACACGCCGGCCTTGCTAACTGCGTTTCTTTGTTCTCTTCCTATGATCCAATCAGCCATTTTCTAACTCCGTTTACGAATAAGTTTGTCATCGTGTGTTGACGACGGCACCGTGCTTACCATCATACTACTTGATAGAACCTAAATACATACATATAATACGATACTTACTTGCATAATTGAGATCACAGAATACTTAAGTCTCCAAGGCTAGTTAGAGTACTACAATTATGTACTCCATACTTATCGCAAAAAAAAAAAAATTATGTACTCCATACAATACAAAGCCTAATCATGCCATTGCCACTGGCATGATATATGATCCAATCAATCATTTTCGAAATTCCCACAACTATTAGTTTTTCATATATGAATACATAAACAATAACATGAGTATAAACAATGGTATTCGAAATAAATAAATGAACAGGAAGCAAGGTCGAAACTGTTCTACGGGACGGGAGAGCAAGATGTATTCCGGTTGCCTTTTGCTCACAAAAACAACCGCGTGTGGTCAATGGCGTGGTCAAAGTAGGATTATTTGACCGGGGTCCACGTATCAGATAACAGACACATGCCATGCCAACACCTAGTAGTTTAGTAGTATATATCCTGCCTGCCGAGTAAAGTAAGCAGCCGGCGACACCAACGCAAGCAGTGACCACATCGATTGATCCTTCGAGTATCGACCATCAACCACCACAAAAGCAGCTAGCTTTGACTTTAATTTGACTCCCCACACCTATATAATCAACCCACTTAATTCGATGCTTAATTCATTCCTTAACCCCAGACAACACCAAAGTAAGTACTGATTCATTCCAACGATCTTGACGCGCCGGCCGGCTTCCATCCCATTCCATTCCATCCATGGCGGCGGCGGTGGTGGAGGAGGTGACGGTGGTGGACTTCTGGTGCAACGAGTTCGGGATGCGAGCGCGCCTAGCTCTACGCGAGAAGCTTGTCCCCTTCGAGTTCGTCTCGGAGGACCTCCGCGTCCGCGAGCGCAGCGACCTGGTGCGCCGCATGAACCCCGTCCACCGCTCCATCCCCATCCTCATCCACGCCGGCCGCTCCGTCTGCGGCTCCCTCAACATCGTCGAGTACGTCGACGAGGTCTGGACGACGACGACGACGTACCAGCACCAGCACCATCAGCTGCTCCCCGCAGACCCGCTCGAGAGGGCGCAGGCGAGGTTCTGGGCCGACTTCGTGGACCAGAAGGTGTACGACGCGCAGACGAGGTTCTTCACGAGTCATCACCGCGGCGAGGACACAAGGCGTTGGCGTTGGCGGAGCTCCTGGACCATCTCCGGCGCCTGGAAGGTGTGCTTGGTGACAAGCCGTTCTTTGGTGGCGATGAGTTCGGGTTCCTGGACGTCGCGCTCGTGCCGTTCTCGGCCATGTTCTATGGGTACGAGCAGCACGGTGGGGTGGACATGGAGACCGAGTGCCCGGTGCTGATGCGATGGGTCAGGAGGTGCGCCGAGAGGAAGAGTGTCAGAGACGTGCTTCCGTCGGGGCAGGATATGTACGCCATACACAAGGAGTTTTACCAAATTGAGTGACACACAATTGTAGTCAAATCCTTTAATCGATGCATAGGAGCGAGTATAAACATAAATAAATAAATGAATCAATTAACCACTCGTCTTATTCAAAAGTTTAACCACTCGTCTTATTCAAAAAGTTGTCCAAAATGTCGATTCTTTTCCCACGAGTTGCTTTGTTAATATATGTTGTTCACGAATAACTTAAATTTTACTTTGTTTCCAGCGCTATTTTTGAATAAGGCGAAGTACTCAAAGTTGGTGTTAAAAAAAGTCAAACGACTTACAATTTGAGATGAAGGAAGTATATAGGAGCAGTATAAACTGGGAACGGGAAGGGATGCAGAGTTTTTTTTTTTTTTTTTGAGCACAGGGACGAGATGCAGAGGTGGATCCGTTACGGTATTTTCAAGGGTCGGGGTGTGTGAGCGGCCCAAAACTAACGAAGCCGTCCGATGGATGGAAAACACAGCATTACCGTAGCCCTAAGCCTCTCCCCCTCATCTCACCCCGCTTCCTCCGCTGCCCTTCACCTCCACTCCGCTCCCTTACCGCGCTCCTCATCTCCCGGCGGCGATGATTTTCGTGGTGCTTAAGCGCGCGGTGTGCCTGTGCCTGCGCTTCCCCACCCCGCTCGAGTCTCGGCGCCGGCGTCCTCACCCCCCAGCAGCGTCGCCTCGCGCCCAGCGCCCGTCTCGCGTGCCGCCCGTGCTCGCCATGAGCTCGGCCGCCGCCGCCACCGATGGGGCGCCTGCCGAGCGCCGCCACCGCCCCACCGCCCCGCCCGAGAGCGCCAGCCCACGCCGCCCCGCCGCCCGTGGAAGGGCGCCCGCCAATGGCACCACCGTGCCTGTACCACCGTCGTCAACCCTGACACTGAGACCCGCACCGTCAGTGGTGTCATCTGGCTCCACGCCAGACTGTCTGATATGTAGCGAGAAGCTGCTTAGATGGGGGTGGAACTACAGAAGGCACACGTGCAGTTTGACAAGGAAATGGCTGAACTGCTTCACACGGTGCGTACAAATCGCTGGAATATGCTCATAAAGGTATCATTTTTGGTGACTCTGCTTGCAGTATTTCGCGATATGCAGTGAGTGGTTTTGTGTCTTAATGTGTAATTTTCAGAGTAGTTGTTATTGCTTCGCTAACTAGCATCTGCTATAATGTGACTTGCTCTCTACACAGTGTACGAACGTTTTAGTTGAGTACATATTTTAATGCTAATCAAAGGAATCGGGTTTATTAGAGAAATGCTAAACTCATATGGGGAACAACTAAGAGCGCATTTTTCTGTATCTATATCTTGTCTCACTTGAGGATCTTACGCAAAGACATCCAACGAACAGAGAAATGATGAACAAAAAGAAATAGGGAGATTATTGAACATCTCCTCTCTCCCTCTTCCTCCTCTTTTAATTTAATAGGGAAGGTGGGAGGGGTTGTTCTCTTTATTTATAACAACAAGGTTGATATTTACAAGAATGTCATTATGGGCTACAATGAACCTAAATATCATATGGCTAACTTCAAAATTATGGAATTAGGCTCAAGGCACATCGGGGGGTCAACAACATACAACACATCCCCAACAGTAGACCTCAGTTATTTGGTTTTGAATGAAGGTAACAACATACAACACATCCCCAACAGTAGACCTCAGTTATTTGGTTTTGAATGAAGGTACAAAGCCCAATAGCTGATACAATAAGGTGTGGTGGTCCCAATTGCGAGTTCAGATTCCAGTACACACTTTTTGTCTACACATGAATAGCTTTGTATCTCGATAATAATCCCCACCAGAATCGGTCCCATGACCAAGTCAGACCTTGACCCGCGCTCTGATTTGGGTGCTCAACCAGACTCTTGGCCGATGGCCCTCTCGTCACACAATGACTATAAGAGGAGATGGGGGCTAGGGGTTCAAGACACATGGTTCACCACTGAGCCACCACATCCCACTGACTAATTTTAGCCCCATCAATAGGGGTGGCGCTGCCAGCGATGGGAAGCCCCTGCATCTGTCGTCGCCTTTGGACTAACGTTGACTCTATCGGCGGACTTCATCACCACTTCCGCCACTATCTTGCTGTGTCGTCAGGTGCACTGTGTCGCTCTTCCTCCACCAAGCCCAATGGTCAGGCTCTTCTACCCCTTCTCCCTTCTCCGTATCGATCCAGTTCACGATCAAGTGTCTTATCGCAAAAGCAAGTGAAACCACCCACTTGAATCTATGCCTAGTCGATCCACTAGTTCTAACAAGGAGCACATACATATTTAGCAAATGGCTTGATTACGTATATAACGTAGAAATTTTTTGACGAGTAATCGGAGATCGGGGTGGGCATTACATTTCTACTGAGGAGGAGCCATGCATTTTAGCACCGGCGAGGGAAAGGACGAGTATAGCAGCCGGAGAGCTGGAGGTAGGAGAAGAACAGTAGAGATGGACAAGCCATTGACCAAACTAAGATCGATTTCCGGTCGTCGATCTTTCGCTCACAAAAAGTACCTCTGGTCAATGCCGTGGTTAAAGTAAGATGATTTGACTGGGCTCCACATATCAGACACGGAGCATGCCTATGGTCACGGTAGTAGTCACAGTGGGCCCGGGCGAGCGGCTGTGCGTCGTCAGTTATATGGCACCGTTATACGGAGCTGGCAAGCAGGCCGGGCCGGTTGCGCTCCGCCGGAGGGCCCGTGTGGGTGTTGGGTGCATTGCATCGCATCAGCCTCTAACCTTTTTTCTTTCTGAGATGATGATCTGATCGATGATCCTCTGCATCATCTATCTCGCTGCTGCCTTTTTCGCATCTTTTAATTTTTCTTGATCTTTTTAGGAAGTTTTATTTTTTCTTGATGAATATAACAGTGACGGCCATGTGTGGGTGATGAGTGCTGCTGCAGAGAAGAGAGACGTACAGTACGCGCGGCCCAATTCGACGTGGCCATTCTAGTAGTACGTCTTATACAGTAGTAGCTTGCATGGGTGACTAGCCGTACGTGTGCATGATGTAGCTAGCAATCATGCAAGATTTACACACGTAGTAGGCTACTGCATTACATCATCGATCCAATAATTCCCCCGACACAATGGCCCTACTAACTTCCTTCTTTAATGTGTTCTCTTCCTATATATACACATAAATATATGATGATCCAATCAATCAGTTTCTAGTTCACTGTTTTTACGAAAAAGTTTGCCATCGCTTGCGTTGACAGCATCGTACTCATCTTGGAATGGCCCTCTCTACCCCCTGTCTTCCCCAACCCTGTCCTATTACAGAAAATTAATCCCTCCCTGTTCTCGCATTAGTTGTACATCATATATGATGGTCTTATAATTAAATGTAATCAATAATGGTAGCAACTACTTAAAATCCGTTTTCAAATTGTAGGCGTTTGACTTTTTGAACCTCACCTTTCACCATTCGTCTTAGTCAAAAATTTATGCAAAATATCAATTCATTTATTATGGCTTGCTTTATTAATTAAAGTTCTTTAAAAATCACTTAAACTTGACTATGTTTGCACAATTTTTATGAATAAGGCGATTGGGTAAAGTTGGGGTTGAAAAAGTCAAACAACCTACAATTTGAACGGATGGAGTGTTAGTTTTTAATATATGACTACATTAGTACTTGAGCATAATTAAACAATTAAAAGTAAATAAATGAACAGCAAGCAAGCAAGGTCGCAACTGTTAGGAGAGCAAGATGTATTCCGGTTGTCTTTCGCTCACAAAAACAACCGTGTCTGGACCAGGCCACCTCAAACTAATCCTAATTTTGAGTTGGTCTCCAATCTGCTGCACACTGTTGTGTCAAATCATCCAGAGAAAAATAATAATTTTAAAGGCAGCTTAGTTGACCGCAGGCTTGTCATTCTGGGATCAAGCTCACTAGGGTCCTTAATCAGCGCATAAAGAGATTTAGTGGTGTAAATTTTAGGAGTTGTAAGGGTTCAAACAACATATTCCTACCGTAGCAGTGGCGAAGCTGGCTGATTTTGACACCAGGGGCCGCTACTAAGCACCAGCAATCTGAAACCGGCAAGTCAGTGCATAACGATAGTTCGCATAATGAATCCAAAAATCAAATGCATAATTTATTAAATATCTCAACTATGTATTCCCTAATTGTACAGCAACCTAGCTGGGTTAACACATAGAACGACACAAAACATACCTAATTAAAGATTGTTAAAATTCCAAAGTACCAAGATGAGGAAAAGAATTGAAAGTTTTTTTTTTTTTTACAAAATTTAGAATAGAAACAAGTCAAGAACTGCTCGCAATTGAAATAACGCAATGAAAGTATTTTTTGAGGAATAACACAATTGAACTATTGAACAGTGGAATGGAAGAAGACCAAGTGAACAAGACTAGCTTGGTGCATTTACGCTATGCGTCTGCTCTTGTGCGAGCTTACAGAAAAAATAGATGTGCGGCATGTGAACTATAACCAGCCATAGCACTACAGCACGCTAACACTAATTTGGCAACTTGGGCCTGATTGGTTGGGTACCAATTTTTGCCCAACCAAATTTATGGCAAACCAAAATTGTGGCTTGCCAAATTAACAAAAAGTTAGGACAAAAAACTTAAGTGATCATTTGTTTGGCTAACAAATTAAAGCTTGCCAATTTTCTTTTTTGTTTAGTTTATAAGAACATTCTAGAGTCTTACCAAAAGTTAAGTAAAAATATTGGTGTGTCAATTCTTAACAATGAACCAATTAATCACTTTAGTTTTGGCGTGACGTGGTTTTGGTTGGGTAAAATTTGGTACCCAACCAATCAAATACTGGTGCGAGTGCAGCCTCGAATTGGCGTCTTGTGCGAGCATAGCGAGCGGAAAAAAGAACGACACAGGCCGCACATGCCTTGCTGGGCTCTGGCTGACTACGATCCATTACCATATGAATTGGCCTGCAAAGGGGTACGGGTACGTAGGGGTTTTCAGCGACACCTAGGGCCATGGCCCATGTCCCCACTACAGAACAACATGTGTCTTTGCATTTGCAATGGTCCATAAATCCTCAGAACATTCTGGACCATCAAACTCTTGAATTCTACTTACCTATAAATAAATTACAGTATGGTTCTCGCAGCTAGCAATTGATAATCACCATTTTGTAGAAAAAATAGCATTTGCTACTAGAACTGATAAATGCATGATTTCTCGATGCCTAAGGTCTCATTTAGATGGCAAAATATTTGCCAAAAACTTTTTTTCGACTCTTTCTCCATCACATTACATTAAATACATCAAAAGAAATATATTTGGAGCAGTAAATGTTGGTAAAAAAATAACTAATCACACAGTTGTGTTTGTACATCACGGACAAATCTTTTGGCCTGAGTTAGTCTATGATTAGACCACCAGCAGACCAAACTCAACGAGCACGATAATAATCAATGTCTTATCAACTGAGTCCTTGGCTTGAGCGCAGTCGTCCTGTGAAGCAATCATGTCAGAGACGAGAGAAGAGACAAGGTTTCAGTTCAGATTTGAGAGAGAAGATAGAGAGAGATTGATTACTCGAGTAGAGCAATATCTTTCTGCTGCATCTGTTACTCTTCTCGACGAGCATGTCGTACTCGGTGGAGCGAAGGGATGGGGATGGGGATCGAGATGGAGAGGGAGAGTATGAGCAGCAGCGCAGCGTATGGCGTCGACGAGGGCTGCCATTTGGCAGTGGGGAAGAGCGGGGGCGAGTGAGGGTGTGCGGCGTCGGCGGCGAAGAGACGAATCGAGTAATGTTTTTAGCGAAGGGAACGACAGCCGAGGAGGAGATTAGTGGAGGGGAGAGAAGGGGTTAGGGTAGTAGTCTTTTCGATGAGAGGGTTGTAGTGGGCCGGTGTGGGCTTTTGTTTTGGAAGTTCTATCTTCCACCGTAGAATATATATATTATTTGTTATTATTATTACGAGAGATGAGATGAAATCCGGTCTATTTTCCTCGCCCGTTTCTTTATTCTGAAGCAAGCATACGCGACCAGATGGAAGCACAGTACATGCACAATACGGTTCGAGCGGCCAGCTACGTGGATCGGCGACCGGTTAGCGGATCAAAGTCTATTTCTAGACACACTTTCTTTCTTTTTCGATGTTGAGTTCCTCATCCACTCTAATTTCGATGGCTTTGTCCGTCCGACGAGGCTGAGGTCCCCCTGCAACGTGAAGCGGTTGGCCAAGCTCACCGCTGCCTCCCCTGCAACATGTCACCGGGCCATTGGCGGCCTGGAGGTGTGATCTCGTCTGCTTTCTACTTTGATCGATTCGGTATGGATGGAGTTGATAATATTTTATAATTTGTTAGTGTTTTTAGATTAGTCTAATTTGAGTTTGGATTGGAAACTGAATCAATACCAATATGTGTGAGCAATAAATCTGGATTGTGTCAATTTTTTCTTCCTATTGGAATTAGTATGAGGATGATGGCTTTTCTTTTATTTCTACACTTCAACTTCACTACTTTAGTGTGTTTTATTTCGATGGTGATGACGGCATGATCCACGACGGTGGCCTCGGCAGAAGGTTCAACGTCCACTGCATTCAGGGATGAGGGATGCTATCAGCGATCAAATTAATTTCTATCAAATTCAAGATGAACAGACAGGACAAACTAACCACGGGAAACCACGAGAAACGAATATATGCACGCGTGACTGGACGCTTGGGGTTAGGGGAGGCAGTCCTGGGGAGGGACCGGTGCCATTATACATGCAACAAGAGTACTCCGTATGAAAATAGATGCATTTTTCTTAATCACATGGATCGCCCACCTCTAGTTCTTTGGTCTGACTCTTCTGTAAATAATCGCCCACCTCTGAAATTCAATAGGTATTTTTCGGAGACTGCTACAATTCTTGCCCGCCTGCTATTAAAATCGAGTGTGTCCTAAAATTTGATTTGTGGTATTTATATGTTAATTTGTGTATAGGCAACACAAGACTGCACGAGCACGAGGCTCTGCTCCGCTGCTCTGTTCTTTCACCAACAGGCAACAAAAAACAGGGCTGGCCGGTTGCATATAGCGTCACATGCATGCATCGACTACCACACGCTGCAACTTTGCAACTTTCCAGCAGCCATCGAGATCCCTGCACAAGATGCTACTCAGGTAACTCAGCAGTCCACTCAACACACCAGCATGTTGCAAGTCTCCAAGGCTAACTAAATAAACTACCGTAGTAGTACATTTGTTTGTACAAAGCCTCATCATGCCATTGGCATGACCTTTTTTTTTGTGTGTGAATGCCATTGGCATGGCCATGAGCTGATGGGTAACGATGATGCTGACTGACGTACGTACACTATCTAGAGACTGAAAGAGTGGCCAACTCGACATGGCCATTCTAGCTTGCATGGGTGAGCTAGTGTGCTTGCGTGCGTGGGTGCTATGTATGATCCGGCAATCATGGTTTACACATTGCATTAGATTATCGATCCAATCATTAATTCCCCCGACACGCGCCGGCCCTGCTAACTGCGTTCTTTGTTCTCTTCCTATGATCCAATCAACCATTTTCTAACTCCCTGGTTTACGAATAAGTCTGTCATCGTGTGTCGACGACGGCACCGTGCTTACCATCATAGTACTTGATAGAACCTAAATACATACATATAATATGATAGTTACTTGCAAAATTGAGATCACAGAATACTTAAGTCTCCAAGGCTAGTTAGGAGTACTACAATTATGTACTCCGTACAATACAAAGCCTAATCATGTTGTAGATCAAAGCTAGACAAAGATCTAGAGACAAGAATATTTTTAGAAGGAGATAGGAACACAGCTTACTTTCTTGCTTTAGCTAACCATAAAAGTAGATTCCTTGGAAGGTCCTAATGGTCTAGTTGAGGACCAAAAGGGCATGATGGATATAGCTGTAGATTTCTATAAAAACTTATTTGGACAGGAAGACAGAACCAATGTTGCACTGGCTAATAACTTCTGGAACACTGATGATCTAGTTACTAGGGATGAAAATGAGTTTCTAGTTAGACCTTTTACCGAGAAGGAAATTAAATCTGCCTTCTGGAGTTGCTATGTTGAAGGAGCTCTAGGGCCAGATGGTCTCTCCTTCATGTTGTATCATAAGTTTTGGGATCTCATAAAAAAAGGATCCAGTAGTTATGTTTGATGACTTCTTTGTTGGTAAACTAGATTTGAAAAGGCTTAACATTGCTATGCTTTCCTTGATCCCAAAAATAGATGATGCTAAAGCAATGAAGAATTTTAGACCTATTAGTTTGATAAACTATAGTTTTAAATTTTTTTCTAAAGTTTTGACTCTAAGACTAGGTAATATTATAAATAGGCTGATCTCTCCTCAACAGAGTGCCTTTATTCAGGGTAGTGTAGTCATAGCCCACGAGTTAGTACATAGTCTTCATTCTACCAAGAGCCCAGGCATTATACTTAAGTTAGACTATGAAAAAGCGTATGACCGGGTTAGTTAGGAATTCTTGTTTGAGGTTCTGAGAACAAGAGGCTTTAGTCAAACCTGGATTAGTTGGATAGATGGCCTGGTTAGAGGGGGCTCTATTGGAGTCTCTCTAAATGGAGAAGAAAGTTGCTTCTTTAAAGCAAGGAAAGGACTTAGGCAAGGAGATCCTATATCTCCTCTCCTTTTCAACTTAGTAGGGGATGCCTTAACTAGAATGCTTTGTAAAGGTGCAGATCAAGGGCTAATAAAAGGAGTAGCTAAAGACTTTAAACCTAGGGGTATTATCTTCCTGTAGATGTAGATTCCCAATAAACTAGGAACTTAAACGAGCTTTTGGTATGGTTTGAGCAGTTGTCAGGTATGAGAATTAACTTTCACAAGAGTGAGCTCATTCCCATGAATATAGATGATGGTCTGGTTCAAGACCTTGCTAACCTTTTTAATTGCCCGGTGGGGTCCTTACCTATTAAGTATTTGGGAGTTCCCCTTCACTACAAGAAATTAAACTGAGTAGAGAAGACATACGACCCTTAGATAAAATGCTTAAGAGTATGGCGGGGTGGAGAGACAATTTGCTTTCTAGTGCAGCCAAACTCACCCTTGTGAGAGCTTGTTTGGCCAGTATCCTAGTGTACCTCTTATCCTTCAATAAATTCCCAAGTGGGCTATTAGGATCCTGAATTCTCACATGGCTAATTGCTTGTGGAATGATAACATAGAGGCCCATAAATTTAATCATGCCAACTAGGAGAGCGTGTGTATGTTAAAGGAGTATGGGGGTTTACGTGTCCCCAATCTCAGAGACCTCAATATCTGTCTCCTTGCTTCTTGGATTAGGAGATACAATTTTGGTAGTGATAAAATGTGGAAAGAACTAATTGATCACAAATACCTAACCTGTAGAGCCAATATCTTTGATAGTCCCACAATTGGTTCTTCTCAATTCTTTAAAGGTATGGTGTGGGTAGCCTAAGCTGCTAAGATGGGTTATACTTGGAGAATATAGGCAATGGTAGAAAAGTCAAATTTTGGGAAGATAATTGGCTAGGTCCCTCTAGTCTAGCAATTCAATATTGAGAGATTTATACCTTAGTGCATGAACAATCTGAGACAGTGGCTTCTCTATGGGATGGAGTTAATCTCAAATGTACCTTTAGGAGAGGGTGTAGATGTTAAGTAAATAGGCAATTTCCAGATTAATTCCATCAAATAAATCATGATTAAAAGATCTACTAGATAGAGCAAGTAAAGCATACTAGCATAACATGAACACATAACGCAGATCATAGCATAGCATAATCGCATATCATAGATCATGACAACAGGTGTAAATAGAACTAGCACACCAGATAGATTGGATTGACTGAACATGACTAACATAAAGATTGGATCTGAAGAATACCTGACTGGTGTTGATGACAACTTGATGGAGAGGTTCCCGAAAGCGAAGCCGAGTTCCTCCGTGTCGCTGTCGCCGCCGTCGATCGGTTCTTTGTTGAAGACGTTGTCGGCGAAGACGGCGCTGGGACGGTCCTCCGCGTGTCCTTCTCGGTAGACGAGCCGTGACGAAGATTTGGGAGCGATCACGCCAAGAGCGCTTCCCAAAAACCTTATTCGCCTTCTCGGTGCGAGGATCGTGAAGACGATGGTTCGGAGACCTGCTCGCCCGGTCGCTAGTGCACGCAAACGATCGGGCTGGAGACTTGGCGACGGCGGCGCAGCAGCGAGAAGAGGCAAAAGCTCTAAGCTTTAGATTTGATGTGTTTTAGCGTGGCCGGTGGTCTGCTTATATAGTCCGGGTGAACCGACCTCGTGACACAATCACGATCTAAACCGGTTAGGACTCTACTGTTCGTATTTGATTAGAACTCTGCAAACCAAAAGACCAAAAACTGGAACTGCAAAAGGAGACCGTGTCCCCGCAAGGCGAGGAGCCGGATTTCGGAAGAGCATTCACGCGCATGTCGTGTGCCCGCGCCTTTCGCCACGCCACGCCACGCCCGGCGAGGCGAGCGAGCGCGTGTGGAGTTCCCTTTCTCCTTCTCACACTAGACTTGAGAAGGTAGGAACAACTTCCGTATATAAGTTGGTCCTCTCCACCTTCCATAAGCAATGTGGTACTAAAGGATTCCACCACTCCCTCCTTTCCATATTCATGAATGGGCCTTTGAGATTTCTTTAGGAATTTCAGAATTTGTTATTAGGGCCAAGCCCACTTAACATCTAAATTCCAACAGTAGATAGCAGATTGATGAACATGTGGCTTGAGATAGTCCAATTAGCTTCCACCATTAACTTTAGTGATGAGGAGGACTCTTTTATCTAGAAATTTTCTTCTAATGGGATTTACTCTTCTCAATATCTTTATAAGATCATCAACTTTAGGGGTGTCATCCCAGTTCATGTGTCTACCCCTAGAATCCTTTTCTTCTTGTGGTTGTTGTCTAAAGATAAGTTGTTAACAAGGGACAATTTGAACAAGAGAAAAGAGTTAGAGGATTTACCATTTTTGTTTTGTTTGGAGGTAGAATCTGTCCAGCACCTCTTTTTTTGAGTGCGTTGTTGCTAGATGTATGTGGAGTATCCTTTTAGAGGTGTTCAGTAGAGAGTTAGGTACCTCTTTTGAATCTGTTGGTGGTTTGTGGTTAAGTAATAAGAAATTCTTAGTGGCTAATAGTTTTTGTGCTGCTGCCCTATGGGGGCTGTGAAAACTAAGAAATAGTATATGTTTTCAGGGTTGTGTTTGGAAGGATGTGAAAGTGTTACTTCACCAGATTGCTGTCATGATCCAAAACTGGAAGATTCTGTGTCCGAAGGAGAAGATTCAGGAGTTCGACTTCTGTCTACAAAAGCTAAAGACCCTGGGAACACAACCACATACAAAGTTAGAAGATGGCTAGAAGAGTGTCCCCTCTTTGAACACGCCCTGGACTGGGACCATCATGATGTTCCAAGTGAAGTGAAAAAATATCTCTGCAGTCACGATGAGATGGCCGGCAAAGTGGATGCGAACAAGTGGGTGGATCTGTCGGGGTTCAAGTCAGCCTAGCGTATGTAAAAGGCAATCAGAAGCTGTTCAAGCTATCGGGGTTCAATCTATTGAAGTCCTGAGGTTGCTTTTGAAATTTGCTGAAGTTCGTTGGTGGGTGCTTCAAGCGGAAATAAGAGTCTTTCTTTTATTCCTATCAATTTACCATGTAACAGTCGGTTTTGTGTGGTGTGGCGGTTGGTGTTAATCCTTCCGTTTTGTTGGAACTGTAAACGCTTAAACGATGATGGTCTTTTTTTGTAATGAAAGGCCGGGGGCCACCCTTAAACTCTAAAATAATAAAAAAACAAAGCCTAATCATGCCATTGCCACTAGCATCCTCTCTTTTAGTTTCCTGATGAATATAACGGCGCCGACGGTCATGTGGGGGTGATGCTGCAGAGAAGAGGGACGTACAGTACGGGCGGCCCAATTTGACGTGGCCATTCTAGGCTTCTAGCTTGCATGGGTGACGACTAGCAGTGTGTGCATGATGTAGCTAGCAATCATGCATGACTTACGCACTGCATTACAAAAATCATCGCCCCTCGACACAACGTACGGGCCTGCTAAATGCCTTCTTGTCTTCTTTTCCTATATACTCCTTCCGTTTTAAATTATATTTTGTTTGACTTTTTTAACCTTAAGTTTGACCGCTCGTCTTATTTAAAAAATTATATAAAAACAGTACAATTGAAGTTATTCATAAAGGCCATTTGATAATAAAGCAAGTCACAACAAAAGAAGTAATATTTTACATAAATTTTTAAAAGACGAGTGGTCAAAGTTAGGTTGAAAAAAATCAAACGAACTATAATTTAGAATGGATTTAGTGTGATATATGATCCAATCAATCATTTTCGAATTTCCCGCAACTATTAGTTTTTCATATATGAATACATAAACAATAACATGTGTATAAACAATGATATTCGAAATAAATAAATGAACAGCAAGCAAGGTCGCAGCTGTTCTACGGGCCGGACGGGAGAGCAAAATGTATTCCGGTTGCCTTTCGCTGACAAAAACAACCGCGTCTGGTCAATGCCGTGGTCAAAGTAGGATTATTTGACCGAGATCCACGTATCAGATAACAGACACATGCCATGCCAACAGATACTCACTCTGTCCCTAAATGTTTGTCTCTAAAAACCATGTTTTTCCTTACAAACACGCTTCCCGAGCGACATATATAAAGGAACGGAGGGAGTAGTAGTTTAGGATTTATCCTTCCTGCCGACTTGCCGAGTAAAGTAAGCAGCCGGCGACACCAACGCAAGCAGTGACCACATCGATCGATCCATCGAGTATCTACCATCAACCACCACAAAAGCAGCTAGCTTTGACTTTAATTTGACTCCCCACACCTATATAACCAACCCACTTAATTCGATCCTTAATTCATTCCGTAACCCCAGATAACAACACGAACGTACTAATTCATTCCAACGATCTTGAGACGCGTCGGCCGGCTTCCATTCCATTCCATTCCATCCATGGCGGCGGCGGCGGTGGAGGAGGTGACGGTGGTGGACTTCTGGTGCAACGAGTTTGGGATGCGAGCGCGGCTAGCTCTACGCGAGAAGCTTGTCCCCTTCGAGTTTGTCTCGAGGACCTCCTCGTCCGCGAGCGGAGCGACCTGGTGCGCCGCATGAACCCCGTCCACCGCTCCATCCCCATCCTCATCCACGCCGGCCGCCCCGTCTGCGGCTCCTCAACATCGTCGAGTACGTCGACGAGGTCTAGACGACGACGAGCCAGCACCAGCAGCTGCTCCCCGCAGACCCGCTCGAGAGGGCGCATGCGAGGTTCTGGGCCGACTTCGTGGACCAGAAGGTGTACGATGCGCAGACGAGGTTCTTCACGAGCCATCACCGCGGCGAGGACAAGGCGGCGGCATTGGCAGAGCTCCTGGGCCATCTCCGGCGCCTGGAAGGTGTGCTTGGTGACAAGCCGTTCTTTGGTGGCGACGAGTTTGGGTTCTTGGACGTCGCGCTCGTGCCGTTCTCGGCCATGTTCTATGGGTACGAGCAGCACGGTGGGGTGGACATGGAGATCGAGTGCCCGGTGCTGATGCGCTGGGTCAGGAGGTGCGCCGAGAGGGAGAGTGTCAAAGACGTGCTTCCGTCGGGGCAGGATATGTACGCTATACACAAGGAGTTTTATCAAATTGAGTGACACACAACAGTAGTCAAATCCAGCATGGTGTGGATCTTCAATAAAATGCTTTGTCATCGACATCCAGCATGGTGTGGACCTTCAATAAAATCGCAGCACGAAGACATGCAATCTTTTTGTGTTCAACGTTACTCCATCCAGTTTTATTGGTGTTCAAAAGGTCAATCTTTTTGTGCCTGTATGTACTGGCGTGATCTGATGAATATGCGAAGTTTATTCAGTCTGTGAATTTTGACTAATTTTTGTCATATTTCAATTAATCATGTGTTTTGCCTTCCATAGAATTATCTGATAAATTTAATTATGTGTCTATTTTTTGAAGTTAGTTTTGATATCATTAATATGATTTGCCTCCCTTAGAGAATTATTTCAAAATCTAAAAGTGCGTGTAATTTGTAAATCTTCTTTAGATTTGAATTTTCCCGCTTTGAAAGTGGTCCATGATATTGTTATCTTTGCTATTTTTATTGTATTTGATTTGGGCCCTTAGATATTGATCCGACTATAGTGAAATCAGGTTGATTTTTGATTGAAAATAGCCGAATTTTAGGTGCCCTCAGATCTGGATATTTTGTTGGTTGAAAATAGCCGGTTGACTGCTGGGCCAAAACAGCTGGTTTCGAAGTAGAAAGGCCCCCAAAAATTTTAATTTGGAGGTATTCATAGAACACAGGCGAATAAGGTTACACATGGCTTACATATTTGGGAAAATATATGATGCAAACTACATAGGCAGGGGTGGAAGAAACCTACAAATGGGAGAGTGATGGTTAATGTTGATGCAGCTTTTGATGAAGAAGGGGGAAGAGGAGGCGTGGGATCAATTATCAGGGATGGCAATGGTGGGTTCTTAGCTGCTGCTCACAGTTTTGTGCCACACTTTATTGATGCACCAATGGCAGAAGCTTATGCACTGAAGGAGGGGCTTATGCTAGCGCAGCAAATAGGGTGCAATCGATTAGTTGTCCAATCGGATTGTATGGAAGTGGTTCAGATTATGAAGGACGGGGAGTTACGGCAAACTCAGCCGCGCCTATATATGATGAGTGCAATCTGGTGTGGAACGGCTTTCAAGAGATAAGCATTGAGCACTGTCACCGGGAGGCAAATCAAGTTGCTCACTTACTTGCTAGCAATGCAAAGGAAACAAAACAAAATTGTATCTGGGACGATGAGCCCCCTAGCTTTATTTTTTATGGTCTTTTGTAAACGATGTCTCTATATTGAGCTAATAAAGTATGCCGTATTGCTTTCAAAAAAAAAAGTGGAAACATAGAAACTAATTTAAAAAGTCGTAGCTTGGCTATTTTAAAAAATTTAAAACCTGTCACACCCATAGTTCATACACATATATACTCACATGCAAAAGTTGGGATGTAAATTCAAACTAGAAAAATTCATTCAAAAATTACAAATTTCAGATGTATGTGCACTAAAGGACAAAATTCCTTCAAATTTTATCTTTTTAGTGCACAAGCACCTTAAATTTGTTATTTTTATATTAATTTTTCAAAAGTGAGTGTGCAGTTCAACTTTTGCATATGAGTATATATGTGTATGCACTATGAGTGTGCCAAGTTTTAGATTTTTGAAACAACCAAGATATGACTTTTTGAATTGGTTTACATGTTTGCACCTAGTATGTAGTTTGCCTAAATATGTGGTGAAAAACCAAATAGTAGGTGGAAACCTAGAAACCCATTTAGTATGGTAAATAAGAAGTTTATTAGGGGTAGAGTGATCGTGGGGGCAGGAAAACCATCTACCACCAACATCAATAAGTTCATTACCGTCATTCTAGTATATTGAAAATGGAAAATAAGCAGCATATTTATTTTTTTACTAGCAAGGACCCAATAAAAGAAATAAGGTGTCTGAATTATACATAAACACACAAAGTAATAACAACTAAACTGATAACAACTAAACCTCAATTCAAAAAGACATATTTTGATCATTAAAAAAAAAAAAATTTGGCATAATAGCGCATACAAATATGTACTCACTTGCGAAAGTTGAGATGCAAAATCAAAGTAAAAAAAAAATCATATGAAAATGACAACTTTAAGATGCATATGGATTTTGTATTTTAGTGGACATGCACTTTTTGAGGTCTGGCCAAAAAACTTAGACCTCTTGTTGGGACATGGTCCCTGGCACACGGCGAAGGCATCAGACCAGTTTGGGCTAGCGAAGATGTACCCCAGGAGAATAATTATTATCCCCTCTTTTGATGGTATGTTTGCTTCGCAGGATCTTGTAGACAGTGGATCGGGGGGACACGGAGCTGACAAAGGCCGCATCTCCGCCAGGTCCCCCGAACCCTACCCACCATGCTAGGCGGGACGCGGAGGTCTCTGCCGGCGCCGTAAAGACAGGGCTCCGCCCATGCGGAGGTCTCCGCCAAGACAATGAAGACAGGGATCGCTCCTTGCGAAGATATCCGCCCCAAAGCCCGAGGCGCAGTGTGGGGAGCAAGCGGGGGTAGCTCCGCAAAGACATCACTCGGGGGACCAAGAGGAGTGAGTCAAGCCCTTAATGGGCCGAATACCGGCCCATTGGGATATGGCAGTTCAAGACATGAAAGGACGGTCCCCTGGACATAGGAGAAGGAATCATAATATGCTAGGTATCTAGAGGGGTAGAATTGTAACTAGGCATCCCCACCTGATTATAACCTATAAATAGGGGGCGCAGTCCTCCATGTTTGGGGTTGGTGAATGAAATTTATTCTCATTTTTATTGAACATTTTACACTTAGGCATTTTGCCATACTCACTCCCCAGCACCGCCTCGGTGGAGGTATCCCGACCCTGTTGGAAACCCAAGTTTCAACACCTCCCAAGCAGCTTGAGGCTTCTTACAAAACTACGATAATTTTTAAACTAGCAAAAGTTCATGTATCGCAAACGCATAACAAATCAAACAATTATATGCGCATAAATAATTCATGTGATAATAGTGTTATAGAGGAATACAAATGACAAAACCATTAGAATGAAATAACAATCAACAAATTCTCAATAATCAGACTCAATGGCAAAGGTTTAGTAAATAAGAAGTTTATAGGGGACGCCAGCCGCCACCGAATGGACGCCCGCCGCCGCCGCTGTAGGGACGCCCGCCAACGCCGCCACCGCCGCCTGTACCACCGTCGTCAACCCCGAGACCCCCACCATCGGTGGCGTCATCCGGGTCCACGCCAGACTGGTCGATATGGAGCGAAAGCTGCTCAGATGGGGGTGGAATTACACAAGGCACAAGTGCAGTTTGACAAGGAAATGACTGAACTGCTTCACACGGTGCGTACCAATCGCTGGAAGAATATGCTCATAAAGGGATTACTAGTTTGTACTTAAGAAATAATATGACAAGGAAAGGGATTACCAATCGCCGGCCGGCTTCCATTCCATTCCATCCATGGCGGCGGCGGGTGGAGGAGGTGACGGTGGTGGACTTCTGGTGCAACGAGTTCGGGATGCGAGCGCGTCTAGCTCTACGCGAAGCTTGTCCCCTTCGAGTTCGTCTCGGAGGACCTCCGCGTCAGCGAGCGGAGCGAGCTGGTGCGCCGCATGAACCCCGTCCCACCGCTCCATCCCCATCCTCATCCACGACGGCCGTCCGGTCTGCGGCTCCGTCAACATCCTCGAGTACGTCGACGAGGTCGGGCAAATAAAGGCGGCGGCGACTTGTCCCAGCTTGCTCCCGATTGATCCGCTCTAGAGGGCCCACGCCCGCTTTTGGGCTGACTTTCTTGACCAAAAAGGTAAACCACTTTTATTCATTGTTTTATATATTTGACCAAACCAGGTCAACGTATTTTTTTCTTTTCCATTAAATGAAACAATGAGCTGTATAATGAGTTACAAGGCGGCTAGGTCCAAAGAAACAAAAAGATTACATAAAGAAGCTATCTCACCATAATTCAAGTTTGTGGCGCCCTGATGGCTTAGCCTTGATACACACAGGAGTCAGGACCAAACTCTTCTTTGAACCTTCTGTTCCAGCCCCAAAGCTTGCTGGGTCATTGTCGAAAATGATGTCATTTCTAATTTTACTCAAAATTGTTGATAACTTCTAATAATTTTTAAAAAATAAATTTAAAAAAATCCTATTATGACACAAATACATATTGTAGATATAGTATACTTTTAGTGGAACTAATTGGATCTGTAGATATTCTTATAATTTTATAAATTAGTCAGAATTTATTAATTTCAACTTGTTATAGCACAAACCAAAACAATTTAAAAGGCCAAGGTGTATATACTTTTAGAAATTCCTCTATTATTTTCCAAAAAATACATACTTGTGGAAACAATGATCTTGCAAAAATCTTATCTTTGTTACAAACCACTTTATTTGGTTAGGTGTTTAGCACCCAGACGAGGTTCTTGAAGAGCAAAGGCGATGAAAAGACAACAGCAAAGGCAGAGCTGCTGGAGCAACTCAAGCGCCTCGAGGAGGTGCTCGGGGACAAGTCCTTCTTCGCCGGCGACGAGTTCGGGTTCCTTGATGCCGTCATCATCCCGTTCTCGAGCATGTTCCATGGGTATGAACAACATGGAGGCTTTGATCTTGACGTGGAGTGCCCCTGCTTGATGCGCTGGGTGAGGATATGCAAGGAGAGGGAGAGCGTCAAAGGTGTCCTTCCAGACGAGGATGAGATGTATGAGCTGCACAAGAAGTGGTATGGCATAGAGTGAAGCAATAATGAGTGGTGGTCGTCGTGGAGTTGGAATAACAACCCGGTTTTTGTGCTCTACTCCCTCCGTCCCAAAAATAAACGACGTTTTTAGGTTTTTCGTGCCACAAGTTTTACTCGATTTGTAGAAAATACGTAGAAGATTTAAATCTCCAAATAACTTTGTTAAAAAACTAGATCAAAAGATCTTTTCAATGATACTAATTATGTAATATAAATATTAATCTTATTTTAATATATAATTACCGGCGAGATGTTTCTCGGGAAGCGAAAAACGCCGTTTATTTTGGGACGGAGAGAGTATAAGAGTTGTGATGTGCACTAATAGATAATATGCATATTGCAAGACATATCGGTCATGTTTAGCATAATCGTTATTTCATTCTTGTGTGCAAAATTGTTGCAGCCGACAATTTTTGTTTTTTGAGACAAGTATGTAATAATTGGCCTGATTCTATCTTTTGATAGTTGAAGCCGGATTTTTAAATCCATTATCTAAAAAAAAGATAATATGCATATGGGTATGTGCACATCAGGAGGGAGACAATAATTCTTTGAATGATGCTAGATGGCAAGAGAGCTACTCCCTTTGTTTTAAATTGTAGTTCACTTTGGCTTTTCTAGATTTATTTTTTTTTTTACTAAGTATGTAGACATCGTGTATAACTAGGTGTATAGCAAATCAATGTATTTAGAAAAGCCAAAGTGAACTATAATTTGGAACGGATGGAGTATTAAGCTTCTTGTATTATTTCGTTTACCTTTATTGCAATTGAATTTCACTAGTGTTGCTTGCTTAATTGGTTTTGTTAGCCCATCCTCTTGAAAATTCTTTTGGTGGCTGTGATAAATTGTCATATCCCTAATTTTCAATATAGGATGTTTATTTAGTACTCCCTCCATGTCAAATTGTAAGTCATCCTAAAAATCTTGGAGAGTCAAAACATCTTTGACTAAATTTATAAGATAACATAATAATATTTATGACACAAATTAAGTATCATAATTCTTTATTAAGTATAAATCTTAATGACCCTCTTTATAATTTTGGAGAAACTTGGACTGACTTTCGATTTAGAATGGAGCCACTAACTTGTTGAAAGCAATATAATTTTCAAAATAAAGCGAGCTAACATAATTCCAAAGAAAGAAAGCGACCTCATCAGTCACAGTCGCTGTTGACAGATATCGTTCCAAAGCTTTGACAGCGTAGCGGTGGACGACCCTCCATCCTCGACGGCCTTCCGGCACGCCGCCTGCATCTCCGCGGCCTTCTCTCTTGCCTTCCTCCCCTCCTCGCCGCCGCCCATTAGCGCCTTCACGGCCTGCTCCAGCTCCGCCGCCTCCACGAAGTTGTCCCTCTTCCTGTCCACCTCCATCGCCACGGCGACGCCCATGGCAGCCACCAGCACGAACGCGTTCAGGTGCTGCTCGGCGTACAGCGGCCACGGCGCCATGGGCACGCCGAACCACAAGCTCTCCAGGATCGAGTTCCACCCGCAGTGCGTCACGAAGCCGCCCACGGCAGCGTGCGCGAGGATCTCCTTCTGCGGCACCGTCGTCGGCCACACGAGCCCTCTGTCCCGCGTCCGCTCGACGAAGCCCTCCGGGAGCAGCTCCGTGAGGTCCGCGTCCGTGGGGATCCACGTGCTGGGCGTCGGTGCGCCGCGTAGCACCCAGAGGAACCGGTGGCCACTGCGTTCCAGGCCGTGGGCGACCTCGTGCGCCCGCGCTGCCGTGAAGAACCCTCCGCTCCCGAAGCAGAGGAAGACCACGGACGCTAGAGGCTGCGTCTCCAGCCACCGCACGCACTCGTGCGGCGGCTTGGCGACCACCGGCGGGGAAACGAGATGACCGGGCCGATCGGGTACAGCGTCGGAGCAGGCCGGCTCGTGGTCCCGCGCGTGCATCGTCGGCCCTCGGCGATGGCGGAGAGGACGCACTGTTCGAGCTCGGCGGCCGTGTTGACGATGATGCCGTCGGCATCCATGAAGCGTCTGCCGTGGTACGCATACCACGCGCATTCAGGCAATTTCCTTTGCATGATCGGCGTCGGGAGGGAGAGCGGCGGCACCGGGGCAGCCCAGGGATGTCGGCGGCGCCGTCCATCTCCTCGAACTCGCCGGCCACCTCGTCGCACAGCGACGGCAGACGGAGGAAGAACGAGAGCGCCGCGGCGTTACAGGTGAAGTAGACGTACGCCGGCACGGCGAGCTCGCGGGCCACGTCTAGGAACGAGGTGCAGAACAGGTCAAGGACGAGCGGGCCACCGGGCACGCCAGGCTCGAGACGGCGGCCCTGACGTGGGGCACGTGCAGCTGCACGTACCGGGAGATGAACTCGACGGGGCCCGCGTGGTCCGTCGGCGGCTCGACGGCGGGCAGGCGGTGGAAGCGGACGTCCAGGCCGGTGGCAGACTCCTCCGCTCGGCGTATGTCGCTCTCGAGCTCGAGCGTCGAGGCCGGCGGCCGCATGACGAGCATGGTGACCGAGAGCGCGCGCCCGCCGCCACTAGCGAGCAGGCGCTTGCCGGCTTCTAGCATGGGCATGAGATGGCCGGCGCCCCAGACCGGCAGCAAGACGATGGTCGGGGTTGTCATAGGCTGATAGGCGGTGGTGCTTCTCAGCTCAGGTCCTCGCGCAAGAAGAAGCTATACAGTGATGGGTAGATGGAAACGCCGAGAAGCATCTGCGATAAAGTGATGATCAGGAACACGACGGTGCGCGCGATGAGATCCGTGGAGGAAGAGGCAAGGAGCACGCTGCAGAAGCCGACGACCTGCCGCCGAAGAAGACAGTATTGGCCGCTAGTGGCAACATGCCACATGGTCAAGCGAGCGGTGATTTATTAAAAAAATGTAAATATCTGGCCACCTTGATTTGTAGGTATGTTAAGCCTTGTTATTTATTAAAAAGTTGTTCTGATTTTGTAGAAATTTTATTAGACTATTCACCCCTTCTATAGCTATTTAGGACCTTTCAACGTGTTGCTCTGCCGCGCGCTCGCTTCCTTGTTTCTTCCTAATGATCAGCTTGCTCACTGCGGTTTATTATCTATAAACGGAGAACACCACCCGCACTTCGTTTGCTCTATCATGGACACCGCGTTGCACTAGGCTCGGGTGCAACGCGGAGCTATTCCAACTTGTGCCATGCTCGACGAGACACAAGGCCAGGACGCCGCCGCCATGGACGAAATACCCTAGGGAAATCGTTTCCCTACGGTTTTTCAGCCTTTCCCTAGGATTATTAACCCTAGGGAAACTTGTGAATTCTAGTAGTGCAAGGAGAGCGATCTACCGCTCACGGAGGCGAGCTTTATTCCGTGTGGCACCATGGCTGCTCGGGGCTCTATCTGAACACCGTCAAGCTTGGTAGGTAGCTAGTCAACTGTTAACCGCACGCGAGCTGTTCGATGAAATGCTAGCAAAGAATATAGACGCTAGGGCCAAGAGGTCTGGCAGCTGGTCTAGAGTGCCAAGGTGTCAAACGTGTGCTGACATGAATAGCCACGTCAGCTAAAACAGGGTACAAAACCACGTCAAGGTGTTAAATAGACTTTGAAGATAGGACTGTTTTCTTTAGAAAATGACCTTGTGAGTAGAATTAATATAGCCCAAGAAAGCAGGGCGTGTTAGAAGCCAACCAGGTTAGGCCAGTTGGGCCGCGGCCAAGCCCAGCAATGCGCACCCTACCCCTCCTTCCTCGCGATGACGCCGGCTTCTTCCACCTCCTCCTGCTTCCCACTGGCCCCCCTCGTCGTGGGCGCTAGGGTTCCCCAGAGCTCTAGCGAGCTAGGGTCAAAGCCCTAGCTCGGCGGAGCTCTAGGGAACTCTAGCGCACACGGCGGCCGCCCTCCTTCCCTTCCCCGGCGATCTCCCCCCTCGCCCCGAAACCCTAACCCTAGGCCGTCTTCTCAAGCTCCGGCGATCCAGCCCTCCCCTACTTCGCCAGTGCTCGCCCCTGCCGCCTACCCATACCCAACCGGATGTCCAGCCACAGCCCGCTCGGCGACGCCGCCGCTGCCTCGCTCACTACCAGCCGAACCGCACACCACCGCCCGAAGTCGACGACCACCACCAAGCCGGCCGGCCGGATTGTATAGCCGGGAAACAAATAGGACCCTAACCCCTGCCGCCGAAACCCTAACCGGCTGGTGACGACGCCCCTAACTTCACCGGTGATGATCGCCGCTACCTCGGCATTGGCCACGTTGGGCCGTATGGGCCAAAGACACCTACGTGGTGGTCGGCGCGTCGTGTCCGTGCCGACCGGTCGGCGACTAATATTTCCGCAAAGAAAGCCCGCTTTCCCATGGATTCATCCCCGACCAACATATTCCATACAGTGCTCCTTGTGAGAGCGAGCTCCTTCCATTGCCACCGCGATTTTCCAACAAGTCGGGTGTGTTTAGATCCCTAAAAAGTGGCACTGTAGCGAACTGAAAAGCACTGTAGCACTTTTCATTTGTTTGTTGTAAATATTATCCTACCATGGGGTAACTACACTCAAAAGAATCGTCTCATAATGTATATCTAAATTGTGCAATTAGTTATTTTGGTTATCTACATTAATTTCATACTCGACATGCATCTTTCGGTGCATTAATGCTTCAATGTGATAGGAGTTTTGAAAGTTTTGGAGAAAAGTTGAAGAACTAAACACACCCCTTGGTTTCTGGGGTGAACGGACAAGCTCCCTCACAAGCTGATAACCACGGACACACAAGAATTGTGTGGCACTGTCGTCTTCCGTGGCAAAATTCAAGAAGACATGGAGATGATACTTCATCCATTATTTTCTCGTGTCGTAATATCTTTTTCCTAATAATTAAGTTAAATGTATATGTGTCTCATAATCGATTCCTGAACATTTAAGTAAGTTCATGACATAAAATTTCTGCTTTTGATTTACCATGAGGAACACTTTTAATACGCACTTTGGGTTTCTTATAAGTCGCTTTGAGTTTTTTTATTAAAAGTTAAATCCATTTGTAATGTGAAACAGAGGGAGTAAGATAATTCATACGTTGTGGAACTATAAGATTTCTCTGAAGTAGATGATCAAAGATAATAATATTGACTTAAGACACAACTAATAATAATATGACATCTAAACCCAAGAACATTTGAGTACCTTTTTCTTTGGGCCAATTGTGCAACTGCCCCTGTTTTGAGGGCTAATTGCTCGTTTGCCCCTATTTTTTTAACTTTGCTCATTTGCCCTTGTTTTTGAAACTGAACACTCCAGTTGCCCTTATCCCGTTAAGTCAAGTTAATGGTGTTAAGTTAAGGGTGAAAAGACGAAAATGCCCTCGACATGAATGACCCAAGAATCACTCCTTTTTTTTTTTGCAGACTTTATCTTGGACAAATGACAATACATATAGAAATAATATTTGCACAATATATAATCCAAAATAAAGTCTTCACATGCAAATAGACATGTTCAGGTCATACAAGGTCTAGTAGATACATAATTAATGATCCACTAATTATTACATATTCCAAGCATGGGTCAATTGTACACATTGAGCAAAGCAGCAAGCCTTCCTCCCCTGCCTCGGCCTCCTCTTCCTCTTCCTTCACCTCTTCCTCTTCCTCTCCCTCTTACAGTTTTGTGGTCTTCCTTCTTCAACATGAGTGGCCTCATCACTTCAAAAAATATGTAGTGAGCATGTGTTAGTAAATACTTGGCTGTGGGCATAAACAATTTCAAATAAAGTGAAAAAAAAGTGGGTTGTGGACATACTTGGTTGTTTGATGTTGTGATGAACTTGTACCTCCACTTGTCCCAATTTGTGGTCCTCCTCCAATATTACTTGCAGCATCACTTGTTTTTAGATAGGAAATATGCATTAGGTGGCATGTTCAATTCATAAAAAATAGCAAACAAATACACATGAGATGACTTACTTGGTTGAACTAGTAGTAGGAGTGTTTTTCTCTCCACCTCGGATGGATTCTCTTGTGTTGCTTTCATCTTTTTCTCCCTAGCAGTCAACCCCCATTACATTTCTTTGATGTATGTCCTAATTCACCACATTCAGAGGATCTCTTTATTTTCCTAGCACCAGGTTCATCTGATGCCTTAATCCTAGATTTCCTTGGCCTGCCAGGCTTTCTTCTCAGCTTAGGCCTATGGATTTTGAATCCAAAATCAACACGTGGCCAAAAATGCTTGGATGTCATTGGATTAAACACACCAAAATATGTCTTTCTTAGCTTCTCAATAGAGAAATAATCATGGAAAAATTCATCCATTTGCACATCTCTACTAAGCTTTGATATGAATGCTAAAGCATGTTTACATGGCTTTCCGCTCACTTGCCACAACCTGCAAGTGCATGTCTTCACTCCAAATTAACGCATATCTAAAATATGCTCCCGATGATGTAGGTGCAGTAACTTCAGCTATATTGTTGCCACATTTCAAAACCTCATAATCCTTGATAGTTTTGCTTTGAGCAATTAGCTCCTTTGTAATATCAGGGATTATGTTGCCCTCCAATGACATAGCAATTTTCCCGCAAGCTTGAAATTTGGATATGATCTTTTGCCTTATCATATCATGCATTTCCAGTATCTGCAAGTCTTTGCATTTTCTCACCCAATTGTTGAAAGATTCAAAGATATTATTATTGATGTAGTCAACCTTACAGTGATCAAAAAATTTGCTTGTATTCCATAAGTTTGGATGATGCTCATCCAAGTGAGCAATTGCTTTAGGGCACTGCTCTCTAATTCTCTCCATGTGGTAATTATACTTCTCAATAGTGCAAGCCTTAGCAGCTGGCCACATGTTGTAAGTGAACAAATCACCAGCGTACGTAATGCTTCTTGAATTTCTTCCACAAATGCCTCATACATTCTCTATGTTCAACACTAGGATACACAGTCCTCATAGCCTCATCTAGCCCATATGAATGTAAAGTGCAAGCCCATCTACTACTAATGGCCCATATGGCCCATACGAACACTGTATATATCTTCAATAAAGGAGTGGTTATTATATTCTGAGATCCCATAATCAAATCAAGAACAACATAATCTTTAATAGTACCAAGCAGCCTCCACCGCTCCTTCTCTTCCTGCTTGTTCTCCTCTTCCTTCTCCTTTACTGCCTCCTTCTCGATTTATTTTCCTCCTTGTCCACCATCACCACCTCCTCATCCATTTTCTTCTACTTGACCATGGCCACGCCATAATAATCTCTGTACGATTCCTACTAATAAGAGCACAAGATGTTTACCCTCGTTGTAGAGACTCTCGATAGGGTGCTTTATCTAAAACACAAATTAAGTTATATATTTCACAAAACTTAAGCTACATAATTTTTTTATAAAAACCAGTAAGGATAGATAGTCATAAGCCTCTCAAGTGGTATATTTTCTATGTGCTCATCCTCTAATCCCATCGTTGTGCTCCACCGACTACGACGTTCTGGTAGTCAAGGGTAACACCCTTCATGCTCAGATTGATAAGCTCATTGAGATACAATAGAGCCATATTTCTCTACTCAAGTAAACTATCTCCCTCCACTCTTCTCTCTCACATGTAAACCACGTCTCCCCCGCCGCCAAATGGCCGCGTGATTCGCTGCAATCCGGCTCGCGGCATCCCGGTGCGCTGCGGTAGGGTACCGCAAGTTGTCAGGCTCCCCCTCGCCCTCGTCCTTGCGTTTGAGCCGCTCCGACTACAATTTAAAATGATTTTGCTTCACAGAGGGTCTACCAACAAGGCCAGTGATGCCGTCATGGATGCCTGGAATATGACGACCCTTCTGGACATAGGTGTGTTGGGCTTTGCCTTCAGCGTATTCTTCCTGACCAAACCAGAGACTCCATCCCCAACATTGATTGCCTAGGCTGCCAAGGCTACTACCGAGGGCACAAGGACGGCAGCCGAGGGCGCCATGACGACAGCCAAGGCCGCCTGAACGGCAGCCGAGGCCGCCAAGATGGTAGCTGAGACCAAGTGATGTGAAAGGTATGCTAATTAATAGGGATAATTGGATCCTTACCATCGAAAGAACACGTCTTTAGATTTCTACCATTGAAAGACTCAGATTTAGATATCTACTATTAAAACATAACTGACATTGTAGCTCACTAGTTCTATTAACTCCGAGTTATATCTGACCATTTTGCCCTTGTATATTAAGGGTCATCTAGCTGTAGTCTAGGAAAGCATGTGTAAATAAAATTCAGCAGGATACAAAAACATCATCTCAGCAACATATAAACACAACTTTTGAGTGGTATTAACAAAAGGTCATTATCTTATATGGCTGTCATTTCAATATAACAATACGTTGCATACAATCAGTTTTTTTGGAGTTGTCAACAAAAGTTGACCCATGGAGTCTACAAAAGATCATAGCCAACACAGCCATGTGGACACCGCAACAAAAGTTAGACGTATGGAGCTGCACAAAAGACCACAGCCAACGCAACCATGTCCATGCTCAACATAGCCATGTTGATGCACTCAACACAACCATTTTCTAGCTAATAATAACCCTCCTAATTCCTCCTGGCGAGATGGATGCCATCCTTCTTGTTGTAGGACCTGGGCTAGTTGGAGAAAGAGAAGACATGCTTCTTGTTGTAGGACCTGGGCTAGTTGGAGAAAGAGAAGACACGCTTTTTGTTATTGCACTTGGTCCTGAAGTCACTTGTGGGTCATTAGCAGATGACTCAATTTCAGACTTGGATTTCCTAGGAGGCACAAAACAAGTTAGGCTAGGAACATATTTCAGCATGTATGATCCATTTATTTTACAAATTTACAATTTACATTACCTTTTCTTTTTGGAAATTTTTGGACGAGGTGGTGGAAGCTCTTGTTCTAATTCAGCTTGAGTAGCATAGCATTACATCCCTTCTCTGTGTCCAAACTGAAAACACCTTTTGCATTGATATGGGCCTCTTCTCCCTGCCTCTCCACTAGCCTTAATTCTTTTCTTCCTTGGTCTACCGGCAGGTCTTTCTAGCTTCGGAGGAATCATTTTAAACCCAGGATCACATTTTGGCCATTGAGTCTTGTCACCCATTGGGGTGACCACAAACTGATAGGTTGCCTTGAACCTTTCTATTGAATAGTAGTCATCCACAAAGTTTTCAATGTTTACCTGATTTTTCCAAATAGAGCTATTGCATGAGTGCAGGGTTTTCCAAAAATCTACCATTGTCCACAGCCACAAGTTCTTTCCTATATGTCAACAACAACTCTCCAATTCTTTCCCTCTTTAGTTATTCCAGATATCTCACCTAACATTGCACCACTCTTCTGGATTTCATAGTGCAACCCATGACTCCTCATGTTCAACTCATGTAACACACTTGGAAGGATATTCCCTTGCAGCCTATTCACAATCTCTTGCCTTGTGTAAATCTTCTCCATTATTTCCCCCTTATCTTATCCATCAGATCAGCAACTGGGAGGTCCTTGTCATCTTTAATCCAATTGTTGAAACTTTCTAAGATGTTATTGTTCACATAATCAACCTTGCATTCTTTGGAGAATTTGGACCTGCTCCATTTCAGCTTATGATGTGTATTTAGAAAGGGAATTGCTGTAGTTGTTGCAATTTTCTCCATTAGTGTATCATACCTTTGATCTGTACATGCCCATGCACAAGGCCACATAAACTTGAGCACGTCACCCTTGATTTTTTTTTTCTGAAATTTGCCATGAGGTGCCTAAAACATTCCCGATGCTCCGCATCACCTTTGAAGACTGTGTTGACAGCAGTTGCTAGCCCCTTACAAGCATCAGTATGGATTGTTAACCCAGGGGGTGTTCCAACTGCTCTTTTTAGTTGCTTCATGAACCATGTCCAATTGAAATTTGTCTCTTTTCGAAAGATCCCATATGCAACTGGATACATCCAGATATGTCCATCAATTGCAGTTGTTGCAGCTAGCTGTCCTTTATACTTTCTAGTTAGGTGAGTGGAATCAACCCCAAGGTATGGCCTACACCCAACTAGAAATCCATCAATACATGCTCTAATTGCCACAAACATCCTTGAGAAGTACATTTCTCCATTAATGTTCTTGCAATCAATCTCAACAATGCTTCCTGGGCAACTTTCTTCAAGTGCTGCTTTGAACCTCCATAGCATGTCAAAGGTGTCCTCCCAAGTACCGTGAACATCATCCATTGCAGACTTCTTTTCAGACCACACTTTAAAATATGATAATTCAATATCATAATGTTTCTCTAATCTTCTCTGTAATTTCCTTGCAGGCAGAGTGGGATCCTCCTTTACTACATCTTTCAGCTTTTTAGATATCCAAGATGTTGAAGCCTCTCGTCCACTACTTGTATTGGCACAAGTGTGCTCCTCAAAGTCGGAGAGCTTGACCACCATGAATGTGTTGCTGCCATGTAGTTTCTTTGCATATACTCTCCAACCGCAATTCTTATCTGTACACCTTGTTCGATATCTTTCTGTGTCACTATGTTCAAGCTTAGTCTCAAACTGATTTTTGATGGCATATTGTTTGATATTGTAAACAAAAGCATCCTTATCAACAAATGTGTCTCCCACCTTAATGATTGGATTCTCCTTATCATGTGATGTATGAGGCACAAAAAAATCATTAAGAATGGTAGCCTCATCATCCGGAACAATTTCAGTATCAAATTCTCTAATTTCTGGAACGGTTCTTGCCCTCTTTGTTTTCTGCACCTCATCATTTTGAGCAGCCTTGAAATACCTCCACTCCTCATCTACTCCAGCAGGATCATCTCCAGATGAATCACACTCAACAATCATGAAATGCTCCTTCTCTTCCTCTTCAGCCATTTGTGGCCCTGCTGTTGTTTCCCCATATTAAGGTGTGCTTCTGCCCATATCAACCCTCCATCTGGAACACCTTCAGCAGGTTGATTTTCTAGCACTGTAAGAAAGGAAAATTTAGGGTTTGGCTAGAACAACAACAAAAGAAATAGCAAGAAGAAGAAGATAAATACCCACAGCTAGGGATGCGCCGAGGATGCAAGTATGTCGTCGAAGGCACTATTGGGAGGCAAGGAGGAGGCCGTCGACATTGGGGGGCACACCACCGGGAGTGGCGTAGCTGCTGGGAGATGTGTCATAGGGGGCATCGCTATGGAGGCGCGTGGAAGCAATCGCCAGCAGGGAGCACGTCGCGGGAAGCGCGGCGGTGGCAGGAAGTGTGCCGCGGCGGCGGCGGCGGCGAGTGTGCCGCGGCGGCGGCCTTCCTCTCCGTGAAGACCGCGAGTCTGTGAACTTTTCACCCGACGAGACGAAGCTGCGGCAGCAGTACATAGAAGTGTTCGTTATTTTCCAAGGGGGCAAAATTGGGACACGGTAGAAAATGGACTAGGCAACGGATGAGAAAACAACAAGTAAAGTAAAGGAAGTAAAAAATGGTAATGTTGTAATCTGTTGATGGTAGAAATCTATAACTAAGTCTTTCGATGGTAGAAATCTAAAGACGCGTTCTTTTGATGGTAAGATCCAATTTTCCCTAATGAATATTAGTGTTGATCATAGCAATACCACTTTTTGGATAGTTGCTTATTAACTTTTTGCTTGTTATCTTCAGGTCTCAGCTCCACACGGCTTCATGAGTACAGTGAAGTAGCTTTCATAAACAATAGATGTATGTCAGTGGTTTTTGTTGTTAGTTGTGATGCTTGTAAGGTTGGACACTACTCAGGGCTTGTCGGGGGTCGAGGGTGTTTGGTGGTGCATGCCATTATTTTTCCAGATCATTTGGTAGGAGGACCTGATGTTATTGTTTGTCATTTTGTCTTAATGTGCATGCTATTGTTGAGCAGTTTTAGACTAATGTTCAGACAGGTTTGGTTAATGTGCAATTCACACCTTATTTCTGTTATTGGGTCCTTTCTAGTGATTTTTCAAATTCACAATATACTGCTTATTTTCAAACTTTAATATGCTAGACTAGCAGTAATGAACTTATTGAAGCTGATGTTTTGCCTGCCATCACCATCACTATGCCCCTAAACTTCTTGTTTACTAAACCTTTGCTATTAAGTCTGATTACTGAGAATTTGTTGACTGTTATTTCACTCTAATGGTTTTGTCATTTCTAATCCTCTGGAACACTATTATCACATGAATTATTTATGCTTATGTAATTGTTTGATTTGTTACACCTTTGCGATACATAGGCTTTTTGCTAGTTTGAAATTATCGTAGTTGTAAGAAGCCTCATGCTTCTTGGGAGGTCCAAGTTTTTTTTGGCCAGACCTCAAAAAGTGCATGTGCACTAAAATAAAAAATCTGTAAGCATCTTAAAGTTGTCATTTTCATATGAATTTTTTTAGTTTGAATTTGTATCCCAACTTTTGCAAGCAAGTATTGTATGCGCTATGGATATGCCAAATTTCAGTTTTTTTTAATGATCAAAATATGTCTTTTTGAATTGAGGTTTAGTAGTTATCGGTTGTATTTGTTATTACTTTGCTCTGTTGTGTTTATGTATAATTCAGACACCTTATTTTTGTTATTGGGTCCTTGCTAGTAAAAAAAATCAATATACTGCTTATTTCCCATTTTTAATATACTGGAATGACGGTAATTGAAGTTGATGGTAGATGGGTTGCCTGCCACCACGATCACTCTTGCCCTAGTTAAACTTCTTATTTACCAAACTAAATGGGTTTCTATGTTTCCACCTACTATTTGGTTTTCACCATATATTTTGCCAGGCAAACGCCATCATTATTTGGTGGCCTAGCGGTTGCCTATAAAGCTTGGCAGCAAATGAAATGTGCCCTTCATTTCACTTTGTTTTTTTGCCGCTTTGCCCTTTATTTCACTTCTTTTTTTGCCGCTTTGGATCATGCATGTCTGACCTTAATCACCTATGTACTAGCCTAGCCATGAAGCTTTGTACCAACAAGCATAGGAATATGTAAGCCATGTCTAACCTTATTCGCCTGTGATCCATGAATACCTCCAAATTAAATGCTTTGGAACTCAAAACAATTCAATATTTATTTTCCAAACCTGTTTCGTGCCCTGTTTCGTGACACACCTGTAAGGTCCTAGATGGCTAGAGGGGGGGGTGAATAGCCTATAAAAATTTTCTACAAGCTCAACTAAACAAACCGATTAGAATAAAACACGGCGTAAAGCGGTTGGCACTAGCTCTATTGTCTTGCAAGCCTCTAGTGACAATTCTAAATATGTTCTATAATCTCTATGTCACACAAGAGCTATGTCACTACACTAACTAGTGAGCAATCCTAATATGGTCCTTATGCTAGCAAGAACAACTACACAAAGCAAGTGCTAGCTCTCTACTCAAGGTAAACTAGGAAGGTAAATACAAGAGTAAGGGCGATATACCAACTCGTAGAGGATGTCAACCAATCACCGGGAACAAGATGAACAATCAATCACACGAAGGTGATGATCCACACGTCGAGACAATGAACAAGTCGATTTGTTCACCCGGAGTTCACTTGTACACCGACAAGCTAGTCTCCGGTTGTGCCGACCAACACAAGGATGGTGTTTGAGCTAGGCGGTGCCCTTGCTAGCCTCAACACACCACTCAACAAGTGTGGTACCCAAAGCACGAGCAATGTATTCCTTGCACTTTGTCTTCCCGATGAGGAGTGCGTAATCCTCTCACAAATCAATCGGAGGTGGCCAAGAAACAATCACCTCTTCTTGCCAACAACTCCACCAATCCACCAAGCCGGCTAGGAGCGGTGTCTCCAAGAGAAACGAGAAATCCACCGTCTCACGACGATCCCCAAGTGCCTCTAGATGCAAGAACTCGATGCAATGCACTAGGATCAACTCTTCTCTCAAGAATGAAGCTCAAATCAAGAATGAGAGAGGAGGGAGGCTTGCTTGCTTGCTCAAAGATGTTAGGAATGATTCAAATGACCAAGAGCCGAGCAAGAGGCAGCCAAGGGGGGTATAAATAGGCTCCACCTAAAAATGGAGCAGTTGGGGAGGAACATGCAATTCTGGCGGGCCGATCGGGCCGCGCCGACGGACTCATGCATGAGTCCGGTCACAACCGACAAAACCCAACATGCCAAATTTAGAACCCCTGCGCATGAGTCCGGTCAGGGAATCATGCGTCCGGTCATGCTGCATGCGTCCGGTCACTCCCCCGGCCATAGACCACGAAAACATGCTCTCTGTTCTTTTGACCGGAACCACACACCGTTGCGTCCGGTTGATTTTGCATGCTTCCGGTCGTGCTTCCGGTGCATGCGTCCGGTCACCTCAGAGCCGCGAATTTTTGTCGTTTCTTCGTCGTTCCTTCGCCTTTGCTACAAACCGACTTCCGTCACTTGTTTCTTGTTGCCGACACGTCGAAGAACACCTCGACACCATGTGTTAGCATTTTGAAAACATTTTAATCAAGCGCAGAGTTAGCTCTTCAGGTTAGAATGCATGCATATGAATCTTGAACCTAAAGGCACGTGAGGATCGATATGTACGAAAGTTTTCCCCTCTTTATAGTACGACTTATCGATCCTATAATCACCCACACCCTCTATGGTATCTTGGGTGTGAAATCAAAAGCCCTATGGTTATACCTTTGCCTTGGGGACAATTGATCTCCGAGACTCCACCGAGTTGCATGCTTGATCATCTTTTGGATCACCTCGATCCATCCTCCATGATCACAATGCACCAACACCGGCACGACCAATCTCCAATCTAGTCTAACACTTAGCATCGAGAGATTAGTCCTTAGGTGTCACTAATTAGCGAAAACCAAACAAGAGATTTTCAACACCGCTCTCATCACGCCCACCGTCGTGTTCCGGATCATCACTCTATCGCAAATATGTCTATCGCAAATATGCTGCCTCTTGGCGTTTCCATCGACCCACCCATCACTCTATCGCTTCCTCTTGCGCGAGGACCGAGCTGATCGAGAAGGACCGCCTATCTACTTATGGCAACCTCGACACTTGTCTTGCTTTGTCGGTGCAGGGCGCAGCCATCTCATGCCCATGCTAGAAGGCGGCAAGCAATCGCTCGCTAGCAACAGCGGGCATGCGCTCTCGGTCCGGTGCTCGTCATGCACCCGCCGGGCGTGCTCGTCTCATGCACCCGCGGGCGTCGGGCGAAGGAGTTCGCCACCAACCTCGACGTCCGCTTCCACCGCCATCGAGCCGCCTACGACCCACGCGGGCCTCGCCGAAGTTCATCTCCCGTGCGTGCAGCTGCATGCGCCCCACGCCGGGCCGCCGCCTCGAGCTCCGTGCCGTGCCGGTGGCCGCGCCGGTGGGTGTGAACCTGAAGATATTCCGACAACGGGCGCGAAAGTGCGGCTCGTCAACATCCTCGAGTACGCCGACGAGGTCTGGGGAAATAAGGCGGTGGCGACTCGTCCGCCTTACTCCCGATTGATCCGCTCTAGAGGTCCCACGCCCGCTTCTCGGGCTGACTTTCTTGACCAAAAGGTAGACCACTTTCGTTCATTGTTTTTTTTTTTGACCAAATCAGGTCAATCGCCTCGTATTTTTCCATTAAATGAAACAATGAGCAGTAGAAAGAGTTACAAGGCGGCTAGGTCCAAAGAAACAAAAGGATTACATAAAGAAGCTATCTCACCATAATTTCTATTTTTACTCAAAATTGTTGATAACTTCTAATAGTTTTTAAAAATAGATTAAAAAATCCTATTATGACACAAATACATATTGTAGATATAGTATACTTTTAATGGAACTAATTGGATCTCAGAGATATTCTTATAATTTTATAAATTAGTCAGAATTTATTAATTTCAAATTGTTATAGCACAAACCAAAAACGATTTAAAAAGGCCACGAGTTTAGCAAAAATACATACTTGTGGAAACAATGATCTTGCGAAATTCTTATCTTTGTTACAATCCACTTTATTTGGTAACTAGGTGTTTAGCACCCGCACGAGGTTCCCGAAGAGCAAAGGCAATCAAAAGGCGGCAAAGCAAAGGCGAAGCTGCTTTGGAGCAACTCAAGCGCCTCGAGGAGGTGCTCGGGGACAAGTCCTTCTTCGCCGGGTGATGATTTCGGGTTCCTTGATCCCATCATCATCCCGTTCTCGAGCATGTTCCATGGGTACGAGCAGCATGGAGGCTTTGATCTTGACGTGGTGTGCCCCTCGCTTGATGCGCCGGGTGAGGAGATGCAAGGAGAGGGAGAGCGTCAAGGGTGTCCTTCCCGACGAGGATGAGATGTATGAGCTGCATAAGAAGTGGTATGGTATAGAGTGAAGCAATGAGTGGTGGTCGCCCCGAGATGGAATAACCCGGTTTTTCTCGCTCCTTTATATAAGTGTAAACACTATGCATTAGGGTATGTGCACATCAGATCAGGAGGGAGACAATAATTCTTTGAATGATGCTAGTTGGCAAGAGAGCTATTAAGCTTCTTTTATTATTTTGTTTACCTGTATTGCAATTGAATTTTACTAGTGTTGCTTGCTTCATTGGTTTTTGTTAGCCCATCATCTCTTGAAAATTCTTTTGGTGCTGGCTGATCCTGATGACTTTACGACCGTCTATCATACTCTCCATTTTTTGAATAGATGTTTTCATTACTCATTGAACTCAGCCAAATCATTGGTCACAAATTCTGAACAAAGTGAGGTACACATTCCCAAGTGAGCATGCAAAACAAAAATCCTCTTATCACTAAAAAGAGTGAGTTGAGCGAAAAGGCAAAAATAAGTGACCTCCCATAAGAGAAGGGCAACTTTAATTCATATTGTGCAAACTACATCAAGGCAACCTTCGACATGGTGTACCCCTCGTCACTTGAAAATCCTCAAATGAGGTAGGGATTAGCATTCCATCGCACCACCAAAGTAAGCGTTAAACCCATAGATTATCACATGAAGCATGGTCAACCATCTTGTCCTCGCCACCTCGTTCAACCTAAAATTTTATCACTTAGACATTGTCATTCGACCACAATGCCTCATCATTACATTCAGCTCCAGGTGTTCATCATCATCGACAACACCGCTTTCTTGAATCACTCGGCTAATGGGTCTTGCCGGTCTACTTTGGCGTCGACTTTAACAAGGCCTCCCCATTAAGGCAGCTTAAGCCCCTCGTTACCTTTGGCGTTGGGGATCATTGACATAATGTACATCTACTTTAGCTTCTCCCCACCATACCTTGGACCTAAGGCTCATCACCAACATTTACACAAACTTGAACTTTGCTGCACCACACATGCTACTTAGGGGCTTGCCATCAACATCGACATCGACTTTAGCTTCGCCTTGCCATGCCTTTGGCTTGGGGGCTCAGGATAACGTCAACAACAACTCTAGATTGTTTTCATTAATCCTTTGCTTCAGGGGCTTGCAATCATCTTTGGCATCATCCGCAGCACTATCGCAATGTCTCAATTGTCCCAAGGGGCTCACCCATCTACTTCGTTGACGACTTTGCTAATTCCTTATCATCACGTTCCGCCAAGGTTTTGCCACCGCTTCTCGCATCATCGTCAACTTCGCCCTTGCCAACTTGATTGACTCATGGGGCTCGCCTATCTACTTTTCACAACAACTCCATCCACTTTCCATCTTGATTGGCTCGTGCATCACCAACTACTCCACCTTGCCACCTTGCTCGGTTTGAGGGTTCATCGATAGCTTCTTCATTGGCATCGACTACTTCACCTTCAGCTTAGGGGGACTCATCGTCTGCTTTGGCTACAACTTCAATTATGCCACACCGTTAGCAACAACAATGACCTAAGGGTTCACACTCATCTTTGGTAATGAGTACAACCATGCCTCATTGTCAGCATCAGCATCAACTCATGGCCCACAACCATCTTTAATGTTCACTTCTTTTTTTCCCTGTTGTCACTTTTGTCTTAAGCAACACACCATCTACTTTACCGACGCCTACAACTTCACCTAGTTTCTACCTTGACCTTGGGTGACGCACCCTCAACTTCAGCAACATGTACAAGACAAAGACACCCCTTTCTAGCTTCATCATCGACACCTTCATCGACCAGGCATAAAATCTTTGCTCGATCATAAGCAATAGACTAGAGAGTCAATCAAAACTAGAGGACACATATCTTGCTCAACACTCATGAGTCAAAGGACTTTCGATAACTACTACATTATTATCATTGACTTCACTGACATCTCCTGCGTTCATCTTCCTTTCACTGATTATGACAGCCACGACTACTTCCACTACTATGGTTATAGAGAACAACCCTAAGTGGTGAAGACCCATATTGAACAGGAACAAGCGAAATCATCGACCTCAAGCAACAAGAACGACATCGTTGGAAGTCTCCAAACCTATCGCCGAAGCATTTCACAAAGGATGTATGTAAAAGCCCAAGATAGTCATCGAGTCTACTTCAAGATTGTATAGGTAGCTCTGTGTCTTGTGCATGCTCTTTTCTCCATTCCTTATTTCTGCTGGCTTTTTGGGATGAAGTTTTTAGTGAAGTGTGCATGCAAAGATGGCTATGAACGAGTCTCTCATGGCTAGAATTTATATGCTTAGACATTTTTCTAATGTTATAGTGTTTATGTCATGTTCCCACCAAAACCTAGTGGCTAGGGTCTATTGTTGGGTTGAGTAGTAGCCTAGCCTACCTCTTCCTATAAAGAGGCCAGGGACCCATATATAATTCATAAACCAAAGAGGGACAGGGAGGAAGATGGGACCCTTACACCTTTCCTATTAATATGGCTGGCAAGAGCTAGGAAGTTCCAAAATTATTACAAACCATATTCTCTAGTGTAATTCCATCTTTCTCTTATGTGGGTAGTAGACATTAGCACCAATACTATGTATATAAACCAATGGTTATATTGATTAACTAATATGTATTTAGATTTTGTATGAACAATTTTCATGGGAGTTGTTGACACCTGTTATAGCATAATTTTACTAGTCAACTAATATGAAATAAGGGCATAAAATGAATACCAACATAAGTCTAGGGGCTTTACTAACATAATTCCACGAGCTTTGGTGATTTATATATTTTTTTGAGGGACTTAACGGGTAAATGCAGAGAAGAATGGAGAAAGTTCCTAATATACATCTCATACAATGGCAAGACTTGACCGTGAAGTAACTTCGACCCGAATGTGGACTAAAACACTCTAGAAGGTACCGTAGAAGACACTAGAAGAAACGAGAGGCCGAGAGGGCTCTACCCACCGGCGGCGCCAAGGCAAAGTAGGCCGGCCGCCAAAGCTACAAAGGGCCAATCAGCTTCATCTTTCTAGGTCGGTTTGTAACCGACCTTGAGGTTATATCTACACCGTTATTGAAGGTCGGTTTGATCCAATGGTCATCGTTCATCGCCAAGAACTATATAAGCAGCCCCAGGGTCGACCCCAAGGATTATCTCTCATTATCTCTTCTTTATCTATCTACAGAGCAAAAGCTAGGGTTTCAATTAGAAGAGAGAGATCCCTCTAGTTGTCTAGTTCATCTAGTTCATCTAGTCAGAACTAGATCGGGGAGAGAGTAGAGGAGAAAGCTGAAGAGCCGGACTTGTCGGATCTTCTTCAACTTTGTATTCTTGCAAAGAACTAGTTCGTCTTCAAAGAATCTCTAGGTTCTTCATTTATTTGTAAGTATTTATTTAATTCTAGTTCTTGCCTTACATTATTTACTGGATCTCTGCTCGTATTGAGTGCTCTAGTTATCATGTGTGATTAGAGTAGTAATCTATAGTGTAGACGTGATGTCTAGACTAGAGGTTAACCGAGGTTGCGCCCAATCCTACGGTTAGTTGTGGTAGCCCCAGGAGTGACAGCCATGTTAGGCCTGTGTAAGCCACCACGTGTGGATTGGTGTTTTCGTAGAGCTTTTGGCAACCTTCTTCCAACTACCTTCTTCCCAGTCTTTTTCGAGAGTTGGAACGGACCTGTTGCTCCGAAGTAAATAAAGTATAGTGAGCCTTTAATTAGATAAAACCACTTAGAAAACTCAAAATCCTCTCTACCTATATTATCTATCTTTCCTAGGACGATCCTAATTCTTCTAGTACACTTCACGTTCCCCATGGAAATCGATACCTTGAATACTCCCGGGTGAAAGCTACATCGGTATCCGTGCGCTTGCGGATTTTTCTGTTTGCGTTAATTTATACCAACAAGCTTTCTGGCGCCGTTGCCGGAGAACGGTAGCTGTGCTAGTTTAGAACCAAGTTCGTCCTTTTTACCCTTTTATCTTTTTACCACTACCCTTCCACATGGATTTCACTCCTATCTATAAATTCTTTGCTCCAAAGGGCGATTTGTTGGAGCCTCCACCATCATCACACCCCATTCTTACAGATGGCTATGAGCTTCACCCTGCTCTTATAGCCATGGTTCGAGAGCGATCCTTCTCTGGGTTAGCAGATGAAGATCCATACAACCACCTTAATTAGGGAGGCATTGGTTAAAGGGTACATGATTGAAAGAAACTCAGATGAGGGTGCAGCTCACGTGTGATGGAGAGGGAGAGAGAAAAGTGTGCTTGGAGTTCTCACCGATCAAGTTTGATGACGAATTTGACAATATATGGCACACAGCCAGAGTCGATGAGACGAGGATGTGTGATAGAACTAGAAATATATATGTATGCTGATGGATGATTATTTAAAGAAAAGACCATACGGTAGCTTAGTATAGACTATAGGCAAAATACCTAGGATAATGTGCTGATCGTGCACCTACCGTATGGAGCATGCATGGCGCTAGGAGCATGCAGGTGTGGTTGCAAGGCAAGATGAGCAGCAGGGTAGGGATGGATGGACAGCTAGCTCACCGAATCAAGCAAGACAAGGTGGAACTAGCTTGTACGGGATGCCAATTATGGCTTCTCATTAAGATTCAACTGAGCGGCAACACAAGCTAGGGCTTGATGGATGCGGACGGACCTTGACGTGAGGAGCGCGGCACAAGGTACATGGCGGCAGCGAGACAGCAGACGTCGTGCACGCCGGCAGCGACTACAGTACAGGCTGAGCTTGGTGAGATCGCGATGGTGGTGGCGCGATGAAGCTAGGGCGAAACCGGGCGCTGCAGCTGTTGCGAGGGATCGAAAGGGCAGCATGCACAGCTTATATAGCTAGCCAAAGGTACTCCAAGGATGGAAAGAAAGGAGATGGAGAGGAATACGACTGCCACAAACAAGGAAGGCCACGACGTTCTTTCCATCGTGTAGAAGACGCAACGCTGTCCAGGGAGACCCTCCGATCAGCCAAATTCAGAAGGAGATGAAGGGCTTCAGAAGGAGATGAAGGGCGCTCGTGCTTAGGCAGGACTGCCCAAGGAGACCGGCGCTTCGAACAAACCACCAGGCCCAAGAAAACAAAGGGAGAAAATAATCCTTTTATATAAACTAGGAAATATGTCCGTGCGTTGCAACGGGAGAAAAAAATCGTTATAAAAAATATTAGTTTAGGTTTAGAAATCGCTATATGGGTATACATTTTTTTGATATATATCTTTGTTACTTAGTAAACAGTCAATTGTCTCTATGTGAAATCTTAGTATGCATGTGTGTTTTTGGATGTTATATTGTGTAATTATGAAAAACATTGGACGTAATTTTTTTTTAGAGTGATATGTCCTAGTACACGTGTATATATATATATATGTCACGGATAGAGGTATATGTATTAATATTATTGTGCATATATATCATATATGGGATAAGTACAGTACTTGGACCTGGTGTGACCTTCCGCCGCCGCCGACGCAGCTGCAGCTTCTATTTCCCTTGTTTGGCAAAATAAATAAATAAAACGTTTCTTTCTCCGTACCATCGTAGATTCGTACCTTCTCTGCTTTTCGTCCGAACAGAGCAGGTCTCTGCTGCCTTGCGTCGATCGCCGTCTCCGTGCCGCGACTACCTGGACCCATATCACCGAGCGCCCAAACCTTGGCTTCGCGGAGCCTCTCGAGCTGCGCGTCCGAACAGCACGTACACCGGAGCGCCCCGCCGGGAACTCTATCGAGTGCCTGTAAAACCCCAGTCCAAGCCCTCGACCTCGCCATCTCCCTAGACTGCCGCCACCCGGCCTCCCCTGTTTCCTTGCTCGCTCGCCGCGACGCGCTAGAGCGCGGCCTTGGCGCTCGCGGACCGGAGCCGACCGCCTCTCGCGCAGCCCCGTCGTCGCCATCACCTGAGCCCCGTCCTCATCAGGCTGTGCGACAATAGCCGCATCGTGAAGCCACAGCCTCGCCTCCTTGGCCACGAACTCCTCTTGGAAGCACGCCGACGCCGATGACCGCGAGTTCCAGCTCACCGCTTGGGCGACGTTCGGTGTGCGACACCGTCGAGAGATTCGATGGAGTCATGAGGCGGCGGCGCGTCTCTTCTACATATATGAGCGAGGGTGAGGGGGCATGCAATCCGGCTCGGGTTCTGTAGGAGTCCTGTGTGGATGGGAATCGTGGCAACGCAGGACTCTGCATGCGCGACGGGAATTGAGGCAAACGCGGGCGGTGCGTAACTCAGACCGATATCTCGGGTGCAGGACACTCGCGGGCAGGCTGACGGAAATTTTGGGTCAAGAAATTTTCTCTTTTTAGTATTTATTAGTAGGTATAGATATAGATTTCCAAAGTCATTGCAAATAGAGTTTTGAATCCAATTTGGGTTTGAGTCAAAACCACTCATCACAATGAACCAAATGCAACAACATGAATGCACATACATGTGTCTAGCTTTATATTGATTTTTAATTTCACAAAAATTATTTATTTTCTATATTCAATGCTCCACATAAATGCAAAAATAAATCAAATTGCCTATTTCTAAATCATGTAAAATTTCGGGTGTTATAGCTCCTCTGCTAAAGAACCTCAAGTAGTTGGCTTGCTTTTGCTACATGTCTCCGGTTAAAGTGTTCGACAATTCGCCATGTGCAAAGCTCAGAGATGTTCTGCGCCAATTCAGTTATGCAGTTCTTGGGACCTGAGCGAAAGAACGAATCTCGAAAATTCCTTCTCTTCCCCGTGCGAAGACGAAACACTTCCCTGCTTAGTTGAACCTGTGTCACTTCCCTTGACCGTGAAAAGTGGGAGCTGAAACTTTATCAAAGGCCGATCAGAAAATACTCCTCCGTTTCACAATACTTTGCAATTCTTTGACTCATATAAACTGTGTTTGACCTCTCGCCTTATTCAACTTTTTTAATAAATATTACCACTTTTGTTATGACTTATTACATCACTAAAGATATTGTAATGACGTTTTGTTTGTTTTATAATTTACTTAAAAATTTGAATAAGACGAGCAGTCAAACACAATTTATATGAGTCAAAGAATTGCAAGTATTATGGAACGGAGGGAGTACTATTTACAGATCATGACAAAAAAAAATGAATGCTGCAGCGAAAAACAATAGATCACAACCGAAGCAAAATAGCATTTTCAATATTTTCACTGTGACATGCAAGAATGAATTCGGTTCGAGGTTAAAAATAGAGGAGTGTGAGCTGCAGTGAATCATCAACCGAATAGTATCTCTGGTTAGGGATGAAAACGAAAATGACAGTTTCCGATTTTCCGTAGTTTTCGAGTTTTTTCCGATTTTGATGTCTAAACGAAAATGGAAGTGGTAACCGAAAAATGAAAATGATAGTGGTAAATATAAATGGAAACGAAAGTGGAAACAATATTGCCCTCTTCCGATCGTTTCCAAGGATTCCCGTATTTAAGCGGTAATTTACCGCTTGGTAATTATCGAATCAAAGGCACATAGAACCAACATGCACATAAGGTAAATATTTTTTGAAAACTAACCATATGGCACATATAGGAACAACCTCTACTTAAGAAGGAACTCTAATTATTCATGTTTTTATCAATATGATATGTCAAGTCAACTTAGAGCTTGATTGTTTTTTTTGTATTATTGTCAAGAACTGTGGTGATGTTGCGATTTATATGGCTCTTCTCATTTCATTTTTGAGGATACCGTTATCATAGATTTCGACCGTTATCGCTGTATTTTCTGACCGACTATATCGTTTTCAAAATTCTCGAATTCGGCGCCGTATTCGTTTACGACAATATCGTGATCGATTTCGTTTTCGAAAAAAAAATGAAAGTGAAAATTATTTGGCCTCCTTCCGATCGTTTCCCGACCGTTTTCATCCCTATATCCGGTGTTTTAACTACCGAATAGCTTGGCTTTTCCCTTCGAAGGAGCACCAGCAACGAAAAGACTTCTCTCGTATAAAATAATGTTTTAAATCAATGCAAAAGCTTGCGTATGACAAAGAAAGGAACATTCTCGGCTCGCCTTTACCTATATTGACCCCTCGCCTCAAAAATTCAAGGGAGTTGGCGCCGAGGTAGCATGAATGCGCCGAGGGGCTCATTTTCGATTCGTTTTTACCTATATTCGCCCCTCGCCTCAAAAGTTTGGGGAGTTGGCGGCGAAATAGCATGAATGCACCGAGGGGCTCATTTTCGTTCGTTTTACCTATATTCACCCATCGCCTCAAAAGTTCGGGGAGTTGGTGCCGAGATAGCATGAATGCGCCGAGTCGCTCATTCTCGGCTCGCTTTTACCCATATTCGTCCCTCACCTCAAAAATTCGGGGCGCGGTTGTCGCCTAAGAAGCACGAATGCGCTAAGGGGCTCGTTCTCGCCCTTGTTCGCTCCTCGCCTCGGAACGGTGTTTGAAAGTTGAGTAGTTCGACTACCTTTGGGAAGAGGTCTCTAACGTCTCTTCCGAAACCTTCGCTAATGTTTCGACATTGAAAAGGCATCCTCGACATCGTTGATTCCTTTGTCGACGAGTTTCACAAACGTCGCCATTGGGAGTTGGTGCGATGCGCATTGTGCAAACAATGCACCCGATAGTAGGAACCTCACCGACGCCCGTGAGAAAGCAACGAAGGCACAATGCAATCCCCATGACCATTCTGGCAGCACCAACCGCTACTCATGTCTCAACAGTTTTGAAGGGGCAAGTCGCCAACGATGACCGGGAGGCGCGAGCAAAAGGACCCCTCAAAGACTAGCCTAAACAAAGCCAAAGACTAGGCTGAAGACGAAGTGTCTCCGAAGCTATCCACGTGAAGACAGAAAGAAGGGTGCAATTAGGACCGTCACATCACATTGTATTCACCTATTCGGTTTCGACCAAGGGTTCAAGCCCGAATAGTTGAGGGGCTCTGTTGGGGGTGTGGCATATTTTGATAACCCCCTTTGTGAGTTCCAGTCCCAATTGTGTTAGATCAGGGGTCTGAAATGGGAGATTGACCTCATTTGTAAGCCCTTAGGGGTACTTCTGTAAATACTGATATTTATAAAGGCAATGAAGAGAACAACCACTCCCACCTTCCCTATAAAAGGGGAAGAGGGGGAAGCGGCAAGGGGATGGACCTCTCATTTTCTACTGATCCGAGTTCTCCACTTTTCGTCCCCGTCGTTGGGTCGATTCGGTTTCTCACGTCGTTCGTTGACCGTGGTACCAAGGATTTTGGCCGGCAACAACACTCAACATGTATTAGGTTAGGGTAGAATGGTTGAGTCATGTTGTCTTATACCACAATAGAATTCTGAAGTGGATATCTTTTTTAAATACAATCGTGTTTTATTTTTTATATTTTGATAATGACTATGTTGTCTTGTAGATTACTAGATGGTATGATATGCTTACATCAAGAGGCTAGGAGAGTCAACTGAGTGTTGAAGAAGAATGAGGTGCTTTAGAGTAGTAATTTGTAGGATTTTTGGAACTTTACCATTGTGTTTGTGCGTTCGTTGGAACCATTAGCCCTCTTGGTCGCCATTCTTGGTCGCTTTCATGCTATTTTGTGTATTTGTGATCTATCAGTTACCCGTCAATGGTAATATAGTGGAGAAATGAGTTATGGTATGCAAGTGTTTTCTTGTGGGATCGATATCTTTGTTTATTTTTTTCAGTACCCATGATCTCGTGAAACACAACTCATCAAAGTCATAGAAGCCATGCGAAACAGGTTTAGAAATAAAATATTGACTCGTAATGTATTCCGAAGCATTTAATTTGGAGTTATATATAGAACCTGCTTACATATTCATGTACAACATCCGTTAGAGGGTCGACCCTCTCTATCTCAGAATCAAGAGCCTGTTGTTCATTTCATTCGTGTATGTAGAATCATCAACTCTATTCTTTAAGTCTATCCGCATTCCTGCGCAGAAAATGGTTATTTTTTGCTCACGGCAATGTCTAGTTTCCCAAAGGAAGATGATTATTCAGCAAACTCAAAAAATTTTCTAGGCAAGCATGTCATGGTCACGAGCCATTCCGAATGCAGATGAAAACAAAGCCAGACATAGCAGAAAAAGGAGTTAAAACGCGATGACCCACCCCGGCCACTGACAGGTAGTAACGCAGAAACAACCAAGTATATAGGACGACAGTGGCATGGGCCTCACTTTTGGCCCTAGCCACGGCCTCCTCTTTGGCCAACGAGTGGGCCATAGTTGGCAGGCCACATTGGTGTTAGGCGGTTGCTGTCGCTGTGTGCGGGCAGAGGAGTCAGGTATATGCATGGAAGGTGTTGTTTTGAAGTTAGATTAGAGTATATATTGTACTTATATAAGTTGGGGGCACTTTTGTTTGTTTCAAGTTTTAGAATCTAGGGGGCTTTTCTAATAGACTAGATGGAATTCTTGGATTAAACACTTATTAGTAAATGGTGGGTCTAGTGGTGTGATGGTTGAGGGGAAAGACAAGTCACTCTTTATGCCTAGGAAAGGACATTGACAAATAGATGATTTCCCTTTAGTTTTTGTTGAAATGTCTAGTTATTCATGATGCTAAAATGGTGTGAAAGGTAACTCTGATTGGTATTGCACGTCAAAGGTCCATTTCTTACACCTTATATTTTACCTATTTTGCAAATTTCATTTAAAAGGCTATATTTTCTATTGCCACTTTTTCTCCTTTGATTCCTCTTTCCTAAAGAAGTACGGAGTCTATCGGATCCGTACTCTGCTTATACTTATTCAAAGTTTACCAACGACAGCACACACACACGTGGCTCAAACCGTATATGTATCGTGGTGGACCAAAATATAATTTCCAAAAATGTGGGCTGGCACCACTTTTTTTTCTTTTCCTTAGTTCTTGATATGGACCAGCAATCCTCCTACACAATAATCATGTGCCGAGACAAAGTTTTCTACGTTTTCGCTCGGTGTGGCCTCCTCCATATTGCACTCACAATTTGCCGCACAGGCAGCCAAGCCCAGCAGTAGGAATCGTATACGGGTACGGAAGGCAGATAGGAACATGTCCGGGTGAAAGGATACACGGACGGAAGGACAAAAGAAAAAAGTGACGGAAATGTTTTTTTGGTAGACGGAAGGCATATACGAAAAAAAGTGGACAAAAAATTTTCTCTCTTTATTAGAGCAAAACTCCAGCCACACCACCTAAATCAGGCCCTTAAAATCTAATTTAGGTGCTCAATACTATTTTTGTGGGCTCAATTTTCTGATATTCTCCAACGGAAGCTCCCAAATGTGACCCCCAAATCATCGTGACAAAGGCAAAGCTCGTACACCTCGGCCAGTCGTAGAGGACCACAGCCTACCAGGTTGTGGTGACGCTAGCCATGGTGCCGTCTCCAAGGCCGCCCGACGTGCTCGCCGTGGTGAGAGCCGCAGTGGAAGGGAGCGCGTGCGGGGACGGACGGCGAGTTCAGGAGAGGCGACCACGCGCATGGCCGGGGAGGAGGCTGCCCACCGGAGCGGAGGGGTGCCCGCCTGCGCGGGCACACGGCGCGGTGTTCGTGCTCAGGTTGCCGACGCCGCACTGCCAATGCAACGGATGCGCCGACAAGATCCGCCGCCACTCGTCGACCGGAGAGCTCTGTCGCCGCCTCCGCAAGGCCACCAGCAAGAACGTCGATCTCGTCTTCCCGTGCCTCCTCCCGCCCGTCCCAGGCCACCTCAAGCCCGGCTCCGGCGTTGGCTGCGGGCCTTCCAGTTTCGTGGGCGGCAGCAGCGCCGCACAACCGAGGATCGGAACGCTGCGCTCTCGGCAGCCGGCGCAGCAGCTTCACCGGGCTCCGCCGCCCGGCGGTGCGGTCACTGCGGCTGTTCATGGAGTCCCTGCGTCAGCCGACGAGGATCGAGCCCGAGCCGCGGCGGGCGGCTCCATCTGCGGCGTGATCCGTGGTACCTCACCAAGGTCTCCATGTGGCTACGGGCGAGCGTCATGCGCCCGCTCCCGCGGTGGCGGGGAGGCGGACTCCGCGCTGCGCAAGAGCCGGTCGCGTCCGCCGCCCGTGACACCGACGCCGACAACCCGCGACGTCGCACCGCGACGAAGTCGCTCCACCGGCGTCGTCCCTTCCTCCCGGCCGCGGGTTCAAGTGGAAGGGGCGGGCGGGTAGCCTACGGCTGTTCTTGGATGTGGAGGCGGATGGATTTCCGGCGGCGCATCGGGTCCAGCCGGCGCGGACGGGAGGCGAAATGGATGGGGGAAAGGTGGGTGGGCCCCACTGAATGGGGGCTGCTAGATGTGGGGGCCTGAGATTAGAATTTGAGGGCATGTAAAGTAAGGGGTCTATTTAGGGTCTCCATTGAAGTTGTTTTTTTTTATCCAAGACCCTATAATTTAGAGTAGGGGCCCAAATAGGGGCCCCATTGGAAATGCTCTTAGTAGGTATAGATAATAGATTAGTTCACCATAGCTAGCTTTTATCCTGCCTCCGCCAATGAACAGCACCGACATGATACACTAGGTTAGGCCCGACTATGAAAGCCCACTAAACTATCCGAAGCACACACCACCAACAGTCCCCTAGTTCATTCTCAAAAAAAAAAAAAAAAAAAAAAAAAAAAAAAGTCCCCTAGTTGGCCTGCGCCCCACTCTCTGTGCCGGACTCCGGCGTGTGCACCGAAGACTGGCCAGTTGCACAGGCGCACCTAGCCACACGCCCACCGGTCGAGCTAGCTGGCGCACTACAGGAAATCGGGACTTCGCCGACCGCCGCAAGCGGTCGGCGAAGGCCGAAAAAACGGTCGGCGAAGGCCGCCCGACCGTAGTGGTCGGCGGCGAGCGGTCGCCCAATTTTTGGTCGGCGTGGCGGTCGCCGACCGCCCAAACTACCACCCGTCGGCGAAGGCCGCCGACCACCAAAAACGACGGTCGGCGAAGAAAAAGTTGCCGTTAACGGAGGCACGAAATAGACGGCCGTTATGCCCTCTTCGCCGACCGCCCTCGGACACCGGCGGTCGGCGAAGATTTTCTCATTTCTCCTCTTCGCCGACCGCCATGTCGGGGACCGCCGGCGAAGGTGTTTTATATTTTTTTTCACAATTCCTTCGCCCGACCGTGCTCCTAGATGGGCGGTCGGCAAAGGTGTTTTACATTTTTTTACAATTTCTTCGCCGACCGCCCGCGTAGTGCTGCTCGGCGAAGGACAAATTTTTTTTTTAAAACGTCGCCGACCGCTTTTGATAAAACGGTCGGCGAAGGCTGGGAAAGGGGCGAACCGGGCCATTTCCCTCCCAGCTTTCGCCGACAGCCGGGGCAAAAGCGGTCGGGCGAAGGCTCGCGCCGACCGTTTTTGGCAAAAGCGATCGCCGGCCCCGAAAAAAATTTATTTTTTTTTGTTTTCGCTTTCCCTCTTGACAAACAAACACATATATAATATATCTCACATCCATTCAATCACGTAACATATATATATCACATAAATAAGTTGCACAAGTCTCATCGAGTCTCACAAGTCGAACATCATGTCCACAAGTCCAACATCAAGTTTACAAGAGAAACAAGTCCACAAATGATCCGAGAGAAGTCGCGGGGAGTCTCACAAGTTCATTCAGCTGGCGGGAAGGGTGGGAAAGATGGAACTTGATGGTTCGGGGGGCGGGAAGCCTTGCTCAACACACGGAGCACCTGCAAAGGGCTGATTCGACCCCGCCGATCCGGAGTGGAAGCCTTGCGCAAAGAAGACAATGTTGCGGTGTTAGACATGATTATTTGAAACGAAAATCGAAACTCTTTGCTATCATACTCACGGGAGTACCCGGAACGGCGAGTCCGCAGCCGTGGAACGACCGGACCTAGGAGCCCGTGTGGCGGACTCAATCCACTGTCGTGGCAAGGAACCTAGTAAGTTCCTCGAACTTGGCCGCCATTGTCGCTTTCTTTGGGCCTCCACCTCCTCACGGCGCCTCCTTTCCTCCCGCGCTAGCTGCTGGGCTAGCTGCTGGGCCTCCACCTCAAGGGCATTGAAACGCCCCGTGCCACGCTTGCTCTGGGCCGTATCGGCGGGTCCGTGTCCGCCCTCCGTGCTCGGACGTCGGAGAGTCTCATGCGGAAGCTGTCGATGATGCCGTCGGCGACGCCCAACCTCCCGTGCTTCTTGCCTCCAAAAGTGGCCATGACGATGTCCGTATCAATGTCATGGGCGCCCGGATCGTAGTCCTCCCCATATTTCTGCCGAGTCGCCGCCGTGTACTCAACGATCCGTTGGCCCACACTGGAGTTGCTGTACGCCTCTGCCGGGTCGTTGACGTCATAGGAAACATCAGAGGCGGCCCTCTTCTTGTGCGCCATGCAGAAGGCCTGCCAGTCGGTGCAGGTCTTGCCTGGATGTGTCTTCACCGTGAGAAACAAAGGAAGAGGATTAGTGAGCTGTGAGAAACAAAGGAAGAGAAACAAATAAGATTGAGCTTAACAAAAGAAAAGCGCTTACCCATAATTCTTTGTACTCCGCAACGCTCCGACTGCCTTGGTGGTGTGATGGACCTTGCATCACCAAACGTTTTTCCCGGGCATCGTCGTGCACCTTTTGCCACTCCTCCGTGAACCACTTGTCCACGATCTGATCCCAGCAATCCCCATGGACGCGTAACCAAGTCGGCTTCATCTACACGTCATGAAAATATGTCAGATTAGAAGATCACATTAACTATCTCAAAACAAGCACCGCGTAGTGTTGTTCATGTACCTCCAAGAACTGTTCGCGGGTCAACATCTTAGTCCTTGCATCCTCCTTTGATACTTTCTGACCCAGCACCGTTGCATAGTAGTTTATGATGGCCTGGGGCTTTGCATCCGAAAGCATATCGGTGACGCGTTTTTTGCGGCGTTCTCAAGCACCCTTGCAGCTCGCTCCTCCCGTCCTTCCTCACATTTGAAGAAGTTCTGCATACAAATACAATATCAAATTCATGGTTTCAAGAATGCGATGTATTGAGAAAAGGCTTTGTCTTGCGAGGTCGAGTTACCCAAAACTCTCGTGAGCACCCGCTCTGCCTTGTGGGTGTAGTCCGAGTCTTCTCCTTGGTAGTAGGCTGCCCAGCAGAGGCGGCCGCCCTGTATGCCCGTGGTACGTGACGACGCCGGGTAGTGCTGCCGCGCACAAAGAATCCGATGATGCCGGGCGGGCTTGCGTGAGTCACCGCCCGACACAACGATCCAGCTCCCGCATAATGAAGACACGATATTAGTTTCACTTTCAAGTAGGCATAATGAAGACATGAAGTAGGCATAATGAAGACAATGAGGTGCGCATCTAAATCTACTTACCTTGTCCCTTGGGGCGAATCACGGGGCGGTTGTCTTTGGAGCGGAGCCCTGAGGGAGTCGTGAGGGGCCTCGCAAGTAGACCTTCGCAGCCCTTGCTTTGCCGCCGAGTCCGAACCCCCACCGGAGGGGTTGGAGCCACCAGACGCGTCCTCCCCCTGCCGTCGGTGACGTCGGGCGTCGGCGGGCGTCGTCCCCCCGCCCGGTGGGTCCCTGCTGCCACCCTGCCCGCCGGCGCGGCGCGCCACCAGCTCCTCCTCGTCGTCCCTCCTCCTCCACCTCGGGCCCGGGCGTGGGGGCGAGGAGGCCTCGACACGAGGAGGCCGCCTCGTGAACTCTCCGCCTCCTCCGCCGCCCTTGTCTTCGCCCGGGTTGTAAATCCTGGTCAAGGCACGGACGACCTCTCGGGGTCGTCGACCTCCATGACCTCCACGACCTCCACGACCTCCTCCCGCCATCTTTGTCCCGATCACCCGTAATCAAAACATAAACAAGGCATAATTAGATTTACATGCATTGTAATCAAAATATAAATAAATAAGACATAATTACAAAGTAAAAACAAAATAACATAGTATTACATGTATTAGAAGTAATCGGGATCATCGTCCGCTGGAGCGTTTCTCCGCTCGTCATCGCTGTCAACATTGTCAAAATCACTAAGAGAATCTGAACTAGGATTGTTGCCTTCATTGACCGTGCTCAATCTGTCTAGCATAGCTATGTCCTTCAAGTCGAACACCTCAACGCCGTCGCCGTCATCCTCGACGTTTCATCGTCTACTTCCATTCCTATATCTCCAAATAGGTCTATCACAAAACTCCCGGCGCACCCTCTTCTTGATAGAACTCTCCCTCATATGTGATTGGGTTGATCAAGTTATAATCTTCATCATTTGGGACGGGTAGTTTACCATGCGGCGCTACCTTCTGCACAACCTCCAAACCCTTAAGATAATCTTTGTTTTGGCAGGCATATGGCAGGTAATAAACCTGCACGGCCTGTTGAGCCACAATGTATATATCGGATCGTGGATACACGGAATCGGTCGAACCGACTAGCCCAATTGCCGTGTACGCGTTTAGTACATTCAGGGTCGAACCAATGACATTTGAATATCACAGGTTTAAGATGCGGGGCCCCATAAAATGAAAGCTCGTATATTTCTTCGACTCTGCCATGGTACTCGTTCCCATTATTATCGACTGTTAGCACGCCGCTGTTTGTGGTACTTCGGTTGGGTCGCCCCTGTTCGTAGCTTGTCGTGTGGAAACGATATCCATTCACATCATAAGCGCTAAATGACCTAACCCTCAAATCACAGCCGTTTGCAACAGCAATTAGCTCGCCACAGATAGAGCGATCGGTTTGGGCCCTTCTCTTGAACCACGAAATGAAATCGGTTCTCTGTGGTCCAGCACCTTGTGAAAGAAGAGTATCAATTTCGTGTGGCTCTGCATCCCTTGATAAAGACCAAGTCTCACGAATGAATTCACGTTTGTACGGATCCACCTCGGGTGAGTTGGTCAAGACATATAGCATGATACTGTGCCACTCTTTGTTGCTCAACTGCTTAATGGTAGATGCACCGGCGCTTCCGTATTGACCTTGGAAAAGGCTGAGCTTCGACTGATTTTCGTCAGCATTGTAACGGGGGATTTGATCATGCACGCTAGGAATGTTCTCTGTATAGTACTTTTCTGTGAAGTTTGACACCTCCTCCACAACGTATGCCTCGGCAACTGACGGCTCGATTCTGGCTTTATTTCTACATTTTCTGCGTACACTCTTTAGAGTTCTCTCGATTGGGTAGCACCAATGGTACTGCACCGGGCCCCCCATACGTACCTCGTACGGGAGGTGCACAATCATATGCTGCATCGACAAGAAGAAGCCGGGTGGGAAGATTTTCTCCAACTTACAGAGTAACACAGGTGCCGCCTTTTCCAACTGTCTACAAACGGTCTGAGAGATCGCCTTTGCACACAAATTGGCGGAAGAAATAACTCAACTCTGCCAAAGACTAGCCATACATTCTCAGGGACAAAGCCTCGAACCATCGTGGGAAGCAGCCGCTCAATCCATACGTGATAGTCATGACTCTTCATCCCATTGACTCGCATAGTAGTTAAATTGACTCCCCTCTTCACATTATGTGCATACCCATCCGAAACCTCGGGGTCTTCATCCATTTAAGTACCTCCTTTCTGCTTTTGGCTAGACAAGACGAAATCAACATTGGGCCTTCGCCATCTCTTGCCGCCCTCATGGAGGCCTCATCTCTTGATTTGGTCTATCGCAAAGTTTTGCCAGTCCACTCTAGCCTTAGGGTTGTCCTTAGACTTTTCGTGTCCATGAGTGTGCAAAAAGTGCTTCAAATGATATTCTTCTCGCGGTGCATATTGTCAAGGTGATGTGGCACAAGAAGGTCATCATGATAGGGAGCCTCTCCAAGCCCGACTTATGAGTCCACATATGCTTGCCGACCATACCCCACAAAACCACCACCTTGTTTATTGGCCACAAGAGACTCTAGCCGAGCACGGACCTCGGCACCGATCTTCATCTGCGGTTGAGGTTACGTCACTCACGACCCCTTTTGTAAAGTTCTTCGTGTCTTGTCTCGAATGGATGGTCAAGAGGCGTAAAATCGACGATGTAGGTCGAACGACGAAAAACTTACCACCCGCCGCAACCCCCGATGAACATCGGACTTTCCTTGCATACTGGGCACGGGAACTTTCCATGAACACACCAGCCTGAGAACAACCCATACGCCAGGAAGTCATGAATTGAGTACTGGTACCAAACATGCATCTTGAACACTGTCTTCGTAGCTCGGTCGTATGTCCATACGCCTTCATCCCAAGCCTTGATCAATTCATCGATCACAGGCTCTATAAACACACCCATCTTATTCCCCGGGTGGCCCGGAATTATAAGCGACAAGAATATGGTGTCCCGTTGAAAGGCGACACCAGGGGGGAGATTCAGGGGGATAACGAATACGGGCCAACAAGTGTATGGGGCCGTACTCATTCCATAGGGATTGAACCCATCTGTTGCCAGGGCGACACGTACATTACGCGCCTCCATTGCTTTCTCAGGATGTTTTCCATCAAAGTATTGCCATGCTTCACCATCTGATGGATGTATCATCTTGTCTGGAGTGTATCGCTTGCCATTTTTGTGCCACGTCATCTGTTTAGCGGATTCCTCGGTCATGTATTGTCGTTGAATCCTCGGTACAAACGGTAGGTACCGTAGAATTTTTTTGGCGACTTTACTCTGCTTCATCTGACCATCTCCAGTTGGGACCTCTTCGTACCTAGAGGCTTTGCACTTTGGACAGTGCTTTGCATCGGCGTGCTCTTTCCTAAATAGGACACACCCATTCTCGCAAGCATGTATCTGCTCATACGGCATCTTAAGTGCCGTAAAGAGTTTTTGGGAGTCATACATGCTCGATGGTAGGTTATGGCCCTTTGGGCGGTGCCAACAATGGACAACACCTTATCGAAGCCTGCTCGACTGATGTTCAATTCAGACTTCAGCCCTAATAAGCGACAAATGCCATCCAGCTGCGAAACCGTTGTGTTCTCATGAAGGGGTTTCGCCGCCGAGTCCAACATTTCATAGAAATTCTTTGCCTCCTTCTCCATCGCCTCCTTGTCACGTGCTTCGTTGAAAAGTCCTTGGTGGACATCATCTAACATATCTACAACCCCGGCATCACCATCACAATCGTCGAGGCGTGCTCTCACCTCCTCCTCTCTCATACGTTGTGCTTCACCATGGTATACCCAGACGGTATAGTTCTTGGTGAATCCAACATCTAGAAGATGACGTTGCATATCCTTTCGGCTGACTCTTCTCGTGTTGTCACATTTACTGCAGGGACACCAAACTAGCAAATGACCACGAGCACGAGCGTTGCCCCATACCATTTCCAAGAACCCATTGGTCTTGTCCATCCATTCTTCGTCAAAATCACGCTTACTTCTCAACCGTCGCATATCCATCCACCGGGGGTCGTCCATCCTTTAGCAACCACGAATTCCAACCATGAGTTCGATCTACATGGCGTTCCTACTCTCTAATAGGCCAGGATAGGTCCTAATCCCACCCGCGGATGCGTAGATCGGTCAGTTTCCATGCTCCGATCCGACCGAGACAGAATTCGGCAGCACTCCCACGTTCTCCTGATACACGTCCCGGAAGGGAGAGTGTGCATCCGGAGAACGGTGGGGAGGTGATGCCGAAAACTCTGTCGCCGACCGAACGGGACATGGAAATCCACCCATCTACGCATCCGTGGGCTGTCCAAAAATCGTGGACAATCCGAAGCGGTACGGTCGTAGATATGCAAAGAAATGCATACCTCCAACCGTATCTCTTTCGACGGAGACGCCTAACTAGGTTACGCGACATACGACCATGCGACTGGAGCAGGGGATATTCATACCTAGGGTGGCGGGGGTGAGGCGAAGCAGTGCAGTCACACCCGCAACGCAGAGGAAGAAGATCGGGGACGCCGAGGTACTTCGACGGGCTCTTTTCTGCGAAAGGAAAAACATGAGAAAAATTAGAAATTTTGACAGAACCTCCCCTACACGGGCGGCTTTTCGATACCTGAAAAAAAACATGGCACGATGGCCAACATCCACATATCCATATGACCAACAACCACATATTCATATGGCGACCATCCACATATCCATATGGCCAACATCCACATATCCATATGCACTAGCTACTAATTGCTTCATGCCATGCCATACCTTCGAGGGAGCACGTGGCCGCGGCCGGGATGGCGCGGAAGGGACGACGGCGGAGCACGGTCGACAATGATGACCTCCTCCTCCTCTACGACGAACCACGAGCACGGACACGCCGGGCGGCACGAGGACGGCGTCGAACTTCCTCCTTCTCCTCTTCCTCCTCTTCCCTCCTCCTTCTTTTCCTCCTCTTCCTCTTCCCTCCTCCTCCTCCTCCTCCTTCCCCTTCTTCTTCTCCTCCCTCTTCTTCCCTAGCACCGGCCCCCTTCTCTCCTCCTCCTCCCTCCCCTTCCTCTTCTTCTCTTCACCGGCGGCGGCCTTGGGGGCCGGCGGATGGTGTGGGGAGGCGCCGGGAGGGCCGGCGCCGGGGAGGGGGCCGGCGTCGGGGGCGCCGGCCGGCCCAGGACGGGCGGCCGCCGGCGGCGGCGGCCTGGGAGGCGGGAGGCGGGGCGGCCGCGGGCGGGCGCCGCTTCATGCGGGGGGGCGGGGGCGGCGCCGCGGCGGACGGGCGGCGCCGCTGGCGGGGGCGGGGCGGGGGCGAGGCCGGCCGCGCCGGCGGTGGGGCGTCGGCGGGGGAGGAGGCTTGGGGGCCGGGCGGGCGGGCGGTGGCCGGCGCCGGAGTCGGGATTGGCGGCGGCGGCGGGCGTCGGGTGCCTGTGTGTGTGAGTGTGTGTGTGAGTGTGGTGAGGGTGAGCCGAGTGATGAGTGGATAATGTCTTTTTTTATTATTTTTTTTACGACCGCCAGATCTCGGGGCGGTCGGCGGGGACCGGGCTTCGCGGCCGACCGCCCGGATCCGCGGTCGGCCAACCTGTTTTCGACGCGGGCGGGATCGGGCGGGAAGAGCCGCCGACCGCCTCGACACGGCACGGTCGGCGAAGTGTTTGTTTTCTTTTTAAACACCTTCGCCGACCGCCCTCTGCGTAGGCGGTCGGCGAAGTGGCCTTCGCCGAGGGCAAAAGTATGGCTCGGCAATTTTTTTTTTTTTTTTTTTTTTTTTGAATTTTCACTTCAAAATTTTTCTGTACCTTAGTTAGAGTGTTTACAAGAACATGTCAAAATTGGGACATTTTCCGCACGTTTTACTATTTTTTAATAGTTTTCTTCTTTTCTTGGAATATTTTTTCCCACCTAAAATTTGAACTGCATGTCCTTAGAAAAATAGAATTATATGATTGGAAAAATGATATTCTTGTTTGTTAGTATATTTTGAGCCCTCATCTATGGACACGTGAGAAAATCAAAATATCTTGTATGCGAGACATTCCGATTACCGTGCGCGCGATTCATTTTAAAATTCTAAAAAAAAGAAAACGAAGTCGGAAATTCATGAAATTTGACGAGGCATCGTTATATTGCATGTTTAAGCTGTGGAAAAAAATTTGAAAAGGTTTCATGCAAGTTTGCACCCCGGATCTTTGAAACCTAGACATCTCAACTAGAGTTTCAAGTTATCACATGCTAGAGATGTCTCCGTAATCGCCACCCGAGATGCAAACGTCCACGAAATCGACTCAAACTTTTTCATAGTGTACACATGTGATATAAGGACAACTCGTCAAGTTTCATGATTTTTCAACTCCGTTTGAATTTTATAGAATTTTAAAACGATCGACCCGCAAGTGAGTCGACGTGTTTCAGCGCACAAGATATTTGAATTTCGGTGCCTGGCCATGGATGAGGACTCAATATGGACTCACAATCATGTTTATCATTTTTTGAATCATTTAGACCCATTATTCGAATCACTTGCGCTTCAAATTTTAGTTTTCGAAAGAAATTCAAATATAACAAGAAAACTCATAAAATATAGTAAAAAGTTTTAAAAAATACCAAACTTGAAGAATGAACTCAATGTACTATAGCAAAGGCACAGAAAAAGTTGTGATAGCAAATTCAAAAAAAAAAATTTCTACTTCGCCGAGCACTGGAAAAGGTGCTCGGCGAAGGCGTCTTCGCCGACCGCCACGTGTTCAGCGGTCGGCAAAGATTTTCGTCGCCGACCGCCCGACGCCGGGCGGTCGGCGAAGAGGCAACCCTCGGCGTTTTTGGGTTGCCACGTGGCTACGGTGGCAGCGTTTTTAATTTTTTTAAAAAAACTTCGCCGACCACCGGTGTGCGGGGCGGTCGGCGAAGGTCAACGCTTCGAATTTTTTGCGTGCCACGTGGCGGTGAGGGCCGCGGTTTTATAAATTTTTAAAAACTTCGCCGACCACCCGGTGTGCAGGGCTGTCGGCGAAGGTATCGATCTTCGCCGACCACGGACGGTGGGCGGTCGGCGAAGGCGCGCGCGAAAAAACCGTTACGGTGGCGTCGGAGGCGACGACGGTTTTTCTTCGCCGACCGCCGACGGTCGGTAAAGAGGTCGCTTTGCCAAGCGTTGTTCGTCGCCGACCGTAAGCTGTCGGCGAACTTCTTCGCCGACCGTGGTACTTTTTGCCAAGCGGCGGTCGGGCGAAAAATCTTCGCCGACCGCCAGATTTTCAGGTGGTCGGCGAAACGCAGATGCGGTCGGCGACGACCCGTTTCCTGTAGTGGCGGGTGCGCCGAGGGGGCGCGCGCCTGGAGGCGCGACCCGTCTAATCTTCGAATCTTTCTCTACTTTCCTCTCTAATTGATTGTCAATGTTGCATGACTCGTGCCCTCCCTCGGTGATTGTGATAGGCAACGCCGGTTTTAGGTCCTCGGCGTTTGTGCTCAATATTTTTCTACATATTGGTTGCCTGGATTTGCTATATGCTATATATATATATGTATTTTGTCTAGATCTATCTCCTGGCACGCACATTTGTGTTGTGGTGGGCAAAGGCAGACAGGGAACGAGAGTTTTATTGGCGGCCAGTGACACAGTGAGAGGACTTAGCATGCATATGAAATAAAATTTAAGCTTGTTTTTGTTTAGAAAAAAAAGGCAGTTCGGTACAAACTTAAGCCTAACGTCTGTGGGGAAAATGGTGGACAAAAAAAAACTTGCAAAGAGAAAAGTGGATTCAAAGTCTATGTAAAAGGCTTGGCTTTGCATTGCATTATTCCTTAAACATAACTGACCAAAACCAAAGACGGCGCCGACATGGATCGTCCAAACAAAACACCATTAGCTAATACACAGTATACTAGAATAGCTTGTCATTGATCTATGTAAAACATAGAAGATAAAATGCAGCCGTATTACTCGCTATAATCGCTTGTCGGTGGCTATATGTAGACAAGTAGCGCGGCCCACATGCCGTCGACGATAGAATTACAATCGCTTGCAAATCTTCTTATTTTCTCCGTTTTTTTGCGTAGCTCATCAATGTCCCGGTGTCCACGTTGGCACTTCTCATCTAGCTTCTTCAGTTGGTGGCCCTTGAGCCACTCTTCATGTGCCTTCTTCATCTTTAATCTGTCTGCCTAAACACATACAAAACAATTAATATATATATTTAACACACAGATTATATTACAGCGAAGAAAAAGACAACAATACTAACAGTTTTTGATATGACAAAAAGTACTTCCTAGATAACGCGAAACAGATAATTAATCGAACCTCAAAAAGCCTCGGTGCTCATGAACCGAGTGGGCGGCGGCGTCGCAGCAGGGCCGGCCCTGGGGGGGGGGGCAGAGGGGCGGCCGCCCCGGGCCCCTCAAGCTGTTAGGGCCCCCACCATGCACGCAGACTTCCATGGCCGCGCGCCCAGCGCGCCCAGCATGCTTTGCTTTGCTACAATAATGATGCTACCCACGTTACGTTACCATTTTTTCATCCTCTTTTTCTAATGATGGCTTGGGTGCTTGCTGCTGCTGCAGATGCGCTGCATGCTACTAGCCTACTACTTGGTATGCGTAAATCTGTTTTGTGCTCGTTTTCACTTACGACGTGTGTTTTAAAAATTCGAGCAGATGTCTTCTATAAATAATGTTGTTATAGTAGTAAAGAGTCTGATTGATTGCTTGGTGACCAAAATTTACCATGCCAAGAATTTAGCAAATCGTGATTTTGACTAGTGATTGGTTGACTACTAAAACCTATCAACTTCTCACATTTGGCTTGCCAAATCTTTGACAATTTTATTGCTGAACTTTTGGCTTGATAAATCCATGGCATGACAAATTTTGGTTGTCAGTCAATTAGGCTCTAAAGAAAGGAGGAAACAAGTGATCACGCAGAAGACACATCTAACGTTCTTTTAATAAATACTAATATGAACATAAGGGACATAGATGAATCATAATTAATGCGTGTAGGAGCAAACAAATGTTACTAATTCCGATAGCAAGGCTTTACGGTAGATAATAATTTGAACGTCGATGAGGATGATAACCACCAGTACGTGACCAGTTTTGAATAAGGTTTGAGTCAAATTTTAGAAATATAAATTATGAATAATTGTTGAGTTTGAAAATGTGAAAACCGTGTGAATAGATTTATCTTGAAAAATATTTTCATAAAAATATTCATATATGACTTTTTATATTTTATAAAAATAAAAAGGCAGTTATGTTTTGGACACTATGTCGCTGTTCAAAATGACATCTTTTTACCAACTAGAGGGAGTAATACATGTAGGGGCCCCAATTTTTACTCTTGCCCCGGGCCTCCAAAATCTCAGGGCCGGCACTGCGTCGCAGGCCCCAAGCCACGGCGTAGCGAGAGGACAGGGACAGGAATCCGTCGGAGCAGACACCGCATCGCAAAACCGGACATCGTCGTTGCTGATGTAGACAAGACCCCGTGAGAGTGAGAGACGTAAAACACGGCAACGGAAACCGGCTTAAAATAAAGGTGTGCACAAAAGAAACTGGACACAATTTGCTATCTATGATTTTTGAAATTGCATTGGGAGGCCCCTTCTTCCGTGGCGTTAACCGAGTCGGTTACAACCTCTGATAGGTCTCGGAAACGTACTAGTCAGCCTCAATAGGTCTCGGAAAGACCGTGAACGCGTCGGTCGGACTCCGACTCCGTTCCAGCCATCTCTCGAAACTACGGCGGCATCTCGACGAATCCCATCCGATTCGTGCCCATCTCTATTTGGACAGGATACACGTCACCTTCAATTGATGTGGCTTGTCTCCGTCGTCCGTGCCGTCTGCAGGAGCTCTTCCCGCAGAGAGAGCTTTGCGTTGCGGGCTTAATTGTAGTGTTGCAGGGGTAAAGGCCGGATCGAGGACGTGGAAGCAGGCGAGATGCATGTCCACTTATTTTACAGCAGAGAGAATAGGTGTAATGCATGCCCTTCGTAAGATCATGCCTTCATTGGCTAATTAAAAAACTTAGGTGCCTGAAGTATAGCCTCTGTTCAGGCGATGGCTGCAGGCCTTCGGACCTCCATCGAATGCTAAGCCAACGGAGCACTCGGAGAAGTCCATCCAACAGAAAAGGCATTGGCGACCTGAAAACCCATGGATTAGTTGCCCATTTTGATGACTGATTACCCATGCCCTTCAAATACAACCATTTTTTTATAAGCTCACTGATCAGTATATTTGCTTACTTGTGGAGATTGGGAGAAGAAAAACTTGTGGAGTATCTTTGCTAACCCACTTTGCAGCCTCCATAGCCAGCCTCTTTGAGCAGATTCCCAGTTTTTTCTTAATTGTGTTCTTGGCTATTTACAGCACGTCCTCGTTGCTTACCATATACACGCATCTTACAGGCCATCACTAGCCATCACACTTCCATACAGGAAATCAAATGATGTTATTGTGAAGCTTAGATAGTTTATTTCTAAGAACTCTCGAGATTTGCTAAATCATCAACAAGCCGATGCCAAGTGGAGTAGGAATCCTGAGACATATATAGGACAGGTGTCAACACCAATGATTATATGGATGACTACTCTAAAATTGTCCAATGGGTCAATAATAGACAGATGACACAATAATGTACTAGTATAATTTTTCAGCCCAGCTATTTGATTGCTTAGTTAATGAAGCTCATTTCTTTGTTTTAGTGATACTTAAAATTTTCAGATGAGATTAATGCTAGAAATCCTTATCTACTGTCACTTTGGACCAATTAAAATATATTCTGTTCTTGATGTAATAATGTATAGGAAAACACTGCCTTTTTTGGTTGGTTAATCTTGTCTCTATAGTTGAAATATGCTTTTAGTGTCTTTGTTTCAGGTAAATCTAAACACGTCCTGCAGGCGATGTCCTGTATGGTTAAAAACTGAACCTTGCTGCATTTTTGTGAAAGGTTATTCAAGGATCTGTTTCTTAATTATAGGGATGGCGTTGGCGGAATTCAGTTTATCAACATTGAGTTTTATCAGGTGCTCACTAATCAGTGTCTACAGTTACTATTAGTAGCGATTGTTAATTAGCACAAGAACAGGAAGTGATTTAGTTGGCAACTATACATGTTATCTTCACACTGAATCATTTGGAGTGAACCTTCAGTGACCACAATTTGTTCATTGAAAATGGCAGCTACTGGATACAGATAACTAGTACTCAATATCTACATAAACCAGGTGATACTTCAAGCAAAACATGAAGTTATACATTCAGTCCTAGTACAACTTACTGCTGACGCAGAACAATCTCCAAGATGCTCACACAAACATCAGCCTTTTATGCTAGATATGTCCTAATTTGTTTGAGTCTTTCCTAGTTCCCTACATGCCAGTGTTGCATGTTCATTAAAGCCATTTGTCCAGTTGATTGTAGCTTTAGATCTTGAAGATGCAACTGCAATGACTGTAAGCGACTAACCATTTGTTCAGTAATAAGATAAGAAAACTTCAGCAATGGCACCATGATGTTTCAGTGGATCATTTTTTTTGGGTGCTGTCCTGATATGGATCACAATTCCCCATAGCATTAGACTAGTATCTTTCCTATCTCAAGTTTTATGTATCAAGCTTTTCCTACTTTCAGTTTCACATCTGTAGCTGCACTAATTTCATCCTGTTATGTTGTTTTTTCCGTTGTATGTGTTACTCCATCCCATGAGGATAACTTTTTCAAAAGTTACCAGATGTCCACGCTGAAGCCTGGAAAACTCATAAAGTGAGTATGCCTGTTTCTTTCCTATTTTAATAAATATGCAAAGTCAATTTTGAAATATGTGTTTTTGTTACCATGCATTGCACTTTTGTGTGAATCAAAGGAGGACCTTATCGATGACTTCTGAAGCTTTTTCTTATCAGAATTACTGGCTTACTTTAAATTTGAATTAGAACTGAAGGACATTATCAATGACTCCTGGTTTGGCTTCTTTGAAAAGTTTACATATAATTGAAGGAAATGTCAAGGAAAATTTTAATTTTTTAATAAAATAACACTTAAAAGACAGTGAATTTGTCTGGCAGGAAGTTTCAATGATTGTGGGTTCAATGTTTGGTGGTGCGGGAAAATGTGTGTCAAGCAAAAGAAGAAGGGGTCTAGGGATCAAACGACTGGACACAAAGAATGCCTGCCTGTTACTTAAAATGATCCATCGGCTTCATCATGCACAGCCTAGCACAGGGGTCAGCGTGGGCAGAGTGGGCTCGGACACAAACTCAGTTACACAGCCTGCATGGTCCACTTGCAGCCTTGCAGGGACACATTGGGAGACTTTGAGGGAGCTGCTGCCGGCTTATTGAAAATTTTCCAGGGTTGATGTTGGTAGTGGATGTAACACCTCCTTCTGGGACGATGTTTGGTTGGAGACAACACCCTGCACAACCGGATTCCCCTTCTTTCGTGAGTGTCAAAAAAAACACTCACCATAGGGCCAAAAACACTCACCAAAGGCTTTTGGCGAGTGGATACTCGCCAAAGGCGACTCACCAAAGCGGGTCACGACAAAGAGGTCTTTGGCGAATACCATTTTTATCGGCTCGCCAAAGGTTATTGCCGAGTGTCATTCTTTGGTGAGTGTCGAGGCGGAGGGCACTCGCCATTGTCGAGTTCTTTGGTGAGTGCCGAACGGTGTGGCACTCACCAAAGGCAGCATCTTCACCGAGTGCCAAACTATGTGTCACTCACCCAAGTGGAACACTTTGCCGAGTGTCATGTTCAAATGACTTGCAGTTCAAATTCCACTCGATTAACAAAATTGCCAAAAATTAAATTAATTGTCCAAATATAGTACAAAAACTCAAAAAACTTGAAACTTCAACATTATGTACCAAATCTTGTATGTAACAACCAAAAAAAAAAAAAAAAAGAGATTAAAAAGAGCAAAAAAACAAAATTGTTTTGCCGAGTGTCAAAAAAACACTCACCAAAGTCCACCTTTGGTGAGTGCCTTTTTAATGAAGCACTCGGCAAAGATTCTATCTTTGCGAGTGTATTTTTTTAGTGAGTGCAGAGGATACCACACTTTCGGCAAAGATTACTTCTTTGGCGAGTGTCTTTGCTGAGTGTAAAAACGTTGACACTCGGCAAAAAGAGTAACGACGTGAGGATGGCTCACGGCGTGAAATTCTTTGGTGGGTGTCTATTTTTGCTGAGAGTGTATTGCACTCGGCAAAGACCTCTTTGGTGAGTGTCGGGTTTGTGCCGAGTGTGAACAATAAAACACTCAAGCAAAGAGGCCTTTGGCGAGTGCCGATGAATTGCACTCACCAAAAAGCCTCGAGGCACTCGGCATAGCCCGGGTTTCCGGTAGTGCTGGCCGACGGTTTCCGCCGGCCTACATCCACTGTACTCGCGACCCGGGGCTTCGGTCCATTCCATCCTCTCAAGGCCATTGCTTGCTTGTATGCAGAACCGTTTGAACCAACAAGCTGTGGAAGAGCTGGGGAAACTTGAGAAATTGATGCAAGATGTGGTGCTAGAGGATACAGAGGACTCCAGGACTTGTTTCTTTGCTGATGGGGACCAAAAGCTCTATACAAGTTTGATCTACAAAGCTACAATGAGGAGTGGCACCACTTGCCCCATCATTCAACTTCGTCTGGATGAATATTGCCCCCGTCGTTCTTCAAAAAAAAATGATTGTGGGTATAGACCTGGTTAAAGATTTTGAATCTACTGCAGGGTTTTGGTCTTTTGGATATCCAACAAAAACATATTGTTACTAACATCATTTTTGCTGTTGTGCTTTGGGCGATTTGGAAACTATGAAATGAAATGTGCTTTCAGGGGGTGTCATGGCTGTGAATGAAGCAAATACTACTGAAGATCGTTGGATTAATAAGAAGATGGTTGGCTCTGTTCAAGCTGGAGGTGAAGAGGCAGTGGAGGACATTGCGGACAGGTTGGAGACCACCTGTCCGCGCTTGCCACCTCAAATCACGTCGTTGCTGGAGGAGAACACTTCATCAGAGTTGGATCCATCGGCTGCTCTACCTTCGGCTTTAACACAGGGTGATCTAGGGTTGGAGCTTATGTCTGATCCTGTGAGGTCGAATGTGTTTGATTTCTAGCCTTTAGGCTAATCCTAGCAGGTGCGCCGTTACGCTTGAACCTTGGAGGTTGTGCTTTTGGTAATACAAAAGCGGGGGACGTCCCGTTTTCTCTAAACAAAAAGACAGTGAATTTGGAAAAAAAACATTGAATTTTGGTTGAATAATCTTGTCTCCAACTACAAACATACAAGACAATGCAAAACTATCTTTATGCTATCAAGACAATCTTTTAAACCTGGGCACTTTCGGTTTTAAAGACAGGTTCTTGTGCATTTGTGGTTAGCTTTGCTCTCGTGGACAAGCATTGCTGCAACAGCAGCAACTTAAATTACTTAATGTATAGACTCCATTTTGCTAGTTAGCTTGTCCCCCAGGTAGGGATGAAAACGGATCGGATCGGAGCGGATAACGACTCTCCCATATCCTAATCCTCTTTTTCTAATCGGTTTCGGAGCGGATCGGATGTTATGCGGATTCGGATGCGAATACGGATTTTTAGGATGTCGGAATTGGTACGGGTTCGGACCGGTGTCGGAGCGGAAGTGGACTTTTAGAAGTCGGATAATATGTGTTTTGCATATTTTTTATAATAAAAAAATATTTTTTAACTAAAGCCATAAAGCGGCAATACAATTTTTAACCAAAGTCATAAAGTAAATATTCTTATTAAGACAAACTTTTGGAAGGTGTGAGTGCGTGAGTATATGACACATGCGTACTAGGCAAATAGGAAAATAGACAACACACAACATCCATCTGCCATCTTCTAATGCCTACCACCTAAATTAAAAAAAAATATATACAATCACTGGAATACCATTCTATATATAGCAAAAAAAGATAACTAAAATATTGTTGCCACTTTGGTTGCTTAAAATATTCGGATTATCCTATTTTAAGCGTCGGATAATCAGCGTTTAATTATCGGATAATCCATATCCGCCGGGTTTTGCCAATACCATATCCTACACCGCATCCTCGTATAGTCGGATTCGGATTATCCACATCCGCATGGATATTAAAAACACTTCCCCACATCCTTAAAATTCGGATTCGGAGCGGATCGGTGCGGAGGATTATCCATACCGTTTTCATCCCTACCCCCAGGAATATAGTACTGCCAAAGGAATTTTGAATAAAAGGAAACATCAAGTGAACATCCATGATGCAGTGGGTGCTCCTACGGGAGCTATAATAGTTTTATTGTTTTTCTTTTAGTTTCCTCATCTAATAAAAATCCGGCAAATCTCTTTGCCGCCTTTCGAAAAAAAAATCTTCTCATAGTGTTGTATCACTACCCATCTGTTATTGGATTTAGGAAACATGTTTTTTCTCTCATAGTTTGAATACTTGGTTTTTTGAATACTTGGTGTAATTGCAAATTATATCTCTTTATGTCAGACATCACCTTGAAAAAAAAAAAAACTTCGGTCGGTGGGGAAAGAGAGCCCCACCGGCATTGTTCTTAAGAAGAAACCTCGATTTCCCGGTTGAGAAAAGCCTCGAACCCCAGTCCCGCCCGACACTAGGAGCTTCTAGCCAATGGGAACTACGATCCTCAATCCATTTGGAGAAGATCGGGGCTAGAATTACACCGAACCCATGAGCCGGTATACCAACCGAGCCATGGGCCGGACATCTGTAACCCTGGGCGGTATACCAAACATAGCCCACAGCTCGATCCATACGGGACTGGCGAGCTCTTAACTAGTGCTTTGGCACACGGGACCTGGCGAGCTCTTAACTAGTGTTTTGGCACATGGGACTGACGAGAGATTTTTTTTTTTAACCACAGCCTAAAATTCGCTCCGACGGGGATTCGAACTCAGGGACTGTGAAGTGTCACTCGAGTATCCTAAGACTGCTATCATACTTTGTTTAGCTGCTGTGAAACATGCCTCAGTGATGTAGCTTATTTGAATGCAAAAAAATGGCTATGTGACTGCTATGAAACATGCCTTAGTTTTTTTTTTTTTTTTGAGATTACACAAGTACAACGCAGACACTCAACACGCACGCACACTCACCCCTATGAACACACGTGCGCAAACCCTACCCCTATGAGCATCTTCGAAGGACTTATTTGAATGCAAAAAAATTGGCTATGCGACCCATTTTTATTAACAAAATTCGCTTTGACTTTGTGGCAACCTTCTCTTAGGTCTTTGTGGCAACCTTTTTTTCTTTTTTTTTTCTATTTTTAATTATTATTCTTACTAAAAAATAAATGGAAGGCCAACGAAGCGGCCGGAAGCCACATTCGGCCCATGGCCTGCGTAGGAGCGCACCGCGCGACACCCCGGCCGTGCTCGTCAGTCGTCATCATAACCCTAAACCCAACCCCATCCGCTCCGTCCGCTCCCTTTCACCCACTCGCCGCCGCCGCTGCCTCACCATGCTCGCCGCCGTCAACGGGCTGCCACCGGCCACCGCCACCGCCACCAGGCCCACGGTGGCTGGTGTCATGGAGCTGCATTCCAGGCTGTCCGACCTGCATCATGACGCTGTTCGGATGCAGGCGGAGCTGAAGGCAGCCGAGGACAAACACAACTCTGAGGTCGCCGAATGCATCCAGCAGGTGAAAGGCAACGCGTGGAGAGTTACCCTGGTCGGTGGAACGTTTCTATTGATCCTCGCTACCCTGGTTTTCGTTCCTAGGCTATCTGTTACCTTTCGTTTACTGGCTGTATCTAGTTGGGACCTTTCTGTTACTGGTTGTATCTAGTTGGGTTTCTTATCTGTATGTTAAGTCCTAGTGGATTGAAATCTGGAGTTACCTTTCATTTTGTAACTATCTATCCTTACTAGTTGAACACATGCATTGTGAAATATATAAGTTAACATGTGGATTTTCAGGATAAAAGACTCTATGGAGAACGAACGGGAAGAGGAGGACAAGCAGGAAGAGGAGGGCAGCAGTGAAGGCTGCTTGGTGTTGTTAGTCTTTTTGTTGTTCTTTTATTGGTCTGTGCTAAATAATAAGGAGAAGAATAGAGAGGGTGATGGGGGAGGAAACGAGGTCCCCATCCATCTTCCTCATGTCTCTCTTTTAAAGGGAGGAGGGAGGGAGGTTTTCATTTTTTTTTTCTCCTAGTGGAACTTGTATTTACAAAAAAAAAAAAAAAAACCTCTAGAAGAAACAAATGGGCCCTAAAACATATCTCACAAGTAGTTAGGCTAGGTAATTAGGCGGCAAACACAACAATTATGCTCCCTATCATATGAAACACCCACAGTAGTGGCCACTCAACTATTCTATTTTTGTCAGAAAGCATAAGACCAAACAATTTAAATTTTAACTAATTACAATTTAGAGCCAATACATGATTTTAGTCTATACATAAATAGTCTAGGGATGGATTTGTATTTGGCTAGTCGTCGATTGCAACCTTCACTTGAAGCTCTATGACTCTTTCTTTCACACCCTAAAATTTCCGTTTTAGAAAAATTGAAGAAAATGATTTATTTGTCTATTTTTGTGCTCATGAAATTTAGGAAACATAATATTCTCATTAAATTAAAATTTGTTTATAGGATTTAGCAACGTTTTTGTGCACTCATGCTGATGCATAGTTATTTTTGTGATGTGTGGTTTTGTTAAATCTGGAAAGGGTTTCAAAACCATTTGGAAAATTTATTCAAAATAAAAAGAAAAGAATTATTTTATCCCTCTGTTCCCAGCCGAAGGCTTAAAGCATCTCAAGAGATGTGGGATAATAAAGAGGTAAATTTGGCACTTTAGCTATTTTGTAAAAAAATAGAACTCCACAAAACCCAAGGGTCATCCAACAAACTTGCTATTTTTTTTATATTCTATTTTAGAAATTTGCCATGTCACCAGCTAACCAACCTATTCCTAGCTGCGTGAAGGATCTCACGCGCGGACATGCTGATGTGAACAGCAGTTTCAGGGATGGCAAGCCGACAAGATTTTCTTTATTTGACGAGGACGCTCCAGGGATACCCAACTTGCTATTTTAGCAAATGAGATAGCATATTTGTTGGATCTCAATTTTTGCTCAAAAATGCCAAATATAGCATACATAAAAAAAGAATAGAGCTCCAACAAATATGCTATATTTGGCATTTTTTATTATAATTGTAGAAGGGAACACCTCTATTCTTGTGAAGGGAACGCCTCATGAAGAAGGTTAAGCACCTCATGAAGAGAATCATCATGAAGATGAAATCCAACACAATAAGCGCACCTCATAAGTGTTGGATATGCAGAACAATACACCATCTCTTGTTTGGGAAATGATAAGAGATAAAATATTCTTACATTGTGAGAGTATTGGGAGAAAAGAATATAATTGTTGACAACACTGCCTCTTTAATTGCAAATGTTTCTCTTAAGAGAACTCGGATCCAGAAAAACAAAAGTCCATGGCAAAATCTTAGTAGTGATTATATTGGGTCAGTGAAGAAAGCAATTGAGGTTGAATCTCTTATTAAGAAGAAATAAATGTTTTGTGAAAAAATTCTATATTATATGTACACTATGTAGATCTAGTCATGTGTACACTATGTAGACTATGTAGATCTAGTCATGCGAAAAAAATTGGATTTTCCATCTTATGACGTTTCTATGATTTACTATGATTTTTTATAGATTGAGCCCACATAAATGAAAAACAAAAAAAAGGCAAAACCATGTAGCAAAACTGCCATCCAAAACCACTTGAGAGGGTTATTTGACCGGTTTAGCCGGTATTATAATTTGGGGGATCCTTGATTTATAGTTGAGAGGGTTATATAGACTTTTTCTGTCTTTTTGGTTAGGGAGTAGAAAATTATAAACACCACGCTGGAGCTATTCACTTCCCATGGATTGAGATTTAATATAAACTATATTATACATAATTTCTTGTTTCCTAGCAATTCGCTGAATCTATGTAATAATAATATAAACACCGTGTGCGGTGATGAATAAGCGTGAAGTCTCTTACATTTTTTTCATAAGAAAAAAAAAGTATAGAGCAAGAGTATCCAGCAGGCCTGCAAGGGGAGCTCACGGGTACCGTGTAAGTTAGAAGCAAGACGTTGCTGCACACTGAGCGAACCATAGGCTTTCTCTTCTCAAATGAGAGAAAGGATCAAAATTAGTAGAAAAAAAAGAACGAATACATCATGAAACCAAATGCAGAGCTTTTAGCTAAAGTCTAGTAGAATGTAACTTATTTTGAGCAACTTTCTTGGTGTCCTGACAATTAGAAGTTTTTCTGTTGCCGTAGAAGGTAGGTCATTAAATACCTCCTGAGACAATTACAAGCTATTTTTGTCACAATGTATGTGATCTATGATAAAAAGTTTATCACAGTTTATCCCAGATCACAAATTGTCACAAAAATAGTCACATAAGGTCTTTAATGACCCACCTTCTTTGCCAAGAGATCAACTTCTAATGGTCATAGAAGGCCAAATTTCTTGTAGCTACCACTAGGTGGCAGGGGCAACATAGAGCTATCCCAGGCGGACACCCGACCCATTGGCTGAAAATAGAAAACCTTAAACCTTTTTGACGCGACGTTGAACCAGTCAAACAAAAAACAAGTGTACAACCAACCTGACACATCAACTGCACAATGCCTAGCTAGCAGTAAGGCTGAACGAAAAAACTCGTAACTTGCTAGCTCGGCTCGGCTCGCTCATTAATGGCTCGGCTCGAGCTCAACTCGTTTATAATGAGCTAGCTTGTTCTGAACAAGCCAGCTCATTTTATAACGAGCGAGCTCGAGTTGGCTCGAGCCATAACAAGCCAAAATAAATAATAACTAATGTATCAATCAATGGAATCAATCAACTGATGATGATGGATCATGGTCATCAGCGATAGCATACTTATATTTTCCATTGAAAAATTATTGTTTATTTTGTTTATTTCATTTTATATATACATGTAATATGTTTCTCGCATATTAGTGGTTATAATTTTTGCATATATTTTTTGTTCTTTGGCTCGCGAGCCAAACGAGCCAACTCAAGCTCGCTAAACGAGCGAACAAAGCCAACCTTACGGCTCGTTTGTATAATGAGCCATAACGAGTCGAGCTGTAACGAGCCGAGCCACTAACACGCTGAGCCACTAACAAGCCGAGCTGGCTCGATATCCAGCCCTAGCTAGCAAAAGCGCCTTTGCTCCCATTTACTTGGCCTCGAACTTCCTCTGCAGGAACTGGATGAACTTCGAACACCTTGTCAGGGTTCCGACAAGCGCCTTGGCCACGCTCTCCCCGCTCCTTGCAGCGCGGCCTAGGCCATGATCTTGGGGAAGTGCTCCTCGGCGCTAAACTCTCCAAGCTTCTCATAGGCGGGGAACCAGCGGATGAAAGGCACCAAGGCAACGTTTCAGCGGAAGAAGGGCTTGTCGGCAAGCTCGCCCTACAGGTGTGAGCAGAGGCATAGTGGAAAGAAGAACGATAAGTTTGAAAAAATCCTAGATTTTCATTAGCTTGTAAGAAGAGCACCTACAGCTAACATACCTCAAGGTGCCGATTAGCGACCATCTTTGTCGTGTCAACCTGGAGGAGATGGCAAGCTCGAAAATAGCCTTCTCGAAGATTCCAAAGGCGATAACTCTGGAATCTTGAGAGGACAACCCCAAAGGGTGGGTGGGTGGGGGCTGTCCTTCGACGAAAAGCTCAAGCGCTTGATGATTTCCAAGTTTGTCGCAAAGGGGAAGACGGCTACGTAGCGAATTCGAAGGACAACCGCAACTATGGGTCGAAAAGAGCTTTGAGTCCAACTCGAACAAAGACCCCAAATGAAAAGCGGAAGACAACTCCAAAATTAAACCAACTCGAGAGACTACTCCAACTCCTACTCGGAGACAATGGACAAGCATAGAAACATCTCGACCACCACATAGAGTTACCCTTTCAATTCCCAACAGGGCTATGCAACTCTGCATACACTTTTTCAGCGACATCTTAAGAAGGCTTTCAACAAGAGGCTTGAAATTCCTTCGAAGGGTGACAACAGGGACTAGTTATTACAAGGACGCTGGAAGACTACATAATCCACTGGCCAAGAACCCTTGCAGACAAAGGAAGGACAAGTCACCAAGACTACAAGTTTGTCAAGAAGAACTCTGGGAAGAAGATATGGAGACCGAAGGCTCAGCCTATCAGAGTAATCATGATGGCAATAAGAGCCCATTCACCTCTCCTTCTACCAGAGGCTCCCAATGTCAAGTCCACCAATGAAGACCTGCTAGGTAGCTCAGCTGCTGAAAGAACTCAAGAAAACAAGTTCGAAGGACACCAACAATATTGAGTGAAAAAGAACCGGCTGAGAGGAGGACGAAGGAATAGGGCTATCCATCGCATAGAAGCTTGAAAGAGATATGAAGCAGATCGAGATGAATACAACAAAAAGAAGGCTGAAAGAGAAGCCGAAGACAAGCGCAACTCAACTCGAGAGAGGATAAAAGAGTTGGCGGAGCGACTCAAAGTAGCATCATACCTAAACGATGAAGAAAGACTCGTGAATGAGGTGTTGCGGAAAGCAACTCTCGGAAGAGCCTCAAGGTCAACACATTCAAGGATGAATAACTCCCAGATGCAAGTAAGATGGGCAAACATCTTTGAAAGTCTAGGTACACCAGAAAACAACTCAAAGCAATCAAGGCTACCTCATAGGGACAACGAAAGAAGTCAAACCCCCAAGGAGAAGTTTCGCTCCAAGACCCAATCACCACGAGGAAGTTGCTGAATCAAGCTATCAACCAACAAGAATTCTAGACAGAAATAGAGAAGAAAAGAACCTTGGAAAGGAGAAGAGAGGAGAGAACTCTTTGAAGATTTGAAGACAAGGCATCAGGAAGCTACAATAGGTTCCCCTACTTTGCGGAAAGGCTACAGAGGGTCAAGCCACCCGCCAAGTTCAAACCTTCAAATCAATCCAAGTATGAAAGGAAGACAGAGCCCAAGCAATGTCTCTAAGTTTATTCACAATCCATTGAGCTGGCTGGAGGAGACGGCGACACGAAGGCTATATTCTTTCACCTTGGCCGCCTCAGCCGTCGTCTTTGCTATCTCAGCCGCCATCATGGCCACCTCAGTCGTCATCTTGGCCACCTCAACCATCGTCCTCGTGGCGGTTGGATTCTACGGCATGGAGAGGTACACCCTGCCGAACGTGAGTATCAGCAAACCTACCTCTAGCAGCGCGGTAGTTCTCATTGTCTCTCTCATGGAGTCCCTCGCTTCACCCGCAAACTTCCTATGAAGCAATTTCATGTTAGAGAGGAGAGGAGAGGAGAGGAGAGGAGAGGAGAGGAGAGGAGAGGAGAGGGAGAGGTTTTAGATGTCAAAGAGATGAGGAGAGGGGGATTGCTTACTTGAGAAGAGCAAGATTCTATTGGAACTCGATGAGCTTATCGAGTTTTCTATTCATATTGTTCTCTACTGAACAATGAGATAGGCGATTGAGGGAGCGAAGGATTTAAGGTTGCTAGTTGAGTGCCCGTGCGTTGCTAGGGACATAAATGGAATTATTTTTGACTTATCACTCAGCATTTAATATGTACTTTATAGGATTTGAAGTTCTCTTTTTATAAATAGGTTTGACATACTCTTGATGTGCTTCTTGCAGTTTAATTTCTAGGTCTGAATATAAATTGGTTAAGACTTTGTGTGTGTTTCCCTGTCCTCAGCCTTATTTTGCTACCAGGTCATCTAGTATGACCCCACCCATAGGAGAGAGACAATAGAAAGGGAAGGAGAGGAATGGGCTAACAACAATGCGGTATACTACAATACACCTATCTTTATCTCATATCATGTCGTCTTTTCTCAGTTTTCTTTTCTTGTTGGTCTCTATTGAACAATGAGAGAGAGGAGAAGAGTAGAGAGGGCGAGGGGCCTCCTCCACTAACCTTGTGTCTCTTTTAAGGAGAGGTGGGACAGAGGTCTTCATTTTTTTCCCAGTGGAGCTTTTATTTAAAATAACTCTAGTGGCTACAATAGCACCTATAGGCTGGTAATTCAGCCGCAAACACACTAAAGCATCCCTATCATATGATGCACCCACAGTAGTAGCCACTCAACTATTCTGTTTTTCTCAGAAGCATAAGACCAAATAGCTTAATATAATTAACTTTTACCTAATTACAATTCAGAGCCTAACACATGACTCCTGTCTATAGAGAAAAGAGGCTAGGGACGGATTTGTCTTTGGCCAGTCTTCGATTGCAACCTTCACTTGATCCTCTATGACTATCTTTGCAAGCTTGCTCCTTCGTATGGTCCTAAACCCTCGATACCTTCTATACATAATTGAGCTTTCACCGAGGACATTGATGTAGTCAAAGTACTCGACATAGGCAACTTGAGGGTGCACATATAATATGAGAAGGGTGTCGTTGTTGTGGCTGCCATTTCCTTAGGGGGGGGAGAGAGAGAGAGAGAGAGGATGGTAGAAACCAAGGGGGGAGAGTTTTGTTTTGAGAGAGAAAGAGGGATAGTAGAAACCAAGGGGAGAGAGCGGCGAGATATATATGTTGGGACCATTTTGTTAATGACAATTAAATCACAACCATTAACCAAGAATCACGTGAGGTAAAATTTTTGGCTAACATGGGCACGCTTAACTTTCGCCGATCCGTTCCCAAATGTGCAAGTTAGTTAATGTGGGCAAGGAAGAGATCAGAGTTGATGAGTTGCGTCTATGTAAGAGACATGATGCGTGTTTGAAATGATTGCTTATTGTATTGTAGTATTTAGGAATGTACTCTGTTGGCGATAGTTAACGACCCATATAAACCGTCAAAAAAAACATGGATAAGGCCATAAAACAATCACCAACATAGGTTTAGGGATTAAAATAACAGAATTTCACAAGTTTTAGTGAATATGTGTTTCTATAGGGACTAATTAGAAAATGAGCAAGGGAGGACCACACATCAGATTAATGAAGAGAATACCCTGCACGAGCACCAACTCTAGAAGGTTCCAGAGGTCGTCAAAGAGCCATTCCCTGAAGTAGGGAGGGAGAGCATGACGTATGGGGCTGGCCGGTCAAATAATAGTTAGCTCATCATAAAAATTCACCACAATTGGACCACAAAAACTACAGGTATGAATTATTCTAATTAATTAGAGAAAAATATAGATCTAAAGGTACAACAAAAACTTTACATTAAATCATATTATATTATATGTACACTATGTATATCTTACTCATGTGAAAAAAATTGAAATTTTCATTTTATGATTTTTTTATGATTTACTATGATTTTCTAAAGATCTAGCTGAAATAAATAATAAAAAAAAAAAGTAAAAAGACAAATCCGTGCTATCGTAGCAAATTCGCCATCAAAACAGCTTGAGGGAATTATTTAATCGGTTTTTGGAAAGTTCAGGTGATAGAATAACCAGTTTTATGTAGACTTTTTCTGATAATGAAACAAAAGAATCTTTTCGGTTAGCGAGTAGAAAATTTGAGACCATTGCGCTTGAATTATTTGCTTCCGTGGGACAGAAATTTAGTAATAAACTATGCTATACATAATTTCTTGTTTCCCTGAATCATCAGCAATATGGCTGAATCAATGTAATAATATAAACACCGTCTGCGGTGACACAGAAGGCTAAGTCTCTTCCGTTTTTGCCTCTACAACATAAAAAGAACAAAAGGAAGACTTTGTTTTGGTGCGACAACCGTTGGTTTGTCCGTCTGCCTCCCTCCATGCTATCTATATTTAGGCAACCTCCTAATTTAGCGCCATGTCCACGCATGCGATCTATATTAGGCAACCGTACCAATCATCATTATGGTCTCGCCTCATAATATGGAATTTCTTGTGTGACAAATATAGAATGGGGAAACAATCATGTACGTGTGCCAAATATAGAAGGAAGAAACAATCACATACATGCGAATCAGCATGCATGGGTCGCATGGAAGGCCTGCACCAAATCAAGGGGAGTAATAAAAAGTAATGTAATCACAAAAAATTAGGAAGGAAAGTAAATAATGACAGACATTACAAAGTCACTAGGAAAAAAAAAAAAAGAAATAAAGGCCACCGATCAAAGGGGCTTGCCTCACCATGCGTCCATAGGTCCGCGTTGTTTCCCACCCACTTCCATCGACGAGTCATCATTGCCCTCGCAGGCCCATCGGTGCGACCTTTTCTACTATGCCCCATCCAGCCCGCCCGCCATCCTCATCCGCCACCCCCATTATCACCATCATGTGTGATCGTCGCCGTCATTGCCCTGGCTTTGACGCCCTCCAACTTCCTCACCAGATGATTCTTCGCCTCCTGCTTGCGTCTCCTTGTCATCACGCCGCTGGTGCGCTAGCTCCCGAGTTGCTTCACCGCCCCGACACACAACTAAGTAGCTAATTAACTCCACGGCGTTTCTCTCAATCTCGCTGTGGTGGTGGTGGATCAACTAGCAGGAGGATTCATACTAGGAGGTCGGGGTACATCACGGTGAAGAACCTGAGACCCGAAGCCCTCGACTCGCCCGATGTGGAGGCCATCGCCGCCCTTTTGCATATATGGCCGCTTGTGCATGGTGTTCATCATGAACGCTTGATGGTTAATCAACTATGTGTGAGATAATAAATTAATAAACTATGTGTGACATTGTGAGATTACTAATAAACTATGTGTGATGGTGTAATCAAAATTGAACACGTGCTATAATGTTATAAAATTGAACATGTATTTATTAATTAAATATTGATTTGATTAATATTTATTCAATTAAGGTTTATAGATATATTTCCTGCATGTTGAGCCTCAGGGTCATGAATTTTTTCATGAAATCTACAAGACTAAAACATAGAACATGTAGAACACACTTCATGATCTTTATCACCAATAATGTGTTGATATGGTCAATTAAAAAGTTGAGTTGGATAAATATTTATCAAATTAATATTTTAATCAATAAATTATAACTAAGAGACATGAAGAACGTTGGAGTGAAACTAACTCAATGAGAACTACATTAGTCTGAGTTGAAATTATTACAAGATGAAGATTTGAAGGTGTGACTGTGTTACTTTTACGAACTTTATTCTTTTGATTAAATGTCACTTTAATGTTGGTATTTATTTTTACACTATTGTTACCTTATCATGCGAACCATGTGTTTTTGGTACAAAAGTTCGGTTATCCCGTAGCAACGCACGGGCATGATACTAGTTATATAAAAGAAGTATAGAGAGTATCGAGCAGGCCAGCAAGGGAGCTCGCGGGGACCGTGCAAGTCAGAAGGCGTTTCTGAGTACTGAGCGAACTATGGGCTTTCTCTTCTCAAATGAGTGAAAGGATCAAAATTTGAAAAAAATATGAATACATCATGAAACTAAAGGCAGAGCTTTAGCTAAAGCCTAGTAGCCTAGTAGGATGTAAATTATTTTGAGCAACTTTATTTGTGAGCCAAAGAGCTAGGTGATAGGGGCAAGGCAGAGCTACCCCAGACGGCCATTGGCTGAAAACACAACATTGAGCCAGTCAAACAAAACAACTACTAGTGCTAATGATTCAGCGATGTGCAGTGCTCCCATCTTGGCCCCGAACTTGCCTTGCAGGAACTGGACAAACTCGAACACCTTATCAGGGTAGGGACAGCGCCTTGGCCACGCTCTCCCGCTCATTGCAGGCTTGCAGCGCTCGGCCCAGGCCACGATCTTGGGGCAGTGCTCTTGGATGCTGAACTCGCCCAGCTTCTCGTAGGCAAGGAACCAGCAGGTGAAGGGCAACAGGGCGACGTCCACGAAGCCGAAGGCGTCGCCTGCGAAGAAGGGCTTGTCGGCGAGCTCGGCCTCCAGGGTCTTTTTTTTTTTTTTTTTTTTTTTTTTTTTTTTAGAAAGGCCTCCAGGGTCTTGAGTACCTCGATCATGTCCTTCTTCGCCTACAATCGTGCCTCGCCTTTGAGCTTCCACAGCCGAGTCTGGCTGTCAAAAGAGCTCATGATGATAACCCACGTAAAGATTAGGGAGTTAGCTAGTGAAAAGTCAAATCAAATATGTTATCATCATTAGGGAGGCACTGACACCGAACTCATACCTGCACCATAAACCGATAAACGTGTAGAGACATGGATGTGTATAGAGAATTAGGAAGGAGTTTATCTTCTTGTCTATGTAATCGGCCCAGAAACTCATACCTATAATATGTTTTTTATAAAGTTTAATGACCCATCCATTGCACCAAAGAGAGCTCAAACATTATATTATTTCTAGCATATATAGTTGAGAACTTGAGATAAGTGTTGTGATTTGTGACCTTATATTGAAAGTTCTTGGTTGAGTAGTTGAGCATTTTGAGTTGTTTTTCCTCCTATATAGGCCCAGCTATAGCACGAGCATGCGATGCTGGGGGTGCCGTGCCTATTAGTGCTAGGATCGTTCCATCCATTCGTCCAAATATGGTCAAAGTAGTGTGAAATAATAGTGTACTGTAGTATCTATATAGGAAGAGAGATAGTTAGTGCGCTATGAAATAAAAAAGAGTACTATATTTTATAGGAAGTAGAATTACAGCCGATGAGCTCGTCGGCATTTTTGTTCATTGAAGGTGATAGCGTGCCTTCAAGGTGTTCAAGCGGCTTGCAGCCTGGGAATTAGCCACCTCGTCATGGAGACGGATGCTCTGAGAGTGATCCAAGCTTGGCATGATGAACAACATGATCAATCGATCGCCGGGAGCCTGATTGAAGAGTTGAAATCTTTTCTACTAGTAATTTTATTAGTTTTGATTGTCGTCATGTTTCTAGAGTTTGTAACAAAGCAGCACATGTTTTAGCTGCTCTTGGTGTGGGTGCCACTGAAGGGTCGAGCACGTGTCGTGCGATGTGCGGGAGAGTGTCAATGTAATCGTTGTTGGCGATATGTCAGCCTCAGTGCAATGAAAACCTACCCGAGTTCAAAAAAAAAAGAGAGATCTAAGAAAGGAAATAATATAGTAGTATAGGAAGAGAGATTTAACATCGCGGTTTATATTACAATATATTTAGTTTTACTATTCCTTTTACATGGCACATTATTGAAACGTGGTATCATCAGGACACACTACCTACGCCGACGATCCTCGACAAACTGCTTCAAGGCATACCCTAGTATGAGGTAACCTCGATCCTCCTTATTAAATATGTAACGATAAGTTAATTTGAATCCTAGGAAGTAACCAGCAAAACAAGATGCAGTCGCTATAGTGAGCAGGGAGAGACAAAAGGCTGTTAACGTTGTAGCAACAGGTGCTTTCTTCGAACGTCGGCATATAATAGGTTGGTTTCTTGCTTCCATAGCAGCGTCTCTGTAAATAATCCAAGTACGTAGAGAGGGTGAATAAATATTTAATTTTAATTAAATAATAGGTTGGTCTCTATAATGATTATTAGAGTTTGACGAAATAAATAAAGAAATTATTTTTTATATAATAATATATATAAAAGTGCATGTTCATGCCCCTCTCCGATAATGTACCTCGCAGCTTCATGTATTCGAGCTCTCTCTTCCTCTATAATTCTGGCCATCTCTTCATTTATCTCCATCCCAGCATTCTTCAATTTATCAAGAAATTGATCCACCTCCTCCTCCATCGTCTGCTCTCCAACCTCAGTTCCCTGCAAGGATAAATTTTATTGATTCTGAGAAACGAAGCTAGTTTAATGAGAGATGTGGCAACGCACGTACGATGCACAAGTACAAATAAACCAGCCAGAGATTAAGCATAAATTGCTAATATATAAGACAGGCACACATATTTAAGTGACTCATGTGTTGCATAAAGTAGTATTAGTTTATCTGTTCAAGAAAAATTGATCTATATATGGATCGATGATTCGATGCTCACGACAACATTGCTTCACTTGCTAACAATTTTTGCATCCCGTTTTCCAACATTATTATATTAGCTGCTAGCCGATCGCTTGCATGGTGATTGGTATGGTCTATATCACATATCATCGAGAAGAACTAGCGCAAACGGCGTACCTCAGAGGTGTCTGCTAGAGACGGCGGCTCATGGTCATCATGGGGTTCCGGTGCCCGGCGAAGAGCACTGGACAGATAGCGCAACGCCATGGCAGGCACAACAAAGGAGGACGGGCAACGCTTTGCTGCCTCGATAGGGGTTTGTCGATCTTTTTAAAGCCCTGATTGGAAAGGGATGCCTCGGAGGATGATTGGATTGGATCCGGCCGCATGCCCTCGACTCTTGTAGAACAAGACTCCACGACCGGAAAGCTTTTTGTGTCATCCAAATAGCAAATACAGACGTCTTGGTATTGGACTCTATTATACGGTAGTAACTGAACGTGTGATATTGTAAGTACGAATCATATGGAGGTCATGGACTATATATATTCGAATTAGTATGCCTAATAAACTATTAAAATAAATATTAATTCAATTATATGCATATTTACTTGGTTAATTTACATGGTGAGCCAATAGCGAGCATTATGCTTAATTACTTTTCATTTTGAATAGTGGTTATTAGTGTGAAGTTTAGAAACACACGCATATAACACCGACTAGCGAGGAGCCTCGAAGTAGGACGCTGCCGGCGATGTCATTTCCGATGAGCAGCGTCGGTGACCTGTCTCGTCACCACGACGGGTGTACCCGAGACAGGGAGGAGGGGGGCGTGTTCGACATGCGGGCGGACACCCTTTTCACATCCAGCTGGGCTACACGCAAACGCCACCCAAGCGCCACTGCGTGTCGAACCGCTCCAACGTGGCCGCCACGTGGGCAAAACAGCCTCCCAAAACCGGCCAGGGGTGGAATAGACGGTTTTGCAAAGTTTAGGGTATTCGTTGAGCGGTTTTAAAGAATGTGGCAAGGAGTAGTCACAGCCCCATAGTTCGGGGGTGTTAAGTAGACTTTTTTTAAAAAGGTGCCGAAGCTTTATTGATAGGATAAATAAAGGTCTTACATAACCCAAACCCTGACCCCTCCTCTCCTCTCCTCTCCTCCCGGGCGCCGCGCTCTTCCCGAAAACCCCACTCAACTCGCCTCCCTGCCGCCGACGTCGCACCCTCCACAAACCCTCACTCGTCCCACTCCTCTTCCCCGCCGCCCCATAGCAGCCCTCGTCGATGCTATCCGCCTCGCGGTAGCCACGCGCGCTGCTATTCACTGGAGCTCATCCTCTCCATCCTGGTCCACCGACTAGGGCGCTCTACATTTATATTAGCATTTTGTATCTTGTAGTCAATTCCATTATTTTATTAAACAGGTGTTTTGCCTATCCAATGTATTTCTTTTAACCTAAAGTAATAAATTATCAAAATCACAAACTTATATCTCCTTGTTAGTTCTACTAAGAGGGCCCTTTTGATTCTGAGCTCCTTGAAAGGTATAGAGGAATACATCCCTCGTTTCTATCTAGAAAAGAAGTTAGACGTCGACCACCACTGAGTAGTCTAGAGAATTGTTGGTCTCTGCAATAATGAGAGAGGATAGGAGTAGAGAGGGTGAGGAGGGGGCAAATGAGTGATGTGCCAAAGGTCTCCCCTCCTGCTTTTTATAGTGGAGGTGTGGGAGAAAGGTTTTCATTATTTTCTATCGTGGAGCTTGTATTTACAAAAGAGGCCCTAGAGGTACAAATGTGCCCTAAACATTATCTCAGTAACCCCTATGCAATGTAATTGTGCTCCAAACACACTTATGTGGGTCCCTATCACATTATACACAACCAGTAGTAGCACTTGTCTTGAACAAGATATTGACAACCTCTTTTTTGAATGCCCGTTTGAGTGGCAGTGTTGGAGCTCCATTAATTTTTCTTTGGATAATACTTTACCGCTAATAGAGAGGTTTGCTAAGGTGCAAGATGTTCATGGACTAGATTTTTTACAAAATAATCTGTTATCATGTCTTGGGAACTTTGGAAGCTCTATAGTGACAAGAGAGGAGGGATCCCACTCCTGCTATCTGGCTAGCTTATTACAAAAATCAATGCTTGTTGCAATTTGTTAGATTTGCTTTTGGTTAGATGGTTTTTAGTTAAGTTAGGTTTGTATCCCTATTGACTCCTAAATTTAATACAAAATTTCACTATAGGTATCTCCCCCATAGTAGTTTTGTGCCAAAAAATAGCAGCACCTAAGCACTAGACCGAATAGCTAAAATCATTATTGTGTGGTGTAATTACAACTTAGACACGACACATGACTGTCGTATATACAAAGATAGTCTAGGGATGACTTTATCTTTGGCTAGTCTTCAGTTGCAACCCTTGCTGATCTCTATGACCCAATCTTTGCTAACTTGCTCCTTCATATGGTCCTAAGCCTTTGATATCTTCTGTTCACAATTGAGCCTTCACTAAAGACATTGATGCAAATCGAGGTAGGTGAAGTATTCAATATAGGCAAAAGTAATTATAGATGGTCATGACACGTCTCCAAGCTTTCACTTATAGTTGCTAGGCAAGACTTTCGTCTTTGGCCAGATTGCTTATCGAATCCACTCCTCGCCAGCCCCACTTTGCTAGCGCTTAATTGTTTCACATGCTTGAATTAAATGACGTAGGTGTGGTTGATGTTAGAGATGTCACAGATGGAGATACCCTGTGCTCTAATTAACAATGAAGGCAAAGTCAAAGATGTCGATGGTGATTCTACCACTCCAAATTGACAATGAAGGTGAAGTCAAAGATGCAGATGTGATCCCTCCACTCCAAAATGTTGGCAAAGGCGAAGTCAAGGATGTCGATGGTGACCCCCATCGAAAATGTTGGTGAACAAATCGATGGCGATACCTTCCTCTAAATTGGTGGACAGGGCAGTGTCAATTACGGCGAAAGGAAAATCCCCTTGTTGAAATGTTGCCATAGACGTAGCGAATGATGTCGAAATTGAAGTCGAAAGCTCTACGCTAAGATGTTGATGAACACATTGTCGATGAAGTTGAAGTCGGTGGAGAGGCCTCTTGCTGAAATGTTCATGAAGGCATGCATTGTTGATGACACCAAAGTCATTAGCGAAATCCCTTAGGCATAGTCAATGACATCGATGCTGGCAACAAATCCCTTTGTCAAAATGTTGGTGAAATTGGTGTCGAAAAAGTTGATTGCCATGTTGATATGTTGGCGAAGGCATAGTTGACGATGGCGAAGTACGTGTTGAAACCCCTCACGAGATAGGGAAGTGGGGAGCGAAATCAAGAGCAAATGATGTGATTCTTGGGGATAGTGCCCTGATGGAATCTGATACTTTAGTGTTGGTATGATTTATTTGGTGTCTTATCATGTTCTTTTTCATAGGTTGAAATTGGTGAGAGGAGATGAAGAGAACCCCTTGGATTTGTAGGTTACTTTGGCACCGACTTTCTACCTTTTCGGATGAAGGGCGGATGAGTCATGGAAAGAGCCCCTCGGTGTTATAGATTACTTTGGCTCTGCTTTGAGATTACTTTGTCACCAACCGCCAAACCTTTTTAAGGTGATGGGTCCAAGAGTCACGAATTGGCCCCCACATTGCTTTTAGATTACTTTGGAGTTGATTTGGTAGCTTTTGTGGCAAGTGGGTGAGGAGTCAGGAAATGAGCCCTGTAGCACTTTAATTTGTTTGGCACCGAACCCATACATTTTGAGGTGATGGGCGAAGAGTCATGAAATGAGCCCCTCCACGCGTTTAGATTAGTTTGGCACTGACTCATATTCGATGTTGCCGATGGAGAATCCCCTTGACTGGATGTTAGTGAAAGCCCGGTTGATGGCATAGGTGGTCATTGACTTCTTTTTAAATCAGTGTGATTCGGTCACATGTATTTGTAGCAATGCGAAGTCACTAATCTCTTTATCATTTCAATGTGCTTCGGTTGCACCCATATTTGTCCACATTTGGAATCATTGAACTTTTACCTCATTGTGCTTCGGTTACAAGTATTTTTCGCATCATGAAGTCACTCAGCTCTTTGTTCATTTCAATGTGCTTCAGGAATGTTTACTATCAGAGGTATGTGGTCGGAAGTTGTACCCAAATACAAAATGTGAGGGTGGAGTTGGGGAACATACCAAAAAGTAGTTTTTTACCAAAGTTAGCAAGTAAAACCTTAGCCTATTTTTTTATTTTTTTTAATAATACAAATCTATTTAAATTCGCTCCCACATGGAGTCGAACCGAGACCTGCTAGGTGCTACTGCGATGCTCTAACCACTAGCCTAGAGACTCTTTCGCAGACCGAAAAGTAGTTGTTAATGAAGGTGTGATCTGCACGCCCCAAAGCGGGAGATGAGCATTTGTTGCTCTAGGTATAGAGAGCATCAAGCAGCGGGACCACGATGAGTGCTAGGTTGTCAATGATGGCATTGAATCTAGCATACAAAGCCCATATGAAAAAGGTTGCTGCACATTGAGCGAACTACAGGCTTTCTCTTCTCAATGGCATAATGATAAAGCGAGGAATGTGGGAGAATTTTACCTCAAATGATAGAAAGTATCAAAAATTTAAAAAACAAATCCATGCAACAGAAGCAAAATGCAATGTATTTTTTTGAGCAGCTTTATTGATTAGCCGAAGAGCTCAAGAGCCACGCTAGTTGGGCAGGGGCAACGTAGAGCTACCCAGACAGACGCCAATTGGCTGAAACCCTGAAACCTTACTGACACAACATTGAACCAGGCAAACAACAACTACTACGTACAACCAACCAAACACATCAGCTGCACGATGAAATGGTTGCATGAACCTGATCGAGCAGACCAGAGCACCGCCGTCCCTGCTACCGGCACTGCAGCGCTCCCATTTACTTGGCCCCGAACTTACTCTGTAGGAACTGGACAAACTCAAACACCTTATCAGGGTCAGACAGCGCCTTGGCCACGCTCTCCCGCTCCTTGCAGCGCTCAGCCCAGGCCACGATCTTCGGGCAGTGCTCCTGGACGCTGAACTCGCCCAGCTTCTCGTAGGCAAGGAACCAGCAGGTGAAGGGCACTAGAGCAATGTCCAGGAAGCCAAAGGCATCGCCGCCGAAGAAGGGCTTGTCGGCGAGCTCGGCCTCCAGGGTCTTGAGTACCTCGATCATGTCCTTCTTCGCCTGCAGCCGTGCCTCGCCTTTAAGCTTCCACAGCCGAGTCTGGCTGTCAAAGAGCTGATGATGATAACCAACGTAAAGATTATTAGGTATCCTGCCAGTTAATGAATGGCAAACCAAATATATATGCCATCGTCGTCAGTTCACAGAAGACCACTGAGGCACTGACACCAAACTCATATTAGACATGCATGTGTGTGTGTAGAGAATTAGGAATGAGTTTACCTTCTTGTCTATGTAATCGGCCCAGAAACGTGCCTGCTCGCGGGCGTAGGGATCATCCTTGGGGAGGAGCGGCGCGACGTCCGGCCAGGTCTCGTCGATGTACTGGAGGATGACGAGGGACTCGCAGATGGCCTACCGGCGTGGAGCAGGACGGGGATCTTCTTGTGGACGGGGTTGGAGCGGAGGAGCAGCTCGCCCTTGTTGTGGAGGTCCTGCTCGCTGTACTCATAGGCCACACCCTTCTCCGCAAGCGCGATCCGGAGGCGCTGCCCAAAGGGGCTCACCCAGAAGTCCAGCAGCACAACTTCTGTCTCCGCCGCCGCTGCCATTCCTGGCTGCTGGGTTTGGTTTCAAAATTTGGGGCTGGCTGGACGGCTTGTAGGCAAATGCGTTGGAAATGGCGAAATGGATCGGAGGCGTTTCTTGTTTGGTTTGGCTCGCCTGAAGTGGGAAATTTATAGAGGCGAACATGCCGAGGGTTTGGCCGGCCACCTTTGATCAGCAGTGACGACAGCTACTCTGATTTCTGGTTTTGTTTTACTGCCACATCCTTTTCATCATTTTGAACACGTTACCTACTGACACCAGTCACCACTTTTGCAAAGGGTATTTGATTTGAATACTCAGATTTATTCCATTAATCATTTTTGGACAAAACTAAATCAAATTTGGTGCACCGCCATTGTTCTGGTTCCGCCATAGGGGAATGATCACAACTATTGTTTGAGGCCCTGAAGCAGGATCTTTTTTTAAGCTTTAGTAGGGATTTTGTTGGAGCTTGTTTTTTTCTCTGGTTTTTAAATTTGGATTTCAGAGCTCAAATATCCCTTTTTATTTATTTAAAAGTTCAGGATATGTCAAATGGAAGAGCATATCGATCCTTCAAAAAAAAAAAAAAAAAATGGCAGACCATATCTCTGGAGTCTTGACCACGCATCTACTTCTCGCCGGGGTGGAAATATATAATATGCTTGTACTGCTAGCCATCCACCTTCGCTCACCACGTACGTCAGCGTCCCAAATCAAGTCGCATGCCCGCATGCCCCTGACCCTGGTGTCACGTTCATAAGCTGGCATATAGAAGGACTTTTCTGTGGCCACGGTGACATAAATAGCCTTAGGTTTTTATGTTATTTCCTCAGTTCCAATTATAAATTGTTTTGATCTAGACATACTACTGTATCTAGATATATATATATACCAAAACTTGCCAAACTCTCATGTAAAGCTTGTCAAATCTATGACAAGTTTTTTGCCCAAGTTTTGGCTTGCCAAATCTGTGGTTTGACAAGTTTTGGAGGTGAACCAATCAGACCCTAACATTAATATCCTAAGGTAATCTTAATAATCTAATAAAAAAGCTAAAGAGATAAGTCAAATAGCTCAAATTAGCTTAGTCCAAAATAATTATGGACTACTGTCAAACTAGTTCTGTGCGCCCATGCATGCGGCAAAAGACATTCAAATCCCTCTAAATTGAGAGGATCTTAAGTGGACAATGGTGCAACAACCGTGGCAAAAGTGTTCTGAGCAAAAAATGTCGTTTTATTACTTTGGGAATTCTAAATGATATTACACCATTTAATGGTTGGACACTTTCATTTTAAATTGGAGAAACCTCATTGGAATTTGCATGCATCCACTTAGATATGTATCTGCTTCATGGTTCAAGTTATGTATGGCTTCTGCAATTTATCAAGAAGTTCTATTGACGACGAACACTTTAAAGCAAGCGACGTCGCTCGTCGAGATATAAGAGGTGGGCTGCTCGTGATTTCAAATCTCCCATCTCAGATCCTTGTTTCTCAATATAAAATCCACTTTTTGCATACTTTGTCCATCGTGGCAAAATATATTGCGCTGGCAAATAGTATACTCTTCGTATTGAAGACTCTAAATATATTGTCCATCGTGTCCATTTTTTTCCGCAAACGGAGGGAGATTCCATTTTTTTAAAACCATCTCTCGTAATAATTATCTATGGTGGAAGGTACATACAAAATCCGAAGAAAAAAAATGCCCGCACCGGCCCGTGGGCACCTACCCATTACAAGCCCCTCACAAAAAGAGTAAAACCCCAACCCCTCCTCTCCTCTCCCCTCCACTCCTCTCCTCCCCAGCCGCCGCTCTCTTCCCGAAAACCACCCCACTCAACTCGCCTCCACGCCACCGACGCCGCACTCCACAAACCCTCACTCGCCCCACTCCTCTTCCCCGCCGGCAAATGGCAGGCCTTGTCGGCGCCATGGTGTTCGTCGTCTCCATCCACGCACGCTGTTGTCCGCTGGTGCTCATCCTCTCCATCCCCATCCCTGCGCTCCACAGACTACGACATTCTCGTTGACAAGGGTAACACTCTACGTGCTGAAATCGACAAGCTCGCCGAGATGCAAAAGAGCGACATTGCTCTAACCGTGTAACTGGTAAGAAATCTCTTCTCTCTCACATCCAAAACTTGTCCCTCTCCTCTCTCTCTGACATGAAATTGATTGTCTTTTCTTTGTTTTCTTTTCTTGCTATACTCTAATCCTAAGTTACAACTAGAAAACTTGTACTAAAATAACACCACTTAGGATTATTCAAGATTGGATTCTAAGTTACAGGTAAAATCACAAGATTGTACTAAAATAACGTAACTTAAACCATCTCTACAGTCTAATCCTAAGTGTCGTATTAAAATCATAAGATTGGATTCCCACCTAGTAAGATGGTTTTGTTGGACCCCGATAAGCTTATCGAGTTTTTCTGTTCGTGAGGATAATACACCTATCTTTATCTCATATCATGTCGTTTTTTCTCAGTTTTTTTTCTTGTTGATCTCTACTGAACAATGAGAGAGGAGAGGAGTAGAGAGGGTGAGGGGAGCAAACGAGTTGCTCCTCCACTTCCCTCGTGTCTCTCTTTTAAGGAGAGGTGAGTGGCAGGGAGGTTTTTCATCTTTTTCCAGAGTTTTTATTTTTTTAAAAAAATTTGGGGCTACAAATGGGCCCTAAAAATTATCTCAATAGCACCTATAGGCTGGTAATTGGGCCGCAAACACACCAAAGGGGTCCCTATCATATGATACACCCATAATAGTAGCCACTCAACTATTCAAGTTTGCTCAGAAGCACAAGACCAAATAGCTAAATAGAATTAAGTTTTATCTAATTACAATTCAGAGCCTAACATATGACTCCTATCTATATAGAAAGACTAGGGATGGATTTGTCTTTGGGTAGTCTTCGATTGTAACCTTCACTTGAACCTCTTTGACTGTCTTTGGAAGCTTGCTCCTTCATATGGTCCTAAACCCTCGATAAATTATTCACATAATTGAGCCTTCACCGAAGACATTGATGTAGTCCAAGGACTCAACATAGGCAACTTGAGGGTGCAAACATAATACAAGAAGGGTGTCATTGTTGTGGCCGCCATTGCCTTAGGAGACAGAGAGAGAGAGAGAGAGAGAGAGAGAGAGAGAGAGAGAGAGAGAGAATGGTAGAAAACAAGGGGAGAGTTTTGTTTTGAGAGAGAAAGAGGGACAATAGAAATCAAGGGGGAGAGCGGCGAGATATATATGTTGGGTCCATTTTGTTAATGATGGGTTTGCTCGCTGTCGATGTTCGGTGGTGGAGTTAGGTCTTGCTGGAGGAGCGTGGCTCCTCTGCGGTTGCTTTTCCTGGCGACGTTGATGATGAGGAAGCGACGGCGGCGCAGCGGAATAAATTCTCTTAGCTTTTTCCGTTCTTCGATGGTGATCTTCTCAATGTCAACGGAGAGGCCGGGAGACTGTCCCAGAGTCGAGGGCCCGCACATCGTCGTCTTCTTCAGGTGATGATGTTGTTGACCCTGTTAATCTCAAGGAAGATGATCTTTGGTGAAAATCTGAGCTTTGCTCGGGTTGCTGGCGGTGGAATCAAAGCATGCGTCATGGGTACGGGAGTTGGCCGATGCGCCTGGGAGGCAGTGTACTCAGCTGATTCGCCTAGAAGTAAGCCCTCCTCTGCGGCCTCCACCTTGTGGAGTTTGGCTTTGGTGCCCGACGACGATTGGAAAGCGGCTTCGGCGGCGGTGACGAACGGATCTCTGAAGGCTTCGAGGAAGATGAACATGAGTTTCCTTTTTCTTGTGGATCCTGTTTGTAAAAGGGTAATGCGTTAAGGTCAATACATTTTCCTTCTCAAAAAATGATCGGTAAATCACGACCATTAATCAAGAATCACGTGAGGTAAAATTTTTGGCTAACGTGGGCATGCTAACTGCTCGCCAATCTGTTCCCAAATGTGCGAGTTAGTTAATGTGGGCCGGGAAGAGATCACTGAGTTGATGAGTTGCAGTCTATGTAAGAGACATGATGCAGGTTTAAAATGACTGCTTATTGCATTGTAGTATTTAGGAATGTTTTCTGTTGACGGTAGTTAACGACCAATATAAACCGTCAATAAAACATGGATAAGGCATAAAACAATCACCAACATAGGTTTTGGGATTAAACTAATAAAATTCCACATGTTTTAGTGAATATGTGTTTGTACAGGGACTAATTAGAAAATAATCAAGGGAGGACCCACATGTCAGATTAATAAAGAGAATACCCTGCACGAGCACCAACTCTAGAAGGTTCCAGAGGTCGTCAGAGAGCCATTCCCTGAAGTAGAGAGGGAGAGCATGACATATGGGGCCGACCGGTCAAATAATAGTTAGCTCACCATAAAAAATTCACCATAACTAGACTATAAAAATTATAGGTATGAATTATTTCAATTAATTATAGAAAAGTACAAATCTAAAGGTATAACAAAAACTTTACACTAAATCATACTATATTATATGTACACTATGTATATCTTACTCATGTGAAGGTTTTTTTTTTTTTTTGAATTTTCATTTTATAACTTTTATGTGATTTACTATGATTTTCTAAAGATCTAGCTGAAATAAATAAAAAAAAAAAAAGGCAAAACCATGTCACCGTAGCAAAATCACCATCTGAAACCGCTTGAGAGGGATTATTTAATCAGTTTTGGAAAGTTCAAGGGATAGAATGGACAGTTTTTATGTAGACTTTTTCTGATGACGAAACAAAAAAGCTTTTCAGTTAGCGATTAGAAAATTTGTGACCACTGCGCTGGAACTATTTGCTTCCGATGGATAGAAACTTAGTAATGAACTATGCTATACATAATTACATAGATTGGTGGGATATTCATTCACGTGAAGGCTGGTCCACCGCGTCGCATCCGCACAGGATAGATTGGTGGGATATTCAACCGAAAATTCGTTCGGTTTGTTCGGTTTCCAAAAACGTTTGCAAAAACTAGGAGCCGGGTTTGTAAGAAAATCAGGAACCGACGAGATGGTTTCGGTTTTTTGTTCGGTTTTTCGGTACTAACCGAACAAACCGATGAAGATAAACTTCAGAAAAAATGTGAATCAACAATTCAGCGTTGATTGGAAGAAGCAAAAAGCAAATCGGCGCATGAACAGCTCACTCTTCATCAGTCAGCAAGCCAACAAGCATTAAACGCCAGAGAGAAGCTAGCAAGCAGGCAAATAGAGAAAATTGCAACGCATTCACGCATAGCCTTGTTGTTGCAATTGCTGCCAGCGGCCAGCCCGCATCCGCGACACGCCACCGCCGGCGCGCCATGCAGCAGCCAGGCCTCCGCCTCAACGCAGCGCTCACCTCGCCTCGCCCGTCCGCGCCCGCAGTGCGCCAGTGCCGCCGCCGCCGCCGCCCGTCGTTTACGCGAGCAGCAGGGAATGGATGAGATTGGGAATTTGGGGATAGGGTTTCCACGCTGGTGTAGTGGTGTGTGTTCACCGTTGGGCCATGTTGGGCCTTCATTTTGGGCTGCTGCGAGTCTGCTATACGTACAACAGCCTGTGTGCTATCGAGTTTGGATTGCCGGTTATTCGGGTGTTCGGTTTGCTGAACACCAAAACCGGCCCGAGCACCGAAGCCGAAGTTGTCAATCTCCCCCGAACCGAACAACCAAAAACCGAATTTTTGGTTCGGTTCACCCGGTCTTCGGTTTTTCGGTTAAAATGTGCCCATGCTGAGCTGCCGCCGCAACTCCACCCCTCCCTTCCCTCGCCGCTGCCAGGGGAGTGGCCGCGAGGGCTCGCTTTCGGGTGTGATGGCGGCGGCGAGGCCCTTCGACCCCGCATCTCGAGCCCCTTCGTGCGGGTTGCGCATCCTGATGACAACGCAGCTCGACACGTGCATCGCAGGTGGCTCCATCGCGTCACATCGTCGCCCTCCCCCCTTCACCCTCTTCAACAATGCTAAGCAGCAGAGGTCGGCCGCACTTGGACTCCATGAGCCCGTGGTGCCATCCTGGTGACCTGTGCTGATCGATGGCCGTCTTCCTGGATTCGTTCCCCAGTGGCCGGATCTACAGGCTCTTGTCAACGGCCACGATGACCTGGTCTGCTGCGGCAAGGAGGCGGCGATCCCTAACTTTGGGAAGACACCAGGAGGTTTCACAACTAATTCTGGTGAGGACATCTTCAATTTTTGTTCGTGTTTCATATAGCTACAGAGACTTGAGTCACCTTGACTTCAATTCGAGGATTCTCTTTCTCAAAGACAGATTCCATCTACACATTGTTCCGGTGGATTATGCACGTGTACCTATTGGCTACTTTGCAGCATGGTATCTCTAGAGACGAGGTTTAGACAGTTTGCTAGTCTTGGAGTTCGTGGCCGATCGAACTGGGTTAAGTCTGCCCTGTATGAAAGCACTGACTTGGTAAGAAGGGGGGAACAGCACTGAGTGACTTTGTTTTTGTGGTAGTAGGTACCGATTCATTGGCTCCGGGAAATTCCTAGGTTTGACCTGAATTGGTTGTACCTGGCAATGGCCTTGCTAAAGGCATTGTTTGGGTTAAGATGAATTACTCCCTTAGGTGCAAACCATTGATCTGGCCTTTATTGGTTGGGTCACTGCAATGTCGGTACGTACATGTGCCATTTTCTCGTTTGAGGCGCAGTCTTCGGGAGCCTAATTCGTAGTCGAAGTGTTGTTATAGTTAGTGATGGAGCTGAAGGTGAAGACACATGTTGTAGTTTGCTGTGCTAAGAATTTTAGGTCTTGTCGTTCTTGGAGGTGATGACACATGTTGTTCTTTTATCTATTTCTTTCTTTGGCTCTGTGCATCCTAGTTATGCAGAGGCCGGGTTGGATCTTAGTATGATTATTGTATCACCTTGCTGTAATTGTCTAAGATCAATAAAGCTTCCCTTTTCCAAAAAAAAGATGCTATACATAATTTCTTGTTTCCTGAAATCATCAGCAATATGGCTGAATCAATGTAATAATATAAACACCGTGTGCGGTGATGCAGAAGCGTCAGGTCTCTTCCATTTTATTTTATATATAGAGAGAGAAAAGTATAGATAGTATCCGGCAAACCAACAAGGGAGATTGCGGGGACCGTGTAGGTTAGAAGGTGTTTCTGAGTACTGAGTGTCGAAAATGTACGCTTGACAGTTCACCGAGGGGCTACTCACGATGGTAGATTGATTGGTGAGGTGCACGAGGCCAAGAGCAAGAAGGTAACAGAAGGCACAAGACACACGATTTATGCAGGTTCGGCCGCCATGAGGGCGTAAAACCTACGCCTTGTGCTTTGTTGCTATTTGTATTGATATGAGATGAGAAACGGGGGGGGGGTTCTGCCCACTTTATATAGTTTTTTCGAACAAAGGAGTATATTAGGTTATAGCTGAGTACATTAATCTGTTACAAGCACTTTGGAATACGCTAAGTATATCCAGAACCTTGTCTAAATTGTACTCACACTTTGAATAACGAGAAATCTCAACTCCAAACTTGTATGACGGTTCATATAGATGACCGTACAGGCAAACTCTCGACAAACAGCCTGAGAACACGCTCGGTGAATGGCTTGAGATCGGATGCCCAACGAACGGCCAACACTCGTGTAGGTGGAATTGAGCAACTTCTTCTTTTTTATGTCTTTCTTTTTTGGGCGTCCAAGACCCGCAGGTGTGTTACGGTTTGGTTGTAATGCCAACTATGTATTGCCTAACACTTGCAGGGTTTAGCAACTCTAATAGTTTGCCATTTGTGGTTTGGCAATTGCCCTTGTTTGCCAACTACCAAATCCAGATGCCAAGTAAAAAAGAAGGTCTTCTCCAATAGTTTGACAATTTTGGTTTGGTAAATGAGAAAAGTGAAACCGGGAAGAGATCGGTAGTTGGGTTCTATACGCGGACACCACTCGATGCCATGCAGGGTTTGGTGAGACTCTGGCTAAATATAGAACAAGCGCCATGCACGCCATGTTAGCACGCGGGAGGACAACCTTCGTGGCAAATGCCAAAGCTCCCAACGCGCACCGGAGGACAACCTTCGGGGCAAATGCCAAAGCTCCCAACGCGCGAAATATGCGCCAGGAGGGTCTGCAATTACCAAACTCACTAAAATGCCAAACATATTTGCCAAATTGTTGGAGCATCATTTTAGAACTTTTTGATAAAAAATAAGAATGCCAAACTCATTTGTCAAACTGTTGGAGTTGCTCTTATATTCTAGGCTGAGCGAGCCGATGGGCTCTCCAACAGTTATGCAAATGAGTTTGGCATTTGCATTTTTTGCTAAAAAAACTCTAAAACGATGCTCCAACAGTTTGACAAATCGTTTTGGCGTTTTAGTGAGTTTGGCAATTGCAGGCGCTTCTGGCGCATATTTGCGCGTGTTGGGAGCTTTGACATTTAACATGCATGGCGCTTGTATGGCTCTTGTTGAACACTATATTTAGCCAGAGTATCACGATTGGTGTCCGCGCACAGGACCCAACTAGAGTTGGGAGTTGGCAAACAAGGACAATTGCCAAACCACAAATAGCAAACTGTTGGACTTTGTCGTTGTTCATGGTAGCAAACTTTGTAGAGAACAAATGGCAAAGTTTTTTCCTTACCAGGCAGTGACTCTCTACGATGAACTCTACTCGAGGCTCCAAACGATAAACGAATTTTGTTCTCTACAAAGTTATATTTCAGTCCAACAAGACCTTATATTAACTAACAATCCATTTATTCAAGTATGAGACAATGAATAACCGTGAATAGTGCCGTTGTCCGATTCGGTTAAATTGGGCCAGAATTGACATGTCGACGACGAACTTGACGACGGCGGGGCTGATCCGGGCGGCTGCGATGACGTAGATGACGTAGGGCTGATGAAGAAGGACGAGGTAGAAGACGGCGAAGATGACGTGAAACAGCTTCAGGCGGTGACGATGATCGGGCGGCGAGGTCGGGCGGCGCCGGTGAGGGAGGCGGCTGCGGCTGCCGCTGCGCGCCGCTGGCGCGGGGCGGCGTGGGCGGGCGGCGTGGCCGCGCTGGCGGGCGTGTGGCGGCGTGCCGTGCAGCGGCGGGTGGCTAGCGGCGTCGCGTCTTGGCGGGAAGGGAGAGAGAGAGCCTAGGGCTGGAGAGCTGTTGGGAGTTACCCCTTTAATTTATTTCTTCTTAATTGCAAACGATTACATGCCCCTTGTATTTATAGTCCGAGGGAGACTTGCCCGCTAAGAAAGATCTAGAGGTTTCCTTATAGATTGGAATACCCCTTTTACAAGCAATCTTATTCCTTTCCTATTTTATTCCTCTCTTTTATCCCCTAAATATTCTATTACTTAATGACGAAGCAAATAACGTGGCAAATCACGGCGGATGACAACGGCGGCCGGCCATGAGCCGCGCGCGCGCACCGGTCTTAGGCCTTATGCGGCGGTGGGTCATGACAGCCGTCCGATCTAACCATATATAAGATTATTTATTAATCTCTCCGTGTTTGACAAACTCAATTCCTAGAATCCGTGTAAGTTAAACTTTTAATTTTAACTAACTTTATAGAAAAAAAAGTAACAACTTTTAATGATACAACTCCTGTTAAAAAAAATGATACATCTAATGATAGTAATTTGACAATGTAAGTCTTAGCGGTATTTTTCTAGAAATTCAGTCAATTTTTTTTTAAAAAAATGACTTAAGACAATTCTATAAATCTTTTTTCAGGTACAACACAAGGACTATTATTTCAATTCAACAATATAAGTAAATTAACAAATACTTCATCCATTCTAATTTAGACTTTGTTTGACTTTTTTTACCCAAATTTGACCACAAAACAACAGAATAGGCAGTGAACCACCCCCTTCATTTTTTGCTCTGCTAAAAGCCAAAGTATAACAATTCATAAAGGCATTCAGTAGCATTTTTTACGTTCGTTTTATTTGAAAGTTCAAGATGTGCTGGGTCGATCAAATGGAAGAGCATATCTCTGGAGATTTGACCACGCATCTACCTTCGCTCACCATGTACGTCAGCGTCCCAAATCTAGTCGCATATGCCTGCATGCCCCTGACCCTGGTGTCACTTTTATAATTACCAAAGAGAGAGTGCATATTAATTTGAGATTTGCTCAATAAGCAAGAGAGAGTAGTAAATCAAACTGAATGAATCATGACACGTCCTAGATGAGGTCATGCATATGGCCAAAGCCATTGCTCCGTCTTCGTCTTCATGGCCGGCGCTCGGCCGCACTATAAATAACCTTGTCACATACTCAGACATGCATACATCTCTAACGGCTCCGAATCTCCGATCCATCCAGAGCTCGCCAGTCACCACTCACCACCACCACGGGTTGCCGCGCGCACTACACTAAATTCAGCAATGGCGCCGCCGCCGCAGTCACATCTCCTCGTGATACTCTTAGCGCTTCTCATCTCGGCCGGCGCCGGGGCAGACGACAGCAGCACCGCCGACGGTGACCACCGGAGCCACCAATCGCGCCACGCCCGTATCTTCAGCTTCGGCGACTCGCTGACCGACACGGGGAACGCGCTACGCATACTCGGCGACCGCGCGATGATCAGCCGGCCACCGTATGGGGAGACCTTCTTCGGCCGCCCTAGCGGCCGGGCGTCGGACGGCCGGATCATGATCGACTTCGTCGGTGAGCACCAACCTCCTTATGTGTTTTCAATTTCGGAAACAAAAAAATTCCAGAACCCACTGAGAAAAGGAAAATTCCCAAAATTCCTGAAATTCCGGCTCAGATTCAAATTAAATTCAAAATTTTTTAAAATTATTGGACATGATTTCGCTAGAAACTATCTATGGTGGATCATAGACCACAAATACATAAAAAAAATTGACACGATTCCATATTTTTATGGGGCTATAGGGGGCTCACGGCTCGCGGTAGCGCAGTGCACTGAGGGAGCCGCCGCTGCCGCCAACAGAGGGGAGTCGTAGACAGGGGATAGAACGTGTATTTTGTGTGTCATTTAAGGGTCTTCTAGAGCTATATATATGGTGGGCCAACGGGGAAGTCGATTTTGGGCCATCTCGGCGCTATTTGATGGCGGGAGACGAATTCACACAAATTTTTTGTGACCGGTAGAGGATTTCTTTCGGTGCCCATCGAGAAACCCGAAATTTCAGAAATTCGGAAAATTTCGGCCGAAATTGAAAACCCTCCGGCCGAAATTGAAAACCCTTGACTGGCATTTCATCTCGGTCCGACGAACGGGGGTCGTTGTTGATGATGATGGCATTCTCCTTCGTTCATGCTGACCATGCAGCTGAGGCGCTGGGCGTACCGCAGCCGACACCGTACCTCCTCGCCGGCAAGACAGCGGCGGACGTCCGGCGCGGCGTGAACTTCGCGGTGGGAGGAGGGACGGCGCTCGACCCCGACTTCTTCGAGGACAGAGGCCTCAAGATCTTCGTTCCGGTCTCTCTCACGAACCAGACCGCCTGGTTCAACAATGTTTTGCAGCGTCTCGGCTCGGTTCACGGTAACACGTACTCGTCGTGTTTCCATGGATGTGAAACGCTTGAGAAACCAGTTTAGCTTATTACCCTCTTGTTACATGTCCTCAGAGCAGAGGAACGTCACGGCAACCTCCCTGTTCGTCGTCGGGGAGATTGGGGCCAACGACTACCTCGTCGGCCTCTTCGGAAACCGCACCGTTAGCGAGCTGAAGACCGTCTTCCTCCCACGGATCATCAGTGCCATACGCTCTGCCGTGACGGTGAGCTGCATTTGCCTCTTTCTTCCAGAAGCTTCTATACGCAACACGCTATATATAGCCTGGTCACACGTACATACAGGACGTGATCGCCGCCGGAGCACGCACGGTGGTGGTCCCTGGGGTTATACCGCTGGGCTGCGAGCCAGGGCTGCTGACGCGATTCCAGGGACGCGTCGGCGCCGTAGGCTATGACCCAACGTCCGGCTGCATCACGTCGCTGAACGACCTCGCCGAGCTGCACAACCGCGAGCTGTGCCGCATGCTCAGGGGCGTCCGCCGTCGCGTCGCGCACTCCGGGACGACGACGACGTCCATCCTCTACGCCGACCTCTATCGCGCCATCACCGACCTCGTCGTGTCGCCCCGCAAATACGGTACGTGCACGCCGTTCGTGGTCGATGATCGATCGATGCGAGAAACAGATACTGTATTGGTGATCGATCTCTTCCGGTCCGGGCACCGTGGTTGTTGCCTGCAGGTTTCATGGACAGGCCGCTGGTCGTGTGCTGCGGCGGCGGTGGCGGCGCCTACAACTTCGACATGGCGGCGAACTGCGGCGCGCCGGGGACGAAGGCATGCGCCGACCCATCGACGTACATCTCCTGGGACGGGGTGCACTTCACGGAGGCTGCCAACAGGCGCATCGCCTGCTCCGTGCTCGGGAGGCTGCAGCTCACCACGCAGGCTGGGCTCGGTAGGATCGGATGCGACTAAGCAGCCTTTAATTAATCGCATAAATGAATTAATTTTAATTACTATGGAGTATAGTTAATTATTAAGGTTGTGTTGATCGAAATATTGCTTGTAATAAGTCTCATATATACATTTGGACACCAAAATTCACTGTTATTCGTTCTTTCATAATACATGAATAAATGGATTCTTAATTAATAAGGTCGTTGGACTGAAATATTACTTTGGAGAGTACAGATTGTTTTTTTGGATCCTCGAGCAAATTAAGTTCAACTTGGAGTTCCTGCTGGTAATTGTTATGAAAAATCTTTGTTAACCCAGGTTAGAATTTGTCTCCGTCTCAGCATTATCAGGTAGTAAAAGATGAAAGAAGTAGAAAAAAACGACATCATCCATTGATTTTGGTCGGTTACTCATATTTAATCGACAGAATATTGGTAATGGACTACAACATATGAATCAAATTCAAAGACTATATAGTCCTTTGCCCCAAAGTATATATAGTCCTTATTAATAATTGGAGAGTTTTGTATTAGTAACTTCCTTTTCAAACGGATTTTGATTAGATGACCTATAACTCCTTCTCCAAAAACATTGTTTTATTTGATTGAAAAGCAAACAAAAATAAGGAAAATCTTTGTTAACTCAGGTGAACCAATTTGTCTCACTCAGCATGGTAAATTTTGAAAAAGTTGGCATTGAAACCAAATTGACAAAATATTCATGGTATGGGATGTTTTCATCCATTGTTTTTTCGGTCGGAAAATTTAACCTGACATATGACTATATGAGTATGACTAATCGACACAAGGTCCACCATTGAGTGATGGACTACAATTATGCAATCTAAATTCAAAGACTAGTATAGACGTTAATTTCGTTTGCATGAAGAGCAACACCCTGGATGAAGCTTACTTATTAGTAATTGGAGATTTTTATATTAGTAACTTTTCTTTCTTTTTATCCTTTTTGAGTCTAGATGCTCTATAACTTTTCTTTACAAAAACATTATTTTATTTTCCTAAAAAAAAAAAAAAGGTCAGTATGATTCACCTCTGATTCGGTCAAAAAAAAAAAAGATAATTCACAGTGCCTAAGTTATGATCAATTTTGGATCAACATTTAGCTCTATAAGTGAGCCACAAAAAGACAATTTTGGCTAAACATTTAATGCAAGGATAGTTTTGACCTCAATATTTTTGTGGAATATGTGGAATCATCATTAATATCGATGTCTATATGTGGAATCCTAGTCGGGGCGACGATAACATCTTCGTATGTCATGCTCTCTTTGTATTGACTAAATTTATACGATAAAATAATAACATTTATGTTACCAACTAAGTACCCTTAGATTCTTCATTACCTATATTTTTTATTGTATATCTATTTGATATCATAAATCATTATAGTTTCCTATATAATTTTGTTAACTTGAAAAGCTTTGACTCTTCAAGATTTTTGGAATGACTTATAATTTGAAATGAGGGAAATATATGATTACAGTGAACAACTCCTCGCGCGCGTCGCTTAGATAGTCCAGACAAACTAGGCCTACGAGATTGTTAAGAGCCTGCAGAGAAATAAGATTGATCGACCTCTCTTTTCTATTGGTTTGACCGGTTTGGTAAACCGACATCATCATCCGTAGACTCGGCCACCTCGCCTGTCGTCATTGCCTCATCAATATCCGTAGACTCGCCACCTCGCCTGTCGTCATTGCCTCATCAACGTCATCATCCGTAGACTCGGCCACCTCGCCTGTCGTCATTGCCTCATCAATATCATCATCCGTAGACTCCTCTAATTCCACCATCTTTTTTTCCCGCTCTTTGCCTCGCGTATATCATCATACTTAGACTCATCTAATTCCTCTATCTTCCTGTTTAGTGCCTCGCTTATCATTGTCTCAAAAGTGTTAAGAGCCTTGACTCCATGTCCAAAACCAGAACAATATCCACTGACAAGACCAACAAAATGTCCAGCACTAAAACATGCAGTGGTGTATACACCCAAGCCGAGGACAGCAGCAACAGGCCCCACGAAACTCCAGATCTTATCAATTATTGCCTCCCTATATTTATATCATTAATATATATATTATTACAAAAAAGAACACATGCATGGGTTTAGGGTAGTTTCATCGTAGTAACTAAATAAAAAGGGATATATATAGCCTTACCTCCTCAATTCTCTTAAATCCTGATCAGTAAGATGTCGTTGAAACTCCTTATTATATATCCCAGTTCCTACGCCGTATCCGCCCTGTCAAGATTATAACTGATTAACCCGAGGGACGCAGCAGCTGATATATAAGAGATAGATACATCCAAGAATTACGTATGCATCATGATAACCCGAGTAGATCGTGCATGGGTAGAGAGGCGATCGACGATCTCGGCCTGCTAGGCGTATGAGTACGTCGAGAATAGGATTGGTCTTGCCGGTGGTTGTCGATCGAGACAACATCAGGGAGAGGTAGGGTGGATCGGAGATCGATGCGCGTATATATACGTACCTGAGAGGTATAACGTCGAGAGCTCGACGCCGGCGACATACGGGGCACCGCCGCGCAGACGGGGACTGATGGGGCACGGGCACGAGCACGAGAAAGAGTAGCCGTCGCCGTCCTTGCCAGCAGAGAGCGCAGCGCCATGGAGCCGATCGATCGAGGACGACCCAGCCGGAGTGAAGGATCGAAAGTGAGCTCGAGGGGAAGTACACGTATACGAGGTATACGCGCGCGGTCGTCGATCGATCGGCTAGGGTTAATTTGGCTAGCCGCTTCTTCTTTCTTGGCGCGGAAGGGACGTCTGCGTTCGTGCGTGCAATGCTGGCCTTGGTCTCTCTCATATAAGACTGCACGACGGATCAGAGTCCTCTTACAATTCAACTACTCCCCCTCCTCTTACAATTCAAGTATCCCCCGGTCACAAGATATATATAAGGTATCCTATAGAAAATTTAGCGAAAATAACTTTTTAAAAAGCTTTTTCAGGGTGCATTAATTATTTTTTGCAAAAAAACTATACCTCGCTCTATCCGTCTCACCAAAGATGAGACCTTGCCTGGCGTTAGAGTTTATGTACTTACTAGAAGGATTCCCAGCGTTGCCGCGGGTATGCAGGAGAAACATAAATGTTCTAAAATGTTAACCACTAAGGATTAGAATAAAAATATTAAATGTTCATGAAAATTAATAGGGGATTGATACATATCTATATGTGTTTCACCATTTCTCTAAAGTTTTGAAGCTGTTAACTTATTTTTTAATAACCACGACACCTATGATAATATAAGTTATTGTTTGCAATATAATGGCGTCTTGTTAAGCCTGGTTGGATCAAAATACAATCTTGGTAGTTTTTTCTCTCGTCACACAATACATTAAAAAATTGCATCTACTGCAGTGGCCAAATAATGGTTCCAATAAAGACGATTTCTGTTCCTATGCTTTGATCAAAGAGTTTGTCTTCTCTGTTTCCACTCCACCCTTGCAAGGTCGAAATCTGTAGACCATGTTTCAGGTTTTGATTGGCATAGTTGTACACTTGTACTCAATCTCGATAACAAAACAATTATTCAATAATTACCTCTGTCATTTGAGCCCCCTTACTTCTCAGCAGCATGCCTCTCGGGAGCTCATCTACAACTTCGGGAGCTCATCTACAACTTCTGGAAAGACAGAAAAAGGGTCCAAGGCAACTATGATGCAGTGTTTGGTTTCATGCTCAAATAAGGAAATCAATGCATGAGTTTCGTTTGAGGGCAATGGTTCAATTTGAGCTGCAAGGAGGTCCAAGGAACTGACTCCAATGTACATGCAGCTGAGCGATATTATATCGTAGTCCTTTATGCGATAAATCGAACAAAACAATCAGGTTCCAAAGGGAACCTGCTCAGCACAAAGCAATAGACAACTTTAGGAAGGTTGAATTGTTACAAATTCTACCCATTGTTTCCAACAGATTTGAGGATCACAACATACATACATATGCAGACATATATGTTGCTCCATTTGAGCTTGATGCCAAGGAAGTAAGGAAAAGGATTCTAGGCAGGAGGCATTACTGTTTACAGTTTACCCTCCATTAATATCTTTTGATATGTAAAAGCGCAGAAAGATCAAGAGCGTTGAATAGCATTGATAGGTTTAACAAAATTAAAATAGTGGTTCTGTACATTTTTTTCTTTATGTTCTACCCATAGCGCAGTACATAGGAATGGAAAGGTGAAGGAAAGAACTTTGTAATGTATATGTGAAGTAGCACTTACTGTTTCTTCTGTTGTTTGCTTTAAGTATCAATTGGATCAACTTAATTGACATCGAGTTTTCGTTTGGCCTGTGAGCTGCTGCGAAATTGAAATAATTGTCAAATAACAGCTATGTATTTCAACAATGTTGAAGCTTGGTGTAAAAATTTCTTAGCACTAATATAAGGGGGAGTCATCTTTTTAGCAATAGTTATATACATTGTTTTGCTATAATTTGTAATGGTTCAGAAGTAAAATGTCCTATGTTGGTAAACGTTGCCAACCCAATGATCATTAAAGTGAACCTGTTAGTAACCTGCAAAAGTGGTAAAATTATTGATGAATTATGCTAAGACATACGTAGCTGAAACTAACAGTTCACAGGAATCCATAAAACTAACAAATATTGCTTTCTTTGTCCCATCTATATATAAGTGCTTAAGCCAGTGTCGTAACGTTGCTATGTTTTCCTCATGGAGATTGATCAAACCTGTGACATGCATAGCAGCTAGGTAATTACGCTACAGGATTATGAGTTGTAATAGTTAAGATGTACACTAACAATAAATATGTATAGCTCATGTCATGAACTGTTTGGGAAAAATTCATCACTTCATAAGATGTGGGGTGTGAGTTTCTAGTCTTTAGTAATTCAAATTTGATTTTGGGGTGACGCCATGGCAATGATACTCACTTGGAAGAATCCTGTGTGCAGCAAGCAGAGTCCAGTGAGCCCAAAAGTACCAAACTTTTGATTTAAGAGGTAATTTGCCTTTCATTCAGAACTACTGAAGCTGGTAACTGTCTGAAAACATATGCAGCAATGATATGCAGGTTAAAACAGCCCTGTATATTACAAATACAGAAGTACATATATCTTTTTCACAAATCACAAATCTGACTATGTGTCATGACTCGTCTGGCAGTATGTTATCACCCATGACTCATTACAGGGCAGATGCTAGTGGTGGATTTTTGCCATGCCTTAAAGAATGTACAACTGATGTACTACTTTACACACTAAACCACCCATGTTAACATGAAAGGAGGAAGTGTGTGGGCAATCAGCTAACTGCAATTTCTACACAGATCATATGGCAAGCAAAAAAAAATTTAACAAAGGAAATTCATATGGCTATATATAATTATTGTGCACATGTAACCACAAATATTTGGATTCACATCTGCATGTCATTTCCCAAAAGAAAAAAGGAAAAGAGAAAATGAAAAGGAGATATCACATAGCAAACCTGTTGTTGAGAGCTGTAGGCTGGAGGGAACATGAAGGTCATTGAAGAAGCAACTTTGTCTGATATGCATAGCAGTAGGCAGCATCACTGGGAACTAAAAAATAATAATTTCTGAGATCACCTGGTTGTCGCCTGAGCAGACGCTTTTGAGTCTGCCATTCTGAAATCTGAAGGTGAAATAGAGGGAGCGTCATAATGTAATTGTCTACTGGTAAAGACCGGCTTTGAAGAGAGGAAACATGAGAAATAGAGGCAAGTTAGGCAGAACACACAGGTGTACGTGGATCCTGACTTGGATCAATTTCAGAGTCAGAGGTGCCGCCTCCATGCAGAAGGCCGGCCTACGATATTAATATTAGAAGTAGCATTGCAATGATATTGATACCCAGTACTATTTGAGTTGCTTAAATATTGAAGTGTATTGCAGTATAGCTAGTTAGTAGAAGAACATAGGACACATTGCAATGATATTAGAAGCAGCATTGCAGTAATATTAGAAGAGCTGATGAAATCATGAAGCGACCCGTTGTGGCTTTGTGCAATTTGATGGAATCAATGGAATGACAAGTTCACGACAATAAGCAAACTCAGGAGGCGAGCAGGGGGTTTTGCATACCGTTCATGCCTAATAGAACCCTGCTCAAGTCGTTGGTCAGCGTGACGAGCACACCGTTGCCCGCCGCCGCCATGGCCAGCACCCCCACCATGATCTCTTTCTCCTGCGTTGTCCAAATTCACCGATCGCCCAAGGAACCCGTCAGGCCACCCGGACGCACCCCGAAATCCCAGGTAGCGACCAGGTAACAACCCCCTAGCGGCGAGGGGCGCGTGCGTGGGCAACGGAGAGAAGCCAGACCTGCGTCTTGGTGGCACAGAGGATGGCGAAGGCGTGTTTCTGCGTCTCGAACCGCGATGGGGGATAGTCCTCGTTCCTCATCCAGTCCGAGTTGTCGACGCAGATCATCGTCGCCTGTGATTGGGTTTGGACCGCCACCGCAAACCGTCAGGGAATGGTTAGAAATCGTTGTGCGTCATTAGACAGGGGAAGCAACGATAGCGGGTAGAGGCTCGAAGGGGGAGGCATACGAACCTCGAGCACCATGGTGTTGGCGGCGCGGCGCCGCCACAGCAGCTGTGGCCGTGGTTCGCCATGGCCGCCGTGGTCGTGGAAGGAGGTAGCCAGCCGCCGGATCCCGCGCAGAGACGGCATCGCACTGCAAGCTGGGGCAGCGCCCGCACCCGCGTCCGCTCGAAGATATCGCCTGGACGGAGGAGAGGCCCGCCGGATCTGGCTGGAGCAAGGAGTGAGGGAGGTGCCGCCGCCGTGCCATCTTGGTTAGAGCAGGGGGAGATGTGGAGGCGGCGGTGGGAAAGGGGAGATATGGTGGCAGTCGGGGAGCGGAGGAGCCGGGAGGCCGGCGAGAATGCCGCTGCGGTAGGGGAGGAGGCGGGCGACCGGTCATGCTGCCGTTGCGGGTCTGGGTAGGGAGGAGGCATGCGGCCGGCGAGGCTGGATTTGAGGGTCGGGGTAGGGGAGAAGGCGGGCAGCCGGCCAGGCAGGCCTTGCGGGTCTGGGTAGGGGAGGACGAGCCGCGCGACGGAGAAGGGGAAGAGGCAGGAGACCAGAAGGCCACCAGTCGGCGGCGGCATTGATGTCGTGGTGGAGACACGGACGACGGCGCCACGGGTCACGAGCGGGCAAGGGGAGTTACTATTGAGCCGATTAGGAGGCTGAGAATTCCCAAATAAACTCCTAGTGGGGATAGGTTTATTGGAGTTTTAGATTAGTGGGGAGCGTGGCTATAGGCTTATAAAAATACTTCTTCACCTTCTTTCCAAAACAATGAAACTATGAGATTCATGCCGGTCAAATTAACTAACTAAAGTGACCAAATTTATTCTGATTAGTATTAATATTTATGTCTCAAACAAAATTTATGACAAAAATAAATTTTATCATTAATCTATTGATACTTATTTTGTAATATAATAGTTAGTAATTTTTAAACAAATTTGGTCAAAATTGGAATTACTTGACTTCTCGGAAAGCAAGAGTTGCATCTTTTTTGGGACGGAGGAACAATAGGGGGATATTATTAGTACTTAACATTGGCTTGCATTGCAGGCAATGATGGATTTGGCCGAATAAGAAGAAAGACATTAGGATTAACGACATGGTGGAGGCAGCAGTGTGCATTGGCCAAAGGCAGAGAAGCTGGCTTTGATTTTGTGAGGGCAATGGCATATGGTGGCATCAGAGACAGTGTGAGATCAACCGGAGCCAGATGGGTGGGGTAGTGGCGAGGGAGTATGGCGAAGAAGAGTATAGAAAAGAGAGGGAGGTGGGTGTCGGGTGTGTGTCCACCCTTTTTAGGAGATAAACCATAAAACCCGAAGCAAGAGTGAGTATTACGAGACCATAAATAGGACACACACATACTCCCTCTGTCCCTTTTTAGATGTCACTATGGGGTTCGTGCGGGTCAAACTTTCTCAACTTTGACTAGGTTTGTAGAAAATACATGCAACATTTATATCTCCAGATAAATTTATTAAAAAACTAGACTTAAAGATCTTTTCAATGATACTAATTACTTAGCATAAATATTTATATATTTTAATATATAATTGCCGACAGTTTGAAAACGTTGACTTCTCGAGAAACGAGAATGACATCTATTTAGGGACGGAGGGAGTAGCATTTTGATTTTAGGCTTAAACATGTCTTATGGGTTCCTCTAACGTGTCCTATAAGATTGAGCACACACAACCAAGAAAGCTACACAGTATCATATGCCTACTCTTGTGTACTTTGTCAAAGTGGGTCAGAAGAAACCGGCTTCCACTTATTTTTTTTGAGTGCCCGTTCAGTTCTTTATGCTGGAATTCTTCACGTACATTACCAGCGTAGAATTCCTATATGAATAGTGCTATAAATTGAAACAAAAAGAATTGGGTTAAAAAGAAACAATAATAAAAGGGAAAGGAAATAAAAGGAAAAAAAAACTTTAGTACCTATTGGACACTCTAACCAGGAATAAAAGTGTCTATCCATAAGCACTGCCTCGATACCCATGTAGTCCCGGTTGATAACATAAATTGAAACTAAAGGTCCACTTTTAATCCCGGTTGAGATAACCGGGACTAAAGGGGGTTTCCCGACCAGGATTGTATCCTATATGTGTACTAGTGCTCGCGTACCACCTCAACACCAGCATTGACTCCATGGACGATACTAGTGTTCACTCCATAGACAGTACCAGTGCTGACTCCATAGACAAAACCATCACCAAGGCATGAGGTGGTGTATAGACAAAAGCCTAGGGCAACACAGCGATAGGCTCCACAAAACTCTAGATCTTATCACTTCTGATCTATCATGTACTTCTTCCATCCTAAATTGTAAGTCATTTGAATTTTTTTACCTCAAGTTTGACCACTCGTCTTATTCAAAAAAATTTATGCAAATATAGTCAAATTTAAGTTATTCTTGAAGAAGTTTTATTAATTAAAGCAAACCACCATAAAAGAAGTAATATTTTGAATAAGATGAGTGGTGAAATTTGGTGTCCAAAAAGTCAAATGAGTTACAATTTGGGATGGAGGATGTACATGCATACGTACCTGACGAGAGGTGAAAGGTCAAGAGCCCAACACCGCAGAGATATACCACATACTCGGGATGACGCAGACGGGGCGGCCTGCCAAAGAGGATATGTCCTTGCCAGCAGAGAGCGCAGCGCCATGGTGCCGATCAATGACTAGAGGAGCGAGAGTGCAAACCCAGCTACACGCGGGGGCGCCGTTCAGCTTTTTTGTTAGATAAAGGATATATTTCATACCCGGCTTCATCTATCAAATGTAGAATCAGTCAATTATTACAAAACAGGTAGCCGTGTTTTCGGTAAGACAAAAGCCACCGTGACAACACCGGTACAACCGAGAAAAGGAAAAAACTGACGGAAAAGTACATCTCCAACAAGCTGCCGTTCAGCTAACTAGGGTTTGTTGGCTCCTTCTTTCTTGGCACGTGCGACGGGACGTGAGTTTCAAGGTTTTATTAGTCGTATATACTACTGTATTTATTATTGTATTCGATCATTCATATGGTAATTTAATTGGCGCTTGGAAGTTGGGACAAGAAGGTTCTCTCTTTTGGAACAGTAAGTATGTCAAAAACAAAAAGGTTGACGATCTATCGCGGCTGCCCAACGACGGCCCCAACGCGTCCTTGGGACGTTTTGGAGTCGACTGAGATGAGTCCAGCTGGGCTAACAAGAACTAGGCTATTGGACCTATACATTGAATCTCCATGAGCCTAGCTATTTTGTTGATCCATTTGTTTGTTATTTTAGCCTGCAAGTATACTTCGTATGTTATGTGTTGTGTTTTGTTATATTAGTCCCATACGGCTTATGAAAAGTGTTGGTCGCAGCCTCAAATTGTGTAACCTGAACTCGCCATGTCACCATGACAAAATCATGGGAAGAAATCATCAAATTATATGACTTGCCATGGATTGATTGGACCGATCGCTTGATCGCCTGACTACCACCTTTGTCCGTCGGTGGCGACAATAAGGCGACCAAGAGACTTGAGAGAGAGACCAAGGATAGGGAAGTCGTGGACATGACTATGACGGTTGCGGGCGGCGGCATCATGCTTGCTGATGAGGATCGTGGAAGATCGAGGGCCCGCTTGGTTGCCCTCCAAAATGTGTCCAGCCAAAACTTTGGCGCTTTTGGTTTGAAACCTAAAGTTTGGCGGAACAATGGTCTAGCTATCGGTGGTAAGGTTTTGCCAACCAATAAATGGTATGTCAATACTCTTGCCAAAGTTTTGGCAACCAACCAAGTGCCAAAGCAAAATTCTTGCCACCCAAAATTTGGCATGCCTTAGTTTTGCCAACAATGTATGGAAATATTCTTATATTCTCTGAATATCGATAATTACAAAGAACTCTCTTGTTTATATAGTCCGAGCAACTTTGGCTTAAAAGTTTGGTAAGAGGAGGCGGAGAAACAAGACTGTGTGGTTTGGCTCTTGGGTTTGGTAAACCGACTCTAAGTACGTATGTTTCAGACAGTCTCATGCATCATCCGTAGACTCATCTGATTTCTTTGCATCATCCGTAGACTCATCTGATTTCATCTTGGCTAACTCGAGTGATATTATTGCATCGTCAACACCAAAGTGGTATCCACAGGCAAAACCAACAAAATGACCAACAGCTGTGGACGCACCAAAGCCGAGGGCAACACCAACAGGCCCCAAACTCCAGGTCTTCTCTCTTCTTGCCTCCCTCTTGGCGTTCTCTCTATTTTTATTATAAAAAGAAAAGAAAAGAAAAATATTAACAAACTGGATCGGAGGGGTAGATAAAGCGTGAATGGTAAGGCAATTTTATCATAGCAATATAATTAAATAACATGTGATATATTTATATATATACATAAATAGATTCTCCCTCTGTTTCTTTCACATGTCACATCGTCCTAAGTAAAAAAAATACTATCTTTAACATCCATTTCAAAAAATCCTTATATAGTATCACGTACACAACATAAATCATTGACTATGAAAGTATTTCTCATAGTGAATCCAAAAACACATAAATCTTATATGTCATGAGTTCATACAAACTTTTTGAAACCGATGGGTCAAAGATATATATAAAATATGTTAGACTCAGGCAAAGCTAGCTAATACGACATGTAAATAAATACTAAGGGAGTAGATAGTAGCTCGTCAGGGTGGACCTTATATTACCTGACATCGTTAAAAATCGTAGTGAGCAATAGTTCAATCTCCTTATAAAGCTCCAAGTTCCCATCGTAATCTTCCTGTCAAGATTAACGGAAGGGACGCAATTGAGATATGGCAGTAGTACATCCAAAGCAATAGAATTATTTGCGAACTAAACAGCGATACATAATTCAAAACTCATCCAACAACACCGTATAATGCAGCAAATTATTACAAAAAGGTCACGTTCGTTTCTACCACACTACTATTTATATATTTAGTTTGTTAGAATTAATATAACAATGATAGTCGACTTATATACATGCATGATGAAGTGGCGATACCACACAGAGCTAGCTAGATCCTCTGCATATGGGCGGTGTGGTTGCGTGGTCGATTGATCCAGACCTACGGTGGATTGGGATGCGCGTACATACATGTACATATATACGTTACACACACACATACCTGAGACTGAGGGGTATAACGTCGAGAGCTCGACGCCGGCGACATACGGGCGACAGGCCCTGCTGATGATGGGGCCCTCCAAAGAGTAGTCGTCGTCATCCTTGCCATCAGAGAGCGCAGCGCCATGGACGACCTGGAGGAGCAGAGCGAGGAGGTCCAAGTACGTATACGACGATCGAGGTACGCGGCCGGTGCCGTGCCCGGTGGGCTAGGGTTTGGCTGCTTCTTTATTTCTTGGCACAATTATTAAGAGGGACACCTTGCGTGCGTGCGTGCCAAGCTTCGTCTCTCTGGGATCTCTTTATTCTTGGCGTGGTACGTAAAAGAGGGGTTGGCAGGTTGCCCGTCGGGCCGTCGTCGACTCGTCGGTCTCTCTCCTATCGACTGCGCGATGGAGTCCTCTTACAATTAATATGCATCTAACTCGATCCCTCTGTCAGTCACAACTCACAGGATATATAATGTATCCTATATAATATAAAGGTACTCCCTCCGTCCACAAATAAGTGCACTTCTTTAATTTTTATCATTCTTGTTTGACTATTCATCTTATTTAAACTTCTTATGTAGATGATAAATTAAATTATAACTAAATAATTAAGTAATATTTATTAAAACTTCTTGAATAAAAACGACTAGTCAAACAAGAATGGTGGAAGTCAAAGAAATACACTTGCTTATGGACAAAGGGAGTATATAATATATCCAATAGGCATTATGTACCTTTTCAAATAGAGGCCGAAGGATTTCAAAATGTTGTGTATCACCTTGATACAACTTTCTTGAAATTAATAAGAGCCCTTCTATGGTACTTGATTTTGCCTCCTATTGCCTCCCATTGCCTCCTCTAAATTCTTTTTTTCAACTGAAAGGGTAACATTGTCATTGTGACATCTAACCCGCTCCCTCACCCCGTACCCCCAGGAACGACGCATCCCCGCCCGACCGCGACCCCCAGCCGAGATCCCGACGCAGGTCCCCTTCGCCGCCATCGCTGGGTCGCCCCTCCCGCCTTGTGCCGGCGCCGTCCCCACCCTCGCCGTCGCCGTCGCCGTGGCCCTCGGGACCTCGCCGCTCCTCCTCCCAGCCCCTCGCCCGTGCTCCGCCATCACCTCGTCCTCGCCCTTGCGGTCGGCCCGCCGGTGACCCGCCGTCGTCTCTACCTCGCCGCCATCGCTGGCCTGCCCTCTCCGGCGCTCGCCCTCCTTCCCGCGCTCCAGGCCGACGCGAGGGTCGATCCGCCGTCGCCGAGGTCGACCACTGATCACACCGGTGCCCCGCCCGTCCCCCGTCGTTACAGCGTCGCCGGGTTGCCCCTCGTCCCTGTCCCCTCGTGAACTCTCCGATCCGGCTCCTATCGATCTCCCATCGAAGAAGGCCAAGGTTCGTATCCTCTGCACTTTTTGAATTCGATTACTCCGGTTGGAATGATGCAGTGAGACACGTCTTTTTCCTAAGTAGTTACTTTCAACACTTGCATAGCGATTTTGGAGTACATTGCTTAGTTGATTCTATAGCAAATCTGGTAGCTTGGTTACATTTGTGACAATCCAAGAGTGGTCCCCCTTTTCTATGGACTGTGGTCTATACATTGGTGTTGTTCATGTCTGGAAAAGGGAAACTAGTTGATGAATTGCAACTCAATTAGAGGGGTACCATTGGTGTTATGTTAAAAATTTCTCTATGCTTTTATACTATAGCATCAACACTGTTGTTATATAATCCTATTGAACCTATACAATTTCGTATTGTTATTCAGTTGGTGGCCTGTATTTTGCCCCTTCTTGGGCAGAGGGACCTAACCTTCTAATTCTCTGAAGTCTGGACTGTGAATGAGCAAATATTTTTTCTGGCATAGCTGACCAGCACCTTAACAGTTGTGCTACTTAGAAGCATTGCCCGTAGGAAAATGGATTATTGCCATGATATTTCCCTCAGTAGTAGTACACTCTGAAACTGAATCTTGGATTTACAATACCAAGCCTACTAACCACTAAACAATACTGGTACAGGTTATTGGCTGCAGGCATCAAATAAATATTTCATTTGACAAAAAATCTGTACTGCACACCCAATCAAGTTAATTGTGCTAGATACTGAAATAAGGTGTTTTCGCTGTAAAGGGTCTCTGAATTCATTCTTGTCTGTAGCATGGGATCTCCTGAACTGGGGTGCATTGCTTAATGTAAAGAACATTATGTCATACCATTTCTACATGCTTAGCTATTTCTATCTGTTTATTAAGACGATTAATGTGTGTTTCAAGCTGCTTATACCATGATACCATCATTGAAAAAAAATCGAGTGCATATCGCCAGTGTTACAAAAGTCTGCATATGCTCTCATAGTTCTTTCAGTACTGGACAAGATTATTGTACAAGAATTTTCGTGTACTCCAGTACTTCCTTGATATGCTTACTATAGAATGAAGGCTGCAGCCTGACGAACATAGTGCCAAGGGCTCTTTTTGGTTTGCACTAGTAATTGGAAATACATGTTGTTAACAGGTGTACTGAAATAGTACTGAATTGTGCAATTTGATTTGCTAATCAATGACAATACCCAATGCATGTCCCTCTGTTGCATTCCAAATTAGACATGGCCAATATTGTCTGTTATTTACCATTTCTTTTTGTCTTAAGATGTGTTTTAAAAAAATTATGCTGACGACAATGCAGGCGACCTGAAGGTGATGCTGTCGCTGGTGACCGAGCTGTGGCCCAGGGAGCAGAGGCTACTGTACAAGGGCAAGGAGAGGGACGACTGCGAGCACCTGCACATGGTGGGCGTCCAGGACAAGGACAAGGTGCTGCTCATGGAGGACCTGGCCGTCAAGGAGAGGAAGCTCAGGTCAACCACCTTGGCGCAGCTCATGGGGGTGCCCTGCCACCCCTTCATCCAAGTGTAGACACCGGAATTTGTTGCCAGTTTTCCCGTCTCCTTTTCCAAAGTTTGCTTGCCTTCGTGAGCGACAGAGCCAAGGTTTCTGTTCAGTCTAACTTCAGAAACAGCTGAGTTTCAGGGCTTGAATTCGATCAATCGAATCAAGACATTTGCAAACAATAGGATACATAATATAAGATGATAAATACATGGTGTAAATTACTGTGAACGGGTAGTGCAATCCCAGTGCCAATGTGAGCCAGTGATTCTCTTCTTTGTTTCTTACTTATTATTCTCTAATCTGTATATATTCATTTCTTGAGATCGGCAATACAGTTCGGAATTTCATAGATGCTATGTAAATTCTTGACCTTTGCCCAGAGTCCAGCACTACATAGTCCCATTTTCTCCATCAGTTTGGTATATTACTGAATCCAGAAAATGCTAGAGCAAGTTTGCGGTTGCTCGGTTCTCAGTACTGGTCACGGCAAAAAAATTCGCCAGAGAAACTTAGTCATGGCAAAAAAATTTCGGGAGGAGGGAAACCGGCCGCCGCCAGAGAATTTCGGGAGGAGGGAACCTGCCGCGATCGCGAGTAAGTTTAGGATCGTCGGTTCCCTCGTAATTTTCCTCCTGAAAATTAGGATCGTCGGTTCCTTGATTTTTACTTTTCGAGAATAACTAAGACTAAAAACAGAACAGCGCTACCCTACCACCGAATACTCTTGAATAGCATAATGGTTAGCCTCCATAGTTTGAGCCGCAGCTCTTGGGTTCAATACCCATTGGTGTCCTTTTTTTTTTTTTTTTACAACATTTTTGGTTACTTGTTCCTATTTCGCTTTCTCTTTTTATTTTTTTTTTTGTGATTTGTACATTTGTTTTAATTTAAATATATGGGTTCGACTATGTCATCACAATTCTGTCTTTGTCGTAACAGGTTTGGTATGGTCTAGAGAGTTCTTCATGGTTGTCAAGGATGTGTATCACCACATTCTCTAAATCATTTGAAAATTTTATGTCATGATCGTACACCAAAATGAGTGGTCCATGCAAGTTTTTAGATTTTTTTACCTAGCATAGGTTTTTTTTTTTCATTTTTCCTTCAATTTACCATAAAATAATCACAATAATAAGTAAAAAATTTCAGAAAATTGTATAATTGCACACAACATCATAGTTTGTCGCCATTACCATGTCATTAATTTTTCAAATGATTTGGATAAATGACATCATGGATCCATCACAACCATGAATCTCTCTCACCGACTCACATGGCTTTATGTGAGCATGTTTATGGTTATGAAGGATGTGTATCACCACTATCTTCAAATCGTCTGAAATTTTAATAGGGTGTTCATGAATTCAAACTATGATGTTGTGTGCATCTGTGCAATTTTTCGGAGCAAGTTAACCTATTTTTGTAATTATTTCTAGCTTTAATAAAGAATAAATGTTAAAATATCATATACTTGGTTAAAAATCTAAAAACTTGCATGGACACTCCATTTTGGTGGATAGTCATGAGAAAAAGTTGCAATAGATTCTGACAAAGTGGTGGGTGCACATCCTCACAAAGACATACATGTCTCACTACGACCAATGTGACTATGTGACAGATGTCATCACATGTGATATATATGTATCACCACAATCTCCAAATCATCTGGAACTTTACTAGGGTGTTCATGGATCCAAACTAAGATGTTGTGTGCATTTGTGCAATTTTTCGAAAACAAGTTTGCCATATATTGTAATTATTTACTGATTTAATAAAGAATAAATGTTAAAATTCATATACTTGGTAAAAAAAATCCAAAAACTTGCATGGACACTCCATTTTGGTGGATAGTAATGAGAAAAAAGTTGCAACAGATTCTGACAAAGTGGTGGGTGCACATCCTCACAAAGACATACATGTCTCACTACGACCAATGTGACTATGTGACGGATGTCGTCACATATGATATATATGTATCACCACAATCTCCAAATCATCTCAAACTTAACTAGTATGTTTATGGAGCTAAATTGAGTGTCTACGCAAAAAATTTGCAAAAAAAATAATAATAAACATATAGAAAAAAACAAAAACAAAAATTCAATCAATCCAAACACCGTCCAAAAAAATTTAGAGACGATAGGTTTTCGAACCTAGGTGCCAATGTTTCACAATCAAATGGTCTAACCATCGAGCTGTTGAAGTACATCTGTTAAGAGTGGAGAGCTAATTTATTTGACATAAAGATAACCATTAAGCCTCGCGCAGCCCAATCGTCGAGCACGCCCCACAAGGCCGACATGCGCGGGCCCGCTAGCCCATGAAAAACCACGGAGAGCTACCATCGCGCCCGGATAAAAATATGGGGTAACCGCAAACGGGATTTGGAGGCACGATCTCCGCGCGTAATTATAGGATCGAAGTCGATTGTCGGTGGGAAGGCGGACATTCAATGCAAATTTCGATTATTCTTCCGTCGATAAAGTTTTTGATATTTGTTGCTTTCACCGCTATTTTGATTATCTTGTAGTATTTCTTCATATGACCTTCCGTGATATATTTGTGTGCTTTCTAGCATTCTTGCCCACGATATAATATATAATAATGTGATTACGTAGTAGACTAGAAAGGGTCGAAATCACAGATCAAACAAGCTCACCTCGCCCCCCGGTACAACTCAAAGTCAAAAAAATGAGATCATGGCCCTCATTTCGGCGGCACCAACACGTTCAAGATCTTGAGGAAACAAGAACCGATTGCTACATGTAAGAACACCAACCATTTCTAATACCAGTACTACTACTAAGTAAATGCAGTCAAGGGCATTCATGGGATCAATTACTTCACATCAGTAGCTAAGCTATAGTTTACGGTCACCGGACTCGATACGTAAACTGTGACAATCTCGCAACACCCGGATTCGATCACGCAAATGAAAGCCTCTTTTGGTCCACCATGGAGTAAGTTCAGACTGAAGGTTGAGACAGAGCAATCGACTATCAAAGCAAACCGCTTTCCCGATTCGGGCATTGCGAGTTGGGTGATCTTTGCAACCTTCTCATGATCATGAACTTTGTGGAACTTCTTGTGGCTTGCCAATCCTTTCTTTGGATGTGAAGACCTTGCCATAGAGCTTGCGATCGTGGGTTTTCACGTCACCTTCACCACATGTCAAAGATCGATGAACTTGAGCTTCACATCGAGATGTGGCTCTCTCGGCATCATAGCATAGCAAAAGGAGCCGGACTGCAACAAATGTCGATAAGAAAATCAGTTTACTCAATATATTGTGTTTTGTCGGTAGCCATGTTTCAAACAATGAGAGATAACAGCGGCGGGTTTCCATTCAAACCATAGAATAAAATTTGGTGAAATCTGAAGCCAATCTACTATCGTATAAGCAGTGTCAAAGGTCCCGACATGGTTATGCTACCTCTAAATATTTAAAGTTGGATGCTTGAACGAAGCACAAAGGTCCCGACATTTTTTTTTTTAAAAAAGAAACATATAAACGCTACTTATAGTATCCTTTCAATGCATCTGTTTCAAGGGAAAATGCAGCAAAGAAAGAGTAAGCTCCAAATACGAGAACAGAGGTATGAGCATAATTGGCTCTTGAAACTATAATCTCCACTTTCGTATGTGTGGCACAAGCGATTATGTCCATCATTATGCAAAATGGCCGATCAGCCTATACTTGTTCGGTACATCGACATTAAATTGCTTCAGGGTCATTAGCTATGTGTCAACGAATGGTCCGAATATATAGCATTCATGGATTTACTGATTTTCAACACAAATAAGAACCAAAGCCCGACAAACTCAGCCACAGTTTTCGCATGTGCATACATCCAAAACATTCGGGGTCATTAGCTATGAACCCGACCGAGGAACACCACTTAGGAGTCCAATCAAATACCGAGGCGCCAGAAATCACAGGACACATAGTGTGAGTACAGGACAACTGTCTACACATTGCATTGTTGTTCGCCAGCCTTAGCACTTGCATTGTAAGCAACTAAATTTCAGTACCTCGATGCACATGAATGGCACCGCGCAGCTAAAGAAAAACTAGTTGAAGCGCTCGCGTCGCCGTCCCGCTCGCGGGCGACTCGGGCGACCCGGCCGCCGGCGCCGCCCCCACCTCCTCCCCCCCTCGCCGCCGCTAGAGGGTCCGGCCGGAAGCCCGTGCAGCTCCCTATGACGGGCGGCGGCGGGGCTCTTTGCCTAGGAGAGCAGGTCGCGAGCTCGTTCGTGCGGGAGCACGCTTCGTCACCAAACCTCCTCTTCCCTGCCTCCAAGTCTCCCCGGCGGCCGGCGGGCCGGATCCGTGCCGTCCGGTTCTGGATCCGGTGCCCCCCGCTCCGGATCCGCCCCTCCCTCGGGCGCCGGTGGTGGCGGCGAGCTCGGCCCAGTGTCCCTCCCTCCTCTCAACGGCGACGGCGGCGACTCCGCTGGGGCTGGGGCGGCTGGATCCGCCCCTGGGCCCCGAACTGGCCTCCCCATCCCCACCTCCACCGACCTCGCTGCCGGCCGGGCGCCGCCCGCCTCTCCGACGACCGGGCGGGCCGGGTCCGCAGGTCCGGCCACGGGCCCGGATCCGCCATTCTCGCGCCCCCAACCCCCAAGGCGTGGGGCTGCTCGCAACGTGGTGCGGCTCAGTCTCCGTGACGTGACCTCGCCCCTGGTCAGCCATCGACATCGGGCATGGGCGGAGCTGTCCACCACTCTGGCGCGCAGTTGCCGGTCTGGACGGTGGCAGCGGTGAAGGGGTCGGGTCGTCTTTGTTTTGCCCGCTGGCTCGCCGGTGGTGGGGCGGCGTGCCGGTCTTCTTCTTCGCGGGGAAAGAGCGGCGTGCGGTTTGGCCGCGGGCTCGCCGGTGGTGGGGGCGGCGCGTCTCTACTACCCTCTCGTCTTCTGCTTCTTCCGAGGTTTGGTCACCGTGGTCTCTAAATCGACGAGCTTTGGTCCTCGAGTTTGGGAGCCCAGGCGAAAGCCGTGCAAGACCCCGTCTTTGCGATCGACGACGACGCCTTTGGCGCCGTTCACCTCCTTGGGGGCGTCGTTTTCTTCCCAACTCTTTGACTGGGGTTCTGTCGACCTCCTCCTGGCGAAAGCCTAGCTCTAGTTTCTAGAGCCGGTGGCGGCGACGTCTTTGACGCCATGACCCTCTTGAGGGCGCCACCGTGGAAGAGTAGAGTCCAGTTCGTGCCGTGGCCTTGTGTTCTTCCGTGTGCCTCTCCCTGTGTTGTTGTGGCCTCCCTTGAGTAGGTCTGGGCTTGGTTGCTGGGCGTTGCCGCCGTCGACGAGTGTCCTCCGTTGGCGCCTCTGCTCCGTCGGCGGTCTCCCTGGTGGTGCCAGAATATCAAATGCCGGGTGGTGTTTCCACCGCTGCCGCCATTCCCCTCCACGGATTCCTCCCCGTGGACGGCGTTGGATGGTTGTACGTGGGCCCGGATGTGCTGGAGGATGTCACCACCAGTTCGAAGGGAGGTCGTCGTGTTCGCTGATCCTACGCTGGCGTGCCAGCCGTCACTCTTAGTCCCCTTTCCACCCCTGTGGAGCGGCGTAGCTACGAGGAGTGGTGGAGGGTACTCTGGCCATGGTGAAAGCGGCGAGTATGCTGCTCGGCGGGGGCGCAGATTGGCGCTCGGTGGGCGTCTTGCGGCCTTGTCTAGAGTTCTCTCGTTTGGGCTAGGTTTTCTCTTTCTTTTGTGTATCTGTGGATAGCCACCCCTCTCTCCAATGCTGGAGAGTTTGTCGTTGTCGTTGTTGTTGTTTCATTTGTGGACTTGCCACACCTTAGCCTCGGGGCAGAGGCTGTTGTTGTACGGTTTTAGTCCGGTTTTCCACAATTAACTGGACAGGGTTTGGCCTCGTTTTCCTTAAAAACGAGGCTATCAGCCATTTTAGGGCACTTGAATATATTCAGGTGGGGAGCGCCTCCCCCCCGGTGAAACTTCAAAAAAAAAAAAAAAAAAAAATCAGTACCTCATCTGTGGGCTTGAACGGCATATCTACAGTCACTGATTGACAGTGGAGGAGCACCGCGTCATGCACGGGCGCGGGCGGAGGGAGCCTCATCGGGAGCTGGCGTCGGGCGAGCCCCAAGGCGGTGTGGAGACAGTCGGGCGGGTGAATCGCACCATGACAGCCGCGGGACAACGTCGTCGATGTGCCGGCTCTTGTCGGGAGCCTGACGGCGAGGATGGTGGCACCACAGACCCGCGGCTGGGCAGAGGCCCGCCGTCGCCTCTCCCGTGTGTGCTCGAGGAGTACCCTTGAGGCGCCGGCGGATCCGCCCGTCGTGCCTCGGCTCGCCGCCCAAAGCATTGAAGTATGTTTCAATGGAACAGCCTCGCCTGCAGAGAACCAGTACAAGCAGAGCGGAGAGCTGGTAATTTCATCCCACCAAAGCATTGAAGTATGTTTCAATCCATAAATAAGAAAACCAGACTTCAATGCAGGTGAGCAGCAAATAGAGAGGATGGGGGACAGCGAGAATCAAGAGATAGGCGGTGGGGATGATCACCATCCGGGTGAAATATCTGCAGGGGCCAGCGACGCAGGTTCGGTGAATCAAGTTGGCACGGAGGATGATGATGACGGTGACATAACGAGCAACCTGAAGCGTCGTCGGGTGTCGGGATTTGTCCGATCTACTCGCCAGCGAATTTAGATACCCAGCCAGCAAAACAAAATCTGGAAACGCTGTTATGCTATTTTGGCATTAGCTACATCTTTGCTACCTAACTAGAAGGCAAAACTCTTGATTTTTAGTTATGGGTAAAGATGTCTACGCATTCAGAAAAACACTACTTTGTTGTTGTGTTTGATGTGTCATTTTGCATGCAAAGTGGGATCATTGTGTACTAGCAAGCTAAATAGATGGACAACTTTGAAAGTCTTTTCCTGAATTCAACGGATAGCGATGGTTGATTTCTATAATTAATGTCCTCTGTTTTTATGTACACGAAAAAAAAAACCAAAATGGTATTAGAAATCGTGTATCTAAAATTTGTGTTTGCATGCCGACCTTGGAACAGGTGTCTCCTGGTACCAGAAAGATATTTGGGGTCAAGACAAACTGCTGAGTCATAATTTTGAGTGTATTATAACTAGTGAATATTAAGATTCCTCAATCAAATTAGAAAAAATAAATGCAGAATAAATTATATTGTAGAATAAATTAGGTTTTGGTTGCCCTTTTTTAAATAACATAAAACCCTTAATCTGACAACCATTCCCAAAACCAAGGAAAATGAACTTTGCTATAGTGCAGCAAACTATATTACTTACAAACCTACTCCCTCCGTTCCAAATTGTAGTTCACTTTAGCTTTTCTAGATACATTGATTTTGTATTGCACCTAGTTATACACTGTGTCTAGATACATAGCAAAACAAATGGATCTAAAAAGCCAAAGTGAACTACAATTTGGAACGGAGGGAGTACATGTGAATGAACTGTATACACAATAATAAATTGAACAATGTTAGGGTACCAAAAAAAGTACAGGGATACTTAAATAAAAAAGGGGACCAATGGAATTGACTAGGCGTGTTGTTTAGTTTCATGTGACCATCAAATTATAATTTTTAACACCTTCAACTTGTTACACCGTGTAATCTAAATAAATTACTCCCTCCGTCCCAAATTATAAGACGTTTGACTTTTTTGACACCAACTTTAACCACTCATCTTATTCAAAAAATTTGTGCAAATATAGTTAAATTTAAGTAATTCTTAAAGGACTTTTTATTAATAAATCAAGCCACAATAAAATAAATGATATTTTGCACAATTTTTGAATAAGACGAATGGTCAAAGTTGGTGTCAAAAAAGTCAAACCTCTTATAATTTAGGACGGAGGGAGTAACTTTTAAAATGTGTATTCATTTGTACATAATTGACCAAAACCAAAGACGGCAACGACATATAAGTAACAAAAACCCCATTAGCTAGACATACTACGAGGATAGCTTATAAACACAAAAAGATAAAATTACAACCAATCAACTATTGGCAGAAGATGCCGTCATATATATGTAGGCAAATAGAGTGGCGTACATGCCAAGAACAACAGGTTTGCCAATCTTCCTAATTCTTTTTGACCCTTTGTATGGCTTCTCTGAACTCATCTAGGGAACGTCCTGCAGCTTGGTGGACAACCTCGAACTCCTCCTGTGCCTTCTTCACCTCCAGTTGGTGGGCCTTGAGCCACTCTTGATGTGCCTTCTTCATCTTTAATCCTTCAGCCTAAACACATACAAAACAATATAGATTTAAACAAGAATATATTATATTAGAGGGAAGGAAAAGACAACAATTAATAACAATAGTTTTTAATGTTCCTAGCTAATAATCACTAGGAGCATTATGTCGTAATATATTCTCGAATGGATAGCATGGGACGGACCTCAAAATCACGCAGGGTGCTCATGAACCGAGTGGGAGTGGCCATGCGTGGGCGTGGCGAGAGGAGAATTCGTCGGAGCAGACACCGCATCGCAAAACCGGACATCGTCGTTGCTGATGTTGTTTCGCGGTGAGAGATAGATGTAGCACGGCAACAGAAACCGACGCCAAAAGCGTATGTTGGACTAGCTATCGTGCACAGGAAACTAGACACAATTTGATATGTCTAATTTGATTGATGCTGGGTGGCGAGGCCCCTTCGTGGTTTTATTTGCAGGTCTAGCTTGACACTTGTAAACCGAGTCGGGCTCGGGCACAGACACTGATCCGGCCCAAACGTTATTTGGCCCATCGACATGGAGGTGAAGGTACGTCGTCGCGCGTCGTGGCTTCGATTTGAGGACGATTCGTCCTCGCGGTCCCGTCTGATGGGGAGAGCAGTAGTAAACCACATCCAGATCCCATCCGAACCGGTCTCAAATTGTCTGATTAATTTTATCATGATGATTTTTTATTTGATACATCGTAAACTTATCACCTTGACACTTGGTTAATATTAATATTTTCAAATATGAGGAGCCATCACGTTTAAGGATATACTAGTATCGCGTCTGTATGTTGCTACATGATAACTAAAATTTATATAAAAACACATGGATCGCATGATAAGATAACAATTCTGTGAAATAAACAATGATATTACAGTGACCTTTAAACCCTAAACACGCAAGTTTTGTGAAGTTAACAATATTTTGAGCATGATGTTCAGAATATAAGTTTCAAATACAAATCTTTCCCAAAAGATCCCTGTGATTGTGAGACTTGTTGCGCATGAGCGAAATACCCAAGGATCAGATCTGTATGGTGGTTAGGGAAGTCATCATCTAGGCCTGTAGATGTGGTCCAAAATCCCTCCCTTTATGTGGTAAATAAACAGAACATCATTGAAAAACAATCTGGTTTCGATCTTAATATGGAGTGTCTACTGGTCACCCGCCTGATTTTTGCCACCAATCACCCGGGTGATTTGGACAAATAGATCACCCAGAAAAAATTACATCATTATATAGGTAAATTTACACCATCTTATTACTACATTTACAATGATTTTTTTTCATTGTAATTTGTTGAATATAGCAATGTAATCGAGGTATTTCTATGGATTGCAAACAAATCTAACAAATATATCAGATAAAAAATTTACAAATTATTTCTATGGAAGGCAAATATCCAAAAAATATATATATCAAATTCTTCCCAAATCCACCTGGTCCTCTCCATGGCGCGCGCGCGCGGAGCCGCGGCCGCGACCGCCCGGTGGAGGTGAAGTGGAAGCCTCCGCGCGCCGCCGCCGGCCCTTGGCCGGAGACTTCGTCTGTGCGGCCGGCATCGTCGACCGCGCTGTCGATGGGGCGGCGTCGGTGATTCTAATACGGGCGGACATGGCAGCGGGGCGGGGCGGCGGTTCCGCCCGGCGGACGAAGGCAGCGGGAGAGGGGCGCCGTCGCCGACTTTCCCGGCGTGCGGGCGGGGCGCTCTGCAGGCTTAGGCGGCGGTTCCGCGACCGGAAGGGGCGGCGAGAGTGGGGCGGCGGTTCTAAATATTAGATTAGACAAGGGAGAGGATCGCGCGGAGAGAGGAAGACCAATCGCATGCGTCAAGAAAGGCAAGTCGCGGTCATTGCGGCTTTCTAAAAATAGGTGAGTGCGGCGTAAGGGGATCACGGTGGTAGAGAGGCGGCGGACAAACCAAAAATTGTCGCATCATTAGGCAGTTTTAGTTTTGTTCTTTTATGTTGTAGTAGAGATAGAGATAGAGAGTAGGGACAAACCAAAAATTGTTGCATCATTAGGCAGTCTTAGTTTTGTTCTTTTATGTTGTAGAGACAGAGAGTAGAGATATTAAAGAGAAATTTGGTAATTAAACTAGACATCCTGACATGGCATCATTACAGGTTAAAGCTGCTCGTATCGTACTTAGTACATCCCTGTTGTCTGTTGAGCTGTGGAGCGGCCGGTAGTAGTAGACTGTAGTACGTGGTAATGCGAATGCAGCAGAAGGCAAAATGGGTGAGCGACGACACCAACACAGCACTGCACTGCACGAGCACGAGGCTCTGCTCTCCTGCTCTGTTCTTTCACCAACAGGCAACACAACATGCAAAACAGGGCTGCCGGCTTTTTCGCATTTCCTGTAGCGTCACATGCATGCATGCAACTTTCCAGCAGCAATCGAGATCCCTCCACAGTCGCACACATGATACCCACTCAACACACCAACAAATTGCAACTCTCCATAAACTACCGTAGTACATTTGTTTGTACAAAGCCTCATCATGCCATTGGCATGACCTTTTTTTTGTGTGTGAATGACATTGGCATGACCATGAGCTGATGTGTAACGATGATGCTGCAGAGAAGAGAGACGTACGTACGTTACACTATCTAAAGACTGAAAGAGAGGCCAAACTCGACATGGCCATTCTAGCATGCATGGGTGAGCTAGTGTGCGTGCGTGCCTGTATGATCCAGCAATCATGGCTTACACATTGCATTAGATTATCGATCAATCATTAATTCCCCCGATCGACACGCCGGCCCTGCTAACTGCGTTTTTTGTTCTATTCCTATGATCCAATCAGCCATTTTCTAATTCCCTGGTTTACGAAGAAGTTTGTCATTGTGTGTTGACGACGGCACCCGTGCTTACCATCATAGTACATGATAGAACACTAAATATATATAATATACTTACTTGCAAAATTAGATCACACAATACTTAAACATAGAAGTATAGAACACAAACTTGCAAGTCTCCAAGGCTAGCTAGTACTACAATTGTACAATACAAAGTCTCATCATGCCATTGCCACTGGCATCCTCTCTAGGCTTCTAGCTTGCATGTGTGCATGATGTAGCTAGCAATCATGAGTTTACACACTGCATTACATAAATCATCGATCCAAAAACAATAATTCCCTCGACACAACGGGCCTGCTAATTGCCTTCTTTCTTCTTTTCCTATATACGTATGATGATCCAATCAATCATCTTAGATTTCCCTGCAACTATTAGTTTTCTTCTTTTCCTATATACGTATGATGATCCAATCAATCATCTTAGATTTCCCTGCAACTATTAGTTTTAAATATTTGAATACATAAACAATAACATGAGTACAAACAATCGTATTCGAAATAAATAAATGAACAACAAGCAAGGTCGCAACTGTTCTACGGGAAGGGAGAGAGCAAGATCGATTCCGATCGTCTTTCGCTCACAAAAACAACTGCGTCTGGTCAATGCCGTGGTCAAAGTAAGACGATTTGACCGAGGTCCAAGACACGGATGCATGCCATGCCAACATATATAGTTTAGTCTGACGTGGTCAAAGTAAGCAGCCGGCCGCACCTACGCATGCAGTGACCACATCGAACCATCAACCAACACAAAAGCAGCTAGCTTTGACTTCAATTTGACTCCTCACACCTATATAACTAACCCACACTTAATTCGATGCTTAATCCATTCCATAACCCCAGACAGCACGAACGTACGTACGTGCTGATTCATTCCAACGATCTTGACGCGCCGGCCGGCTTCCCCATTCCATCCATGGCGGCGGCGGTGGAGGTGACGGTGGTGGACTTCTGGTGCAACGAGTTCGGGATGCGAGCCCGGCTAGCGCTGCGCGAGAAGCTTGTCCCCTTCGAGTTTGTCTCGGAGGACCTCCGCGTCCGTGAGCGGAGCGACCTGGTGCGCGGCATGAACCCTGTCCACCGATCCATCCCCATCCTCATCCACGCCGGCCGCCCCGTCTGCGGCTCCCTCAACATCGTCGAGTACGTCGACGAGGTCTGGAAACCACCAGACCAGCCAGTTGCTCCCGGCCGACCCGCTCGAGAGGGCGCAGGCGAGGTTCTGGGCTGAGTTCGTGGACCAGAAGGTGTACGACACGCAGACGAGGTTCTTCACGAGCCACCACTGCGGCAAGGACAAGGCGGCGGCGTTGGCGGAGCTTCTGGGCCATCTCCGGTGGCTGGAAGGTGTGCTTGGGGACAAGCCATTCTTTGGTGGCGACGAGTTCGGGTTCCTGGACGTCGCGCTTGTCCCGTTCTCGGCCATGTTCTACGGGTACGAGGAGCATGGTGGGGTGGACATGGAGGCCAAGTGCCCGGTGCTGATGCGCTGGGTCAGGAGGTGCGCCGAGAGGGACAGCGTCAGAGACGTGCTTCCGTCGGGGCAGGATATGTACGCCATACACAAGGAGTTTTATCAAATTGAGTGACACACAACGGTAGTCTAATCCTTGAATCGATGTATAGGATCGAGTATAAACATAAATAAACTACATGAGAAAATACAAGGAATTTGAGTTTGATGTTGGATGAAGTCATAAGGAAGTGACACAGTGTATTAACGGAACCAAGTGGAGGACAATACAATGCCTCTTGACTTGGTGGGGCCATGATGATTTTACACTTTACATAAGAAAGCAATATATAGGAAAATTAATAGTACCATCAAACAAGACTATGGTGCGCTTTGTCATATGATTTGAAAGATAAATTTATAGATAAACATAATAGTATGAATATGACAAAAACCTATTACAATTTTCCTTCAAGAATAGATGGGAAAAAAATCTAATGTATGAAAGTTGATATTGATGCGATGATTGCTACTTCCAAGAGGCATGGCAACATTACTGATGGTTAAGCTCATGATATGCTTGTGACAGGCTAATGAAAACGGGTCGTACTATATACTTTGGAGAACAAATAAAAACTTTCTGACGTCTGACGCACAGACTAAAAAAAAAGAGTAGTTGTCATACATAATAGAAAATGGAAGTAACTTCATGTGTGCATGCGTGGATGACCTCTCATCCACTCGTTTCATCTCCTCGGCAGATTATACAGCAGTAACAACACCCTACTCTTAGGAATGGGACCCTAAAGCGTCGGGGTTTTTGTCTCGGCGTCTAGGGTTTCCTAGGCGACTCGAGTTGGGTCGGCGGCGACTCGGTTTTCCTCGTCCTCTCTCATCCTCCCCACGTCCTAGGTTTCCCTACGGCTGTGATCCCCGCATTGGGCATCGCTGCTTCCACCAATCCACTTTGTTTCCGAATTTTCTAAATTCGATTCACCCTAAACCCTAGTTCTGCTAGCCTGTTCACCCTACGTCCCACACATAAGTCCGGATCGCAGTCCCCGGAAGGCGAAAGTGGGTGGTGTGGTGTGGAGGAGGAGCGATGGAGGGTGTGGCGGGATTACTTGGAGAAGCTGAACTTGTCGTCGGAGGAAAGGAAGAGTATCAAGATCGGTGGTGTGGAGGGAGAGATCGGAGGTGGTGGGAAATAGGCTAAGGCGGTCGCGAAACAACTGTCGGATAGGAATGTGAACAAAGAGGCGATCGAACAATCCGTGGGGTGGATCTGGTGTCCGGCGAAGGGGATCACCTGCAAGGATTTCGGTGACAATATTTTTGTCATCACGTTCAATCAGGCGTCGGGGTTGAGGAAAGCACTCGATGATGGACCATGGACAATCTCCAAGGAGCTCCCCGATCGAATCGAAGTTGGATGAGTCCAAGGCCGTGGAGGAACATGAGTTCGTTTCGATCCCGACCGATGCGGGTGGAGCGCCTCCCGCTCGGTCTAATGAACCGGGTGACTGCTATGGCGATTGGGGATGAGGTTGGGGAGTTCATGGTGGCCGATCTGGATGATGATGACCTAGCGGTGGGGCGAGCACTCAGGATCAAGATACGCCTTGATGTTCGTAAATCCCTACGTAGGGGTATCATGGCGGATATTGGATCTGGCAAAGGGGAACGTTGGTGCCCGATCATGTATGAGAAGCCGCCGAGTATCTTTGCTATATCTGTGGGTCACATTGGTCATGTTGATCGGATGTGTACCCGAAGTTTGGAAATGATGAGAAGGCGCCCTTTGGTCGTGAACTGAGGTTTGTGCCACCTTGCAAACCCGCCGGCTTCAAATCGCAGGAGTTTGGCGGTTGGCGACGGGAAGAGGGGAGGTTCTCGATCTTGGCGGTCAAACCGATCCGAGTCATCCCTAGAGAATAGATCCCGGGCTGATGCACCATCCCGAGGAAGGATTGTCGTCACTCGTAAAACCCGATTGAGGAAGCGAAGAGTGGGTCGAGCAGAAGTGATCAGCCCTCGGAAGAAAGCCGCCGATGTCGGCGTGCGGCCGAAAGCAAGGCTTAAGGCAAATCTTGTTTGCTCCCCGAGGCGAAAGGGGATGGGAAGGGGTCGAGGGGTCGGAGAAGGTGTGATGGAAGCGAGAAGGAGAAGAAACAAATGGGGAGTGAGGCGCCGGTGTATACAAATGAAGATCACGTAAACAATTCCATGCACGCCATGCCGGGCGGGTGCCGTGGGTACCGGTGACTAAAGAGGCGGGGCAAAGCAAGATTGGTACGTTCAAAAGAATCCCGAGAGGAGGAAAGGAGAGAGGCGGTGATGGTGTCCCTGCGGTTGATGCTGCTGCCGTGATCGGTGGTGAGAAGAAACGCAAGGGAGGGGTGGAGGATATGGAGTTGGATGTTCAAGGAGAGAATAAGAAGGCAAAGCCGGTTGTGCAAGAAGTTGAGAGTCCAAAGATTTTTTGAAGGCGGGGCTGTCGAACAGCCCGCGAGTCGCAATGAAAATTATTATTGTGGGAACTGCCGCGGGTTGGGGAACGGCGCGGTAGTTCGTGGCCTTCCGGACGCATGGGAAGGTGGAGGACCCGACATTCCGTTCTTGTCCGAAACTAAGATGGACGAGCACGGGATAGGCGGATTGAGGTGGAAGCTGGGGTTGCCGAACATGATTGTCAAAGACTGTTCGTCGACTAATGGTGGTGGCTTAGCTATCTTCTGGTGGAGGGGGATCAACGTCCATGTGCAGGGCATTTCTCATCTGTACATCGACGCGGAGGTGAAGGAGGATGATGGATTTGTGTGGAGGTTGATCGGTTTTTATGGAGAACCGGAGGAGAAACACTTGTCGTGGAAGGCACTGCGAGTTCTAAATGCTTCACGACAGAGACCTTGGCTGTGTTTAGGAGACTTTAATGAAATCCTAATGACGTGTGAGAAGGATGGTCGCCACGCAGTCAGAGCTGTATGGACGGGTTTCGGGAGGCTCTGGAGGTGTGTGACTTGGCGGATTTGGGATACGAAGGGGACCCTTTCACTTGGCGGAATAATAATCACAACAGTGATCTATATGTCCGGGAACGGCTAGATAGAGCTGTTGCTAATAAGTAATGGATTAATAGGTTTTCTCTGTATTATACAATAAATGGAGAGCCTAGACATTCAGACCACCGCCCCGTCATTGTGAACACAAATCCCATTCGTATTGAGGGCGGGAAACGTGGACCAGCGCCTTTCCGGTTTGAGAACAGTTGGGTGGATGAAGAGGAGTGCAGAAAGTGATTGTGGAAAATGCCCGAAGACGGCAATGGAAGCAAGAGGGCGGGTGTCGGTGAGGCCCTACAAAATGTTGCTCGTGAGCTAGGGGATTGGGGAAGCAATGTTCTCGGTGGTCTAGAGAAGAGCATTAAAAAAACCCGTAGAGATCTTGAGGGGTGTAGAAGGAGAGTGGTGTCACCGGAGATGATTAGGAGGGAGGAGTTGTTAAAATTCAAGTTAGAAAAATTAGAGGAGAAGAAAAACTTGTATTGGAGACAGCGGGCAAAAGTCCATTGGTTGGAGAAAGGAGATAGAAACACAAGATTTTTCCATCAGTATGCATCAGAGAGGAAGCGTAGAAGTCGGATCAATAGATTAGTTAAGGAGAATGGGGCAGTACTGGAGAATGAGGGAGATATTAGGAATGCTATTACTGACTTTTATAAAAATTTATTTCATGCAACAGCTGGTGACCGAATGGATGAGATGATGAATCAGATCCCACCCAGTGGTAACAAATGAGATGAATGCTGCTCTCACTCGCCCCTTTATCATGGAGGAGGTGAAAATCGGCCTTGACAAAGATTGGAGATCTCAAAGCTCCCGGAGTCGACGGTATGACTTCGCTTTTTATAAGAAATATTGGGCAACAGCTTGGGGAAGATGTTACAAGAGAAGTGTTGATGTTCCTTAATGGTGGTATGCTCTCCCGAAATGGAATAAAACCATCATAGTGCTTATCCCCAAAGTACCCGCACTTAAAGTTTAAAAAGACTTGAGACCCATTAGTCCGCGGTAATGTAGTATATAAAGTTGCATCCAAGGTGCTAGCTGGCTGGCTTAAACTGATTCTTCCAGAGATCATATCGCCTAACCAAAGTGCTTTCATCCCGGGGCGGTTGATAACAGATAATGTTCTTGTTGCATATGAGCTTACACATTTTTTGGAAAACAAGAGAAGTGGGAAAGATGGCTATGCTGCTCTCAAACTTGATATGAGTAAGGCATATGACAGGGTGGAGTGGCACTTTCTTCGGAGAATGATGGAGAAAATGGGTTTTGATGATGGGTGGATTGGTCTAATTATGCAGTGTGTGAGCACGGTGTCATATAGGATAAAAATTAATGGGGTGCTATCTGATGAAATTGCTCCTTCAAGAGGACTAAGGCAAGGTGATCCGGCTGTCACCGTATCTTTTCCCCGACCGCGTGCCGGGTTTTTTCGTGATTGCTGAATGAAGCCGAAAGAATGGGTCATTTGGAAGGGGTCACTATATGTGCGAATGCACCGAGCATAACTCACTTATTGTTTGCAGATGATTCTTTGCTTCTCCTAAAAGTTAATGATGGGAATGCAAATTATCTGCAACATGTACTGCAGCTGTACGAGGAGTGCTCGGGGCAGATTATCAACAAAGACAAGTCATCGATCATGTTCAACAAAAATTGTGATGAGGGGAGTAAGACCGAGTTCATGGCAGCTCTCAATTTATCTAAAGAAGCAAGAAATGACAAGTATCTTGGTCTACTGGTGTATGTGGGGAGATCAAGGAGAAAGTTGTTTGCATACTTGAAAGATAGGGTGTGGAAACGCATTCAAGGATGGAAAGAAAAATTATTGTCTTGAGCAGGAAAGGAAACATTAATTAAGTCTATTGCCCAAGTGATCCCAACCTATGCTATGTCATGCTTTGATTTAACCAAAGGCATGTGTGATGAGATAAGCTCAATGATATGTAGATTCCGGTGGGCTTAAATGAGAGAATGAGAGGAAAATTCATTGGATACCTTGGGAAACTTTGGTGACAAGGAAAGAAAAGGGTGGACTGGGGTATAGGGATATGCACCTCTCAGAACTTGGCCATGCCGAGGTTCATTCAATATCCCGATTCACTATGTGCACAACTCTTGAGAGCTAAGTATTTCCCGTGATGGCAACTGCGGGCGGTGAAAGAAGCAAAGATGTATCTCTTATACCGGGCGGCCCCGATAAGGGGACTAAGGGTGATGGAGAAAGGAATAATTTGGAGAGTTGGGGATGGTACTGATACGTATTTGGGATGACCCATGGGTGCTTTGGCAGGTGTTTCAAGAAGAGACCTGTGACTCGAGGGGTCATACGGTGATCACTAAAGTGTCCGAGTTAATCAATCCGATGACCGGTACATGGGATACGAGCTAGTGAAGGAGTTGTTCTGGCCCGAAGACGTGATTCACATCCTTGCCACCCCCTCGCACCCCGAGAGTGAAGATATTGTGGTCCGGCACTATGATAATAAGGGCAGGTTTTTTTACATCAAATCTGCGTACCATGTGCTAGAAGATGTGGAAGAGATTAGCCGTGTCAAGCAAAAAGGGAGAATCATCATCCCGGTAATGGACAATCCTTGAAGTGGAAGGAAGTTTGGCGTCCCGGCAGGCCCGCCTAAGCTTAAGCAATTTATGTGGAGAGTTGCACACAATAGTCCGCCCATGAGGAGCAAAATAAAACGGAAAGGAATTGACATTGATGCAAAGCATGTCCGGTTTGTCAGTAGATATGATGAAGATGGCGCCCACTTGCTTCTTAAAATGCAAGGAAGTACGCCGAAAGTGTGGAGGGGCCTGGGTTTAGAAAACCTTCGTGCAAAGCTGGCCATGATCCTCTTCAGTGAATTGGTAATGGAAATACTGAAGTTGAGGAAGGATATATGTGCTTGTGTTTGTGTGCTGTTCTCGAGATGGTGGGATGTGCGCAACAAGGTTAATGCAGGTGAACCGATGCCGCCGTGCAATGTTACGATTCAGTTGGTGATGGCGTCTCGCCGACTGCCTTCAAGTTGCCGACAATTTTGCCAGTCGAGACCGCAACCAGAACCCCTACAATATTGGAAGCCGCCCAATGCTGATTGCCTCAAGATCAATATCGATGGTGGATTCAAATCAGCAAGCAAGAGTGGGGCCTGGGGTTTCATAATTAGAGATCATGAAGGCTCTACCGTGGTGGCCGGGGCTGGGAATTTAGGACCGGTGCATGGCGCGTTGATGGCAGAAGCAATGGCCTGCAAACAAGCGGTCGAAGCTGCAGTTTACCACGGATTGCCCATGCTGTTCTGGAAACTGATTCCACACAATTGAAGGAGGCAAACATCTTTGAAAGGCTAGGAACGCCAGATGCAAGGAAGATGGGCAAACATCTTTGAAAGGCTAGGTACGCCAGAAAACAACTGAATGCAATCAAGGCTGCCTCATAGGGACAACGAAAGAAGTCAAACCCCCAAGGAGAAGTTTCACTCCAAGACCCAGTCACCAGGAGGAAGTTGCAGAATCAATCTATCAACCAACAAGAACTCTAGACAGAAATAGAGAAGAAAAGAACCTTGGAAAGGAGAAGAGAGGAGAGAACTCTTTGAAGATTTGAAGACATGGCATCGGGAAGCTACAAGAAAGAGGGATAGTAGAAACCAAGGGGAGAGCGGCGAGATATATATGTTGGGACCATTTTGTTAATGACAGGTAAATCACGACCATTGACCAAGAATCACGTGAGGTAAAATTTTTGGCTAACGTGGGCACACTAACTGCTCGCCAGTCCATTCCCAAATGTGCTAGTTAGTTAATGTGGGCAAGGAAGAGATCACTGAGTTGATGAGTTGCAGTCTATGTAAGAGACATGATTCGTGTTTGAAATTATTGCTTATTGTATTGTAGTATTAGGAATGTACTCTATTGGCGATAGTTAACGACCCATATAAACCGTCAAAAAAACATGGATAAGGCCATAAAACAATCACCAACATAGGTTTAGCGATTAAAATAACAGAAATCCACAAGTTTTAGTGAATATGTGTTCTACAGGGACTAATTAGAAAATGAGCAAGGGAGGACCACACATCAGATTATTGAAGATAATACCCTGCACGAGCACCAACTCTAGAAGGTTCCAGAGGTCGCCAGAGAGCCATTCCTGAAGTAGAGAGGAGAGCATGACGTATGGGGCGGCCGGTCAAATAATAGTTAGCTCACCATAAAAAAATTCACCACAATAAAAACTACAGGTATGAATTATTCCAATTAATTAGAGAAAAACATAGATCTAAAGGTACAACAAAAACTTTACACTAAATCATACCATATTATATGTACGCTATGTATATCTTACTCATGTGAAAAAATTTGAAATTTTCATTTTATGATTTTTTTTTATGATTTACTATGATTTTCTAAAGATCTAGCTGAAATTAATAAAAAAAGTAAAAGACAAATCCGTGCCACCGTAGCAAATTCGCCATCCAAAACCGCTTGAGGGGGATTATTTAATCGGTTTTGGAAAGTTCAGGGGATAGAATAGCCAGTTTTATGTAGACTTTTTCTGATAATGAAACAAAAGAATCTTTTCGGTAAGCGAGTAGAAAATTTGAGACCACTGCGCTGGAACTATTTGCTTCCGGGGATAGAAATTTAGTAATAAACTATGCTATACATAATTTCTTGTTTCCCTGAATCATCAGCAATATGGCTGAATCAATATAATAATATAAACACCGTCTACGGTGACACAGAAGCGCTAAGTCTCTTCCGTTTTGTCTCTACAATACAACATAAAAAAAACAAAAGCAAGACTTTGTTTTTTGTGCGGCAGTCGTTGGTTTGTCCGTCTGCCTCCCTCCATGCTATCTATATTTAGGCAACCTCCTAATTAGCGCCATGTCCACGCATGCGATCTATATTAGGCAACCGTATTCAATCATCATTATGGTCTCGCCTCATAATATGGAATTTCTTGTGTGACAAATATAGAATGGGGAAACAATCATGTAAGTGTGCCAAATATAGAAGGAAGAAACAATCACATACATGCGAATCAGCATGCATGGGTCGCATGGAAGGCCTGCACCAAATCAGGGGAGTAATAAAAAGTAATGTAATCACAAAAAATTAGGAAGGAAAGTAAATAATGACAGACATTACAAAGTCACTAGGAAAAAAAAAAAAAAAGAAATAAAGGCCACCGATCAAGGGGCTTGCCTCACCATGCGTCCACAGGTCCCGTCCTTCCGTTGTTTCCCCACGCACTTCCGTCATTGCCCTCGCAGGCCCATCGGTGCGACCTTTTCTACTAGGCCCCATCCAGCCCCGCCCGCCATCCTCATCCACCACCCCCGTTATCACCATCATGTGTGATCGTTGTCGCCATTGCCCTGGCTTTGATGCCCTCCGACTTCCTCACCAGATGATTCTTCGCCTCCTGCTTATGCGCCCTCCTTGTCATCACGCCGCTGACGCGCTAGCTCCCAGAGTTGCTTCACCGCCCCGACACACAACTAAGTAGCTAATTAACTCCATGACGTTTCTCTCAATCTCGCTGTGGTGGTGGTGGATCGACTAGCGGGAGGATTCATACCAGGAGGTCAGGGTACATCACGGTGAAGAACCCGAGACCCGAAGCTCTCGACCGCCGATGTGGAGGCAGTCGCCGCCCTTTGCATATATGGCCGCTTGTGCATGGTGTTCATCATGAACGCTTGATGGTTAATCAACTATGTGTGAGATAATAAATTAATAAACTATGTGTGACATTGTGAGATTACTAATAAACTATGTGTGATGGTGTAATCAAAATTGAACACGTGCTATAATGTTATAAAATTGAACATGTATTTATTAATTAAATATTGATGTGATTAATATTTATTCAATTAAGGTTTATAGATATATTCCTGCATGTTGAGCCTTAGGGTCATGAATTTTTTCATGAAATCTACAAGACTAAAAACATAGAACATGTAGAACACACTTCATGATCTTTATCATCAATAATATGTGTTGATATGGTCAATTAAAAACTTGAGTTGGATAATATTTATCAAATTAATATTTTAATCAATAAATTATAACTAAGAGACATGAAGAACGTTGGAGTGAAGCTAACTCAATGAGAACTACATTAGTCTGAGTTGAAATTATTACAAGATGAAGATTTGAAGGTGCGACTGTGTTACTTTTACGAACTTTATTCTTTTGAAAAAATGTCACTTTAATGTTGGTATTTATTTTTACACTATTGTTACCTTATCATGCGAACCATGTGTTTTTAGTACAAAAGTTCGGTAGTCCTGTAGCAACGCACGAGCATGATACTAGTTATATAAAAGAAGTATAGAGAGTATCGAGCAGGCCAGCAAGGGAGCTCATGGGGACCGTACGTGTAAGTTAGAAGGCGTTTCTGAGTACTGAGCGAACTATGGGCTTTCTCTTCTCAAATGAGTGAAAGGATCAAAATTTGAAAAAAAAAATGAATACATCATGAAACCAAAGGCAGAGCTTAATGTTAGCTAAAGCCTAGTAGCCTAGTAGGATGTAACTTATTTTGAGCAACTTTATTTGTGAGCCAAAGAGCTAGGTGATAGGGGCAAGGCAGAGCTACCCCAGACGGACACCCGGCCATTGGCTGAAAACACAACATTGAACCAGTCAAACAAAACAACTCCTAGTGCTAATGATTCAGCGATGTGCAGTGCTCCCATTTACTTGGCCCCGAACTTGCCTTGCAGGAACTGGACAAACTCGAACACCTTATCAGGGTTGGACAGCGCCTTGGCCACGCTCTCCCGCTCATTGCAGCGCTCGGCCTAGGCCACGATCTTGGGGGCAGTGCTCTTGGATGCTGAACTCGCCCAGCTTCTCGTAGGCAAGGAACCAGCAGGTGAAGGGCACCAGGGCGACGTCCACGAAGCCGAAGGCGTCGCCTGCGAAGAAGGGCTTGTCGGCGAGCTCGGCCTCCAGGGTCTTGAGTACCTCGATCATGTCCTTCTTCGCCTACAATCGTGCCTCGCCTTTGAGCTTCCACAGCCGAGTCTGGCTGTCAAAGAGCTGATGATGATAACCCACGTAAAGATTAGGGAGTTAGCTAGTGAAAAGTCAAATCAAATATGTCATCATCGTTAGGGGAGGCACTGACACCGAACTCATACCTGCACCATAAACCGATAAACGTGTAGAGACATGGATGTGTGTAAAGAATTAGGGAGGAGTTTACCTTCTTGTCTATGTAATCAGCCTAGAAACGTGCATAAGCAGCGGCGTAAGGGTCATCCTTGGGGAGGAACGGCGCAACGTCTGGCCAGGTCTCGTCGATGTACTGGAGGATGACGAGGGACTCGCAGATGGACCTGCCTGAGTGGAGCAGGACGGGGATTTTCCTGTGGACAGGGTTGGAAAAGCTCGCTGTACTCGTAGGCCACACCCTTCTCCGCAAGCGCGATCCGCAGGCGCTGCCCGAAGGGGGCTCACCCAGAAGTCAAGCAGCACAACCTTGGGCTCTGCCGCCTGCATTGCCGGCTGCTCGGTTTTGCTTCAAAATGTGGAGGTGGCTGGTAGACAAATGCGTTGGAAATATGGCGAAATGGATCGGAGGTGGTTCTTGTTGGGGTTTGGTTGATCCTTTTCGCCTCAAGGGGTTAATTTATAGAGGCGATCATCCCGAGCGTTTGGCCGGCCGGCCACCTTTTGGTCAGCAGTGAAGACAGCCTACTCTGGTTTCTGGATTTGTTTTACTGCAGTCACGACCAAAAGATCCTTTTCACCGGAAAGTCTAAACCACAAACCTATGCAGCCTTATCTTTCTCCGTCGAGCTCAGGATTCGTGCTGTGCTGAAGTCCCATTTCCACCCACTCCCATTCTCTCCAATTGAATCTTTCGTAAGGGCACATGGGAAGGTGTCACTGGTTGCAGCTCAGTAGGCCACACAAGCACATGGGAAGTTTTAGAAACCATTATCTCAATAAATGATGTAATAATATTAGTGAAGTATGGCAAATGTACGACACTGACCTTTTAAGACTTGAGCTGGCCGGGTCGTACTTTTTTCCTATCTAGGATTTTCACATAAGGTGTGCGTTTTTACCTATAATATGTTTTTTATAAAGTTTAATGACCCATCCATTGCACCAAAGAGAGCTCAAACTTTATATTATTTCTAGCATATATAGTTGAGATAAGTGTTGTGATTTGTGACCTTATATTGAAAGTTCTTGGTTGAGTAGTTGAGCATTTTGAGTTGTTTTTCCTCCTATATAGGCCCGGCTATAGCACGAGCATGCGATGCTGGGGGTGCCGTGCCTATTAGAGTGCTAGGATCGTTCCATCCATTCGACCAAATATGGTCAAAGTAGTGTTAAATAATAGTGTACTGTAGTATCTATATAGGAAGAGAGATTGAGCATCTCCAACAGATTTGGCAAAATTGGTTTGGCAATTTACCTATTTGCCAAATCTAAAATGCAAAATGCAAAGTCCAAAAAAAAAAGACATCTCCAAGAGTTTTGGCAATTTGGGCTTGGCAAATGGGAAAAGTGGAGCCAGGGAGGGAGAGGTCGTTGATCCGCCTGATCGCGCGAAGGAGTCGCCGATCCGCCGGGCGGGAATTCGTGTCCGTGTGCACCGGTGCACGTCCCGCGCCGACCTAGAGAGGCCGGAGGAGCGCCTTGAGGAGCTCGGGCCGTGGCGTCCCGCTGGTTCTCCGCCAGGGAGGCCAGGTGGTCGGCGACCCTCGCCTTCCTGGCGGACAGCGTCGCGCCGCTTCCACGCCAACGCGAGCGATCGCGTCGGCTTCGTCGGCGCCGGGCGGCCGCTGCTGCATCGTCTGCAGCGCTTGGCCTTGCAGCTCCAGGAGCTGCAGGGCCTTGTCCATCCGGTGCTCGGACAGAAGCATGTCCAGTTCCAGCTCCTCATTGCATTCACTGATATGCTGGACGAGCCGCCTGTCTTTGCGCCATGACCGAGTCGTGGAGAGGAAATAGTCCGAAAGCACGAGACCACAACTACCGCGGGGAAAGTCGCGAATGCCAAACGAGCTTCACGCGCAAAAATGTGCCAATTGCCGGAGAAAATGCCAACTCTCCCCCAAATGCCAAACGTGAATGCAAAACTGTTTGAGGGTAATTTTTGAGCTCTTTGGCAAAATATGCAAATGCTAAACGTGAATGCAAAACTCTTGGAGATGCTTAGTGCGCTATGAAATAAAAAAAAAAGTACTATATTTTATAGGAAATAGAATTACAGCCGATGAGCTAGTTGGCATTTTTGTTCATTGAAGAAAAGAGATCTAAGAAAGGAAATAATATAGTAGTATAGGAAGAGAGATTTAACATCGCGGTTTATGTTACAATATATATATTTTTTGAAAACCTATGCTACAATATATTTAGTTTTACTATTCCTTTTACATGGCGCATTATTGAAACGCGCAATCATCAGGACACACTACCTACGCCGACGATCCTCGACAAAGTGCTTCAAGGCATACCCTAGTACGAGGTAACCTCGATCCTCCTTATTAAATATGTAACGATAGGTCAATTTGAATCCTAGGCAGTAACCAGCAAAAACAAGATGCAGTCGCAATAGTGAGCAGGGAGAGACAAAAGGCTGTTGTAGCAACAGGTGCTTTCTTTGAACGTCGGCAAATAATAGGTTGGTTTCTTGCTTCCATGGCAGCGTCTCTGTAAATAATCCAAGTACATAAAGAATAAGGGGTGAATAAATATTTATTTTAAATTAAATAATATAGGTTGGTCTCTATGATGATTAGAGTTTGACCAAATAATAAAGCAATTATTTTTATTTTTTTATATAATATATATACTATAAAGTGCATGCTCATGGCCCTCTCCGATAATGTACCTCGCAGCTTAATGTATTCGAGCTCTCTCTTCCTGTATAATTCTGGCCATCTCTTCATTTATCTCCATCCCAGCATTCTTCAGTTTCTCAAGAAATTGATCCACCTCCTTATTCTCCATCGTCTGCTCTCCAATTCCAGTTCCCTGCAATGATAAATTTTATTGATTCTGAGAAACGAAGCTAGTTTAATGAGAGATATGCAATGCACGATGCGCATGTAAAAATAAACCTGCTAGAGATTAAAGGATTAATTGGTAATATATAAGAGAGGCACACATATATGTGACACATGTGTTGCATATAAAGTAGTATGAGTTTATCTGTTCAAGGTAAAATCGACATGGGTCGATGATTCGATGCTCACGAGAACAAGGCTTCACTTTGCTAACAATTTTTACATCCCGTTTTTCCAACATTATTATATTAGCTGCTACCTGATCGCATGCATGGTGATTGGTACGGTTCATATCATATATATCATCGACAAGAACTAGCGAACGGCGGCGTACCTCACGGGTGTCTGCTAGAGGCGGCGGCTCATGGTCATCGGCTCGATCCGGTGCCCGGCGAAGTGCACTGGACAGATAGCGCAACGCCATGGCAGGCACAACAAGGAGGACGGGCAACGCTTTGCTGCCTCTCGATAGGGGTTTGACGATCTTTTAAAGCCCTGATTGGAAAGGGATGCCTCGGAGGATGATTGGATTGGATCCGGCCGCATGCCCTCGACTCTTGTAGAACAAGACTCCACGACCGGAAAGCTTTTTGTATCATCTACTGGTCCAAATACAGACGTCTTGATATTGGACTCTATTTTTATACGGTAGTACCTGAACGTGTGATATTGTAAGTACGAATAATATGGAGGTCGCGGACTATATATATTCGAATTAGTATGCCTAATAAACTATTAAAATAAATATTAATTCAATTATATGCATATTTACTTGGTTAATTTGCAAGGTGATCCAATAGCGAGCATTATGCTTAATTACCTTTCATTTTGAATAGTGGTTATTAGTGTGAAGTTTAGAAACACACGCATATATATAGCTTCGTCATGGTTATTGAGTTATTTCTCATAATAGATTATATTGGTATGTTGACATATATTTGTGGGATGCTTTGGTTTATTTATTTATTATATAATAAAATGTAGGTGCCAATAATTTAGATACAAGTTAAAGGGGTTATATTGTATTTTTTTATATTCTTGTACTACAATAAAGATCTTACGAGAGTGTCAAAGACAACCAAAAGGTTTGATTTTCTCCCAAAATTCAGAACAATTTTCATGGGATATATAAATAGAGGGAAGAGGATGCCTGAACAGCCATCTCCCTTCGTCCCCACACCCTCCGTCCACTCCAGCACCATTGCTCTACACCCCAACCCTCTCCTCCTTCTTAGGGAAAGGCATTGTGAGCACAACCAAAGGTGTGAGGCACAGCCTAGGGCGAGGCCTGATGGGTTGCGAGGCATGGATCAAACAGAGGCAACACGGTCTAGTTGGTAGCGATCCCATGAGATCCGGTGGTCGCACACCCCGCGCCCTCCGATCCCCGGTAGGCGCATAGCCTACGAGTTGATCTGGTGTTCCAGTTTGGCCCCAACAGTCTCCCAATAGGCGGAGTTACATGGTTCCAATCCCATCACAATGAGAGCTAGACGGCCGCATGACGAGGCCAAGGCAACACACGTTGACATTCATGGATCTTCTTTGCCGATGATGAGGTTGTGTGGATCTTCATTCTAGATTATTGAGAACTCGACGAGAAAGTTTATTCTGCCTTGTAGCTCGCCCACTCTCTCCTTTCTACGATGAGTAGCAGCCCAACCTTCTCTTTGTCGATAATGGACTTAGTCCTTTCTTTGTTCCTCTTGCTTTGGGTCAAGCAGAAATCAGCCCAACCCGCTCTCTTTTTCTCCCACACCACATAGTCCATCTCTTAGCTCTCTCAAATGGAAATAGCACCCCGGCTCCTTATGTTGCAGTCTCTACTCTCCATCTTCATGCACAAATAAATAGCCACACATAATAGTCCTCCCTGACTTTTTGGACCTATCTCCCCTTAATCACCCCCTCATAATCTCTCCCTTTTCTTTTCTTTTTTTTGGTGTAGTTACTCAATTGAAGAGAGCAAGATCATCATGGCCAGCCTCCATATTCTCCTGCTGCCTCACGCCATTCCCTTCACTTCATGCAGAAATAGATCAAACAATTCTTTTCTCTCTTAATTTTCTAGACCACTTTTTTTACTCCATCGGTTTCTGTTCATGTTTAATTGCACGAATGCATTCAGTAAACAACCAGCAATATCTCATATTTCTCTCTTTCAAGTGGAGACATTTCCCCTCTGCTCTCTATGGCGCTTCCTCCCTTTCCTCTCATGCAAAAAGCAGCATTAGTTCCCCCTTAATCCCTTTGCTCACCTGCTTCGCATGACCCTCCTTTATCTCTCCCTTAATCTCTCCATCAATCACACGCTATAGCTTTGATGCGCCTCTCGCTTCCCTTCCCCGGGCAAAGATAATTCACATTTTAACATCCTTGACTCTGCATGCAGTGGCACTCGTGAGTCTCTTTCTTCTCCTCCACATGGCCCCTCCTCTATCCCTCATGTAAAATAACAGCAGCACACAAAGTTTCCTATCTTAATTTCTCTTCATCACACCTCTGAATATTCCTCTTTTAACAACACCCATTATTCCCTTTCTCTTAAATTGCAAGCATGCATATAACAGCATCTATTCCCTCCCCTCCTCTCCTCACGCACATTTGGTAGCCATCCTGTCCACATGCTGCCGATCCTTCCTTCTCTCCCATGCAGAAATTGCAGCAAATGGTCCTCCCTTACTTCCCCTTACAAGCCCCACTTTCTTCTCCCTTACCAGTTACCACTCGCTAACTGTAAGAGTAAACAGCCATGCATATTCACCTCTCTCCTACAGAATAGATCCCCTTCCTCTCAATCTCCTTCTTGTTCTGCAGGCACACAATAGAAGGACGCCCCATCTCTTCCCCTACCTCCACCATGGACGCCCCCTTCTTCTTCCCTTCACTTCTCACCATTTTCTCAACCAAAACGCAGAGGTCTTGCAGATGGTTCTGTTTTGCTGCTGCACGACTCTTCCCAATGCCTAAATCCTGGAATCCTTCGCATCGTCGTGTGTTAAGAGTCATGGCCTTCCCTGTTATTCACCTTGAACTACTCTTCATCGTGTCCTCTCTGTCTTGATGATGCCCAGCACCTCAACGCTACATGGAGGCCAACCCGGTGTGACTTGTTGTCTTCCCGAACCAGGAGCAGCACCTCGCTGATTGTCGTCGCCTCTGTTTCGGTACAACACATGGTGAGGATGCCCCTCCCTCTTCCTCTCTGATCTTGCTGCTCGAGATCCACTCATCCATTGCTTTGATCTCTCATTGGCGTAGATCATCTCTAAAGTAGAATTGGTGCTGTCCTGTAGATGGCAGCCCCTATTGTCACCGTCGTTGATGCTGGGCTGCAACTAAACATGATGTGAGGCTCTCACCCATCTCCCCATCTTGTATACATGTTCTTTTCCATATATCATGAGCTATAATCCATGTTTGATCGAGGTTTGGTAATATTTTGCTAACAAGATGCCCTGTTGTTCTCACGGACAGCAGGACTGCTGCCGGTTGGCATGCATGGTCCTCTCAATCCACAACTCCATTTATAAATTGTTTTGAACCACATGTATAACATACAAGTGCACACACCTCTGAGAAATTTCATGGCCAAAAGTTCCAAAGCTAAAGAGATATCATCATCTCTGTGCTTGCTTTTCCTGTTGTCTTGACAGTTTTCATCTCTGAACGGCATTGACGTTCCCTGCAAATTCGAAGCCCAAATCACCAAGACCTTAAATATACATGTTCATGATATCCTTGCACATGTCTTGGCAAAATAGATTGGTCATAGATGCCACAATGGCTGAGATATTGATGTCATAGTTACTGCTATCCCTGCTATCCAAACAGCAGCCACCCTGAATTTGCAATCGCGTTTCCCAGCTAACCCATGATCAAAACATCATGTCCGTTTGCCACAACGAACCTAGCAACATCACAAAAATGAATCACCATTTGGTTATGATATGACCATGCTCCTTCTTGATCATAAACTCTGTTGTCTGCTGGTGCATATCCAGGATGCTTCGGCGATACGCTGCGTTCCTCGCTAAAGCACTTCATGAATCGTTGATCCCACTTACAAGTATGTGTGTTTATCAGTTACACATCATCCAACCAAGTTTCAAGCTCATATGTTCAGTATGGCCCTTCCTTTTCATGGTCACAGCCGTTGCTAATTGCCGTTGTCCGCCACTGGTTCTGCTCATTGTGCAAATCGTCATCATCATGCTTCTCTCCGATGTAGCATTCACTTGCTGCAATAACTTGTCAAATGTGTTCCATGTGTCCTCTAAGTAAATTCATAGTCATCAATAATACTATTTTATCTATACATCCTTGTGCTCTATAAACCTTCCAAGTCAGCCCATATCAATCATGAATATTCTGTTCCTAAAGATGGTCTAGGGTTGACTTTATCTTTGGCTAGCCTTCAATTGCAACCCTCATTGAACCTCTTTGACCTTATCTATGCCAACTTGCTCCTTCATATGGTCCAAAGCCTTTGATATCTTCTTTTCATAATTGAGCCTTCAGTAAAGACATTGATGCAGTCGAGGTAGGTGAAGTATCAGATATAGGCAAAGTAAAGTAATTATAGATGGTCATGACACATCTCCAAGCTTTCACTTATAGTTTCTAGGCAAGGCTTTTGTCTTCGCCAGGTTGCCTATCCAATGCACTCCTCAACAGCCCCACTTTGCTAGCACTGAATTGTTTCATGTGCTTGCATTAAACGACGTAGTTGTGGTTGATCTTAGAGATGCCATAGATGGAGATACCCTCAGCTCTAATTGACAATGAAGGTGAAGTCAAAGATGTCGATGGTGATTCTATCGCTCAAAATTGACAACGAAGGTGTAGGCAAAGACGCAGATGGTGATCCCTCCACTCCAAAATGTTGGCAAAGGCGAAGTCAAGGATGTCATTGGTGATCCCCATCAAAAATGTTGGTGAACATATCTATGGCGATCCCTTGCTCTATATTGGTTGAGAGGGCAGTGTCAATTACGCCGAAGCTAAAGGAAAAGCCCCTATGTGAAATGTTGCCAAAGACGTAACGAATGATGTCGTAATTGAAGTCGAAGCCCTACGCTAAGATGTTGATGAACACACTGTCGATGAAGTTGAAGTCGGTGGAGAGTCCTCTTGCTTTGATGAAGGCATGCATTGTTGATGACACCAAAGTCATTAGCGAAATCCTTCAGGCATAGTCGATGACATCGATGCTGGCAACAAAGTCACTTGTCAAAAATGTTGGTGAAATCGGTGAGGAAAAAGTTGATTGCCATGATGATATTTTGGCAAAGCCATAGTTGACGATGGCAAAGTATGTGCTGAAACCCATCATAGATAGCGAAGTGGGGAGTGAAAGCGAGAGCGATTGATGTAATTCTTGGAAAGAGTGCCCTGATGGAATCTGATGCTTTAGTATTGGTATGATTTTTTGGTGTCTTATTATATTTTTTTCATAGGGTGAAATAGGAGAGAGGAGATGAAGAGAACCCCTTGGATTTGTAGGTTACTTTGGCATCGACTTTTTATGAAGTGGTGATGAGTCATGGAAAGAGGCCCTCGGTGCTTATAGATTACTTTAGTCGATGTTGTCGATGGCAAAGCCCCTTGCCAGGACGTTCTCGAAAGCCCGGTTGATGACATGGGTATGTGTTCATTGTTAAATTAAATAAAACAAAGTTTGAAAACACATAGATTTGCATTTTGCTTCCGTTGCATGTATTCTGGGCAACACGATGTTAATCATATCAAATCATTCTGCCTCGGTTACTTATATTTCTAGCAACAAAAAGTCTCTCATATCTTATCAAATTATTGTACTTTGGCTGAACATATTTTTGGCAATGCGAAATCATTGTGCTTTATCAAATCATTATGCTTCGTTGCACATAGTTTAGGCAACACGGAGCCATTGACCTCTTATTAAATCAATGTTATTCGGTTGCATGTATTTGTAGCAATGCGAAGTCACTAAGCTCTTTATCATTTCAATACAAGATGCTTTGGTTGCACCCATATTTGTGCACACGGAATCATTAAACTTTTATCTCATTGTGCTTTGGTTATAAGTATTTTTTGGCATTGTGAAGTCACTGAGCTCTTTATCATTTCAATGTGCTTGGGGAATGTTTACGATCAGAGGTATGTGGTCAGAAGATGTACCCAAATACAAAATGCCAGGGTGGAGTTGGGGAACGGTCGAAAAGTAGTTTTTTTTTTTTACCAAAGTCAGTAAAAGAAACCTCAGCCTATTTTCTTAATTTTTTAATAATGTAGACCTATTTAAATTCGCTCCCACGGAGTCGAATCTAGGTCTGCCGGGTGCTACTGAGATGCTCTAACCACTAGGCTAGAGGCCCTTTCCTAGACCGAAAAGTAGTTGTCAATGAAGGCGTGATCTGGACACCCCAAAGCCGGAGATGAGCGTTTGTTGCTCCAGGTATGGAGAGCATTAAGCAGCGCAGCGGGACCTCGATGAGTGCTAGGTTGTCAATGATGCATTGAATCTAGCATCCAAAGCCCAGTGGAAGTCTCGGGGAGGGGGCGGGGGTGCGGGGCGGTATTCTTGTGAACAGGGGACCATGTACGTTAGAAGAAAAAGGTTGCTGCACATTGAGCGAATTAGGGGCTTTCTCTTCTCAATGACACAATGAGAAATCAAGGAATATGGGAGAGCTTTTTACCTCAAATGATAGAAAGGGAAAAAAAAAAAAAACAAATCCAAGCAACAGAAGCAAAATGCAATGTATTTTGAGCAATTTTATTGATTAGCCGAAGAACTCAAGTGCCACGCTAGTTGGGCAGGGGCAGAGCTACCCAGACAGACACCAATTGGCTGAAAACCTAAAACCTTACTGACACAACAATGAACCAGGCAAACTACTACTACAACAACCAACCAGATACATCGATCAGCTGCATGATGAAATGGTTGCATGAACCTGATCGAGCAGACCAGAGCACCGCCGGCCCTGCCTACCAGCACTGCAATGCTCCATTTAGTTGGCTCCAAACTTGCTCTGCAGGAACTGGACGAACTCAAACACCTTATCAGGGTCTGACAGCGCCTTGGCCACGCTCTCCCGCTCTTTGCAGCGCTCGGCCCAGGCCACAATCTTGGGGCAGTGCTCCTGGACGCTGAACTCGCCCAGCTTCTCGTAGGCGAGGAACCAGCAGGTGAAGGGCACCAAGGCGACGTCCAGGAAGCCGAAGGCATCACCGGCGAAGAAGGGCTTGTCAGCGAGCTCGGCCTCCAGGGTTTTGAGTACCTCGATCATGTCCTTCTTCGCCTGCAGCCGTGCCTCACCTTTAAGCTTCCACAGCCGAGTCTGGCTGTCAAAGAGCTGATGATGATAACCAACGTAAAGATTATTAGGTATCCAGCCACTTAATGAATGGCAAACCAAATATATATGCCATCGTCGTCAGTTCACAGAAGACCACTGAGGCGCTGACACCAAACTCATATTAGACATGCATGTGTGCAGAGAATTAGGAATGAGTTTACCTTCTTGTCTATGTAATCGGCCCAGAAACGTGCCTGCGCGCGGGCGTAGGGATCATCCTTGGGGAGGAGCGGCGCGACGTCCGGCCAGGTCTCGTCGATGTACTGGAGGATGACGAGGGACTCGCAGATGGGCCTGCCGGCGTGGAGCAGGACGGGGATCTTCTTGTGGACGGGGTTGGAGCGGAGGAGCAGCTCGCCCTTGTTGTGGAGGTCCTGCTCGCTGTACTCATAGGCCACACCCTTCTCCGCAAGCGCGATCCGGAGGCGCTGCCCAAAGGGGCTCACCCAGAAGTCCAGCAGCACAACTTCCGTCTCCGCCGCCGCTGCCATTCCTGGCTGCTTGGTTTTGGTTTCAAAATGTGGAGCTGGCTGGACGGCTTGTAGGCAAATGCGTTGGAAATGGCGAAATGGATCGGAGGCGTTTCTTGTTTGGTTTGGCACGCCTGAAGTGGGAAATTTATAGAGGCGAACAAGCCGAGGGTTTGGCCGGCCACCTTTGGTCAGCAGTGACGACAGCTACTCTGATTTCTGGTTTTGTTTTACTGCAGTCACCAACGCATCCTTTTCATCATTTTGACTGCATCCTTTTCATCATTTTGAACACGTTACCTACTGACATCACACCAGTCACCACTTTTTTGCAAAGGGTATTTGATTTGAATACTCAAATTTATTCCATTAGTCATTTTTGGACAAAACTAAATCAAATTTGGAGCTTGTTTTTTTCTCTGGTTTTTAAATTTGGATTTGAGAGCTCAAATATCCCTTTTTATTTATTTGAAAGATCAGGATATGTCAAATGGCAGAGCATATCGATCCTTCAAAAAAAATGGCAGACCATATCTCTGGAGTCTTGACCACGCATCTACTTCTCGCCGGGGTGGAAATATATAATATGCTTGTACTGCTAGCCATCCACCTTCGCTCACCACGTACGTCAGCGTCCCAAATCAAGTCGCATGCCCGCATGCCCCTGACCCTGGTGTCACGTTCATAAGCTGGCATATAGAAGGACTTTTCTGTGGCCACGGTGACATAAATAGCCTTAGGTTTTTATGTTATTTCCTCAGTTCCAAATATAAATTGTTTTGATCTAGACATACTATCACTACCAGAATCCTGAATTGCCTTGGCGGCCAGAAATTTTCTTGAGTGACAAAATCAAAACCGCCAATGAAAGGGTAGTTTCTTGGCGGTCCTACACCACGCTCAAGGAAACATATATCCTTGGCTGTTTATGTAAACCGTCAAAAAATATGTGTGGTTTTGAACCGCCGCCAAGGACTTTACCCATTTCTTTGGGTGTTATTTGAAATCGCCAAGTAAATTATCATTTTCTTGGGGGTTATTGTTTTTCTTAAAGGTCCGCACTCAAGGAAATGCTTAGGAGTATTTTGGTGTCTCTAACAGAAAAACAATAATATCTTAAAGTTGTCTAAAAATCCTAAAATTTGACATGAGATCATAACATAGTTGTATTATCTTGCCATAAATTTTTCAGATCATATTAACAATGTATAGTGCCACTTTGCTTAAAATTTTCATAACTCCATACGTCTCTCATATAGTTACATTGCTATGTGAGGGATATATCCATTTGCTAACAATGTAGAGGCCTGAGTGGTGTGTTCTAGTAGTTTCTTTATTAGAAGTGGCAGAGGCAGCAACATGCATGTGTTCTCTTAATTTCTACAATGTTTAGGTAACTGATAGTATGTTCAGAAAAAACTAGGTGCTGAACTCGTGGGAAAAACTAGGTGCTGAACTCGTGGGGATGCATTGTGTTCTTTACTCTTTACCAACTTCCGCAATATGATTCTTTATGAGGGGAAAAAAGCCCCCAATCTTTCGTGCTCAAGTATTTCTGCAGATAATAGTGTAGTTGTACCTTACACAAGTATCCAAGTCTAAGAACCAAGAATCCAGTCCAACTAGCAGAGTATCCAATATCTAGAATTGCTATGTTCTTTAATCAATCCGTTTCAAGTTATCTGTGTTTGTATTTATATTTTCCTAAAGCATACTTTCCACCTAGTGTTTCATTGCTTATGTAGTACAGCGAGCAGAATTTTCCTTATTGCATTGTAGTATTAAGGAATGTACTCTGTTGACGATACGTTAACGACCAATATAAACCGTCAAAAAAAACATGGATAAGGCATAAAACAATCACCAACATAGGTTTAGGGACTAAACTAATAAAATTCCACATGTTTTAGTGAATATGTGTTTCTACAGGGACTAATTAGAAAATAATCAAGGAAGGACCCACATGTCAGATTAATAAAGAGAATACCCTGCACGAGCACCAACTCTAGAAGGTTCCAGAGGTCGTCAGAGAGCCATTCCCTGAAGTAGAGAGGGAGAGCATGACATATGGGGCCGACCGGTCAAATAATAGTTATCTCACCATAAAAAAAATTCACCATAATTGGACTATAAAAACTATAGGTATGAATTATTCCAATTAATTATAGAAAAGTACAAATCCAAAGGTATAGCAAAAACTTTACACTAAATCATACTATATTATATGTACACTATGCATATCTTACTCATGTGAAGTTTTTTTTTTTTTTTTTTTTTGGAATTTTTATGATTTTTTTTTGTGATTTACTATGATTTTCTAAAGATCTAGCTAAAATAAATAAATAAAAGAAAAAGGCAAAACCATGCCACCGAAGCAAAATCACCATAAACCGCTTGAGAGGGATTATTTAATCAGTTTTTGAAAATTCAAGAGATAGAATGGACAGTTTTTATGTAGACCTTTTCTGATGATGAAACAAAAAAAGCATTTCAGTTAGCGATCAGTTAGCGAGTAGAAAATTTGTGACCACTGCGCTGGAACTATTTGCTTCCGATGGATAGAAATTTAGTAATGAACTATGCTACACATAATTACATGTGTACTTGCTTTGAATAGATTGGTGGGATATTCATTCACGTCTGAAGGCGGGGTAAAGGCAATGGTCCACCGCGGCGCATCCGCACAGGAGGCTCGGGCGGTAGAACCCTAGCCACTGCCGCCGCAACTCCACCCCCCCTTCCCCTGGCCGCTGCCCGGAGGGAGTGGCCGAGAGGCTCACGTGACTCCATGTGATGGCAGCGGCGAGGCCCTTCGCCCCGCAAGGTCTCGATCCCCTTCGTGCGGGTTGCGCGCTTGATGACTGGGGCGGCAATGCAGCTCGACGCGTGCTTTGCAGGTGGCTCCATCGTGTCACATCATCGCTCCTCCCCTTCACCCTCTTCAACAATGCTAAGCAGCAGAGGTCAGCCGCACTTGGACTCCATGAGCCCGTGGTGCCATCCCCGGTGACCTGTGCCGATCCATGGCCAGCTTCTTGGATCGGTTCCCTAGTGGCCGGATCTGCAGGCTCTTGTCAACGACCACGGCGACCTGGTCTGCTGCGGCAAGGAGGCGGTGATCCCCAACTTTGGGAAGACACCGGGAGGTTTCGCAACTAATTCTAGTGAGGACATCTTCAATTTTTGTTTGTGTTTTCATATAGCTACAGAGACTTAAGTCACCTTGACTTCAATTCGAGGATTCTCTTACTCAAAGACGGATTCCATCTACACATTGTTCCGGTGGATTATGCACGTGTATCTATTGGCTACTTTGCAGCATGGTATCTCTAGAGACGAGGTTCGATGCAGTTTTGCTAGTCTTGGAGTTCGTGGCCGATCGAAGTGGGTTAAGTCTGCCCTGTATGGAAGCATTGACTTGGTAAGAAGGGGGGAGCAGCACAGAGTGACTTTGTTTTTGTGGTACTAGGTACTGATTCATTGGCTCCGGGAAGAAATTCCTAGGTCTGACCTGAATTGGTTGTACCTGGCAATGGCCTTGCTAAAGGCATTGTTTGGGTTAAGATGAATTACTCCCTTAGGTGCAAACCATTGATCTGGCCTTTATTGGTTGGGTCACTTGCAATGTCGGTACCCATGTGCCATTTTTCGTTTGAGGCGCGGTCTTCGGGGAGCCTAATTCGTAGTCGAAGTGTTGTTATAGTTAGTGATGGAGCTGAAAGTGAAGACACATGTTGTAGTTTGCTGCGGCAAGAATTTTAGGTCTTGTCGTTCTTGGAGGTGATGACACATGTTGTTCTTTTTATCTGTTTCTTTCTTTTGGCTGTGTGCATCCTAGTTATGCGAGACCGGTTGGATCTTAGTATGATTATTGTATCACCTTGATGTAATTGTCTAAGATCAATAAAGCTTCCCTTTTCAAAAAAAAAAAAAAAGATGCTATACAAAATTTCTTGTTTCCTGAATCATCAGCAATATGGCTGAATCAATGTAATAATATAAACACCGTGTGCGGTGATGCAGAAGCGTCAGGTCTCTTCCATTTTATATTATATATATATATAAAAGTATAGAGAGTATCCTGCAAACGAGCAAGGGGAGATCGCAGGGACCGTGTAGGTTAGAAGGTGTTTCTGAGTACTGAGTTTCAAAAATGTACGCTTGACAGTTCACTGAGGGGTTACTCACGATGGTAGATTGATTGGTGAGGTGCACGAGACCAAGAGCAAGAAGTTAACAGAAGGCACATGAGACACCATTTATGCAGGTCCGACCGCCATGAGGGCGTAAAACCTACGTTTTGTGCTATGTTGCTATTTGTAATGCTATGAGATGAGAAAGGGGGTGGGGTGGGGGGGGTGTTCTGCCCACTTTATATAGTTTTTTTCTAACAAAGGAGTATATTAGGTTATAGCTAAGTACATTAATCTGTTACAAGCACTTTGGAATACGCTAAGTATATCCAGAACCTTGTCTAACTTGTACTCACACTTTGAATAACGAGAAATCTCAACTCCAAACTTGTATGACGGTTCATATAGATGACCATACAGGCAAACTCTCGACAAACAGCCTAAGAACACGCTCGATGAACGGCTTGAGATTGGATGCCCAACGGACGACGAACACTCGTGTAGGTGGAATTGAGGAACTTCTTCTTTTTGATGTCTTTCTTTTTTGGGCGTCCAAGACCCGCGGGTGTGTTAGGGCGGTTTGGTTGTAATGCCAACTATTTATTGCCTAACACTTGCAGGGTTTAGCAACTCCAACAGTTGCCATTTATGGTTTGGCAATTGCCCTTGTTTGCCAACTCCCAAATCCGGATGCCAAGTAAAAAAGAAGGTCTTCTTGAATAGTTTGGCAATTTTGGTTTGGTGAATGAGAAAAAGTGGACCTGGGAAGAGATCGGTAGTTGGGTTCTGTCGCGGACACCACTCGATGCCATGCGGGGTTTGGTGAGACTCGGCTAAATATAGAACAAAGCGCCATGCACGCCATGTTAGCACGCGGAGGACAACCTTCGGGGCAAATGCCAAAGCTCCCAACGCGTGCGGGGAGGACAACCTTCGGGGCAAATGCCAAAGCTCCCAACGCCGCGCAAGTATGCACCACCTTCGGGGCAAATGCCAAAGCTCCCAACAGCGGCGCAAGTATGCACCGGGAGGGCCTACAATTGCCAAACTCACTAAAATGCCAAACATATTTGCCAAATTGTTGGAGCATTATTTTAGAACTTTTGGAAAAAAAAGAGAATGCCAAACTCATTTGCCAAACTGTTGGAGTTGCTCTTATATTCTAGGCTGAGCGAGCCAAATGGGCTCTCCAACAGTTATGCAAATGAGTTTGGCATTTGTATTTTTGTTAAAAAACTCTAAAATGATGCTCCAACAGCTTGACAAATCGGTTTGGCATTTTAGTGAGTTTGGCAATTACAGACCCTTCGGTGCATATTTGGCGCGTTTTGGGAGCTTTGGCATTTGGCATGTATGGCGCTTGTATAGCCCTTTTTTTGAACACTATATTTAGCCGTCTTCACGAGTGGTGTCCGCGCCGTAACCCAACTACCGATCTATTCCTGGGTCACTTTTTCTTATTTGCCAAACCAAAATTGTCAAACTATTGAAGAAGACCTTTTTGCTTGGCATCTAGAGTTGGGAGTCGGCAAACAAGAACAATTACCAAACTACAAATAGCAAACTGTTGGACTTTGTCCTTGTTCAGGACTTTGTTTCAGGACTTTGTAGAGAACAAATGGCAAAGTTTTTTTCTTTACCAGGCAGTGACTCTCTACGATGAACTCTACTCGAGGATCCAAACGATAAACGATTTTTGTTCTCTACAAAGTTATATTTCAGTCCAACAAGACCTTATATTAACTAACAATCCATTTATTCAAGTATGAGACAATGAATAACCATGAATAGTGCCGTCCGATCTAACCATATATAAGATTATTTATTAATCTCTCCGTTTTTCAATAAATCAATTCCTAGAATCCGTGTAAGTTAAACTTTATAATTTTGACTAACTTTATAGAAAAAAGTAATAACATTTAATGATACATCTAATGATAGTAATTTGATAACATAAGTCTTAGCGTTTTTTTTTTTTTTCTAGAAATTCAGTCAATTTTTTTTAAAATTTTTTTTGACTTAAGACAATTCTATAAATCTTTTTTTCAGGTACAACACAAGGAATATTATTTCAATTCAACAATATAAGAGCAACTCCAACAGTATCCTATATGGCCTCCCAATCTTAGTATTTTGGGTAAAAGAGTAAAAAACACTGCTCCAACACTACCCTATATGACCTCCCAATCTTTGGGCACGCGAAAAAAGTTCTCCCATAGCACGTATATTTCCGCGCGTGAGGCGTGCGCGTATCCTTCCTCACGCGCGCGAAGTGGAGGTTCCCGGTGGCTGGGAAAATTCTGTGCGCCACCGGTCCCTGCTCGATCAGCGGTGCCGAGTCTCTTTTGGCGGAGGCTGCTGCGATGGCGGAGGAAGAACCCGTGTCTACGTGGGTGAGGCTGTGTGTGCTCCTGTCCCGCACAAGTGCGGCGCGCGGGTGACTCCTTCCCGACGGTGCTCGGCCACTCTCCCTCAGCGCGCGGTGCTTCTGTGCTTGAGCGTCAGGCCGTGGACTAGTACGGAGTAGATGCTGCTGCAGAGGCGACGCTAGCTGAGGTGTAGGTCCGGCCTGTCCACTTCGATTGGATTGGATGAGCACTAGTAGGCCGGAGCAGAACAGAACAAAATCGTCTAGCTATATCCTGGATGTTTCCAGCTTCCAGCAGATCTCCTTAATCTGTTAGGAAAATCCTGGATGAGCACTACTCCTGTCATTGAATCAATGCTCGCCATGTCCTCTCGTCGTCTCGCAGTCGTCTCGTGTACCAATCGTCTCGTGTACCAATCAGGCAAGTCACTTCTGTCGGGAGCTCAATCATCAGATTTGTCAGCGACAAACAAAAATCGATGCCGAACGAGATCGGAGCTCAATCCCGGCGGCGCGCAGAAGAAGGATCGGTACTCCACCATCAACTACCGGGCCAGAAGCAGGCAGCAGGCAGCTGACGGGAGCTCAAACAGGCACGTCAGTTCTGTCGTCGACAAACAAAAATATATGAGCAGTGGTGGGCGGCGGCGATCACCAGTCCCTCGACCGTGAACAGGACGACGATCCGCGATGAGAAGTCGCGCGAGTCCGTCGCGCAAGGAGCTCCGCGAAGGGACGGGAGATGGACGACGATCGCGGGCTCCCAGTCCTAACGACCGGGCCAACTAATCCAATCTAGTGGGCCCAAATTTGCTTATTGGGAGACAATTATAAGGTACTGTTGGAGATTGACAATTTTTTCCTACCCTATTTGTTTTTGGGAGGTCCCAAACTCATGGATATTGAGAGAAAAGTTTAGGGTACTGTTGGAGATGCTCTAAGTAAATTAACAAATACTTCATCCATTCTAACTTAGACATTGTTTGACTTTCTTGACCCAAGTTTGACCATAAAACAACGGAATAAGCAGCAGCTGTGAACCACCCCCTTCATTTTTGGCTCTGCCAAAAGCCAAAGTATAACAAGTCACAAAGGCATTCAGTAGCAGTTTTTACGTTAGTTTTATTTGAAAGTTCAAGATGTGCTGGGTCGATTAAATGGCAGAGCATATCTCTGGAGATTTGACCACGTATCTTTGCTCACCATGTACGTCAGCGTCCCAATTCCAGTCGAGTGGTTTGGGCTTAAATGGGTTTAACAATTTGGATCTTACACAATTGACTCTGGGTTTGGGGACAACAAGTTTTACTTTCGTGGTGGGTTGGATTGGATTGGGGTTATGATTGTAGTGGATTGGGTTCGGTTCGGTTAGAGTAGTTCCAGCCCATGGTTAGAGCAGCACGACCATCAGCGCCTCCGAGAACCGGGCCCTCTCGCGCTCGTCGCTGCGGACGGCGTCCACGGTCTCCTGCCGCCGGAGCAGCCACGTCAACTCGGCGTCGCTCGCACGCACGGCCACGACGGGAAGCGGGACGCGTCGGCGGAGACGCGGAGGGGCGAGTCCAGGCGGGAGGTCGTCGCGTGCTCCCGCGTCCGGCGCCGGCGCGTCGAGGAAGAGGAAGGCGCGTGACGGGGCGCGTAGCCAGAGGCGGAGCAGGGGCAGCGTGCGCTTGGACGAGGCGATGCCGAACACCACGTGGCGCAGGGACGTCGGCGGCGGCGGCTCCGATGGCGTCGCTCGCTCGCACGCACGGCCGCGTCGACTCGGCGTCGCTCGCACGCACGGCCCCCACCGCACAGCCGATCCCTCCCGAGCCCTCTCGATCCGGAGGCCGTGGCCGATTTCTGGCTCGTCGAGCATGCCACAGCGTTGTGCGCAGCGAGCTCGTGGTCATGGAGGATGGAGCTCGTGCTCACGCATGGCCGCCGGCCGCCGCTGCTTCTTGCAACCCATGGGTTCCCAGGTCAACCCACGACGCGGGATGGGTTAAGAGTGCAAACTGGGTGGGGTTGGATTGGGTTTATTAACTTATTTTGTGGGTTGGGCTGGTTTAGACAAACCGCTTCAATTCAATTGGTGTGGGGTGGGTACGGGGCGGATTCCAGCCCATTAGCAGGGCGCTGCACATGCCCCTGACCCTGGTGTCACTTTCATAATTACCGAAGAGAGAGCACCGTGCGTATTAAATTGAGATTTGCTTAGTAAGCAATAGAGAGAGAAAGAGAGCATATATAGGGAGTAGTAAATCAAACTGAATGAATCATGACACGTCCTAGATGAGGTCATGCATATGGCCCGTCTTCGTCTTCATAGTCGGCGCTTGGCGGCACTATAAATAACTTGTCACATACTCAGACATGCATACCTCTCTAACGCCTCGCCAGTCACCACTCACCACCACCACGGGTAGCCTTGCAGCAATGGCGCCGCCGCCGCTGTCACATCTCCTCGTGATACTCTTAGCGCTTCTCATCTCGGCCGGCGCTGGGGCAGACGACAGCAGCACCGCTGACGGTGACCACCCGCGGAGCCACCAATCGCGCCACGCCCGTATCTTCAGCTTCGGCGACTCGCTTACCGACACGGGGGGAACGCGCTACGCATCCTCGGCGACCAGGCGACGATCAGCCGGCCACCGTACGGCGAGACCTTCTTCGGCCGCCCTAGTGGCCGCGCGTCGGACGGCCGGATCATGATCGACTTCGTCGGTGAGCACCAAGGCATTCTTAATTGATCATGATCGACTTCGTTGTTGATGATGATGGCATGCATCCTCCTTCGTCCATGCTGACCATGCAGCTGAGGCGCTGGGCGTACCGCAGCCAACACCGTACCTCCTCGCCGGCAAGACGGCGGCGGACTTCCGGCGCGGCGTGAACTTCGCGGTGGGAGGAGGGACGGCGCTCGACCCCGACTTCTTCGAGGACAGAGGCCTCAAGATCTTCGTTCCGGTCTCTCTCAGGAACCAGACCGCCTGGTTCAACAATGTTTTGCAGCGTCTCGGCTCGGTTCACGGTAACACTCGTCGTTTTTCCATGGATGTGAAACGCTTGAGAAACCAGCTTAGCTTATTACCCTCTTGTAACATGCCCTCAGAGCAGAGGAATGTCACGGCGACCACCCTGTTCGTCGTCGGAGAGATCGGGGTCAACGACTACCTTATCGGCCTCCTTGGAAACCGCACCCTCAGCGAGCTAAAGAGCGTCTTCCTCCCACGGATCATCAGTGCCATACGCTCCGCCGTGACGGTGAGTCGTTCGTTGTCTTCTTACACCTTCCAGATCACCAGCAACAGTACACACACCTGCATATACTTGCGTGGTCACTCACACACCCACATACATATATACTACACAGGACGTGATCGCCGCCGGAGCACGCACGGTGGTGGTCCCTGGGGCTATACCGTTGGGCTGCGAGCCGTGGATGCTGACGCTCTACCAGGGACGCGTCGGCGCCGGCGGCTACGACCAGGCGTCCGGCTGCATCACGTCGCTGAACGACCTTGCCAAGCTGCACAACACCGAGCTGCGCCGCATGCTGAGGGACATCAGCGGTGGCGCCCACTCGACGACGACATCCAGCATCCTCTACGCCGACCTATACCGCGCCGTCACCGACCTCGTTGTGTCGCCCGCCAAATACGGCACGTCGTCCCCCACACCTTTGGCGTTGAGAACGACCGAACTAATAACCCCTGCATCTGCATTGTGTTGATCTCTTCCTTTTCCGGCCGTGGTTGCAGGTTTCAGCGACAGGCCGCTGGTCGTGTGCTGCGGCGGCGGCGGCGGCGGCGCCTACAACTTCGACATGGCAGCGAACTCGCCGAACTGCGGCGCGCCGGGGACGAAGGCATGCGCGGACCCGTCGGTGTACGTCTCCTGGGACGGGGTGCACTTCACGGAGGCTGCCAACAGGCGCATCGCCTGCTCCATGCTCGGGAGGCTGCAGCTCTCCACGCAGGCTGGGCTCGGTAGGATCGGATGCGACTAATAAGATGACTAGTGTGTCAAGAAATAAACGAAGAATTATCGCAAAAAATGGATTTGGACTGAAATATAACTTTGGAGAGTACAGATTGTTTTTTTTTTTGGATCCTTGAGCAAAAAATTAAGTTCAACTTGGAGTTCCTGCTGGTAATAAGGAAAATCTTTTTTTTTTTTTTTTTTGCAAAACAATAAGGAAAATCTTTGTTAACTCAGGTGAGCCAATTTGTCTCACACAGCATGGTAAGGTAAGAAAAAAAGTTGGTATTGCAACCAAATCTCTACACATCTCTACACAACATAAAAAGAACAAAACTAAGACTCCTTTTTGGTGCGAAGAAAAAGATAAGTTCTAGCAATGCATGCAACATAAAAAATGGGAAAGATTACACCATGCAAGACTGTGGTTCTAAAAAAGAAAATATTATGCCTGCCCCCTCACCTTGCCCGCAAGCAACACCGTTAATTAAAACAAGAAACCACCCACCAATCACACGCCCTCCTTCTTTCCGTAAAAAAAAAAACAACTGCACTTCCCGCTCCTTCTCTCCGTAAAAAAGTCCATCTGCTCCCCTCCCAATCGATTTATAAAAATCTGTTAACATCTATAAAATGCGCTACCCAAATAAATGACATAGTGGTTTGAAAAAAAAAATGATATGACATATCTAACAAACTTGGTTCCATATTGTACATGTTTGTGCACTTTTGTATAAAACTTAAGTCAAAGATAGATAAATCTGACTTATTACAAAAGGTAAAATGGTATATCTGAATCTCTACATCGTAAAAAAAAAAAAGCGTTGACACTTTTGGTGCGATTTTTGGTTTGGCTCTGCCCACACCCCCCCCCATGTGATCCCGCCCGCGCCAGAAAAAGTAAACCGTGGCGTCGCGATCCTTCCCGTTCCGTGAGGAAATTTTTTTTTGAAAGGTGAGATCCGTTGCGATTTCAAAAGCAAGGACATAATTTTGTCAATCAACAAAAAGGGGAAGGAAAGGATCCTAACCTGATTGGGTTCTTTATTCGGTAAAAAAATCATGGGGCACCCTTCAATAGGATGGCAATGCTGTGATTTGAGGAGAAAAAAAGAATCTACAATATGTGTGATCGGCCCACTCGAAAAAAAATTACGCATAGAAGGAAATCACAAAAACAAAGGAAGTGTACCAATCAGTTGACAAATAAATAACGCAATCAAGGAGACACATTACTCTCCCCTACCATCTAGGCATGCACACATACAAGGAAATCACAGACAACAAAGAAAGTCTACTGATCAATTGATAAATAAAGAACACAATTAAGGACACGAATTACTCTCCCCTACTATCCCGGTATGCATGCATGCAAGGAAATCATGAATAACAAAGGAAGTCTGCTAATCAATTGTTAAATAAACAACATAGTCAAGGAGACGGATTAAAAAATTACATAGACCGGACCGAAAACCACACATTTATTTGGCCCTTCCCATGCGTTTTCTCCTCCCCTCTACGCCTCACCACGCCGCCGCCTCGACGCCGTTGGTCGTGCCGCCACCGCGTTTGTGCAACCTAAGCCTTGTGCATGTGCATATTGTTTTTCATGGTGGACTACCAACCCCTTCTATTTCCTCTGTACTATGCCAAACCGAGCACCCAACTATAATTGGATATTTCTATTCATATTTGATCCAATTACATGTGTGTACGTATATTATCCAACTAACCCGATCCCTTTCAAAGATTATCATGTGTACATGTTCATCTATTATCCGTGTGTTTTTTTTTATATAAAACTTGTGTGTTTGAAATGTTACTTTAATATTATTGTTTAATTTCATAGTACTGTTATTTTATCATGCGATCCCCGTGTTTTAATACAAAATGTAGTTATCCGTAGCAACGCACGGGCGCGATGCTAGTTGACAAAAAAACATGGTATGGCTGACAGCCTGACACCATCCATTGTTGTTTGGTCGGAAACTAGGACACATGACTAGTCGACACGGCCACACCAGTGATGGACTACAATTATGCAATCAAATTCAAAGACTAGCTTGGTTTCGTTTGCACCAAAGCAACACCCTCGAGAAGCTTACTTATTAGTAATTGGAAAGATTTATATTAGTAACTTCCTTTTTGAGTCTAGATGCACTATAACTCTTCTATACAAAACCATTCTTTTATTTGATTGAAAAAAAAAAAAAAGTAGACCTGCTGATTCGGTATAAAAAAAAAGATAATTCACAGTGCCTAAGTTATGATCAATTTTGGATCAACATTTAGCTCCATAAGTGAGCCACAAAAGACTTGAATCTTCAGTAGTTGGAATGCAAGGATAGTTTTGAGTCTTGACCCCTATATTTTTGTCGGCTTGCACATGTAACCTGTCACATCATTCTCTGATCAGGCCCATCGCATCGAGTGCACACTCCACGAGGCACAACTAGCACCAAAATTAATCTCTCGACTCTTCAGTGCTTCTCCATGGCAGCTGCTTGTCTCTGCGCACGCGCAATGTGCAACGGCCGCATGGTGCTTCTTCTCCTCCTACTCCTCATCCACCTGTAGACTGAGAGAGATGGGGGCAGAGAAGAAGCGATGATGAAGTATAGACGTAGAAGTGTGAAGATGAAGAGGTGTGATCGAGGCATTATTAGAGTGTTACACTACTTATGTGTAATTTTGATCATCTAATTTGTCTTCTTTGTATCCTAAGCCCAGTTGTAAGAACTTTTGAATTTTGATTCTGAAAAACAACTTTTCAACCACCTCTTCTGTTTTCCTAAAGAAATGTGCGCGTTCATGTATGATATTTCACCTCTATATTTTTTTGTCGGTTTGCAGTGGGACAAATGAGTGGTGTGCTTTCAAGGCCTACCCAGTTCAAAGGAGTGATAGTTCGGTTCAGCTTAACTAAATGTGTGGTTCCAAAAATGCTGCTTGCTTGATGACGATATAGTGCTGATCCGAAGTCGGTAGAGAGGTACGTCCATTCAACATCGTCAAAAGCAATCATCATTAATAAGGATGTTTCTATGTGGATTCCTACGGGCGATGATGACATCTTTGCATGTCATACTCTTGTTGGAGGTATCACTTTTGGAAGATTCTTCCTTGGCTTGTTAGTGTTGGTGCCAGCATAGTTATTCTCCTAGTTTTTCAATATCGTTGATGTTCATTTGGCGTGTATTCTCATCTTGTAACAAGCTGAAATGCCACGGATGACTTCTTGAGCTTCTAGAAGTTTTTCTCTTTCGTTTCTCTGTAACAATTGACCTTTTTTTCGTGATGCCACCAATGGCGCATTTTTCATTAAGTAGAAGGGACTTTTGTTACAATAAGAGGGGGAAAACGGTAGTCAAACGATTACCGAACCCCCGGACCAACCAAACACGTAGCTGATTACATAAGAAATGCTTTGCGACAGCAACAGAGGGATAGGTCGCGTCATGCTGTCCCCAGCCCGGCTATGTTGAGGTCGAGTGTGGCGGGTTGAATTCGCCATTGAGTAGCACCTGGAGCATGTTACGCTTCCGAAGGACATGTCACCTTGGAATTCCTTTATGAGATTAGCCTCGATGTCCTTATCAACGGCGTCCTCATTCACCTCAATTCCCATCTTCTTTAGCAGGGGCGATCTGGGCCTGCCGTGTAGCATTGCGTGCCCTTGGCTTCGCCGCAATGCGACCACTCCCTCGAGGGTGTGAATGGAGATAGGTGTACGCGCACGCCTCGGCTTTGGCTGGGGTACACAAGATTGGGGTCTGGAAAGGGAGGCATACCTCCTCCACACTCCAAAGGGGATCAGGTCTGCTGTGGCTCGTCGGGTCACCGTAGGCTAGATGTGGTCGTTGTTGGCTACGACTTTGCTAGGCTTGGCTAGGCACGTTTATGGTTAGAGTTTGTCGGGTATGATAGGGGCTAGCCGGGGACATTGACATGGCTTATCTGCTTGTCGACAGAGCGCGTAGCGCTATTGCGGTCTCCAAAGATCATAGAAGAGAGAGAGAAAAGCAAGGGAGGATATTTCGACCAAGTTCCGGGGAACTCGAGAGATACTTTCCAGGAATAAGTTGGAAGGGTTTGGAAGAGACCAGAGAGATTTAAGAGAAGCTTAGGAGATACGAGAATGATTTGAGTTGGGGCATGATATGTCTCCAAAAATTATTAGGAGAATTTTTGGAGAGGAAGAAGAGAACTTTGCTACGGATTTGTGCACTCGACACAAAACCCTAACTCAACTACAAAACTTCGGCAATCTCCTACAAACAATTCTATATGTATGCAATGTTTTGCTTGGCGTCGACATACGTTTGACCTAGCGACTACATGATTCACACATCGCAGGAAAATTTTTAAAAAGTTCATAATTTTGGCTTCTCCAAAAATCCGGGTTGTTACAACTCGCCTCCCCACCACCGATGCCGCACTCCACAAACCCTCACTCGCCCCACTCCTCTTCCCCACTGCCAAATGGCAGGCCTTGTTGGCGCCATCCGCCGTGCGGCAGCCGCGCGCTGCTGTCCGCTGGTGTTCGTCGTCTCCATACACGTGCGCTATTGTCCGCTGGTGCTCATCATCTCCATCCTATCCCTCACTACTACGAATTGTCCATCACTGCCGGGCTCCAACCCCCTTCATTCTTTGGCCCGAACCGGCGAGAACCATAGCGGTAGTGATGTGGGGTTTGAAACACTACCGGGTCAAAACACCGGGGCGGTGATGCGAGGAGAGACTCGCGGGTTTGATATCGAACCGGCGGCGACTTGTCACCGAACACTGTCGGGTGTTCCGCGACCGGCAGCATTTTTGATCCAAGCAATGCAGGTTCGGAAGTCAGCCGGCGGAGTTGATATTGGGAGCACTTTGTCGGGCTTTAACGAACCGACGAGGTGTGGAGATAACACTATCGGGTTAGACGAGCGGACGGTTATATCGAAGAGCTAATAATGGCGGCTTACTTTGAACCCGTCGATGAACTTTACGTGAACAACGTCGGGGCTGATCTCAACCCGACGGCGTTATTAGAGTGGAGACTATCGGTTGGTTAATGCGGCCCGGCGATGATGTTTTCATGCGTCTATGACGGTTAGTAATTCAAACCGATAGTGTTTGGTGTAGTTACACTACCGGTTTGTATGTCATTCACTGTCGGGCCCATGCCACCCGGCGTTTTTTGTTTAAAATTTTTATAATTTATGAATTTTTTTCCTGAAAATCAGCTATTTTTAAACCCATAAAAGCATCATAGATACATTACATGGTTCAAAGGTTACATACAACTAACTCCACCTAATGTTCTATGAAATTGAGCCTAGGACATCAACTTCCAAATAAGGAAAACAATGACAATAGCCATGACAGAAATCAAAACATCTTTCATAGGCCAAGTCGCAATTCTCCTAATCTTCATATCTATGGAGAGAGGCTTCTCATCGATCTCGGGGGCCGGTTGATAGTGACGCTGGTGGGGAACGATTGGGGCGCGGGGGTTGAAATAACCAGGGAAAATTTCAGCTCGCCGCGCCAGCTATTATATATCGTCGAGGCTAGAACGAATGGCGCGGGGTTCAAATGACTCGTGAAATTTTCACCTCACGCGCCCATTTCCATAGTTAATCACTTTGCCGGTTTAACGATAGCCCGGCGGTGTTAAATTATAGGTTCACCGGCCGGTATAAACGTCGGCTGACCCGATGTGATCGGTTTCTTGTTGCCACCTGCACACGGTACCAAAGCTCACGGTGATAAGATCACACATTTGCCACCTACCACCGCTCACGGTGATAAGATCACACTTGTTGCCACCTACCACCGCTCATTCCCACCTACCACCGCCTATAAAAACAGCCCCACGCAGAGAACCATGTATGGCGAACCGTGCGCCGGCTGACCTCTTCTGTTATTTGCCAATTCTCCTATCCACATATATGGCCTCTATTTGGGAGAAAGCCCTCCACATAAACATTTTATCATGGGTAGGCGGTGTATACAGCCGGTACTAGAAGGGTATTTTTGAAGATTAAGCTACAACGTTGCTTACGGCTGGGTGTGATGCTCGTGCAATGCCATTGTTGCATGGACTGCTGCCGGAAGACGGAAAGCGAGGAGCAAAGTAGCGTGCATTCTTGTGCTTCGTCGTCGGGAGATGAGAGCCCCCCGTCTCTGTCGGGGCCTTTGCTTGCACGGAGAGACATTGGTTCTTCACAGAGGTCCCATCCGCCTTACTTAGATCGATAAGCATAACGTGTAGCATTGTAACCACCTCGGGCATAGGTGCTAGAAGGGTGTTTTTGAGGTGGTTATTTCTTAATGTGTTTGTACACTTTGATTATTGTACCGTGTCAATTGTAATCTTAGGTCTTTCTGATCCATATTTTTATTATTAGATCTTTTCGATCCATATTTTTATTATTAGATTTTTTCTATGTGATAAACGCGATAGAAGGAGGTTAATTAAAGCTTGAAAACTTATGAATTTTGCACCAACCTACACCTTTGAATTGTCTCCTAGGACACATGAGACCATGTGGGAAATTTTAGCACCAATCTGGCTCTGTTAGTGGGTAACCCCAGTTCAAACTGTAATTACTCGGGGGTCATCGCGTAGAAATTCAATTTAATTGAAAAAATACCAAACCTTGTCCGAAAAATCTCAAACATCGTGCTTCCTTCACACGTGGCATGTGCACGTCTAAGAAAAAGTTTGAGGCCGAGACCACACCTTAAGAACGAAGATGACCCGGCATAGCTTATGGATGTAATTGTCGGTCATGCTACCGATGAAAGGGGTCATGTACCTTTGTGAAGCATGTCTACTCCCACAATGTAGAAATGTCTTGAATTTTTTTTACAACCTTGTGCACCCAAATTATGCCCCCACACAAGATCTTAGGTTTTTACGGTCCATATTTTTATTATTAGATTTTCCTACGTGATAAACGCGATAGAAGGAGGTTAATTAAAGCCCGAAAACTTATGAATTTTGCACCAACCTACACACTTGAATTGCCTCCTAGGACACATGAGACCATGTGGGAAATTTTGGCACCAATCTGGCTCTGTTAGTGGGTAACCCCAGTTCAACCTGTAATTACTCGGGGTCGTCGGCGTAGAAATTCAATTTAATTGAAAAAATACCAAACCTTGTCCCGAAAAATCTCAAAAAATCGTGCTTCCTTCACACGTGGCATGTGCACGTCTAAGAAAAAGTTTGAGGCCGAGACCACCAGGAGCGAAGATGACCCGGCATAGCTTATGGATCTAATTGTCGGTCATGCCTCCGATGAAAGGGGTCATGTACCTTTGTAAAAGCATGTCTACTCCCACAATGTAGAAATGTCTTGAATTTTTTTTACAACCTTGTACACCCAAATTATGCCCCCACACAAGATCTTAGGTCTTTTCTCGATCCATATTTTTATTATTAGATTTTCCTACGTGATAAACGCGATAGAAGGCTTGATCACTATCGGTTTAGTATTTTGCAAACCGGTAGTGTTGTCTCTTTTGCTGCCGGGCTCTTTTAAAAAACCCGCGGTGATATATTTCAAACCGACGGTTATCTTTCACCGCCGTGAGATTACTTGGACCTTTCTTTTTTCACCGAGTTGAGCGTTTCAATGATGTTTACCAAGTTTTTCGGTTAGTACATAGAGCATTTATATATTTATGTTCGTCCATGAAAGATAAGAAGGGCGTCGTAAAAATAAGAACTGCGCCCGTATTATGATATATAAATGCAAACATCCATTGAAAAGGAACACACGATTATATATATATAGAGAGCAAACCCGATTACAATATCCGATTACATATATGATAACAAAGACCTTGAAAAAAAATTACATATATGATAACAAAGACCTTTCCACGAATAGATCAATGTTATCATCAAAGTGTACAAACACATTTAAAATAAAAAAACGCCGAAGGTAATGTGATTCTTCTTGGAGATGAAATTCGATGGGATTTTGAAAGCCCATCGGTGCCCGATTGAGGTCCCATCGGTGCTCTGTGAGGTTTCTTGTGCTCGATCTTAAGGAGGGCATAACTCGGATTTACATTGAATCCACGGCAAGGATGCCTTGCCTTTTAGATAATTATCTCTAAATGGCCAAGGCGTGGTTGCGTCCAATGACAAGATGCATAGGCATTCGCAAGAAGATCATGTTAATTTATGAAAATCTGCTTTGATCACCAAAGGAGATTTTCATTGAAGCGCATTTTCATAGATTAACATGATCTTATGCGGAGAATGCCATGTCTCTTATATGGACATGTAAATCCAAATGTCCCACCTCTCAAGCACACGAACCGGATGGTTCCGTGAATCTCACAAATGTTCTAACCTTCGGCTTGCTCAATCTTCAGTAAGACTCTTGTAGCACCTCTTGTGTGTGAACCATTTTGGTGGCCTAAGATGCATAAGAATGATATTTGTGCGTGGAGGGCTTTCTCCCATAGAGAGCCATAGATATGTATGTGGGAGAGTAGCAAAGAAGGTCGAGGAAGAAGAACAGAGCAAGCGAATCAGTATCAAGAAAGAGGACGAAGAGAACTGAATTGCAAACCTAAGGGCCGCACTAGCTGTTTTTATAGGCCGATGCGTGGTAATGACCGATCACCGCCGGTTTCAAATTGGCACCCCTAAGCGGTGATATGGAAGTTCACCGGATAATTGGCACCGGCATAAACCAAGCACCGTGGCCGTGGGTACGGAGAGAACGAGACAACGGTGCTTCCTCGGATTGGTGCGCGGGTCGGGCCGTCGTCGGCGTCACTGTTCGACCGTTGACAATGCAAAAATCTTTGCGGTCGCGTGGTTTTAACCCGGCGGTGATACTCTCTTTCACTGCCGTGTAGTGGTACACCGGCGATGATATATGTGATCGCCCGGTCTTTGAAAGTACAACCGGCGGTGTTATTATCGACATTGATATAACCCGTCGACGCGGCGGCGGGGTGCTCGACCTTTTCTCATGGGAAGCGAGAGACACCGCCGGTTTAATTAAAAAAAAAGCGGAACCGGTAGTGAAGACTAGAGCAACACGATTCTCAAAGGCTGCGGCCGTGGCGTATCACGCAGCCATGACCTACTCGGCAGCCTATATACGTACTACTAAAATGAAAATTTATAATACGGAGTGTAATGCGTGGCGGTGACGGGGTTAGTTGAAATCTCAATGCATTAACGCTGAGATAAAATTAATGATTTCAATAAATCGATTTTTTACGAGATATAACTATTTGTTTCACCGATTTGTTAATCATCGCGGTTCATGTGTGGGCCCGACGTGATCAATGAAAATGGAGATCGTTGTCGTCCGTAGCGCCATTGGAAACGCAGCCCCGAGAATTGACGCGCAACACCGTGCGGCGCGGGAAACGCTTCGGCCGATGCCAGAGATCGTCGCGAATTCCAACCGGCGATCGTGTGAATTCCATGCGGTTGCTTTGGCGCCCGTTGATCGTGGGGAAGTGGAGCGACCGCGACTCACTATTTAAGCACATCCTCGATCATGGCGATCATCCAATCCGGTTCATCGGTAATTCTCTTTGCATTCTTGAAGAACATGGCTGCCTCGGGCTCGGGGATCGAACAAGCGCACCGAGGCGGGAGATGGAGCGGAGGACAAGGGCAGGGAACCGATGGTGGAGCGCCGGCGGCCGACCCGTTTCCGACTCCAACTCCGACTCCGACTCCGACTACGTCCCGCCCTCTCCCTAAAGCGGGACCGCCGCATGGACCTTCTAGCCACCCGGCTAGAGGCGGCGGCGATGACCTTGCTGCTCGGAGCCGCGTCGGGGAGGTGATCGAGAGGGATTTCACCCTCGATCGTCTCCGGCCTGCCTTGAGGATCTTGAAGGAGCTGGCGGGCGGCCATCGTCTTCTTCCAAGGGTGGAACCACCCGGGGAAGAAAAAAGATGAACCACTCGCCCCCAAGGTGGAGGCGGTGGCCGGGATCTTCTTCAAGGCCTTGGCCAAGAAGGGCGGCGGCGCCCCGGCGCGGAGGAGGAGGAGGAGGAGGGCGAGGACTAGGCGGCGGCCTTCCTCTTTGTTTTTGGTTTTTTATCATTTTTATTATATGTTCTATTTTATTTTGTTTTTATATATTAATAAATAAAAATTATATATATATTGTTGCTGTGTGTGTTGCTCCCTCCGTCCCCCGAATGCATTTTGGTTTTGCGGTTCAAAGAGCGATTAAAATTAAAATTTGATTCAAATCTTAACTTGTTGTTTGGAAAAATAATTAAGCGTCGGTTGTGCTTTGGAAAACACGGTCGGCGTTAAGTGCCGAGGAGATGGCCATTGGGCGCGGCGGTCGCCGATTCACGTTTTCCGATGAGCCGTGTTTTTGAAACGCCACATTTATACCCGTCCCGCCCCCCTCCCATTATCCAACACTAACTTCTCTTTCGTTGCCCCTCACACGGGAAAGCGGGACTTCGCCGCCGCCCGATCGTCGACATGGCCGCCACCCGGAGGAGATGAAGTTCGCCGTGGGCGCCTCCGTGCCGCCCTCACCAAGGCGAGCGGCCCGGCCGGCGACGTTGGCCTGCCAAAGGTGAACCTGCCCCTCGAGGAGAGGGCCAACTTCGCCCTCGGATCGACTCTGGGTGGATACCCTCGCCGAGGGATCTGGCCAAACTGGAGGAGGCGGCCGGGAAGGCGACCCAGCGAGGCCGGGAAGGCGGCCAACCACGCGCTGACAAGCGCCCAAGAAGGCCAAGAAGGCGGCCTAGGTTCTCTTCTTTTTTATTTGTTTATGTTAATTTACATTTATCGATCGTATGGGATGTGTAAGATACAATGATACGTGGGTTAATTTGCTAATGGTTCAGTTGTTGGTTAATCATTTGCATGGCAATCTCTTTATCTTTTCGTTAATTTGGGTACTCTTGTTTCCTTGAATCGGTTTATTATTTATTATGATGCGTGTCAATGTTAATTTTCTATCATTTGTGTTCAATCTGTTCTCTCATGAAACCATGGTGAGTCCTATTTATACGTACATAGCCCCTTGTCTCGGTCCGCTCTCCAACACTCCGCTCTCAAACACACTCCCCTCTCTACCCGTTTTTCACGATAAGCCGGCCGGGTCGGTGGCGCCGCTGGCGGCCGACGCATGGATTCCGACCGGGCGGAGAAGTTCATCCTGCATCGCCTCCCGGCGCCGCCCGCAACAAGCTCAACGGCCCGGGCCGACCAAGTTGGCACCCAGCGGTGAATCACCGCTTGGAGGAGAAGTCCATCGACAAGGCTGCCGACCGGGCGGAAAGATCATCTGCATCGCCTCGGCGCCGCCCGCAACAAGCTCAACAGCCTGGCCGACCAAGTTGGCCTGCCAGCGGTGAATCAACACTTGGAGGAGAAGTCCATCATCGCCCTCGGATCGGTACTTGGCCGATAACCTCGCTGAGGGGATACGGCCAAAGGAGGAGGAGATGGCGGCCAAGAAGCCGCCGGGAAGAAGGCCGGGCGGGCGGCCAAGAAGGCCAAGAAGAAGGCCAAGAAGGCGGCTTAATTAGGCGGCCGCTTTCTTTTATGTTAATTTATTGTATCGATTGTTTCTATGACGGTTTAATTTGGTTTGTGTCGTTTGTTAATCTGATGCGTGTTAATCTTCGATTTCGATTTTTGTTTTTTACTTGTTCCTTTGCTTCCCCTCCCAAATCGCTATCGGTTCCAATCAACCCGGTTGTGTCAATCGTCGAATCGCTATCGGTTCTAATTCAAACCCGCCCGGTGATCTGTGTCCATCAAGACCACTTTGCGAGGGGAATGATTCAAACCAGTAGAGATATAAATCTTCACTTTTGCGGTATTGGTCGAGTCCGTGGAGATTACGGTTTGTCCAGCGCTGGGACGGTTCATCACTGCCGGGCGCGGTTCATTCATCATACCGGTGGACTAAATTTCGGCGGTGATACCGGGCGTAGTGATGAGCGAATCTGTAGTAGTGCACATGCTTCCTAGACTATGACATTCTCGTTGACAAGAGCAACACTCTTGGTGATGAAATCGACAAGCTCACCGAGATGCAATTGAGCCACTCACTTGCTGCTGGAGTGTGGTTTGATCGCGCTCGCGTTTGGCTTGGTGTCATTTTTTTCTTGCTATACTCTAATCCTAAGTTTCAACTAGAAAACTTGTACAAAAATAACACCACTTAGGATTATACAAGATTGTATCCTAAGTTATACATAAAATCAAAAAATTGTGCTAAAATAACGTCACTTAAACCATCCTAAGTGTCATATTAAAATCATAAGATTGGATTCCCACGATAGTAAGATGGTTTTGTTGGACCTCGATAAGCTTATCGAGTTTTCTATTCTTGAGGATAACACATCTATATTTATCTCATACCATGTCGTTTTTTTCTCAATTTTTCTTTTCTTGTTGATCTCTCTTGAACAATGAGAGAGGAAAAGAGTAGAGAGGGTGAGGGGAGAAAATGAGTTCCTCCTCCACTTCCCTCGTGTCTCTCTTTTAAGGAGAGGTGGGAGGGAGGTTTTCATTTTTTTCCCTAATGGAGCTTTTATTTTTTTAAAAAAAAAACTCTAGGGGCTACAAATGGGCCCTAAAAATTATCTCAATAGCATCTATAGATGGTAATTGGGCTGCAAACACACCAAAGGGGTCCCTATCATATGATACACCCATAATAGTAGCCACCCAAAAAAAAAATTCAATTTTGCTTTCGGGAATGCAAGCATAATACCAAATAGCCAATATAATTAAGTTTTATCTAATTACAATTCATAGCATAACACATGACTCATGTCTATACAGAAAAGAGTCTAGGGAAGGATTTGTCTTTGGCTAGTCTTCAATTGCAACCTTCACTTTAACCTCTATGAATGTCTTTGGAAGCTTGCTCCTTCATATGGACCTAAACCCTCGATACCTTCTTTACATAATTGAGCCTTCACCGAAGACATTGATGTAGTCAAAGGACTCAACATAGGCAACTCGAGGGTGCACATATAATACAAGAAGGGTGTTGTTGTCGTAGCCGCCATTGCCTTTGGAGAGAGAGAGAGAGAGAGAGAGAGAATGGTAGAAACCAAGGGGGAGAGTTTTGTCTTGAGAGAGAAAGAGGGACTGTAGAAACCAAGGGGGAGAGCGGCGAGATATATATGTTGGGTCCATTTTGGTAATGATGGGTAAATCATGACTATTAACCAAGAATCATGTGAGGTAAAATTTTTGGCTAACGTGGGCATGCTAGCGCTTTCGCCAATCCGTTCCCGAATGTGCAAGTTAGTTAATGTGGGCCGAGAAGAGATCACTGAGTTGATGAGTTGCGCCTATGTAAGAGACATGATGCATGTTTAAAATGATTGCTTATTGCATTGTAGTATTTAGGAATGTACTCACGTTGATGAGTTAATCGACCATCAATAAAACATGGATAAGGCCATAAAACAATCACCAACATAGGTTTAGGGATTAAACTAATCGACTTCCACATGCCTTTATGAATATGTGTTTTTTCTGGGGGACTAATTAGAAAATGAGCAAGGGAGGACCCACATGTCGGATTAATAAAGAGAATACCCCGCATGAGCACCAACTCTTTCAAAAGTCATCCGAGAGCCATTCCCTGAAGTAGAGAGGGAGAGCATGACATATCGGGCCGACCGGTCAAATAATAGTTAGCTCACCATAAAAAAATCACCAAAACTGGACCACAAAAACTATAGGTATGAATTATTCCAATTAATTATAGAAAAACACAGATCTAAAGGTACAACGAAAACTTTACACTAAATCATACTATATTATATGTACACCATGTATATCTTACTCATGTGAAGTTTTTTTGGAATTTTCATTTTATGACTTTTTTGTGATTTACTATGATTTTCTAAAGATCTAGTGAAATAAATAAAAAAGAAAAAGACAAAACTGTGCCACCGTAGCAAAATCACCATCCAAAAACCGCTTGACCGGGATTATTTAATGTCTGTTTTAGAAAGTTAAGGGGATAGAATGGCCGGTTTTTATGTAGACTTTTTTCGATGATGAAACAAAAAGAATCTTTTTGGTTAGCGAGTAGAAAATTTGAGACCACTTTGCACTAGAACTATTTGCTTTCGATGGATAGAAATTTAGTAATGAACGCGTGCTATACATAATTACATGTGTACTTGCTTTGGATAGATTGGCGGGATATTCATTCACATCTGAAGGCGGAGCAAAGACAATGGTTCACCGTGTCGCCTACGCATAGAGGCTTCGGGGTGGCGCAACCCTAGCCACCGCCGCCGCAACTCCATCCCTCCCTTCCCCTCGGCGTTGCGGCAGGCGTGGTCGAGGGATCGCGCTGCTCCCTATGACAGCGGCGGCGAGGCCCTTCATCTCGCAAGGTCTCGAGCCCCTTCGTGCGGTTGTGCGCTTGATGACTAGGGTGGCAACACGGCTCGGCGTGGGCATCGCCAGCGGCTCGATCCATTGCGTCACATCATCGCTCCTCCCACCCACCCTCTTCAACAATGTTGAGCAAATGGAGGTCGGTTGCACTTGGACTCGATGAGCGTGGTGCCGTCCCGGCTGCCCGTGTCCGGTGTTGGTCGGCCGCCTGGATCCGTTCCTAGTGGTCGGATCTGCGCAGGCTCTTGTCGGCGGCGGCGGCGACGACCTGGTCCGGCTGGGTAGGAGGCGGCGATCCCCAATTTAGGAAGGCAGGGGAGGCTTCGCAACTAATTATGGTGACGACATCTTCAATTTTCGTTCCTATTTTCATATAGCTACGGGACTCGAGTCACCTTAGCTTCAATTCGAGGATTCTCTTACTCGAAGACGGATTCCATCTACACATTGTTCCGGTGGATTATGCACATGTACCTATTGGCTACTTTTGCAGCATGGTATCTCTAGAGACGCAGTTTAGACGGTTTGCTAGTCTTGGAGTTCATGGCGGATCAAAGTGGGTTAAGTCTGCCTGTATGGAAGCATTGACTTGGTAAGAAGGGGGAAGCATCAGCGGTGACTTCATTTTTGTGGTACTAGGTGCTTGATTCATCGGCTCGGGAAGAAATTCCTAGGCGACCTTAATTAGTTGTACTGGCAATGGCCTTCTTGAAGGCATTGTTTGAGTTGAGATGAATAACTCCGTCAGGTGAAAACCACTGATCTGACCTTTCTTGGTTAGGTCACTGCAATATCGGTACGTACATGTGCCATTTCTTGTTGGAGGCGTTGTCTTTGGGAGCCTAATTCGTAGTCGAAGTGTTGTTATAGTTAGTGATGGAGCTGAAGGTGAAGACACATGTTGTAGTTTGCTGTGGCAAGAGTTTTAGGTTTTGTCGTTCTTGGAGGTGATCACACATGTTGTTCTTTTATCTGTTTCTTTCTTTCTTTGGCTATGTGCATCCTAGTTATGCAGACGCTGGGTTAGATCTTAGTATGAGTGTATCACCTTGATGTAATTGTCAATGATCAATAAAGCTTCCTTTTCCCAAAACAAAATGCTATACATAATTCCTTGTTTCCCTGAATCATCAACAATATGGTGAATCCACTTGAACCCAACATCAACCAAGTCTAACTCTAAGTAGAACTCATCATATTGATCTAGCTCTTGGTCTAAACATGTATGTATGATAAATTAAGCACGATGTTCCATAAGACAAGATCATGATATAGAAACTATATACTAGTTCATCAATCAAGATTATGTCATAAGGACTTTGCTCTAAATCAAGAACATGACTATATTGATAAGTAGAGAACAAGAACAAGATGAAGAACTATAAATTGATCATACCGAATAGCTCCAAAATGTCTTGCTCTCCTTTATTAATCCTTGCCAAACTCCTCCTAAGTACAAACTAAGAAGAAGAAGAAGAAGAAGAAAGAAGAAGAAGAAGAAGAAAGGGAGAAGAAGAAGAAGAAGAAGAAGAAGAGAGAGGCTACATTGTGTGGTGTGTCTTGAATGAGGGGGAGAGGGCCTCCTTTTATAGGTAGAGAGGGGGCTCTTTGGAAAACGTCCCTCCCACATGGAAAGAGCCAAAACCGTCCTTGAACACCTTCCAAATCTGCTTGAACCGACAATCCAACGTCGGCACGACCGGTTTTGGAAGGTAAGAAACCGCCTCACCAAACACGGGCACGAACACGCCTCGGGATGGGTGCGGGCGCACGGTGGTGCTTGTGGCGCTGTCTGAGGCTTCGGTTCGGGCCTGCCTTGGCGGCTGGCGTGTTTGGGCTTGAAAAGTTGTGTGGCGATGTTTGCTCGGCCCGGTTACTGCGTGTTTGGTCCATTCCTCCCTTGGGCTTGATATTCTCGAGAATGCGCTTTTCGAGGGGCGCCTTTTGGTGTATTTTCCACTTGCTTCTCATATAAATCTGCACAATATTATTTTGGCACTACAAGTGGAATTATGTCAATAATAAATGTATATGTGTGTAGTAAGGTATAGTTTCACCCCCTTATTGGTAGAATGTTGACGTTAAAAATGTGTCGTTAGTGATCAACAACAAACTCCCCAAGTTTACCCTTTGCGCGTCCTCGAGCAAAAAAAAAAAAAAAAGATAAGTACTTGTTTGTTGATCGAGGAGTTGCTACTATGCGATTATGTTTTTCAAGTGCCGGGGGTTATATTAAGATTTTCTACTAGAGTTTGAATAAAATGGCATGCCTTTCCTCACCCTTTATTACCTTTCATCGTGGCGGGGCTTTTTTTTTTAGCTTTTCTCAAAGCCTTGGGAGGTTGGCCAGATAGAACGGTTATAAATGCAAAATACCATTCATTCATCCTTTTGATCAACTTTCTCATCCTGGATTTATTTATTTAAGTTCTATTTTGTTTTTCAAGAAAGTATGGGCTTTATTGCTTTATATATATATATATATATATATATATATATATATATATATATATATATATATATATATATATATATATATATATATATATATATATATATATTTTGGAGAGGTGGGCTCTGCTAAGCCCTATACTTTTGTCTTTTATTTCCTCTCTTTCCTTTTTCTCTTTTTTTTTTTTTTTAGAGATATGGGCTCTACTAAGCCCTCGGACACATGTCCATTTTTCATTTTTTTTTTTTCTTTTTCTTTTTTTTTTAGCATAGCCCATATCATTTCTCTTTTCTTTCAAATTAGATTCTCGGATGTCAAGTTTCTCTTTTTTGGGCGAAATCATAGCAAATCCATTTGTACCATATCATACTTGGCAACAACTTAGACTAGATAGAGCCTATGCAACCCACATGAATCGGGGTTTTTTTTTTTTTTTTAGGATGAGTTTTTAGACTTAGCCACTAAACCCAAACTTTAGAGAAATTCGAATTATAAACTAGGCACGGGGCAAAACATAAGACAGAGCAACTATTCATCATTTCAACGAGGGGGTAGAACTAAACATTTCTACAACACATATATATGGAGTGGAATAAATCTCCTCTCTCTCTTTTTCTTCTTCCCCTCTTTTTTTTTTGTTATTATTATTATTATTATTATTATTATTTTTTTGTTCTCATACCTCATCATTTATATAAGATAAGGAAATAACTGAATGGAATGTGAGATACGAGTTACCTTTGTGGAAGTCCTCCCCCCAAGCTAGCTTTTGACTTACCTTAGGTTTATGAACGTTGCTAGCTTGTGAACGCTATGAGTAGATCTTTAATTAACATCGTCTTTTGAGCGTGCCGGAGACTCCCCCAAGCTTGTCTTGTGATGATCTTGGAAGAGTGGGACAATCATTCTTGAGGTTTCAAAGGGTCTTTTTTATTATTATTATTATTATTATTATTATTATTATTATTTTTTTTTTTGGGTTCACCGGACAACTTCTGATCTCCATTGTCATCTCTTAGACTTACCCTCATGATGTTTGATAAAATCCCGTAGGGGTTAGTCCATAGATTTGAGAGCAATAAGATTCATCCAATGAAGATGAAGACTTTGAAAGGTGAACAAAAAGATTAATTTTTTATATAGATTCTATGTAATAAATATTTTTGTTAATTTTGATAATAAAATATTTTATATATATATATATTTTTTTTAAATATACCCTATTTTTTTTTTTTTTTGAAATATACCCCATTTTTTTTTTTTTTTTTTTGAAATATACCCCATTTTTTTTTTTTTTTGAAAATATTTACTTATATATTTTTGTGTAGTAATTTTTTTGTAATAAAATATTTTATAAAACACACATTTATATATATATATATATATATAATGTATTTATTTATTTTTTTTGGCATGGTAACGAAAAGATGAGAGTGAATCGGTTCACATTACCATGTTTTTAGTCCTCCCCAAAGGCGGCTCAAAGCCCATTGGATCGGGGGGTTTTACCCCGTGCTTTTTTGGCTTTTTCTGCATGGTTAGTATATGGTAGATTCACGAGTGGATTTACCATCCTTAAATGATTACCAAATTTCGAAACATATGTAGGAAGGAGCAAAAAAAGCAGCTTGTTTTTTTTTTCAAAGATTTTTATTTTAGGATTTTTTTATCAAGGGAGAACACATAAAGGTTCACCAAACTTTTCATACTCAAACAAGGCTAAGATAAAGATGCAATAAAAGTCTAGCCTTGTTTTATCTCCATCAAAGAATAATTCTCTTTGTTTATGATGTCGACCCTAGGTTCATTAGTCAAAAATTCAACACCATGTCAAATTTTTGATTAAAGAAGACCATTTTAACCCAAGCACCATGCTTGATTTAAAAGACCTATGGACGTATCGCACGAGCGCCATGCAAACACATCCAAACCCAGATCATATTTCATAAACAAAGAAAACATGATTTTTTTTTTATGGAGATAAGTATGAGTAAAAAGAATTGGTGAATTATTACCTTTATATACACGAGTGTGTGTGTACCATCCGGCGCATGAAGGAAAGAACGTTGAGACTCCCGCGGTGGTAGCTTGATGATCCATCTCAAGTGGGCCACAAGGCTTAGGTGATACACACACACATGTAGTGTATATGGACCATGGGCCTTAGTGGTCACAAAGGTATAAAGGAGGATGCTCCTCCTTTCCTTTACCCTTTCTTTTTTTTTTTTTTTTTTTTTTTTTGGACCTTTGCATACACGAGGTGTACTTGACCGGCAGCTTGAGGATAGAGTTCATAAATGCTTTGCATCGGTAGCGTGATGATCTTGATTTGGTAGTGACTTCCTCACACGGAGTAGAGGGAGGCATACCGAACTTACTCGGGAGTGCAACAAAGGTCTTGGGAGAGAAAGATCCCTTCTTGCTTACATGGAAGCAATGCGGGGGTGGAGTCAGGTGTCTTCATTGTTTACTTTGACCATATAGGGCCAACCCTACTCCTCTCTCCTCTTATTATATTTTTTTTTTTTTTTTTTTTTAATATCACTTCTCTCTTTTTTTTTATATATATCTTTTTTTTTTTTTCAACTCTCTTTGTTTTTTTTTTCTCTTTTCCTTTTATAGCAAGGAGAGGCTAATCTCTTATTCATCTCTTTTTTTTTTTTTTTTTTTTTTTTTTATGATCCCCTTGTACGTGGAACTTGATATTATCACCGTCCTCCCTCTCACACATGGACTTTTAAGTAAAAAAGTCAAGTGTGCAAGGTCGTGGTCTCCTTTTTGAGTGTGTTCCTCCGCCTAAGAGCATCAAAGTTTTCTTGTTGATCGATGTAGCCCCATGTTTTCAAGCGGCGCGTGCCCCTTTGTTCTTCTTAGCCTCCACCCGAAATGGTTAGTGACCGAGAATACCCGAAGGTGCATACTAACTTGATAACATGTCCTTGCTTTTTATTTATAAGATTTTTTTATAAAAGATTTTTTTTTTAAAAGATTTTTTTAGATAAACCTAAGATGAACAAAGATCACTACACAAGCATATTATCGTGGAACATGTCCTAATAGATCATCCCTTTAACCAACGCCTTCCCGAGCAGAACGCCGAGAAATGCTTGTTGCATTTCTTAAGCGCAATCACTAGAAACGATTTAGAACCCATCTCTAATAACGGCGCTGGAAATGCGCCGTTGACATTCCCAAGTGAAACCACCGTGTCGGTGATCTGAACGGGATTATCAACGGTGATAGATCTTGCCAAACAAGATATTCATCCGCAAAAGCGCCGCGGATCTATCATTGTAGCATTTCACCCTAAGTATTCGGGGGTATCGTTATTTATATTTTTCCCAAAGGAAGGCATGGTGTAAAAGTCTCTAATTCGGACATGGTCAAGATAACACGAATGTATAATAGACCAATGTTCATAAAAGGGATAAAATAAAGTAGGTAGTAGGATAACTTGACACACACACACAAAGCCAATCTCAAGGATAAATATAAAAGAATGAATAAAAAGAATAAATCTAATATGGAGCAGGCATATCCTAGATAGTCATGTCAAGATAGCGAGATACACACATGTTTTTTCTGTTAGAGATTCTAGTTCAAGAAAGCCAAGGTCTCGTCGAATTACTTCGGACCGGCAATCGCCCAAATGGAATGGAGACCGGCATTTAGCACTTGCGCCACACCCGAACGTGGGGGATTACAAGGGACAAGGACAAGGCTGTCACAACCCGGCCGCCTACCCCCTCAACCGTGGGATACGCCACAAAAGATAGAAAACCCTTAGTCTAGACACCACGTCTACACTAGTGATTATTACTGCCGGCGTGTATACAAGGCTTACCCGTCCCCGGGTCCTTCTACGAGCACACGCCCGAAGGAACGGCTATCAATCCCGCAACCCAACATCAACCAAGTCTAACTCTAAGTAGAACTCATCATATTGATCTAGCTCTTGGTCTAAACATGTATGTATGATAAATTAAGCACGATGTTCCATAAGACAAGATCATGATATAGAAACTATATACTAGTTCATCAATCAAGATTATGTCATAAGGACTTTGCTCTAAATCAAGAACATGACTATATTGATAAGTAGAGAACAAGAACAAGATGAAGAACTATAAATTGATCATACCGAATAGCTCCAAAATGTCTTGCTCTCCTTTATTAATCCTTGCCAAACTCCTCCTAAGTACAAACTAAGAAGAAGAAGAAGAAGAAGAAAGAAGAAGAAGAAGAAGAAAGGGAGAAGAAGAAGAAGAAGAAGAAGAAGAGAGAGGCTACATTGTGTGGTGTGTCTTGAATGAGGGGGAGAGGGCCTCCTTTTATAGGTAGAGGAGAGGGGCTCTTTGGAAAACGTCCCTCCCCACATGGAAAGAGCCAAAACCGTCCTTGAACACCTTCCAAATCTGCTTGAACCGACAATCCAACGTCGGCCACGGCCGGTTTTGGAAGGTAAGAAACCGCCTCACCAAACACGGGCTTTGAACCGCCTCAGGATGGAGTGCGGCGCACCGGTGGTGCGCGCGCACCTGACCAAGCTTCGGTTCGGGCCGGGCCTTGGCGCTGGCGTGTTTGGGCTTGAAAAGTTGTGTGGCGATGTTTGCTCGGCCCGAGTTCTGCGTGTTTGGTCCATTCCTCCCTTGGGCTTGATATTCTCGAGGGAATGCGCTTTCGGGGGGCGCCTTTTGGTGTATTTTCCACTTGCTTCTCATATAAATCTGCACAATATTATTTTGGCACTACAAATGGAATTATGTCAATAATAAATGTATATGTGTGTAGTAAGGTATAGTTTCACCCCTTATTGGTAGAATGTTGGCGTTAAAAATGTGTCGTTAGTGACCGTCAACAGGGAGGGGGGTTTGCCCACCTTATTTAGTTTTTTCAGACAAAGAAGGAGTATATTAGGTTATAGCGAGTACATTAATCTATTACAAGCACTTTGGAATACACTAAGTATATCTAGAACCTTGTTTAAATTGTACTCACACTTTGAATAACGACAAATCTCAACTCCAAACCTATATGACGGTTCATATAGATGACCGCACAGGCAAACTCTCGACAAACAACCTGTGAACACGCTCAGCGAACGACCTGAGAACAGATATCCAACGGACAGCCAACACTGTTGTAGGTGGAATTGAGGAACTTCTTCTTTCTAATGTCTTTCTTTTTTTTGGGCGTTCAAGACCCGCTGGTGTGTTGGGGCGGTTTGGTTGTAATGCCAACTATGTATTGCTTTACTTCCAAACCGTATCTTTATATTCTAGGCTGAATGGGCTCACCTTAGTTACAAAGTTTTTTCCTTACCAGCAGTGACTCTGTAAGGTGAACTCTACTCGAGGATCCAGTCGATAAACGATTTTTGTTCTCTACAAAGTTATATTTCAGTCCAACAAGACCTTATATATTAACTAACAATCCATTTATTCGAGTATGAGACAATGAATAACCGTGAATAGTGCCGTCCGATCTACCGTATATAAGATTATTTATTAATCTCTCCGTTTAAATAAATCAATTTCTACAATCCGTGTAAGTTAAACTTTTTAAATTTTGATACATCTAATGATAGTAATTTGATAACATAAGTCTCGGCGTTTTTTTTTTTTTTCTAGAAATTCAGTCATTTTAAAAAAAAAAAAAAATGGGCTTAAGACAATTTCTATAAATCTTTTTTTCAGGTACAACACAAGGACTATTATTTCAATTCAACAATATAAGTAAATTAACAAATACTTCATCCATTCTAACTTAGACTTTGTTTGACTTTTTTGACCCAAGTTCAACCACAAAACAACGGAATAGGCAGTGAACCACCCCCTTCATTTTTCGATCTGCCAAAAGCCAAAGTATAACAATTCACAAAGGCATTCAGTAGCAGTTAATTTTACGTTCGTTTTTATTTGAAAGTTCAAGATGTGCTGGGTCGATCAAATGGCAGAGCATATATACCTCTGGAGATTTGACCACGCATCTACCTTCGCTCACCATGTATGTCAGCGTCCCAAATCCAGTCGCATGCCTGCGTGCCCCTGACCCTGGTGTCACTTTCATAACTAAGCTGGCACATGCAACCGACTTGTCTGTGCCCACGGTGATCCAAATTATAGGTTACTTTGACTTTTTTATTTTTCTTTTTTTTTATTGAAACATTTTGGTATATATCTAGCCATGTTATTATATCTAAATACGTAACAAATTGAATGTACCAAAAAATAGTCAAATCGACTTATAATTTGAAACCGACTACCGATGGAGTAGAATTCCTTTTATGAATGCCCAATAAGCAAAGAGAGAGTGCATATTAAATTGAGATTTGTTCAATAAGCAAGAGAGAGAGAGTATATATATATGGAGTAATAAATCAAACTGAATGAATCATGATTCATTCATGACACGTCCTAGATGAGGTCATGCATATGGCCAAACGGCAATTGCTCCGTCTTCGTCTTCATGGTCGGCGCTCGGCGGCACTATAAATAACCTTGTCACATACTCGGACATGCATACTCACTAAGGGCTCCGATCCATACCGTCCAGAGCTCGGGAGTCACCACTCACCATCACTAAATTCAGCAATGGCGCCGCCGCCGCTGCCACATCTCCTCGTGATACTCTTAGCGCTTGTCATCTCCGCCGGCGCCGGGGCAGACGACAGCAGCACCGCCGACGGTGACGACCGGAGCCACCAATCGCGCCACGCCCGTATCTTCAGCTTCGGTGACTCGCTGACCGACACGGGGAACGCGCTACGCATCCTCAGCGACCGGGCGACGATCAGCCGGCCACCGTACGGCGAGACCTTCTTCGGCCGCCCTAATGGCCGTGCGTCGGACGGCCGGATCATGATAGACTTCGTCGGTGAGCACCAAGGCATTCTTAATTGATCATGATCGACTTCGTTGTTGATGATGATGGCATGCATCCTCCTTCGTCCATGCTGACCATGCAGCTGAGGCGCTGGGCGTACCGCAGCCGACACCGTACCTCCTCGCCGGCAAGACGGCGGCGGACTTCCGGCGCGGCGTGAACTTCGCGGTGGGAGGAGGGACGGCGCTCGACCCGCCTTCTTCGAGGACAGAGGCTTCAACATCTTCGTTCCGGTCTCTCTTAGGAACCAGACCGCCTGGTTCAACAATGTTTTGCAGCGTCTCGGCTCGGTTCACGGTAACACTCGTCGTTTTTCCATGGATGTGAAAAGCTTGAGAAACCAGCTTAGCTTATTACCCTCTTGTTACATGCCCTCAGAGAAGAGGAATGTCACGGCGACCTCCCTGTTCGTCGTCGGGGAGATTGGGGCCAACGACTACCTCGTCGGCCTCTTCGAAACCGCACCGTTAGCGAGCTGAAGACCGTCTTCCTCCCACGGATCATCAGTGCCATACGCTCTGCCGTGACGGTGAGCTGCATTGCCTCTTTCTTCCAGAAGCTTCTACACGCAACACGCTATAGCCTGGTCATACGTACATACAGGACGTGATCGCCGCCGGAGCACGCACGGTGGTGGTCCCTGGGGTTATACCGCTGGGCTGCGAACCGGGGCTGCTGACGCGATTCCAGGGACGCGTCGGCGCCGGAGGCTATGACCCAACGTCCGGCTGCATCACGTCGCTGAACGACCTCGCCGAGCTGCACAATCGAGAGCTGCGCCACATGCTCAGGGGCGTCCGCCGTCGCGTCGCCCACTCCGGGACGACGACGACGTCCATCCTCTACGCCGACCTCTATCGCGCCATCACCGACCTCGTCGTGTCGCCCAGAAAATACGGTACGTGCACGCCGTTCGTGGTCGATGATCGATGCGAGAAGCAGATACTGTATTGTTACGTGATCTTCCGGTCGTGGCGCGGTGTTGTTGCTTGTTGCAGGTTTCAGCGACAGGCCGCTGGTCGTGTGCTGCGGCGGCGGCGGCGGCGCCTACAACTTCGACTTGGCGGCGAACTGCGGCGCGCCGGGGACGAAGGCATGTGCGGACCCAGCGGCGTACGTCTCCTGGGACGGGGTGCACTTCACGGAGGCGGCCAACAGGCGCATCGCCTGCTCCGTGCTCGGGAGGCTGCAGCTCACCACGCAAGCTGGGCTCGGAAGGATCGGATGCGACTAAGACGACTAGTGTGTCAAGAAACAAAGCAGCCTAATTTAATTAATCGCAGAAATGAATTAATTTTAATTACTATGGAGTATAGTTAATTATTAAGGTCGTGTTGATCGAAATATTGCTTGTAATAAGTCTCATATATACATTTGGACGCCAAAATTCACTGTTATTCGTTCTTTCATACTACATGAATAAATGGATTTTTAGTTAATAAGGTCGTTGGACTGAAATATAACTTTTGGAGAGTACAGATTGTTTTTGGATCCTCGAGAAAATTAAGTTCAACTTGGAGTTCCTGCTGGTAATAAGGAAAATCTTTGTTAACTCAGGTGAACCAATTTGTCTCACTCAGCATGGTAAGGTAAGAAAAAAAGTTGGCATTGCAACCAAATTGACAAAAAAAAACATGGTATGGGTGACATCATCCATTGTTTTTTGGTCGGAAATTAGGACACATGACTAGTCGACACGGCCACACCATTGAGTGATGGACTACAAGATATGCAATCCAAATTCAAAGACTAGCTTGGTTTCGTTTGCACCAAAGCAACACCCTCGAGAAGCTTATACTTATTAGTAATTGGAGAGATTTATATTAGTAACTTCCTTTTTCCCTTTTTTATTTTGAGTCTAGATGCTCTATAACTCTTCTGTACAAAAACATTCTTTTATTTGATTGAAAAAAAAAAAAAGGTAGAGGCTTCCCTGCTGATTCGGTCAAAAAAAAGATAATTCACAGTGCCTAGGCCCTAAGGTATGATCAATTTTGGATCAACATTTAGCTCCATAAGTGAGCCACAAAAGACTTGAATCTTCAGTGGTTGGAATGCAAGGATAGTTTTGACCTCAATATTTTTATACGATAAAATAATAACATTTATGTTACCAACAAAGTACTCTTAGATTCTTCATTACCTATATTTTTATTGTATATCTGTTTAATATCATAAATCATTATAGTTTCCTATATAATTTTGGCTAAACTTGAAAAGCTTTGACTCTCCAAGATTCTTAAAATTAATGACTTATAATTTGGAATGGAGGGAGTATATGATTACAGTGAACAACTCCTCGCGTGGCTTAGATAGTCCAGACAAACTAGGCCTACGAGATTGTTAAGATCCTGCAGAGAAATAAGACTATGATCGACCTCCCTTTCTATTGGTTTGACCGATTTGGTAAACCGACATCATCATCCGTAGACTCGGCCACCTCGCCTGTCGTCATTGCCTCATCAACATCATCATCCTTCGACTCAGCCACCTCGCCTGTCGTCATTGCCTCATCAACATCATCATCCGTAGACTCGGCCACCTCGCCTGTCATCATTGCCTCATCAACATCATCATCCGTAGACTCCTCTAATTCCACCATCTTTTTTAGTGCCTCGCGTATATCATCATACGTAGACTCATCTAATTCCTCCATCTTCCTTTTTAGTGCCTCGCTTATCATTGTCTCAAAAGTGTTAAGTGCCTTGACTCCATGTCCAAAACCAGAACAATATCCATGGACAAGACCACCAAAATATCCAGCACTAAAACATCCAGTGGTGTATACAACCAAGCCGAGGGCAGCAGCAACAGGCCCCACGAAACTCCAGATCTTATCAATTATTGCCTCTCTATATTATATCATTAATATGGATTATTAAAAAAGAACACATGCATGGGTTTAGGGTTTAGGGCAGTTTCATCGTAGTAACTAAATAAAAAGGGATATATATAGCCTTACCTCCTCAATTCTCTTAAATTCTGATCAGTGAGATGTCGACGAAACTCCTTATTATATGTCCCAGTTCCTACCCCGTATCCGCCCTGTCAAGATTAACTGATTAACCCGAGAGACGCAGCAGCTGATATATAAGAGATATATAGCTAGATAGATACATCCAAGAATTACATATGCATCATGATAACCCGAGTAGATCGTGCATGGGTAGCCGATCGACGATCTCGGCCTGCTAGGCGTGTGGAGTACGTCGATAATAGGATTGGTCTTACCGGTGGTTGTCGATCGAGACAACATCAGAGAGAGGTAGGGTGGATCGGCGATCGATGAGCGTATATATACGTACCTGAGAGGTATAACGTCGAGAGCTCGACGCCGGCGACATACGGGGCACCTCCGCGTATACGGGGACTGATGATGGGGCACGAGCACGAGCACGAGAAAGAGTACGTAGCCGTCGTCGTCCTTGCCAGCAGAGAGCGCAGCGCCATGGAGCCGGCCGATCGATCGAGGACCCAGCCGAGGGGAAGTGCGTATACGAGGTATAGGCGCGCGGTCGTCGATCGATCGGCTATGGTTAATTTGGCTAGCTGCTTCTTCTTTCTTGGCGCGGAAGGGACGTCTGCGTTCGTGCGTGCAATGCTGGCCTTGGTCTCTCTCATATAAGACTGTCCGACGGATCAGAGTCCTCTTACAATTCAACTACTCCTCCTCCTCTTACAATTCAAGTATCCCCCGGTCACAAGATATATATAAGGTATCCTATAGAAAATTTAGCGAAAATAACTTTTTAAAAAGCTTTTTCAGGGTGCATTATTTTTGCAAAAAACTATACCTCGCTCTATCCCTCTCACCAAAGATGAGACACCTTGCCTGCGTTAGAGTTTATGTACTTAGTGGGGAGCATGGCTATAGGCTTATAAAAAATACTTCCTCCGTTCAAAAAAAACATGCAACTTACTATGAGATTCAAGCCAGTCAAATTAACTAGCTAAAGTTTGACTAAGTTTATAGTAATTAGTATTAATATTTGTAGATTTTTGTGTTCCTGCCTTTACTTTGAGGTGCAAATTGTGACTTTGCCCTTATTTTTTTAACTTTATGATTTGCCCATGTTTTGACCCTGGTCAATGTTTTTTTGCCCCTAGTCAACACGTTTTTGCCCTGTTTTTGCCCGTTGACTAGGGGCAAAAACCTTGTTGACTTGCTGGTAGTGAAGGGCAAAATCACAAAAGCCCCCATATTTATGTCTCAAACAAAATTTATTACCAAAATACATTCCATCATTATGTATTGATACTTATTTTGTATTATAATAGTTAGTAATCTTTTATACAAATTTGGTCAAAGTTAGAATCATTTGCCTTCTCGGAAAATGAGAACTTCATGTTTTTTTTGGACTGAGGAAGAATAGGGGGACATTATTAGGATTTAGCATTGGCTTGCATTGATTTGCCCGAATAAGAAGAAAGACATCAGGATTAGCGACATGGTGGAGACGGCAATGCGCATCAGCCAAAGACGGTGGCTTTGATTTAGTGAGAGCAATGGCATATGGTGGCATTAGAGACAGTGTGAGGCGCTACCCGAGCCAGATGGGTGGGGTAGTGGCGAGGGAGTATGGCGAAGAAGAATATAGAATAGAGAGGGAGGTGGGTGTCGAGTGTGTGTCCACCCTTTAGGAGATAAACCATAAAACCCGAAGCAAGAGCGAGTATTACGAGACCATAAACATAGCATTTTGATTTGAGGGTTAAACATGTCTTATGGGTTCCTCTAACGTGTCCTATAAGATTGAGCACACACAACCAAGAAAGGTACACAGTATCATATGCCTACCCTTGTGTACTTTGTCAAAGTGGGTCAGAAGAAACCGGCTTCCACTTATTTTTTGAGTGCCCGTTCAGTTCTTTATGCTGGAATTCTTCACGTACAATAGCAGCGTAGAATTCCTATATGAATAGTGCTATAAATTGAAACAAAAAGAATTGGGTTAAAAAGAAACCATAATAAAAGGGAAAGGAAATAAAAGGAAACTTTAGTACCTATTGGACACTCTAACTGGGATTAAAAGTGTCTATGAATAAGCACTGCCTCGATACCCATGCAGACTATGCAGTCCCGGTTGATAACATAAATTGAAACTAAAGGTGCACTTTTAATCCCGGTTCAAATGACTTACAATTTAGGGTGGAAGAAGTACATGATAGATCAAGAAGTGATAAGATCTAGAGTTTTGTGGATTCTATTGCTGTGTTGCCCTAGGCTTGGTTCTATACACCACTGCATGTCTTGATGTTGGTTTTGTCTATGGAGTCAACGATGGTACTATCTATGGAGTGAACGCTAGTATCTTCCATGGAGTCAATGCTGGTGTTGAGGTGGTACGCGAGCACTAGTACACGAAGTATGTCGAAAACGAAAAGGTTGATGATCTCTCGCGGCTGCCCAACGAGGGCCCCAACACGTCCTTTGTTGATCCGTTCCTTGGGACGTTTTGGAGTCGACTAAGATGAGCCCAGCTGGACCGACAGGAACTAAGCTGTTGGACCTATATATTGAATCTCCATGAGCCTAGATATTTTGTTGATCCATTTGTTTGTTATTTTAGCCTGCAAGTATATTCCGTATGTTATGTGTTGTGTTTTGTTATATTAGTCCCATACGGCTTACGAAAAGTGCTGGTCGCAGCCTCAAAATGTGTAACCTGAACTGCCACTACTACCTAAAATAACTTGCGTGGCGGGCATTTTTTGTTTTGCGTGATGGGCAGAGGTGCCCGTCGCTCTCATGAGGTCACAATAAATCGGATGACAAGCGTGGCGGGCAAGGTGCCCGCCACGGTTAATCTAACCAACCGGTGGTGGGTATAAGGATGCCCGTCACAGTAAATAGTTTGAAGAAAAAAAAAAAAAAAAACGCCAAATGGGCTTAGATCTGGGCCCGATGGACCTGGATCCCGCCGCCGCCCGTCAATCCGTTGCCGCCGCCGTGGTGGTGGCCGATCTGCACGCAGCCCGCAGCATCCGTCATCGCCACGCCTGGATCGAAGAGGGGGCCGCCCGGGGTCCATCGGCCGCCGGGAGGTGGAGGAGACCACCGCCGTGGGGGCCGCCTGCCGGATCCGCCACGGATCGGCCCCGTCGCGGCCCAGGAGGATCGATGTCGTGGAGGGAGGCCGTCCTGCGCCCGCTCTCGCCCTGCGCCAACGCCAGCCGGCCCTCCGCCAGCCCTTGCTGACGCGGTGTCCTCCGCGAAGCGTCCTCGGGCTGGCCCCTGAGCCCGCCCCCCACGCTGAAGGCGCGCGTCCACCCCGCGAGCCCCGCCTCCGATGTGGCCGCCGCCCCCGCTGTAGAGGAAGAGTTCATAGAGGGAGGAAGAGGGAGGACACAGAGAGAGACGGGTGGTGGCGGCTGCTCGGAAAAGTGAGAGGGATGGATGTTGTGCGGAACCCTAAGTCTCTCGCTTTTATAGTCCATGATAGAAATCGGGCCACACCGGGCCTATTGGGCTGTGTGTTTTTACGTGACGGGCTTTTTAATGGTGCCCGCCACGGTTAATCTTTTCCGTGGCGGGCATGTTAGACGCCGCCCACGGAAAATAGATATTAACCGAGGCGGGCATTTTAACGTGCCCGCCATTTGTGGGTTTATTTTCCGTGATTGGCAAAAAAATGCCCGCCACGGAAAATAAAATCTGGGCGTGATTAGTGATATTAACCGCGACGGGCAATCCATGTGCCCGACACGAAAAAACATTTTGGAGCATCACGCAAAAATGATTTCGTTACTAGTGTGCCATGTCACCATGACAAAATCATGTGAAGCAATCATCAAATTATATGACTTGCCATGGATTGGATTGGACCGATCGCTTGATCGCTTGACTACCACCTATGTCCATTGGCGGCGACAATAAAGGCGACCAAGAGACTTGAGAGAGAGACCAAGGACAGGGAAGTCGTGGACATGTCTATAATGCTTTAGTCATGGAATATGTATCTGGTAGCAACGCACGGACATATTTCCTAGTTACTCTAAAATACCGCAGCTGGTACTCTCCCTACGCGCGCTTGTCGTGGCTGATGGCATGTTTTGAAACTTGTTGCCACGGTACCATTAAGACCTTTTTTTCTTTTTGATTTCTCACGGTCAACGTGTATATACAATAAATAGGTATAAAATGGAAGATCGAGGGCCCGCTTAGTTGCCCTCCAAAATGTGTTCAGCCAAAACTTTGGCGCTTGAGTGGTTTGAAACCTAAAGTTTGGCGGAACAATGATTTGGCCAAATCGGTGGTAAGCTAGGTTTTGCCAACCAATAAGTGTTATGCCAATACTCTTGCCAAAGTTTTGGCAACCAACCAAGTGCCAAACCAAAATTCTTGCCAACCAAAATTTGGCATGCCCTAGTTTTGCCAACAATGTATGGGAATATTCTTATATTTTTCTGAATATCGATAATTACAAAGAACTCTCTTATTTATATAGTCCGAGCAACTTTGGCTTAAAAGTTTGGTAAGAGGCCGGTGGAGAAACAAGACTGTGTGGTTTGGCTCTTTTTTTTTTTTTTTTTAGATAATGTGTGGTTTGGCTCTTGGGTTTGGTAAACCGACTATAAGTACGTATGTTTGACAGTCTCATGCATCATCCGTAGACTCGTCTGATTTCTCCTTGACTAACTCGAGTGATATTATTGCATCGTCAACACCAAAGTGGTATCCACAGGCAAAACCAACAAAATGACCAACAGCTGTGGACGCACCAAAGCCGAGGGCAATACCAACAGTCCCCAAACTCCAGGTCTTCTCGCTTCTTGCCTCCCTCTTGGCGTTCTCTCTATTATATTATTATATTATAAAAAGAAAAGAAAAATATTAACAAACTGGATCGGAGGGGTAGATAAAGCGTGAATGGTAAGGCAATTTTATCATAGCAATATAATTAAATAAAATGTGATATATTTATATATATACATAAATAGATTATCCCTCTATTTCTTTCACATGTCACATCAGCTTTAAATTAGTATCTTTAACATCCATTTCAAAAAAAAAAAAAGTCCTTATAGATAGTATCACACAATATAAATTATTGACTATGAAAGTATTTCTCATAGTGAATCCAAAAACATAAATCTTATATGTCATGAGTTCATACAAACTTTTGAAACCGATGGGTCAAAGATATATATAAAATATGTTAGACTCTGGCAAAGCTAGCTGGGAATATATCTAGTGCAAACCAATATTTCGTGCAAACCCATGCAAACCATGGTAAAAAAAGTCGTCTAAATTCACTAAAAAATCACACACGTAGATGATAAGATGATAAACAACCTTGTAAAATATCGTTTTTCAAACTCAACTTCGTTTGTGAGATATAAAAATAACAAATTTCTAACAAATCATGGACAGTTTTTACGCTTGAAATTTGTTATTTTTATATCTCACAAACGAAGTCGAACTTTGGACAAGTTATTTTGCATAGTTGTGTATCATCATATCATCTACATGTTTGATTTTTGGGTGAATTTAGATGACTTTTTTCGTGGGTTTGCACGGATTTGAACAAAATGTTGGTTTGCACTAGATATGTTAATACGACATGCAAATAAATACTAAGGGAGTAGATAGTAGCTCGTCAGGGTGGACCTTATATTACCTGACATTGTTAAAAATCCTAGTGAGCAATAGTTCAACCTCCTTATAAAGCTTCAAGTCCCTATCGTAGTCGTCCTGTCAAGATTAACGGAAGGGACGCAATTGAGATATGGCAGTAGTACATCCAAAGCAATAGAATTATTTGCGAACTAAACACAGCGATACATAATTCAAAACTCATCCAAACAGGGCCTAATGACTAAACGTTGGCTCGTGCGAGCAAATGCGCCGAGCCACCGACTTATATGCATTTTCATATCGGCTTGATCACCATAGATATTCACAACACCGAATAATGCAGCAAATTATTACAAAAAGGTCACGTTCGTTTCTACCACACTACTAGCTATTTATATATTTAGTTTGTTAGAATTAATATAACAATGATGTCGACTTATATGCATGCATGATGAAGTGGCGATACCACACAGAGCTAGCTAGATCCTCTGCATATGGGCGGTGTGTGGTTGCGTGGTCGATTGATCGAGACCTACGGTGGATTGGGATGCGCGTACATACATGTACATATATACGTTACACACACACACATACCTAGCTGAGACTGAGAGGTATAATGTCGAGAGCTCGACGCCGGCGACATACCGGGGACCGCGCGGACGACTGACCCTGCTGATGTTGGGGTCCTCCAAAGAGTAGTCGTCGTCGTCCTTGCCATTACAGAGCGCAGCGCCATGGACGACCTGGAGGAGCGGAGCGAGGAGGTCCAAGTACGTATACGACGATCGAGGTACGCGGCCGGTGCCGTGCCCGGTGGGCTAGGGTTTGGCTGCCTCTTTTATTTCTTGGCACAATTATTAAGAGGACGCCTTGTGTGCGTGTGTGTCAAGCTTCGCTGGGATCTCTTTATTATTCTTATACATGGTATAAACGACGAGAGGTTGGCAGGTTGCCCGTTGGGCAGTCGTCGACTCGTCGGTCTCTCTCCCTATAGACTGCGCGATGGAGTCCTCTTACAATATGCATCTGTTTGGTGCAGAGACTTTTTAGTCCTTGAAATTAAAAAAATCTCTTTTAGTCACTACCAAACCAAACACCAGGGACTTTTTTAAGACTTTTATTTTACTAGCAAATATGCTAGTGCGTTGCAACGGGGTGCAGGGCGCTGCAGGCCTCGCTGGCCTCGTAGGGCGTCACACAGATCACACACGACTCCCGGCCGCTATCGCCGCGCCGGCACCCGACGGGTAGGTACTCCACGTCCGAGATGATCTCTAGAACCTTTTCGACAAAAATACGACAACGATGACAACGACATTACCGCCCGGCGTTCGTTGCATGGCGTTACCCGCGAGCGGTGTCGCCTGATCTGATAGGTCACCTCATTGTTCCCACCGGAAGTAGCATGATGACTGCCAGCGCCACCATGAAGAAAATGACGGCGAGGAGGCCCTCGATCTTTTTTTTTCGCGAGCAGGCATATATGCCTGTATTTCAAGGAGGCCCTCGATCTGCCAGTGCCACTCGTAGACATCGTCCATGTCCATGGCGCTCGCGCGGGTGGCGGCAGGGCGATGGATCTGCCGCAGCGGCGGTCCTCGATCAGATTAGTTAGTTGGATTTGGATGTCAACTGGCCTGCCGTAGTAGATGTGCGCGCGTGCGTCGCCGTCGTCGTCGATTGTTCCTCCGGTCGGCAAAGACGACTTCGTCGGCGGCGATTGGTAATTTGTTTGTGGTGGCATCGTCGGCCTGTCGGTCGATCGGGTGACTATCGTACGTTCTTCAGCTCTTGACGACACCTGACCTTATTATATGTCTAGCAATGCAGGTCTCCAATTAGGACACCACCTGGATTCCGATCGAGAGAGCAACAGCTTCATACGTGTTGTCACGTTCGATGTATATGCAACCCGGCCCTTAAACGAACTCGGACTCGGAAGGCTGGACGAAAGGATAGGGTGGACGACGGAAATTTCCTCACTTTATTAGTAAGTACATATAGATTAGTCCCTAAAAGACTCTCTTCGACGGACTTTTTTATTAGTCCCTAGGACTAAAAAAAAGTTTAATCCCTGGGAACCAAACAACACCTAACTCGATCCCTGCCACAACTCACAGGATATATAATGTATCCTATATAATATAAAAGGTACTCCCTCCGTCCACAAATAAGTGTAGTTTTCTTTTATTTTTATCATTCTTGTTTGACCATTCATCTTATTTAAATTTTTTTATGTAAATGATAAATTAAGTCATAACTACATAAGTAATATTTATTAAAACTTTTGAATAAAACGACCGGTCAATCAATAATGGTGGAAGTTAAAGAAATACACTTGGTTATGGACAGAGGGAGTATATAATATATCCAATAGGCATTATGTGCCTTTTCAGGTAGAGGTAAGAAGGATTTCAAAATGTTGTGTATCATCTTGATGAACTTTCTTGAAATTAATAAAGCTTTTCCTTCTAAAAGAATAGAAAATAAAGCCCTTCGACATGACACACCACACACACAAATGTTAGGGGTATATTTCTAAGGCTGCAGGGTTCGGGCTTCTTCTCTAGTACTCATTTCTCTGAATGAAAGAGAAAGAATTGACTCATGTTTGGGAGTCGACATATATATATCTTGGATTAAAAACAAAGCCAATATTCACAACTCTGGTTGCAACATTGGTGCTGTCCCCTTTAAATATCTGGGCATCCCAATATACTATAGAAAACTTTCCAATAGAGATTGGAAGCAGATCGAGGAGAGATTTGAGAAAAACCCAAGTATTTGGAAAGGCAAGTACTCTCATCGGGGAGGAAGACTTGTGTTGATTAACCCAGTCCCATCGAAGTCCCGCCTATGTTTATGATGTCTTTCTTTGATATACCGAGAGGGGTACTCAAAAAGTTAGAACTTTATACATCTAGATTGTTCTAGAAAAATGATGATCACAAGAAGAAATATAGATTAATTAAGTGGCCCATTTTCTGTCGACCAAAAGAACAGGGGTGGAATGACTATGCTTAATCTGGACTTACAGAATAAATGCCTCTTGAGCAAGGAGCTTTTTAAGCTATGCAATGATGATAGCATGTGGCAAGAATTGATTAGAAACAACTACATGAGAAATAAACAGTTCATTCCAATTGAGAAAAAAAAAACTTGGGGATTCCCATTTTTGAAGAAGCCTTATGGGTGTCGAGAAGCAATTCCTTAGATTGGGTTGCTTTGAATTGAATAGCGGTACCCAAATCAGTTTCGGGAGGATATTTAGTTAGGCAACCATGCTTTTAAAACTCAGTACTCTATAGTATTGGACGTAAAAAGCAAGCAACAATCACCAAGGCTTTATAGTCTACCCCTAAATGTATCCTTTAGAAGGGCTTTAATAGGGAATAAACTGTCACAACAACATGATCTAGTTGCACGTCTTCTAGACATTAACCTGGATGCAGCTCCATAATAATGGATCTTTTATAGTTAATTCAATGTACAATCACATTTGCCAATAATGGGGTTAAGGTTTGCAAGAGAGATTTGGCAAATGAAGCTCCCTTTGAAAATTAAGATTTTCATGTGGTCCTAAAATAAGGGGCTGTCACAAAGGATAATCTGGCCAAAAGAAATGGGAATGGTAGCAAGGATTGCAGCTTTTGTAGTAGCCTAGAAACCATAAAACATTTATTTTTTGATTGTATCATCACTAAGGCTCTATGGCATATGGTTCACTATGTTTTTGGTTTGAGACCACTGAGGAACATAACCCATATTTATGAAGATTGGTCTAAATTGGGCCAACAAAACACAATCTTTTATTATTGACAAGCACAACGACCCTTTGTTGGGTTATTTGGCTCACGAGGAATGATTTGGTTATTAATAAATGCCAACCCAAATCTTTTTGCAGGTACTCTTCGGGCGACATACTAGCTCCGGTTTTGGGCTCTATTGGAACGGTTGGATGAACACAGAGTGACTATCCAAGAGGAAGAGGCGTGTAGAAATTTAGACTCAAAAGTTATGTTTATTTTTGCTTCAAATGACTGAAACTTTAGTTATCACCTTGGGAACTAGGTTGTACCTACGTGAATTTTGTTTGGAGTGAACTTGTAGCAAGTTTGGTTTGATGCCTCTCTTGTGTGTGAGAAGCTGAAGCCAGAACCTTCGGTTATTTCATAAAAAAAAAAAGATGTTGTGTTGCTCTATCTAAGGAAAAGCATGAGAGAGAGAGAGAGAGAGAGAGAGAGAGAGGAGGAAGAAATGGATTTTTTATTTGCAATTGGCTGATGGCTGGCGACAGGGGCAAGGACGAGGAGAAGTATGGGGTCGTTGGCGACGAAGCTGTGACGAGAGATAACAAGAAATAAATTGGGGGTATGGGAGGAAGGGCGTGAAGACAAAAGCTTAGTGAGGAAGAAGATGTCGGGGTAGCGTACTAGCATGCTTCTAGAGCGCTCAATGAGTCGCAAGGCTTACTGGGCTCCTTTTTACCTTGTCCTCTACTCCTCGTGGCTTCATCAACTCGATGTCCATCTTCTTTTTTGTGTGCTTTAGTTTTGCGTACGAGTGATGTCATTCTCAATCTTCGTTGTAGCAATAACAACTTCAATTCCATTGTCGTGTCCAACGTCCTAGGAGCATAAATTAGAGGAGCAAAAATTGATGTAAAAACTAGTATAGTGATTCAAGGAACAATTGATATAAAGATCATGAGGGGAGGGTGCTCGGTCGGGATGGTTTGGTGACCAAACTACAGAAACGAAGGTCCCGGGTTCAAGCCTCAAGTGGTGCTATTGCTGCGAACGAGGGACGTCACTAGTCAGACTAGAATCTGGTCCCCGTATTTAAGCTTCTAGAAGGTACCCCAACCCCTTCTCTCTATCTAACATGGAGAAGCATGTGTTAAAACTTTAGGAAGGGGAAAAAAAAATACAGTTTGAGACTTTGGAGACCAAGATTACAATTTGACAACTTTGAGGACCGTTAGTTAATTTTACTTGAGGAAAGCAATAATTTAAGATGATATAATAGACATTTTTATAAGCCATGGCATAAATTGTGTTATTTTTTTTAAGCTGAAATATATTTGATTTGGTTGAAGACAGTCAATACATGTTTGTAATCTAATAAAAATCCATTTTTGCGTGGTCGGGCAGTCAGCGTTTTGCCTATGGGCCTCGCCCTCCCTCGCTCAGTCGCTCTCCTTCTCCCCTTCCCCCACTTGTCATGTCTGTCTCGGTAAAAATTGAGCGACCGCCGCTGCCGCCACTGCCATCCTACACCAGGTGTCCAGAACGCCATCGGGGCTGTTTGCTGACGACGAGCACCTACCAAGGTACTCAACCCTTCCCATCCCTTCCCTTGCCTTCCTACTATGGAGGCCCAGCTCCCAAACCGCAGCTCAATCCATTTGTATTCAGATTTGATTCTAATCAAATTACAATCTATTATGCCTACTAATATTTTCTTTTTTTTTAAAAAATGTATTAGATGTACAACTATGCGGGCCTCCCCTGCAATTTTGCTATGATGCTCCCAGACGGTCAATAAGGATTGAGAGAGCAAATTTTATTCACGGTGTCATAGTCCTGGCTTCGCCCAGCACATTTTAAATAATGCAAATTTTAAAAAGGGACAAAATCAGACGTTGGCTGCGGGCTGCGGGCCTTTTTTTTTTCCCCTGCCCTGCTTCCGGCCTTCCCCTAACCCATCCACCTCGCGTCCTTCTCCTCTGTCAGTTGACTCAGCACGACTGCACGAGTGGGCGACCACCGCCGCCCGCCGGTGCCTGCTCTCCGTCGGGCCCCTTCGCTCGCGTCGAGCTCCCACCGGTACGTCCACCCCGTCTCTTCCCTTTCTGCTTTGCGAAACCGAGCGCCCAAAACCCTAGCTTAATCCGATCTGATCTAATTACAATCTATTGTGCCTAATCTTTCCTTTAAAAAAAATTGTATCAGATGTACAACTATGCGGGCCGCCCCTGCAATTTTGCTCCGATGATGCTCCAATTGCGATAGACGGGCATTTGCTAGCTGAGGGGACAGTGGCGGACCCAGCCAAAAATTTCAGGTAGGGCAAACCATTATATAATACATATACCAAACTTCGATCTACCATATATTTAGTATATATTTATACATTAATACATTACATAACACAGTTATATCTTTAGGATACTTTTCGAGCCACTAAGATCATCTAATGGAAGATAGAGAAGGGGACTGGGAAGATAGAGAAGGGGACTGGGAAGATAGATTTTTTATTTATTTCTTTGTTTAAGATTCAATGGAGTACATCTCCCTTGTATTTATAGTCCGGGAAAAAACTTGCATCTAAAGAAATATCCTATTATATTTCCTATTTTATTCCCTAAATAAATTTTGTTTAATAACGATGATAATGACGACGACGGCGGTTGCCGGCCGCTACTGGCCCCCTCCCCGACATGTGTGCGGGCCTTTTGGGCACCACGTGATGGGTTGTGACAAGGTATAGTTGTATCTTAGGGCCCGATTAGTGGTTACCAATTTTTGCCAAACCAAAACTATGACACACCAAAATTGAAGTCATCAATTGGTTTATGGCCAAAGAATTGGCACACTATTGTTTATGAACAAAGTTTTGGTTGCTCTCTAAAAAAGTTCATAAATAAACTTTGGCAACTCATCTTCTAACTTTTTGCCCTAGCTTTGGCAACTTTGGCTTGTCACGACCTTGATTGGGCAAGAATTGGTTCCCAACCAATCGGGCCCTTATACGTGACTAATTTGATGTTACCTTGAAGATGCATCAAGTAGCATCTAAGTGTGACTCATTGACTCCTTGTTCTCCACGCTAGACAAGCAAACCTGCGCGCGCAAGCACACATGCATGCTTTGGCCGGTGCGGCCGCGTCGCAGTCGCTTTCGTATGCGTGCACGGTGACCCGCCGCCCCTCTCCTTGCCCCGAGTGCTAACTAGCTTTAGCGATAGGCCATTGGGCCTGGCCGATGGCCCGGTCCGTGATGCACTCCAAGCCCCCAACATACGAGAAGTTACGATCGCCTCAATCAAAAAAAAAATCCGGGTTACGGGGTCCGATTAGTCGTCCGCCCCGCTGCCGCCGCTCGCTCAGTGCGGCCGTGGCGAAGCCGTCTTCAACCTCGCCTCGGGCACGAAAAACCGAAAACCGAACCGAACCAAGAAAAACCGAACCAAAAAATTCGGTTCCAGGATCCCGGGAATCGAAAGAACCGAGGTATTTTCGGTTCCATACCTCGGTAAACCGAGAAAGAACCGGTTGGAACCGCTGAAAGCCAACAACAGCCCAGTGAGCCCACCACCGAAGGCACCTAGTTAGAAAATCCCTTTCCTCACCGCGTGCTGAACTGAAGCCGCCGTCGCCCCAATCTCCCTCGCGACTCGCGAAGCCGACGCCCGCCGCCCGAGTCCCCGACGCGCGCGCTGCCGGCGGCGGCCGCCTGCTGCCCTCTCCGCCCGACGCGCCGGCCCTGTCCCTCGCGAACCCGCCGCCTGCCGCCTCGCGCCCACCTCGGCGCTGCACCTTGCCTTCGCTGTCGCGAGGTCGCCCCACGCCGTGCCCGTCGCTCCCCTCCGCTCCCTGTCCGCGGCTCTGCCCCTGGTCACCGCCCGCCGCTAGCAGCAGCAGGCCGCGGGCCTTCTCCTCCTCCCCCGACCGACCGTCACCAAGCACCGCAGATAGAGGATGAGGATCTGAGCGAGCTTTCATCGATCTCCTGGTACGTATACGAAATTGCTCGGTACTGAGTTTTGGGAGGAACCGATCGGTACCTATTTTGCAGGAACCGAATTTGTGTTGGAACCGAGGTACCGTACCGATCGGTTCGGTAAATACCGAACGCCCAGGGTGACTTCAACCTCTCCTCGCCGCTTGGGCAGTTGCCGCTTTGGGAGGGAGGGGTAGGTGGGGTACTCGCCGGAGGGGGGTAGGGCGGCCGCCCTGCCTCGCCCTATAGGTGGGTCCGCCTATGTGAGGGGATCACCTCGTTGGTTCTGCGGAGTAGGCGTGGTCAGCCTTCAAGCATGCAGAGATCCAATGCAGCGTTGGCTTGTGCTACCATCACCTTCGAGGAGGCTTTAAGGAGGGAGATGGAGTACCGCAAGTGGGTGGAGAGGACCCACCCGCATCTGCTCGTCGGAGTTTGTGGAGGTTCTGAAATGCAGAGAGTAAGGCTCTGCTCTGGTCTGATAAACTTTATGTCAGTAAGGATCGCAGTTAACAAACATGCATCAAGGAATTTAAGGGGTATGTGATCCGTGGCTGAATTGTACAATTGCATAACTGGGACATTTGTTCTCTCAGTTAGCACTCAGCCTCAGTCCCACCTTTTTTTTCTGATTCAAGTAGGCACAAACAGTGATTGGCTTCAGTTAGATGCCTGAGCTGTATTTACTCTTTGTTTGTTCTGAATTGCCACTTCAAACTACCTGCAACTCATTCACAGTGCCTAAGTTATGATCAATTCTGGGTCAACATTTAGCTCCATAAGTGAGCCAGACAAGGCTTGAACCTTCAGTGGTTGGAATGCAAGGATAATTTTGCAAATGACACATTCCAGTTTAAGGCTTTCTGTATCATAAAACCATGAATGAATGAAATGGTTCTGGCCGTGCATTTTCTTTTTGGCATACAGTTCTTTTTCTTTCTTCAGTGTTCCATTCAGTTTATGTTCAGAAATCTTTATTTCAGATAGCCAGAATACTTCAGCTTCCATTGTTACAATTCCACAATTGTAACAATCTAACCTGTAATGGCTTGAAACAGTACAATGAATGGGTACAGCTCTGAAGTTTAGAGCTCCAATGGGACCTGTGTGAGGGATGTATTTTAGTTTGCATTAGTGTTTAGGCATGGGGAGCCAGGGCCTAGCTTAGTTTGGTTCTCTCCTTTTCTCCTTTCTGTCAATACGTACTCTCCTTTACTTATTAGAAGAAAAAAAAATTTTTTACCATTTTGATTCCTTTATGTATATGCTGGAAACCAAAATCTATCCATTATGGAAAATAATCACATATTTATCTGTCATTGCTATGTTCCACTGTTTTATTAGGTGCACAAAAATTGTATTGTCTGGAAGCATGAAATTTTGGCCTATGTGCTATTCATTTCTTTTTTTTTTTAGGATATCTACACTTAGATAGATTGCTAATTTCTCATTTTTTGTAAATGAATCCTTTTGATTTCAGGATGTCAGTACAGGATCAGTACCTGATGTGATTAAGAGAAAATTAGCTCCTGAAACCAGTGTGCCTCCACAGCAGTCTAGTTTCAGTTGTGTAACTGGACAGAAACAGCCGCAGAATTGGTATCCTTCAAAGAAAAAAGGTGAAAGTTCCGCATCTTCCATCACAGATTCTGCAATGTCCGAGACCAAATGTGGTGCCATCCTTTTGGTGCAAAATTTGCAAGGTTGATTGTGTCACTGAGTTCAACTTTGGCTCTCATATTGGAGGCAAAAAACATAAGGCCAAAAAACTAGAGATTCTAGGTAAAAGGAATGCTGGAGGACCTTCTAGCCAATCTGCAGGTAACAGGAACCCTGGCCAAAATGGGCTTGCAGTTCCTGGAAGCAGAAACAATGAACTGAATGTGGCTGGCAGCAGCGTTTGCTGCTGTACCAAACTGTGATCTGTCATCTGAAAGCAGAACTAATGGAACAGAAGAAAGTTGATGCACTGTCCACCTGTGTGCAGCTTGGATTTCACTCCAGTCTGATATTCCAACAAAAATGGTCCTTGCTCATTTTGGGCCTGCTTGGATGCAATCCAAATCTTCTGAAGGGCACAGTAATATATTTCTCTGTCAGACCACTATGGAGCGAGATTTGATCTGATGGTTTGGACCTGAACAACGCTAATCAGGACATAAGTTGAAATGTATGCAGTGCCCTATGTGAGAGAGAGCAGTAGATTATATGGAGGTATCTGTCAGCAGATCCTTGTTGTTTCTTTTCTCCTTGTGGAAAATGTACAGTAGCACTCCTTGTTCCAGTAGGAGGTGAAAGCTCAGGACACTGCTGAGTATGTACTGGATAATTATAACAGAAGTCATGAATGAATGCCGTAAACGTTTAATCTGTTGCTAAGGTTGTATGGCATTTACTTGGTCAGATGAGACAGTATGTGTATATACCTTCGTATCCCCATTTTGAAATCAACGCCGTACTGATTTTTCTCATCGAAATTATCTTATTCTTTTATGTTAGGGAGACTAACTGTAAAATTAACGGCATTGAAATGTGTTTTATGGAAAGCTACTGATGCCGAAACACTTGTATATTTATTACTGGTCAAAATTTAGAAGATTCACTTTACTTATTCTGACTAACAGCCACTATTTCACTCAAAGGAATGAAGTGTTAAACATATCATTATATTGAATGCTTTTCAGTAGTAGCATACTAGTATTACTAGGACTTGATGTTTAGATAACTTTGATTGCACATATATTAATATGGAGCCTTTTTTTTTCCATTCTAGTAACTGAAGATAATCTGACTCTTTGTTCCTATTCATTGGTTTGTCAAGTTCAAAACACAATATAAACATGTCAAAAAAAAAAAAAAACACCATATATTTTTTCGACTGTTTTTTTTTTTTTTTTTTTTTTTGTTTGGTCGACTGGTGATGAGAACTGTAGCGTGGACTAAACTGGCCAGCATAGTGGGCCTCCGTGGCGAACTAACGCGGGCCTGCCTCAGTGTTTGGACTTTGAAGGCCCATACGACATGAGTCCCAAGTCCACCAAGCCTCCAACCACCAACCAAGCGCGTCGCGTCGACGCGCACGCACGAAATACACGAGCGGTTTCGTTTCCTCCGCCGCTGACCAGACCAGACCAGACCCGGCCGGCTTCCCCTTCCCTCCCCCCCACCCCTGCCGGGAGGATAGCAGACGAGAGGAGAGGACGCGCACGCCAGCCATGTCAGGTTCGTCCCTCCGCCGCTTCCCCTTCCCTCCTCCCGGTCCCACGCGTCGCTAGATCCCCAATCCGCGCTCGATTTCTCGATAGGGATGCTCGATTCGGCCCCAACCATGTCTCCCCGCGGAGAATTCGAGCGGTTAGTACCATGGGAAGCCCGATTAGAGGCCCGATTTCGCACGCAACCAACCTGCTGCGGTCGGAGGAGAGGGCGGTTCGGGTGGGCGACGCGGCCGTATGGCGCCAGCGGATCTTGAGGAATCGCGTCGCGCGGGTTTGTTTGTTGCTCTTGGTTGATTGATTCATTGGTTGTGCTTGCTGCGCCTGCTAGTTGATCTGCTGCTGGTGGTGCTTGATTCGTGCTAGGCTCCGGGTACCTCTCGCCTGTTGCGCTTGCAGCTTGGTTGGTGTAGCGTCAACGCTCTTCTGGCGCCGCTTGCTTTGCTTGCTTCTCTCCCTTTTCCTGGGGAATATGCTAGCATCAGTCAAATTGCAGTGCCTCCGAGGTCCCCCTTGCCTTGCAAGGATGGTTTTATCCTGCTTGGCCGGCCCTTTGGATTTTCTGTATACTTCATTCATGTTCACCAGTGGCGGCCCAACAGAATCTGCAATGATTGTGTTAATTCACTTAAAATCAACATGCACAGGTTTTGAATCCTAGATCCCTCACTGATGTTCAGTAGCGAAATCACCTTCTTTTTGTTACAACATCATGAAAAGCTATCAGCATGCTCGGTACTGCTAGACTGCAGCTCAAGACCTCAGCCGTAGCCCCGTAAACAGATTCTTTTACTCTCATATTTTAGCTGATACCAGCTGATGTGCTGTTGCAGCACAGTCACAAGTAGCTGAAAAGCGAGCAGGTCCTATAGTCTGGTGCTCTTTTCCATCCAAATGATGGTCTTGGCATCAACTATATCCAGCCTTCTTTTAGGAGTCTTTTGCTCCTGTGTCTTGCATGGCGGTCAAGACCATTTTAGATACTGTGTGCATGCATGCTTTGGTTTGCTGCTAAATCAATGGCTGTAAGCTTTTTATCCACAGTTTTGTTGGGGGTATGCAGTACAGCAGCTGTGCTCGTTAGTTTGTTAGTTAGTTATTGGAATTGTTCTTGACATAACCATTGATTTCTCTGAAAGGTAATGGATTCTGATGTTATTAACTTGTAAATGCACTTTGCAGGTTCACCGCCAAAGCCTTGGGAGCGTTCTGGAGCTGAAGGAACATCAGGTCCAGCACCTTTCAAGCCCCCCTCTGGTGGAAGCACCAGCGATGTCGTCGAAGCTTCTGGTACCGCGAAACCTGGCGAAAATGTTGCTGCGACGCAGACGAATGCCTCTCCCAACGTAAATAGCACTGTTTCGAGGCCTATGCCACAGCGTCCTTGGCAGCAGACGACGGGCTATGGGAACACCTATGGAGGTATTCAACGTTTTCAGAGTCACCTATTTCGTGATTGTGGTTACCTTGGGAACACAATTTCAGTCTCAGACTGACATTTGCAATTTGCCTTTTAGGTGCAGGATATGGATCCAACATGTATAGTTCGTATGGTGGATACGGCAACACTTATGGTAGTGGCGGGCTCTATGGAAATAGCATGTACTCGAGTTACGGAGGAGGTTATGGTGGTGGCATGTACGGTGGTGGGATGTATGGAGGAGGCATGTATGGCGGGATGGGAGGTTATGGTGGTTACGGCGGCATGGGCGGAATGGGTGGTATGGGCATGGGTCCATACGGTAATCAGGATCCAAATTCAATGGGTCCTCCAGCATCCCCTCCAGGTTTCTGGATGTCCTTCCTACGAGTGGTAAGATACTTATTACTACACATGCCATTTATCAATACCCAGAATTGTACATTGATTTGGTGCACCTTAAAGTATGATACAGCACTTGAAAATGCCCATTCACCTGAGGTATTGATCACAAACATGTGCTGTGCCATTGCAGTTACAAAATGTCCAATCACCTCACTTTTTTTTATTTCCAGAAGGACCCAAGCAACCCAATTTTAAATTTATGCCTTGTGAATCCAAAATACCCTCTTCTATTTACCATGAAACCCTGGCTGTTATAAATTCTGAGAGGAGCGGATTTAATTCTAGCTTTAGTTACATGGTCTCTAAGTTATTTGCAACAGTACTGATCATTTATATGCACTGTTTAGTTCATTGCTCTGATCTGTGTGCTTTGATATGCTCATATCATACTGGCCGTATTTAATAGTTTTATTAGTGAAAGTATTTGTTTTCATATTTGCAATATGCAACAGTAATTAAGCTATATAATCATTCTTACAAAAAAAAGCAAGAACTGCCACTTTGTTTTTGTAATAAATCATGCTTAATCTTAACACTTCAAACTGGCTTGAATGGCTGCAGATGCATGGTGTTGTCAATTTCTTTGGGCGAATCTCATTCCTTGTTGAACAGAACACTCAAGCATCCTATTTTTTCATGACAGCAATGCTGCAGGTTCTTTTTTGCTTACATGTCTTTTATGCTGTCAGTATTTGTATCAAATAAGTCAGTCATCTTCGTACTGAAATTGTTATCATCATGGTGTTGGCCAGCTCTTCGATCGGTCTGGTATGCTCTATGGCGAACTTGCACGGTTTGTGTTGCGTTTGCTAGGAGTCAAAAGAAAGCCAAAGAAGGGCAGTCTTCAGGGGCCACATGCGCAGGCATTCGAGGGACCTAGCCAACAGTTCATCGAGGCACCAAAAGCAAACAACTGGGACAACGTCTGGGGAAACTAAGTTGCCTACGAGTGCAATGAGTTCTCAATCATATAGAAACATACAGTTTAAGGAGCAAGGGCTATGAGAGCTTGCCTGCCTTTTGGATCATTCAGAACGAAGAGTGGGTCTGATATCCTTGTGGCAACTAGGGGAAGTTCAGAAGAAACTGCCGAGTCTCTTCTGCTTTTCACAACTTTGCCTTGATGTACCCGACGAGGCACTGGTAGGGTTTCATCGCAACTGTAAGGTTGATGAACGCTTTGACAGTGCATGGATATGTAGCTGCTGTTGTTATGCACTGATATCAGTGTGGGTATTGGTTGTATATCTATCTGGGTAAATAGTAGTAGCCTTCGAAAAGAATACAGCAAATGCATATGTACCTTTACAGTCTTGTCAAATGTGGTTTTGAATTTGGATTTGATGAGAATCCCCCATGCAAGTATCAAATTCTGTTGTGATCATTCCTTCTGTGAATATACTAGCTGTTTGGTTCAGAAATTGTAACGCAAACGCTAACGAAATAAAAAAAACACCGCTAACGTTAATAAAGTAACAGATCCCTTGATTTGTTTGTTTTCCGCACGGTAACAGAAACGGAAAATAAAAAAAACACCGCGAACGTTAATAAGCCGGCTTGTCATTGTCATTGTCATCTACACCGACGACCCTCACCTACGCGCACCTAGCGGATGCGCCACGGCCCACGGGTATCAATTCACGCTCTCGTACGAGCGGTAACAAATTCCTATAGGGCGGTATCTGATTACGGCGTCATTGGTTTACGGTTGGGCCGAAACAAACACGATCGCACGTTATCTGTTACCGACGTAATCGAAAGACGTTACAAATCTGTGAACCAAACAGCACGATAGTTGTTAACTTCAACTGTCACAGTGGCATGGAGTCTGGAATTGCATCTCCATGAACCTGTTTGATAGTTGATGAAGGGTCTTCTGTTCTAAACCATGAGCAATACCCAGTCGACAAAAAGGACAACTGCAACACAGAATTCCTGAACTTACTGCTCGCTGCAGCTTCAGTAGCAAATTTCCAATTATTTCCAACTCAAAGGTGACCTGCTGCCACGTAGAAAGCAGGCAAGGCAAAGCACTTGTGATAACAACAACCGGACGCAAAAAACCTTCAGAAAAGAACTGAAAACCTGGAGCATTTTGTGTGACAAGGCAAAGAGATAAACCTACTACTGACAATACAAGTTCAGGTTTCAGAAAATAAACCCCTTGTGTTTCCTGACGTGGACGTGGTCCAGATTGCAGAAGCGGATGAGGAAGCTGTGTAGGAGAGGCACCCTCGCTTCCCACCTCCAGTGTCTCATCCGTTCCACAGACAAACACATCTCTTTCTCTGAACCTCCTTCCATGGACGACAAATAATTCTGGTGGCTTTGTGTGTCTGTACATGCAGATTGCAGTTGCACAAGGCTCCAAGAGCGAGCACCTCATCTCTTATATTACTCTCACGGGTCTCACTCCCACCACACGTCCACACCCTCCATTTCTAGCTTGCTCCCACTGGTCTGCTGCTCTTCTGTTCTGATCTGCTGCAGGGTAACAACAGCCTAGCGACGCCGGCCAGCATGGGGGAGATCACCAATGTCATGGAGTACCAGGCCATCGCGAAGCAGAAGCTTCCCAAGATGGCCTACGACTACTACGCGTCTGGAGCTGAGGACGAGTGGACGCTGCAGGAGAACAGGGAGGCCTTCTCCAGGATCCTGTGAGCTCCATCTCCTCCTTTACTCACTTTATATATCATATGTTTTTATTCTTTAGATGGTGTAGGGGAGCAGCAGTTCAGTTCAGGGGAAAATTAAAGGGTCATAAGTACTTCTGTTCATTGATCAGGCTCTACTGTTCCTTCAGTTATTGTAAAATCTTACTTGCCTATTTAGGGTGGAATTTTTGTATAAGTTTGTTTGGAAATCACGTGCTTTGCTACTGTTATCTTCAATCACTGTGTAACAAACTTCGACACTTCACTGTTTTAGTCATCAGCTCAAGTTCATCCTAAAGCTACAACTTCAGTAGCAAAGGAATAGGACAGCCAGCCCCAAGCTTGCCTAAGTTTTCTCAGTCATTTTTTTCATGCTACTGTACTCTTTTTTGTTTTGTTATTCATCATTCTGAATGTCTTGTCAGAGCCATTCATTGCAAATTTCCAAGGGTTCTAACATCTGAAGGACACAAATAAATGGCACTCCTCTTATTGTACACTTGGTTGTTCAACAGTTGTCACTGATGCCCTCTGTTTTCGAACGTGAACCGTTCGAGGTTCCCAGTGGGAGTCGCACTCTCTTGCGCTTCCATGATCCAGATACATGGCTTCAGCGGTTGCTATTATTGCTCATCTGTTGTGTAATCGGTGTTTTCGACAGGTTCCGTCCACGCATACTGATCGATGTGTCCAAGATCGACATGGCTACCACTGTTCTGGGATTCAAGATCTCCATGCCCATCATGGTTGCCCCCACTGCTATGCAGAAGATGGCTCACCCAGATGGTACGCCGTTTGTAAGATTTTGTTTTGATTTGGTTTGGTTTGGTTGACAGCTGTATGCTCCACACAACTGCATAACATGTTTAATACTAGTTCTCTAAGAAAACATGTTTAATGAGAACTGACAAGCTAAGCTTCACCTTCAAAACAAGCATGTCAACTCTTGCCTCTCATCCTGCATTTTTTGAGCTGAAACCATCTTGATCCTGCTTTCAGGAGAGTTAGCCACATCTCGCGCAGCAGCTGCAGCAGGCACCATAATGGTCTGTAGACGTCACAGTGGTTAAAAACAGAATCGTACCATACATGACACAAAGTGATGTATCTGAACATACTACATGGCCTGTTGTTTTTTCAGACACTGTCATCCTGGGCAACTTCAAGTGTTGAGGAGGTTGCCTCAACTGGACCAGGGATCCGCTTCTTCCAGCTATATGTAATTAATTAAATACACTGACACTTCATTACTAGAGTACTACTACTATACAAACATAACAAGTATCTTCCTTCACCAGCTTAGCTTTACCAATGACCATGAATCTTTAATTTGTAGGTCTACAAGGACAGGAAAGTGGTGGAGCAGCTTGTGAGGAGAGCTGAAAGGGCTGGGTTCAAGGCGATCGCGCTCACTGTTGACACCCCGCGCCTCGGCCGCAGGGAAGCTGACATCAAGAACAGGTGAGCTGAGCTCAACTGGCTTCACAATAACTATTTGCTTTGCTTCAAAACAGCTGCACGGACTAGTAGTGGTGATATGATATTAGTGTGTACTACTATACAATGTACTGAAACATCATCAGAATGACAAAACACTCATATGTCAGAGTTTCAGAGAAGAAGTAAACCTGATTATTGTGACTGCTATTGCTGCAGATTTGTTCTGCCACCACACCTGACGCTCAAGAACTTCGAAGGTCTGGACCTCGGCAAAATGGACCAGGTGAAGTAATCAGCTCAATTTTCAGAGCAGCAGCAGCAGTTATCACATTGCAGATGCCAGATAACCTCCGTATGGATTTGGATACGGATCAGTTCTCTACACTGACTGACGGAAGAGTTTTGTGCTTGCTGAACATGAGCAGGCTGCTGATTCAGGCCTGGCTTCCTACGTCGCCGGCCAAGTGGACCGCACCCTGAGCTGGAAGGACGTCAAGTGGCTGCAGAGCATCACCACGATGCCGATCCTCGTCAAGGGAGTGATCACCGCTGAAGACAGTAAGCTCGATGGCTCACTTCTTGTTCTTGTTTTCTTTCGTTCCATCAGTCGATCGGAACACACACGACACGGTGGCCGCCGGCCGGCCGGCTGGCTGGCTGGTGGGTGTGGACCGTGTGGTTGCTGATGCTGTTGCGTGATGAATTATGTTGCGTCGCATTGGCAATGCAGCGAGGCTTGCGGTGGCGAACGGGGCGGCGGGGATCATCGTGTCGAACCACGGCGCGCGGCAGCTGGACTACGTGCCGGCGACCATCAGCGCGCTGGAGGAGGTTGTGAATGCCGCCAGGGGCCAGATCCCCGTGTTCCTCGACGGCGGCGTCCGCCGCGGCACCGACGTCTTCAAGGCGCTCGCGCTCGGCGCCGCCGGCGTATTCGTAAGCTAGCTCCACTGAACAATCAACACGCAGTTGTTGCACGGCTGGCTGACTGATCGGTGGATGCATGCGGATGTTGCAGGTCGGGAGGCCGGTGGTGTTCTCCCCGGCGGCGGCGGGCGAGGCCGGCGTGGCCAACGTGCTGCGGATGCTGCGGGACGAGTTCGAGCTCACCATGGCGCTCAGTGGCTGCACCTCCCTCGCCGACATCACCCGCAACCACATCATCACCGAGTCCGACAGGCTCCGCGTCATGCCGTCGCGCTTGTAGATGATCAAATCAATCAATCACCTGTTACGTTACGCTACGCCGCCGGCCGTGCGCCCTCCTCTAGAGGCTAGCCCGCCGTTGGTCGTCGCCGACGGCCGGCCGGCCGGCCGCGAATGAAGACTAGGTCATATTATTCAGTTCGTGTCGTCCATGGATGCTCGATCGATGATGATGATACTATAACAAATATATATGTTTCGTATCAAAGATGTACAGATGACATGCATGGTGTGGTGCATCTTATATCTTAATAAAGGCGCATGATGATTTGCTGTATTTCACAAAATATTTTTGCACGTAAGCACATCCATCTTTCTTTATGTGTGTTGTGAATGAAGAACAGAACAAGATTTGGCTTGCCATCAGAAGAACGAAACAGAAGAAACTGTTGAAACCCAATCAAATTCCAATCTCGTCACAAATAAACAAACAAACTATTATCTCTTTCTCTCAACGAAACACGCGCTACGATAGTTCAAAAAAAAAAAAAAAAAAAAAGACTAATAATAGGTATATACTGTGAGCGATGCATGCATGCATGCCCCTCATGTCAAAAAAAAAAAAAATGAAAGGAGAGCTCTTTTTTTATCTAGCTAGCTAGCAGACGACGACGTCAGCATTCAGCAAGGCCGGGCCGGGCCGTAGGCCCGTATGGTATTTGGTTACTGCCTGCCTCATCGCCTGACAGCCTGAGCCTGGCGGCCGGCGCCGGCGCCGCCAGCGGCGTAGGGTGGCGCGACGGCGGCGGCCGTCCTGGCCTTGCGCTTCTGCAGGAACAGCTGCAGCGACCGCTTCATGGACAGCCCGGTGGGCGCCGCCTGGTCGATCGCGAGCACCGGCGCGCCGCCGCCGGCAGCCACCGCCGCCGCCGGTCTCATCAGGCCTCTGTCGCGCGCGCACCGCCACGCCACGGCGGCGCTGCTGCTGCTGCTGCTGCTATCACCGCCGTCACCGTCCCGCATCAGCTGATGCCCCTGCCGCCGGCGCCGGTGGTCCGCTGCCAGGGTCTCCTCGCTCGCCATGGATATGATCGCCCTCGCCTGATGATGGTCAACGCAGCAGTAAAACCGTACACACTGATCAGTAACTTGGAACAGTAATTACACGTGTTCAGTTTAATTAAAATAAGAGTTGAGCTAATGCTGGAATATAATCGATCAAGACGGACGACGACGTGCGTGCACGCTGTTTTTGCAGAAATCAACGTGCGTAAAAATCGTGTGTGAGTCTCTTCAAAGTCAAAAAGAAGGCACTACCTTTTTTTTTTTTCCTTCCCTCGACGTGTTGGTTTGGTTCTTTTCCGAGTTGGTTGGTTCGTCGTTAGCGCGCGAGATCGATGGCGGCAGATGGAAACGACGATGACGAGACGAAGACGAAGACGATTTATGGAGGGAGGCGAAGTCTAAGACGAGACGTTGTTATGACTTGTTAGGATCGATAGTTGATCGTCACATCGATCACAAGTTTTATAACGTGGTTAATATAATTGCGGTGTAATTTGGTCAACGACCCAGCTACTAGCAGGTGACGATTATGCATGGCGCGTTTACACGTGTCTCCTCGATTTGGCGCAGCACGTGCGGAATTGTTTCCTGAGAATTTTCAAAGGTGGACTGATCGTGACCTCGATCCGAGTCAAATAAATAAATCACCTAGCTCAGGCGCTCACTTTCCTTTTATGGAAATCTATGGGCCGGCGGGGTCGGGGTAAGAATTCTCAACATAGCAAGGGCGTTTGTGTTTTATCAATTTATTTATCCTACTCCCTAAATTGTACTTATATGTCATTCTAGTTTTCTTAGAAACTTAGCCTTTACAACGTATACTATATATTTTTGGGTTAATGACAAAAGCTATGTTTCTGAAATAGCACTGTCGTCATAGTGGTAGGTGGTGTGCCTGTTACCAACGAGTCGAGTGTGGTGTGGTATGGTCAATTTTAAGATAAGTTGGCTCAATATCTCCGAGGTGCTTATAGAAACAGTAGTGTGTGTGCATAGATTTATAGAGGTGAGAGTGTATGCATATGTCTAGTATCGGTGTCATTAATATTTTAATGACAAACTAAAAAGGCCCTAACTCATCCTAGTTCATTACCAGATTAACCTGTTTTAGACCAACTAACATGTGGTGGAGGTGAACTGAATATTTTTTTTTTTTCAAGAGCACGCCCTAGGCGCGTTTTTCATTAAGCGAGAAAGAGTTTTACAATAGGTGAACTGAATACTAGTTCTTGGATATTCAACTCACTCTTAATCTTGTTTGAATATGTGTAATCTTTCTTCTTGTTTGCTTTTTAGTGTGTTTATGTATGAATTTCTAGTGTTTGCAACCGATCATTCTTCTTTTTTACCAATAATAATATGAAATAATGTTGTAGTATATATGTCATTACCGGGAATAGTAGTATGTACATAGTTTGATAAAAAAAAAAATGTGCGAACACAAAAATAACAGAATAAACACAGAGAGGTCATCCAATTTACTACTTGTACAAGTTGTAACACCCATAAAAAGTTGTAAAAGTATAATTACTGTCTTGTCTAGACTGAACTGAACTGAACCGCATGATCACGCTGGGGATTTAAAGGCAAATTGCACATGAGATTTGTTCATGAAAATCGACTGTTTTTTTTTTTTACGAAACCAGCACAAACTAAAAGGTCGTCATCCAACCTACTGCTTGTAGCCAATGGTAGGAAACTGACGAGTTGATGAGAGAGAGCACCAAGTTTGTTGCAAATTGAAACATGCAGATTAATCCTCATCAAATCAGATTAACGAATCACGTACCTGGACCTCGGTGACGTCGACGGCGCACACCCGGCCGTTGTAGAAGATGGTCATGTTCCTCCTCGCCTCCACCGCCGCCGCCGGTAGTGGCAGCAGCGGCAAGCCAGCAGGCGGAGGAGCACTAGTAGCGGCACCACCATCATGGTCGTCGTCCGCCGCCGCCCCTGTCCTGAGACGCAAGCTGAGCTCGACGCCACCGCCACCGCTGCTCCCATGACTACTCTCCTCCTCCTCCTCATCACCACCGCATCCGGCGCCACTGCGCCACTGCCGCCGTCGCTCCTGCTGTCCCACCGTCGCCGCCACCGCCCCTCCGGCGGCGACGCCATCGTCGTCGCCGTCCGTCCTCCCGCCGCCCTCCATATATATAGATCACTGCTAGCTCTCTAGCTGATTCTCGTCGCTCTCGACGATCGGCAGGTAGGTAGATGGCGGAGCCAATGCATGCAAGAGGGCGGCGGCCGGCGGCCTTGGATCAGTTGATTGGTCGATCGTCTTCGTCTCCTTCCTCTGGCTCTGGCGTATAAGTACTAGCTCGATCCGTGGTGTCGACGACTCAACTCGGTCACCGGCAAGCAAACGTTTTGTCACGTGGAGAACGCGCGGTTTTCCCAGGAAGACGGCGCGGGAGGGGAGGGGAAGTGGCTGGCTGGCCGCCGATGGACTAGTGCGGTGCGGCGTGCGGTGGGATGCGGTGCGGTGCGGTGGCTTCCTCCCTCTGCTTTTTTTGGTCTCTCTCTTTGCTTTTTGTCCGGTTATTTCAACGTGCTCCAGCGGCTGGTTTCGGCGATCCATGTATTTCCATTTTCCATGCTTCATTTTTGTCCAAACCGCACACACACAGGCAGTCACAGGCTAATAATCCGATCAAATCAAAGACTTGACCGCCCGCTCGCTAATTGCAAACGTGCGTTTTCCCTCTCGATCGGCGTAACAAACTTGTAGTATTATTTCGCCTCCCCGGCTGGTGCTTTTTACTGTCGGCAGCATAGTATATATGCATGCATGTGTGTGTGTGTTTTTTTCCTCTCTACGTAAAATGTGTGGTCATGAGGTTTAGCGACGTAAAGTCACACGTGTCATGACCTGATTGGTGGATTATATATGGTTAGTTGGTTGGTTGGTCCTGATTGGTTGGTAACTGCAAGATAATATAAACGTGTTCTATCTTATTTTTCGGAGCTACAAGTACCATTTTTTTTTTTTCTTTTTCTTTTTTTTTTTAAAAAAGGACGCCTATGGGGTATATGCTCCTGTTGAGCGGGGACCAGATCAGTCACGTACATACGTGTCCGTCACGTTTAGACGACGGTGAGCCGGTGCGAAGACCATTTTAATTAAGATGAGAATACCTAGTACTATTTAATTAACTGATTTCATTTAGTTCTTTGTCGTCGCGTACCTATTTGGTCCACCCAATTTCGCCGGCTATTTCCCGGCCGACGTGCATTGCGGTGCCCATATGTCGCGGAATCTGATAGTAGGGCTCACAAATGATATCATTCCTCGACAAGTCAATTTACACAAAAAAAAAGTCGTATAAAATCAACAAAACAGGTCCAAAGTATACGTCCACCAGCAATGTTGAAAGAGAGATTACATCCTTATACAACTTATTTCTCCACGGAGAAAAAAAAAAATCCGTCGATCATCTAAGAGGCTATGTTGAAATTCAAATACTGTAGTAAATATCGGAACGAGTATCGATCATGTACCAAAAAATTCAGTTAAAATGTTAGCGAGTTGAAGGTAACTCCTTACTGATTGGGAGTAGTACTAGTAGTGGTGTAAACCCGGGAGTAAACTTTCGGCCAAATTAGAAAATTTGCTGCGTGGGACGTGCAAATGATTTTACACCGGCCAGGATTATATCTATATTATTCAAACTGCTCTTTATTTGCGATTATATTATTGGCGATGCGTGTGCTGTGTCTATCTCGTGCATGGAACCAGATGCCTCAGCTCGGAATCATTTCGAGCACACGCCACGTGTACCCTTCGACATGTCAACTACGAAGATTGAAAGTGAGATTATTTCATATTTAATACTGAAACTAAAGCTGTCCTCCATGGAACAAATGGATACGGATCGAGTTTGATATGATGCACCGACAAGTTCGTTTAAAATCTCACCAGAGTTGATCAGAGTATGCAAGCTTTGGCTCTCTTGTCAAATATATGCCTGTATCTAAGACCAGCAGAACTTTGTCGTATAGCCGCAATTGTTGTCTTGGAAATGAGCTGCATGCTCGCTGGCGTCTGCTGAAGCTCAAGGCATACAGTATTATTTTAAGATCGGAGAGGATAAAGGATGGAGTGGCCAAATTGTTACACTTGGGATTTGATACCTATCTTGGTACCAAAATGAAAATGACAATACCTTTTTAAGTGCCAAATCTCGGTGCCTCCCAAGATATAACTATGTATGTTAGGAGGGCTCTATATTGGAAAATCTACACTAATTTGGTCATCTGATCCTAATATCAAGTGTCACAACTATCTCCGACAACAACACCCAAAATACAAGACCCATTACATATACATGTTTGGGTAGCGCTATAGGCAAAGGGTCCAATACCAATTTTTTGGTCTTCTCCAAAAAATAGGATCTAAAGAACTCTTTCTAAAAACTAGTCTCCAGGAGAGAGGATGTTCAGATTTGGATTGTACTTCTGCTGCCACTCTATTGCAGGCCAATATAGTACCATCCTATCTAAGACCTATTTGAGTTTAATTGCCCATATGGATCATCTGTTGGAGATAGTCAAGTACATCTTGGTGCCTCTCCATCATCCAAATGACATAATATATATTAATTGAACTTAAACATATACTACTACTAATTCCTTTTTCAGATTGTAAACTACTCCCCTTTCATATTGTAAATCGTGTTGACTTTTCTAAGCAGCATAGTTTGTGCTATGCATCTACTCTGTTCGTCCCATTGAGATTGTCGTTTTTTTTACTTTTTTGAGTATTGTGTTTGATCGTTTGTTTTATTCAAAATACTTAAAAAATCATAAAATAAATAAATTATAATTAAAATATATCTCCAATGATAGAATAAGTTAAAATAAATAAATAATATTTAGATAACAATTTTAGATAAGATGAATAGTAAAAAAATGACACGGAGTCTAAAACAACAATCTCAATGGAGCAGAGGCAATATACATTAGTTAAGCACCTTGCCCAAACGACTTACAATTTAAAATAATGTAGGGAGTACTATGTGTGTACCGGCGTGAAAAGAAAGCACACGATAGATAGAAAACCAAAATGTATATAATAACCGTCAAACTAGGAAAATTTCCCTGTACCATGCATCTTACAGGGACAGGGGTTGAGAAATCGATGCATTGTTGAAAAAAAACACTAGAAATCGTGCATGCATCATGCGTGCAATGAACGAACCAATAAAATAATAATAGTACTGCAGGATTTGACGATGGCGTGGCGCTGGAAAACCACCAAAAATTGTAGACAAAGGTGTAGTATATAGTAATAAAAAAATAGTAAGCATCATTCTCGTACGTGCGCGCACGGATGCAAATGTATGTATCACATGGCCGTACGTACGAAAATGCATGGAAGCAGGTAGGGCCATCGATCGTTTTCTTCATAGGGGCACGCAAAGTTTGTTTATAGAATCCGAAAATTTGAACATGGATGGAGCTCTCCCTCTATAGTCTATATTTTGCTTTTTCAAAAGTTTATGAAATCTGATTTTAAAAATATGCTTTTGGGGAGACCCAATATAGGTGTAGATGCTCTGTCATCACAAGTGCACCTAAGAGTACTTCCGAACGATTGAGTTGGACCGACAAATCTTTAAATTGACGAAGTCACCGAGTGATTTATTACCAATGGGTTATTGTCATGGTGTTAAACCTTAGAATAAATATAGAAAAATATAAGTACTTGTATCAAGTTGAAAATTTGAATCCAGATAGCCAAGTTGCACCAGTAGAAACTCAACCAAGAGCTAGAATAATACCAATAAGTCAAACAGTAAAAAGTATCAGTATTTATTATACCAATAATTAGATGTAAAATATATTTTATTGTGTATCTATGACACTAACTAATGTCATAAATATTGATATTTCTATAAACTTAATTTAATTGAAAATTAATTTGACTTAGACGGATTTATTTTTAGAAGTGAGGACTCACTTAGACCTGAGAAGAAACACGCATGCATGTGCGTGCTAGTATAAAATTCAGCTCGGGAAAATCACCCAATGATTCCAAGTACTAAACCAAATAGTTAGGGCGTTCTTCGAATCTCTGCAGATCTCTCGAGATATTTGTTTGTTCTGATCCCTTTTTACCTCGAATAGTAGTATAATATATTTAGTAGTCATTGCAACGGCTTCGTTGTCTCCAACGCCATGGACATAGCTGCCTTCTTTTTCAAATCCAGGGCTATATTGTAATTTGCTCCCCTATGGAGGACCTCTTTGTAAAAAGGTTGATATGATCATATATAATGTAATATATGTGCTTGTTTTTTTAAAAAAAAAAACATGTACACGTTGAATCAAGGGGAAGAAAATGAAGGTAGGCACACATGCGCTTGCTTTTGAATTGGCATGTTGGCCAAGAAACAACTTTTGAATAGGTATCTGTGTTAGCGACTAAATATTACTATGCTCATTCACGAATATCTAGATACTTTTAGGTAAAACTTGTTCTCAAAGAAGCATCATTTTCTTTTAACAAAAATTACTTATTTGCTTCCTCTACGATCGCACGCCGCAGCTAAATGTTTCCAATCTTTTCAAAGTAAATCAATTTATTAAACAAAAGCAAACAACAACATAAGAAGGAAAAAAATGATCACAAGTGAAGTCTCTTATTTCTCCTTCATCTATTCTTGACAAAAATGTGCAAAAAAATTCTCTCTAATGCTCTATCTACCCCAAGTGGATTTTCTTTTGTGTTTCGTTGTCCTAAACTAGAGCCAAGCCAGTATGTTCACTCTAAAGTTAGCCTACACAAAATAAAATATTGTTCTTCTAAAAAACAAAGGCACAAATTAGTTAGCTAATACTCCCTTATCCCAAATTATAATTAAGAGGTCTAACTTTTCTTAGCCCAAGTTTGATCACGCGTCTTATTCAAAAAACTTGTGCAAATATAGTCAAATTTAGGTCATTATTGAAGAACTTTTGTTAATAAACCAAGCCACGACAATAAAAATGGTATTTTACACAAATTTTTGAATAAGATGAGTGGTCAAACTTAGTGTCAAAAAGTCAATTGTCTTATAATTTGGGATGGATTGAGTAGGTGTTTGGATCTAAAAATTTTGCCTCAACATTTTTGGATCCATTAGCGCTAGTTTAGTGTTACTGGATCCGAACATGTCATGCTATTAGGCTAAGCTAAATTTTGATCTGATTGGACTATTAGGCAATTAGGTTCTTAATGGTGACAATAGTATAAACCGTAAAATATCTCAAATAGTATACTAGTAGATTTTAAAAGCCAAAAGGAAACCATTGGAAAGATGGACAGTCCAATGGAAAAGATACATAGACGCTTGATAGCTGAGAAAAGTAGCGGGAATTTGAACCATTGTATTTTCTTCCTTTGTTTCTTTATTATATATTGTAGATTCTAATGTCTATATGTGCATATATATGCTTATTTTGAATATGCTAGAGATCTCAAGTTGGGGCTCCTAATATAATATTATACTCTATCCGATCCGTTTCAAATTATAACTCATTTGACTTTTTTAACCTCAAGTTTGACCACTCGTCTTATTCAAAAAATCATTGCAAACATAGTTAAATTTAACTCATTCTTCAGGACATTTTACTAATAAAGCATGTCACAACAAAAGAAGTGATATTTTACTTAAATTTTTGAACAAGACGTAAATTTGGGTTGAAAAAGTCAAACGAACTATAATTTAAAACGAATTTAGTATTAAAATATGTCTAACTTCACAAAAAAGAACAAGATCACTTTGCAAATTGCAACACATGAAATTTTTATGTGAAAATAAACTGGTTCCTAGTATAAAATTAATTCGTATGTTCCAAAGGTCCTAAAAGTACCTTTTTTTTTTAAAAAAAGATATCTTCAATTATACTTGAGTTAAAAATAACTTGTATACTATAATAATTCTAATAATATTAGAGAAGACATCTTGCACTGCAATTTGGATGTAACTTTACGTGAAGGAAGATGGAAGCATGCAAACCGAAGCCGTATCTCATCGATGGGCATGGCTGCACGCCACTACTCATGTCGCTCTTCTCACGCTAGCTTGGTGTCGGCACGTGGAAAATGTGGCACTTGGCATGGGAGCCACGTGTTCGTTACCTCGCCAACTTGTGGGGTCCATGTAAGTCCCTCCACCTTTAACATGCTTAATTCCAACGGGTTTCCAGCAAAACAAAACCCAAAGCAAATCCATGTGAATGAAATCCCTCTGCGCAAACAGAGCGGTTTTGAGCTGCGAAGCACTGCTGCTGCCACAAAAGTCTGACGACTGTCGTATTCAGAAGATTGAGAACGAAACCTTTGAGGAGGCGATGTTCATATCTCCGACAATGGGCACATCATGTCGGATGTTAGGCAGCCCGTGTGAACCAACGAAATGTTTACTAGGACTAATAGTACATAGGTAGTTGTATAATGAATGGATGGAAAAGAATCAGGTGATGCAATCTTAAAAGGAAAAAATATAAAAATACAGAAAGGAGATGCAAAGCTCCTTCTCCAAAGTTCAGATGATATCTGACCTGAATACTGAAAAGCAGACATGTGTCTTGCTTGCCTTGCCTGGCCGGCTGTAAGTATCCTGCGTTTTAAAATATCTTGATGCAATAGGACACATGTGCATTTGAAGGTGTAGTAGGCGTGTAGCATACACACGCACTACTAGCACATTCCATAGCACACATTGAAGCTGAACAATTGGTCAAAAACTAGATACAACGCACACTGAAGAAAATGTATCTTTCGAGGAAAACAATGGCCCAAGTATTCTCTCTTCTTTAACAGCCAACATTGTTAACAATTATCGATACTGTCAACTCATGGTGTCTGCAAAGCCATCAATCAAATAAAGTTATGATGTTTGCTTGAACAGGGGAGCACCACACGGTATCTGAATGAACACAACAATGATACAGGTACATCTCAGTTTCTTTTTCATGACCACGGCCACTGAGCGTCCCTCCAAATGCACCACCTCTTCGTGATGCTGTCATCGCCCTTGCTATCTACATGGTTCGTGATTCCAGCCGTCTTTTCTGTGGTTCTGCTTCTCTGGTTGTTCACCTCGTGGGTCTGAAGGTAGCTGCAGGACGTGCGGAGCTTGAGATCACGCTCCAGCGCTTCGTCCCTGTAACTCGGGTTCGAATACCTGGGATGGTGTAGGAACTTGACGTTCTTTAGCCAAAGCCTGAGGGCCTGGATCACGGCAGCAGAGCACCAGTTGGATTAGGCAGAAACACAGGGAAATGAGATGATGTATCAGCAGGTCAAGCATGTACCACACGCTAGTATGCATGAATTGATTCTAAATCTAAACACAATTGAGATTTTGAAGAAGATGTGTGAACCGAAGCAGGTTCCAATTGCCTGCCACCAGTTATCAGTTGGAGATGAGATATCAACAAATGAAAAAATGACATATATTCACTGTACACTTCAACTTTAGGGTTGCTTCACGGAAATTTTGATAGTACAGAACTGTTAGCAGTTCACAGCATTGAGCCTCATCTACTAAACTACGAACCTTTCTTAAAGCAAAAGATAAACCTACCTTCAACACAAATAGTTTGCACAAACTGAACCTAGTGGATATGGTCAGATACCAGGATTCAGGATTAATTAGAATGCTCACTGGAGCCTTATTTGAAAATATAAGTGCATTGTGGCCATGTCTTTCTCGGTAATGGGGTTGGGGTTCCTAGAGGAGGGACTAAAGCACATGTAGAGCTTAAAGATGCCAATAAAATTATAGTTTGTTTGCTGGTTTGCAATGCAACGAAAAACAATAGACTGGGACATGGTTTTTCAAGTATGTGCTATGAGGAATTCTATTTGGAGCTAGTTGTTGAGTTCCACACGGCTCAGTTAGACCATGTCTGCTAAGTGCTCTTAACCAAATCTGACAGGCTTCTGTAACTAAAATCACAGGTCCCTGTTTCCTGGCTCATTTTAGGCTGGTTTCAACCTTCATATATGGTAGGCTTTCAGAATTCAGATTTATCAGTTCCGTTCCACAAGGCTCAGTTAGACCTTGTCTGTTAAAGTGCTCTTAAGCAAATCTGACAGGCTTCTGTATCTAAAATCCAGGTCTCTACTAGAAATCCTTTTTTTTTTTCCCATGGCAACTATAAAATTCAAAACAATAGGTGTCTTCGGTCGATCAATTGAAGCTGAATCCCGTAGAGTTTTCCTTGGTTAACCATACTTGTTGTTTTGCCGATATTTGCAGGTTCATTAATTTTCTTTTTACCTCATAAAGGAAATAAAATCGTTATGTGGTATACTATATATGTGGTTTATACTATAGGCTATGAGCCACTGAGCCAAGGTTAGAAATCCAATACTAAGAATATGGAATCCAACATTTGCATGTGGCTGCACATATTCACTATTTGAATATTCAGGAACTAGCTATTCCAAAATGAACTAGGGAGAAGGACAGCGGACCGTTTCACGGCTCATTTTAGGCTGGTTTAAACCTTCCTATATGGTAGGCTTTCAGAATTTAGATTATCAGTTCTTTGCATCACCTCTGCTCTCAGGATAGGAAGGCTATCACCAGAAATGGACTGAAGAACTCCTCATGAGGGAGTAATAAACTAATAAAATTATGCTGGAATGCTACAAGGTCATGGCATTCAGTCTTTCCAAGTTCCATTCCCCTCAGAGTGTATGCATGGGATGTTAGTGTGCCTGGTGCAAGATCTTGTGTCTTTGAGAATTGAGCTATAATGACACTTGCTTGACAATGTGCTGGGCTGAATGACCTCTAATGGAGCATGTTATTATGATTTCATAATCCAATGTCCAAAAAGATCCAGTTGCCATTTTTATCTAAAAATGCATGTATAAGTGCATCGATACTAGTGAACTAAACAAAGTTCTTTGAACAGTGGCAGACATACAATTTGGCCAACTATGGCAAAACTTTAGCCGTGTAAAAGATAGAACAACATATACAAGTCGCATATCGAGACATATAAAAAGCAAATGGCAAATTCCCAATTTAGGTGAACATCTACATGCTCAACATACCAAAAAATGATTGACATAATGACATGTGATACCTCCTATTGAATGACTGGAAAATATGCAGTGTCTCCAGATGCCTACTTGTCTAATGTGATAGGCTGGTAGTCTCTGGTATCAAGTTTGCTTCTCCTCCTTGGTCATGGTGGCTGCTAAGCTACTAAGGCGACAGGTGGCCATGGTCATGAGGAAGCAAAGGTACAGAGTAGAAGATCAAGAAGGCAAGAACGTAAACTGGGAGGACATGAGGAGCAAGAGGCAATCCAGCCAACACAGACTGTGGCCAGTATGAGTGCTACCAATGAGGTGGAGCAGCCAAGGTGGTTATGGTAGCCCCCATGTGCGCCAGCAGCCCTTTATGCTGAACACGGAAGAACAAGAGGGAGGAGGACCAATGCAGCAAGCCGCTGAGGCATGCATTCTTGTGCATTTCTTGATGGAATTGATGATAGGCCACATGGTTCAGGGCTTTCAGACAGGGAGCACTAGCCAGAAGTACCTTCTATGATTGGGCCCAAGACTAGGGCCACCGGCAAAGTGGTCCTAGTGGGAGACCGGCCCCTGGATTTGAACGCAACGATGGAGCCCATAAAACAAATCCTAAAAACTTAACATGTGCAACTCAAGGCTTTCTGTCATGTGTAGATCAAACATAAACTCAGTGAAAAATCACTAGTATCCACGCATATGTTGAGTCAACCACCATGACAGATTTTCAAAAACGAATATAGAGGAAAGAGCATAAAGAAAATAGCCACCAAGTTTATTCCATTTTCTATACATACTAATAGCCTAGAGTCATCAGATAGGGTTTATTGCCCACTATGAAAAATGCAATCATAAACTTAACCATGGAATCAGAAAAGTTACAGAACACATAGGAATATATATGGACCATTACCTCCCAGTATATCCATGCAGCAACTTTGTGTGGCATCAGCCAGAAGAAGGTTGCCAGCCTCAGAGAATTACTTGTCTGTCCAACCAATCTGGCATCCAAAGCTGCAGTGAAATAGTCCCCAAGTGTCGGATGCTGAACTGATATAAAAACATAGAGTCTATCACCAGGGGCATCAGTGCGAACACTCCAGTTGCTGAGCATATCCTACGACTCATGCCAACAAAAAGAAACCCACTAAGAATAAGCAACAGAGTTGAATACAGTACACAAAGTTACGAAAATTAACTAAGCAACACGCACAAGCATCACTCTATCAGAATTCAGAAACATCCATTATATGACTGGGCAAAAGAATTTGCAATGAGATATTGAGATGAAAGATGGAACTGAATTGAGCAAACTAACATTTTGACTGCTGTTAGATCAGATTTGGTAATAAAGGTGTTCAAGACTCATCAGTCAACACATCACATTGTCTGAACTCTGAATAAGCATAGGTATATTGTTTTTAGCTGGCTTATATTGATTCTTAATTGAGGTCATACCATAAAGGGGCTGACATGCAAGGGCTTGGCGACAAGATCAGAACCCGGTTGGAAGGTAAACATCACCCTCTCTCCCCAGGGAGTGTTTGTGACCTGGTAACGATAGCAAGAGATTAGACAGCTGCAAATAATCAACCAGAAACCAATAGATATGAGTCCAATTCCTATGTGCCCTGATCTAACTAACCTCGGCAATGCACATCCTGAGCTCTCCATCTTGTCCCTGTCCAGCAGAATCGTAGCAGTAGTAAATGCTCAGCGGGTTCTGCTCGTACCCCACGCTCTTGGGTATCGTCAGGAGGTGCCTTCATCAAGCCAAGAACAAGGCGAGTCAGCGCTCAAGGAGGGTGGGAAAGAAACTTTGGCTGAGATGCAGCAGCGGAGAGGAGGGGACTCACACGGGGCCGGAGGTGGAGGCAACGCGGCGAGCTTCGTCGGCGGAGAGGTGGTCTGGGAGCGGCAGGCGGTCGAGGTCGACGAGGGCGTAGCGCGCGGGGTACTCGAAGGCGTGCGCCGCCGGGCGCCGGCGTGAGTGCCTGACGCGGCCCTCGTAGAGCCGCGCGCCGCCGCGGCGGGCCCGTCTGCAGTGACGGCAGCGGCAGCGGCAGCGCGGCCCGGGTAGTGGAGCAGGAGGCGGAGGAGGAGCAGGAGGAGCGAGTGGAAGGCGGAGGTGACCAGGGTCGCGGCCAGGGAGCCCAGCAAGTAGAGCGCCTCCATGGCTGCTGCTCGGATTTTGCTGTTGATGATCACAGCATGATGCTGTTGTAAACTAGCGATTGAATTGGAAAATCATCGCCGTGCAAATTGATACTCCTTCAAGAAATCAAGGAGATAGTATCCTCCCCTCCCTGCTCTGTTCTCGGACCACAAGAGGACATCTGGATTGGAGTTTTCTACTATGGCTCACTCCACGTTCTCTATCTGGTTCTTGATGGCTACACTCCACGTCTCCAACGCCATCTGGGGTCGATGTCAGAAAGGATAACAGGATAAGCATTTTGTTTCGCATGGGAAAAAAAACAGTAAAAAGCATGATGATAATCGAATCTCTTAAAGTAACACAATCCACCTTTATCTGCATCTGACTAGATACTACATGGAAAAAGAAATTTTGCAAGCTTAAAGTTTCCAGAAAACTGTTGCCACTTTGTGTGAGGATTGCACTTGCAGAGTGACACAGAACAGGTGAACAGGTTTCTTACTGTATTTATCAATAAGCACATAATCAAAAAAGAACAGTTTACAAACTTGGGCTATATATCAGCTTGTCAACAAATGAAGGAACACTTGGCAGCTACCAGCTAGGGTGCATTCAACAACAGTTCTGATGAATGAAACACCAAACGGTGAAACAGAGCAACGGTTTTGTTCAAGAATCTGACAAGCATCTACTTACAAACAACAAGGTCTGATGAGTTTGTCTAGTCTTCGGATTTGAAGAACCTCAGTTTATTTCTTTACATCTACAACAACTCCAGATAATAAATAATACATTGAGAATTTGACTGGAAAACATCCTACTGTACAGAACACAGCAATTGTGCAGCTCAAAGAGGGGCAGGGCAGTTCCATTCCAATTGTTGACCGATCTTAGTGACCAACATGGTTGATGAGCTGCTGAGATTAATTATCAGCCAGCGGCTAAGCATGCAGAATCTGGCTGCTTGAAGGTGTAAGATCACTGAATTCCTTTGGAGCATCGACATCCTGCCAGCAAATGGAGTAGCCTGAACTCCTGCTGCTATCTTGATTGCTAGCAGAAGGTTCCTTCTGAACATGGCCAATCGCGACATGGAGGCCTCGTCCGACGACGACAATCTTGCTGTCGAGACAGCTGACCGAGAAGGGCTTCATAATCCGCTCAGGCATCGGAGGGCCGCTGACTGAGTCCCATGAATCCGTCTCCGGATCATACACTTTAACCTTCATCCTCTCATACTCTGAAATGACAAAGAGGCGCCCCTCAATGACAACGCTCAGCCCCGTCCACCCTTCGCGCATTCCGACCGGCATCGCCTCCCACCGGTCGATCTTGGGGTCATACACTTGGCCTCTCGGCGACGAGAAGAAGGGCCAAGCACATCCTTCGGTGACATAGAGCCTACCACCGATGACCGCCGAGTCGGACGACGCCATGTTCATCCCCATACTAGCAATGGGCTGCCAAACACCCTTCTCAGGATCAAGAACCTCCGCAGAGTTGAGCTCAAACTGATCCGCGCTGTACCCACCAGCGACATAAACCCGGCCATCGATCACGCCGCCGGCGAAGAAGGACCGGGCAGTGAGCATCCGCGTCATGACGGTCCACCTGTTCCTGTAGATGTCATACTTGAGCACGAGGTGCAGCGGGCAGTCCATGTCGGAGACGAGGCCGCCGCAGACGAGGAGCGCGCCGTCGCCGGGGACGGCGACGCAGCCGAAGCCGCGCGGGCACGCCCGGTCCCGGCACGGCATGGCCGGGATGGCGTGCCAGGTGAGGTGGCGGCCCTGCAGGTCCAGCACCTTCCACTGGATCTTGCCCGTGCAGCGGTGGAACGCGAGCGTGAAGAGCCACGGGGTGCGCAGGCCCAGCTGCCTCCGCTGCGCGAAGAAGCGCGCCTTGTCGGCGAGCAGGCCCCGCCAGCGCCGGCACACCAGCCTGCACGCGTCGTGGGACGACACGGGCAGGCGCAGCAGGCAGCTGAGCGCCGCGTCGTCCGGGAGGCCCGGGATCAGCGGCGCCTGCTCTTGCTCCCTGCTCCTCCTCCTCCCACGACGCCGGGGGGCTGCTGCTCTTGCTGCGGCTGATGCTCCGGACCCGAGGTGGAGGTGGATGTGGCGGCGAGGCGGAACCTGGGCGTGAGCTTCATCTGGGCGTCGCCGAGCTTGTGGACCGGGGCCTGCTGGGAGGACACCCGGACGCGACGCATGCTCTGACTCTCCCCGGGAGGTGAATCGTCAGTGAAATCCCCAATTTCTTGGCGTCGCGGAGCGGAGGAATTCAATCAGTCACAGCAGGAGCAGGAGTTGAACAGCCTGCACCTAATTAACACAACAAGTAACGAAGAATCAATCACTGTAGAACTTTTTTTTACTCGAAAAAAAAAATCGTCGGTCGGCCCCGAGGTACTGTGATTGAGAAACGAAAAAGGAAAGTCGTAATCCCAATCTCAGCTGAACGGCATCACACTGATGTAACCCTAGCTGGTTGGTAGCAAGAGATTGTACAGAATCGATGGGCGCAATTTAACACGAGGGCGTAATCTAATCCTTTGGCCCCGATGGAGGTCGTTGAAAACAAGATGAAAGAGGAGAGTGGGGGGGACTTGCCTGCTGGAGAAACGTAGGGCTCCCGGCAAGAGCAGACTCTTGCTCGGCCGAGGAAGAGGAAGACGTGGGACTCGAAGAGCAGACGGGGAAAGACGATGTGATCTCATCATCTCCCCGCCCCCGCCATTGATTTGATTTCGACCACCTCGCCTCGCCTCGCCTCACCAGCAGCTGATGCTATCCCGGTTGCTCCAACCACCGCCTAGCTGCGCCAGCCCAGCAGCAGGAGCAAGGCCGCCAGCCGCCGCAACCGCAACACCAGACCAGACCAGCAGAGAGGAGGAGGAGGAAGGGGAAGCAAAGCAACCAACCAACCGGCCAGCCGAACCGAAGAAGACGAGGGGTGAGGTCAAAGAAGGCATTTAATGGGGGTGTTGGTGGGGGTGGGGACGGGCTGTCAGCAGCCAGTCAGTCAGTCACCCACCTCACACACGCACACGCAGTGGACACTGTCCACGTCACTACAGAACAGCCAACAGCAGCGATGCTGCTCGGGGCGCGGGACCCACCTCATCCCCTCACTGGTCTCTCTTACAGCAAAAAAAAAAAAAAAAATCTATTTTCTATTTTTATAGATGCGTGCGTGGTAGGTACCCGCGCCAAGCGGGGTTGGTGAATAAATGAATGAATGAACGAATGAGTCTACTTAATCATCGTCGTCGATTAAAACCAAAAGTATCTAATCTAACTATATCTAGTCGTGGCACGAATAAAAATATAAGAGTGTGTGAATTTTCATTTATTTTTACATGAGCGAGGGTGATCACCACGGCGGGGACGGCCCAACCGACCTGACCAACCACACCCAAATCGACGTCGACTCCAGCTGCGGTCGTCGAGTCGAGGCGAGGCAGCCGCTGCTGGTTGGTGACTTGGTGGTGACGTCGACGGAGGGTCGATCGCGCGACCGAACCTCGACCAACCTTTTTTTGTTTGCCTGGTACCGGAGGCAGACAGACTCCTCTGTTCCTCTACTGTGCCTGCTGTGCTGCCTCTGTTGCCTGTTGCCAAATGTTGTTAACCGAGGGGGGGGAAAAAATTTATTTTTTGAATGTGTGGTTTTTGGTGAGTTTTTTTTTTTTTGAAAAAATTAGAGCTCAATAGCTTAACTGTATAAACTCAAATATGGCATATGTGAGGAATTTTAATTTGAAAACTTCCAACATACGATTCCATATATAAGCAAAATGAGTTGTTCTTGATCTTCAGCAAAAATGGTATGCTTTTATTTCCTGATAATTTAGCAAGATGGGTTATTTTTTAGGGAATTCGGTGATTCTACCCTCCTTTTAAAGGCCAAAAGCGTTTTTACCTCTCGGTTTTTCTAACTGTGCATTTTTACCCTCGGTTTACTGAAAACGAAAAGCTCCGTCTACCCTTGTGTTCAACGACGTCGGCGCTGGACCGATTAAATGGTGAAAAAAACAGAAAAAGAAAAGAAGTGACCAACATACCCCTCTGTCCATGCCCCTCCACTTGACCGAGAGCGGTGGGGGTCGCGCTCCTCTATCGCGCGGACAGGAGGCCGGCCTCGCGCGGAAGAGAAGGGGCGGCGCGCGCCACGCGACGCGAGCTCTGGAAGCCGCCGCCGCACCTCACCTCCTAGGTCCCCCCTCCCCACCGTGCTCCCTCCCCACTGCTCTCCCTCCCAGCCGCCCCCTTCCTCCCCGGCGCGGCCACCATGGATGGTGCCCCAGCCGGCTAGGGTTTGACTGTGCTGGTTCTTGTTCTTGCTAATACGATTCATGAGATTGCTGCGGGCGATGTCCTAGGGGACGGACGTCGAGAGCCCAGCACCTTCAAGTGCTTGCCCTTCGTCAGATCCTGTTTGCAGCTGCTGTCCGTGCGTGCTCAGCGCCAGCTTCTTGCATCTGGTACTAAATCGCTCGCTCACGCTCCTGTCTGCTTTAGCAGTTCCTGTTCGTCGATTGCAGGTGGTGCTATTCTTTTTCAGATCAGAGGAAGGAACCTGTCTGCCAGCGCCACCAACGCTGATGCTCAGGCATCACGCGCGCTCAGTAGAGCGGTGCTGCCCCTGTGCTTGCCGCCTTGTTCGTCATAAGTGCTTCTCGAAATTGCTAGCTTCAGCTTCTTGTTCGTTTTTGGTTCCAGCATGTACTAAATTCTGATTGGGCAAAATGATCTAGCATGTACTAAATTCTGATTGGTTCCAGCATGTACTAAATTCTGCTGTACGTTGCCTTGCTTGCAGGTTGTTCTTCGTTAGCAGCAGACAAGTGCAGCACCTTGTCTTCTCTGCGTTTTGGATCAGCACGATTAGCATCTTAGCTTGTTCATTGCCTGCTTCGTGAGTTGTGTGTGTTTGAAACTAAATGTTAAAGAGTTGATACAAAGCAGGGGTAAAAACATAAATCTAAGAAAAAAATAGAGGTAAAACGAATAGGCAAAGTTGTCCTTTTTAACACGTTATCTGAACATAACAGTTAAGGGTAAACACTTTCGCTTCGTTTGAAAAAGTGAGGGTAAAAATGCCAAGTTCAAAAAAAAAAAAAAGGGTAAAATCACAATTGGGTCGAAACCGAGGGTAAAAACGCCAATGCTCCTATTTTTATCTTTAGCAAATTGGATTGTTCTTGTTCGTCGTCTCAAGCCTCTATTTTAAAAACACTCCACGTTGACCTTGCTCGAGTTTCGACAGTCCTACTCAACCTAGCCCGTGCTCATCACCATGGCTGAGCTAAATCCCATCCTCGAGTTCAAAATCCCAGGCTTCTTGTTGGTTGTCATTGTAGCTACTTTGCTTTGAGTGCCCATAAACATGCCCCCCCCGCGACTGATGGGTCCATCCTCTCTTGGCTAGTCCATGGAACCAAACAACACTTAGGATGGATCCATCCATACAACCTACAACCAAATAAATAAGTGGGATCATCTCATCACGCAAAGTGGGGATAAGACTAGGTAGTGTGGTGTTTGATTCTTGGGATTGAGGACTAGAGACTAGACATAACTATTAGTCTCAATTTACTTCTCTTGGAAGACTAGTGGAGTAGGGGACTATACCCATATTTGGTAAGTTAGGGATTAAATGAGAGTAAAATTTAGCCTCTAATCCCTAATTTTGAGGGAAGGACCCTATTGTATCCCATGTAACCAATCCAAGTAAATGCCAAGTTTTTTCTCTAATCAAAATACATATCAGCCACCTTCAATCGGCAGTACTCCCAGTCTTTCAATAAAAAAATAAAATAAAATAAAATAAAATAAAATAAAAATACTCCCTTGCATCCCTTGCATTAGGAAGTTTCTGGTTGTGAATAGAACGACTTTATAGACAATACTTCTTATTTTATTAATAAATTATTTTTAAAAATTCTTTTGAATTTCCGGGAACCAAACATTCCTTTAAATAACCACCTTGATCAAAAAGTTTTCTTCACTTGTGCTTGTGCTCACAGAATTTTAATTATGTCTTTTTTTCCCTTCGTCAACCTTTGGAACGAGACCTTCGGCTGCTACGTTACATAGGAAATGGGCCTTTTGGGCCTAGGTGCTTTCCGAAAAACTAAGCCGAAGAAGAACTAGGCTAGTTGGGCCCAAAGAGGTGTTAACGCAAAACAACACGGCACACGTGAAGCACATTACTACATGAGCACCTCTGGCTTGCGATCCGCAACAACGCGTGCCACACCTGAATTTCTTTTTATTTCCACATATAAATGTTATTCCATTTTTCCAAAAATATTAGTCCGCCTAAAGTTGCAAAAACTGAACCAGCGGAACTTCACTCACAGTAGTATAACACTATAACTTCACAAAATCATTACATTTTTTATATGGTCTTGTATGGAAACAAATTTGTACAAAAAATTATAACGCTTGACCCGTAACGACAATTTTATACTTCATAACCTTTCAGTTTATGCCAACTTGATGTTAATTGGTACATTTTTTAAATGTTTCTTTATAATAAGTTTGATCATTATATTAATTATTTTGGTACTAAGATGACTTCCAAATGAAAAAGTTCTGGACTATATATAATCCTTTTTCTTATAATTTGTTTTCCTCGGAAACAAATGGTAACAAGACACAGGTTAGTGATCAATTATATTGGACGACAAGGCGCAAAAACATTTTTTTATTGGACGACAGGCCGAGGGAGCGAGCGAGTTGGGCAGCCAAGTTACCTTGTGGTCGTTCCTTTATTCATTATTTTTTTTTTTGCCTGAATGGTCTGGATGGTGACATGCCAAATCCTAATGGAAGGTGGGCCGTGGGCCTAATATTTTGCGTGAGGCGTAAAACCAACAAAATTGAGCATGTGTTTTCAAAAAAAAAAAAAAAAAGAGCATGGGACTTTGGGTGGCTCTATATCATCTGAAATATTTTGGAACACCATATATAAAAAAATGGGAAAAGTCTAAATCACTACCCTCAACTATGATCAAAGTCCAAATAACCCCTAAACTATATTTTGGTTCATTTTACCCCTTAAACTATGTCATTTGGTCCAATTCACCCCTTAATGAAATTTCTCTTTTTTGTTTCTCCACACACAAGTGGAATCTTCAGTTGATTTTTTATAAGATGATAGCGGACATCATAACGTATGTGAGAAAAAATATATCATCATTATTTGATATGGTAAGATATTTACTAATAAATTCATACTTGAAATTCAAATTATACAAAAAAGATATTGATAAAAATTCAAAATATATTTTATTAAAATGGATTGTGATATCCACTACCACCATGCAAAATTTTAAATTAAGATTCTTCTTATATGTGGCGGAATAAAAAGAACAAATTTCATCAAGGGATAAAATGAATCAAAAGATATAGTTTAGGGGCTAAAATGAACCAAAAAACATAGTTTTAGGGGTTATTCACTTTGGTCGAAAGTTGAGGGTAGTAATTTGACTTTCTCCTATAAAAATAGAAAAACAAAAAAAAGACCATGTGTATCTAAAACTCCTATATAGGAGCTCCCATTATCCCCTTAGGGAATTCCGGGGGACTGACGGCCCCCTCCTCGCAGGGGTAACTGAAACACAGCAAAGTTACGTTCTAGCGCGTCGTGGGTTCGATCTTTTCCCCGTCCGGTCATCTTGACCCCTCGCGTACCGTACGCACAGAACGGTGCGGCCTTTTCCCATTGCCTCGACGAGTTCTCTTCCCCTGCCCCTGCCACTTCCCCACCCGTACCAGGACGGCCTTATCCTCTCCCCGCGTACCTAAACGAAAAACCAATCCGCCGCCGTGCAGGCCCGCCGGGGATTCCGCCCGTGCGCGCCGCTGCCGCCCCGCTACGCCCCACTGCTCCGCCCCCTCCGTTTCTCCGTCGCGGCGTCGCCTCCGCCCCGCCTCCGCCCTTCCCTCGCAGCTTCTCCACCCGTACGCGTCGACCTCGGCGCCACCGCTCCGCGCCTCCGATTCTCGGCCGCTTCATCGGTCCAGGCGTACTACACCGCCGCGGGGACGCCCCTACGCGTGGCCGGCACAGGTAAACCTCTCGCTCGCCCCCTTTGTGAGGGGAGGGGAAAGGTCCGGCGGCGGCTTTTGACTAGGGTTTTCGTTGCTCCGACGTTTTTTTCAGCACCTCATGGCGGCGGGCGCGGTGGGGACGCCCTACGGCACGCCGGTGCCGTTCCCCGTTTACCACCCAGGCGCCGCCTCGGAGTACTACGCGCACGCGTCCATGGCCGCGGTGAGTGTCTATTTCCTCCCTCCTCATCTCGTGCTGCTTGCTCTCCCTCCCTTCCTTCCCCGTGCCTAACTAATTCCAGCGGATTGCGTCTCGATTTGAAATTTGCTCCTCTGCTGCTGCTATGCAGGGCGTGCCTTACCCGACGAGCGAAGCTGTCCCCGCGGTGGTGGTGCCGCCGCTGCTGCCGCAGCTGTGACGTAAGGGAAAAGCAAGGGGAAGGGCCGGGGCGCAGCGTCGCCTGAGAAGGCCAGCTCCAGAGCGCCCTCCGGCGAGGACGCCCTCAAGGAGGTACCGGCTTTCACTCACTAACATTGTGCAGTTTTTTTTCGAGGCTAAATTCAGTTCGAATTCGGTTGCGTGTGTTGTGGTGATAGCGGCAGCGACGAGTCGTCAGGGACTAGAGATGATGACACTGACCATAAGGTACCAAACAACTTGGGGGCTATTTTTAAATTCCATGTTTCCCTATAATTAGCTGGCTTGCTTTCTGTGGTTCATGTTTCTTCTCCTCAGGATTCATCTGCGCCCAAGTTAGTGCACAAGCGTCAGGTTACTAACATATAAATCAGGGCAAGCATACATTCTGAGGTGGCTAATTTATATGTTAGTGCACAAGCATCCGTTCGTTCTATCCTCCTGTTAGTGCTTGCAACTAATACTTCTTTGATTCCATACACTGCAGCTCTTACTTGATTTTCCTCAAGAAGTGTTCATGATATCCATCTGAAGAAAATTCTGACAGGACACTATCTGAAGAAGACACCTCGCCGCCATCGGTATGCACAGGTTCTTTTGGGGATCGAACTTCACCCTGTCCTGACTCTAGCTGGAGAGGGTTTTTGTGTTTCACTGAATCTACTATTCTCTCAGATTTAGACAATGCAACACATGCCTCACTTGAATATAAATGCGTACATGATACTCAGGTGTCGGTTCGACGATTGGCGCCAACATCTACGTGAGCACATCGGGCCAGGCCTCATGCTCTCCTTTTCTGATAGCCGGTCTCGCCGCGACGCTGTCAGCATTGTGCTACACCAACTTCTACATCTGCATTGGAGAGAGGTACATGTGCATTGGAGTGCCTATCACCCTGATTTGGGGAGTGCCAAAATTGTGAAAAGCAGTTTGGTCTTAGTGGAAAATAATCAGCATTTAGGCATGGAAAGATACTGAATGTTAGGGTGAACTGAATAGAATATCGCAAACCAGTTTGGTCTTAGTTTAGGGAGAGAAGTGTACTCACCTGAATATCGCAACTACATTATTTAAATATTAAAAATCCATAGTGTTGAGTGCTGGTGTTTTCTGTTTGGTTTGTATAGTTGTAGAGTTTCAATATGCCATGGCTATAAAAACAGAACTATGGCTTGGAGCAGAGTCAGCATGCTTTGTGAAACAGCCATATTTATAAAGTTTGATAAGATTTATGTTCTAAAACAACTAACATTGACATAGGGTCCAAAAAAATATGTATGTTGTTCTTTTACTCCAGAGTTCAGTTCATATTTACTATTTATGGTGACAACTAAAAAACATTGACATTGTTTTCAGGTAAAAAAGGTCACTACCCAAATGTTACATACTTTTCTATGTTGTGATTCTAAACTATTTTGATGATTATTACAAAGATCTCAATAGTCAATACTACCTTTGCTTGATCCCTTGCTTTTACCAGATTGAGGAAATATTTGAAGGCAAACCTTGCACTGAGATTTGTGAAGCTGCATCAAGCTTAACAAAGCGATTGGCAGAGACTGCTCAGGAAACATTTTCAGACTTTGAGGAGGCAGTTGAGAAAGGGGAGAGTGCTCTTCATTCTAACAAGCTTGCTGAGAACTACAGATCACTCTGCAAAGGTCAATGGGTAAGCATTCTTCCTCCGGTTACTATTACCTACTGCTGCTGCACTAAAAAAAAATAGCAGTTGTTGCTTTTCCTCCAGTAATTCTTTTTTTCCTCTTTCGTAGAAACCGTAGCTTATGCAACCTTCTATCATTTGTGTTCTAAGCTGAAAACATTATTGTGTTGCTTCACTTATACTGTTTTGCAGTTTCTAATGACTACCACGATCATACTCGGTCTGCTCGACCACGTAGCCATGAAAAGCCTCAGTGCCATCTGACCAAATGCCAGCTGATCAACTCTGCAAAACATTGGGATCTTCTTATGCCATAGCAGCAAGAGTTTCAATATTCACTTCCAACATCATTGTATCTAATTTTAGTCAACGTGGTTGTGGATGCATGGCAATTCAATCATTTTCCTCCACTTTTTGTAATTTGTTCTGATTGTTTTAAAACTGAAATTGAAATTTGAATATTGTTCCATAATTTGTACAACTCTCATCCGAGCCTAAAATTAATCGTGAGCCCTCTAAGTATATATTGTGTGTGCAGTTTGTTTTATTTAAATTTATCTATTAAGGTATCATGAAAATTTTCATTATGATCATTGCATTTTTTCTTAATTCCCGCAAAAAGAACGCCTTGGGGAGGTTCCCTAGTATCATCTGAACTGGACCCAAAATACACATGCTCTGTTTTGTTTTCCTCAAAAGACGGGCGCACTCTTATTCAAAATACACCCGTCTTTGTTGGGACCGGTGCAAATGGTGAAATTTGTCTTGTTTGTTTGAGCTGCATCAGATGGGCCAGCGTGAACAGATCCTATGTTTGTTTTTTTTTTCCTACATAAATCATGGGCCAGGGTCATAGCACCATGCAAGCCAGGAAAAAAATCTAGATCCAAATTTGCTAGGTTTTTGGCACCGCGAAGGCCTAGCTCATTCGTCCATCCAGCCCACCAAACATGAGCGCCTGCACCCAGCGGCCTGGCCCAGCACTCATGCAGCAATACAAACAGGCCCGTGATAAACACAATGTATATAAAATATACCATATATGTTAACTCAGCAAGCCGGCTCGAGCTGACTCGTTATAAACCGAGTCAAGCTCAAGCCGAGCCATTAACGAGCGAGTCGAGTGAGCTAGCAAATCACGAGTTTTCGTCCAGCTTTACACACCATCATATATGTTAGGCAACCACTCACAAATCCACAATAACAAGTGCACGTCCTACCACATGGCCTCTACTATAAATCAATCACTGAATCATTAAAGTTGTAGAGAGAATCAGGGGACAAGATTTGCAAGTCAAATCCGTGTACCTTTTGTTTTTGACGAGAGCTTCTAATGCATTATATGCATGTTTGAAGCATCTTGTTCTACAGGGAATATTTATATTGGCGCACCAATTATAAAGAATAGGAAGGAAAACTCTTTTGTACTCATTGGAATTCTCAAATTTATACTAGAGTGATATATTTTTATATAAATTTGGGGATGATCTTTAAATTGTATCTAGAAACGACTAAGTTTTTTTTTGGCACACAAGGAATTTATTATTATTTTGTTTTTGATTGATCAACATATATTGAACAAGGTTTAGTTTAGTGGGAGAAGACAAATATTTTGTAGCATGTTACATTTTGTTTTCACATATAAAAATATATTTAGGATATAACGCACGTGAGACTACTATAAAAAAAATTAAGCCATTTCTGCCTTTTTTAAATTTAAATAATATCCTTCTGTTGTCTTGTGGCAATGTCAATGCCATGTTATGGAGAACCTTTCTAAACTTAAGTCAATGATGAAAATGAATGATTTTAATAGGTGATATGGTGGCTGAAGGTTTAAAAGTGGACTATTCTTTTAATTATTAATGTATTATGGTAGAAAGCAATGGTCAATGTAATGGTTTATAGATCATCCTATATCTCAAGCAACTTTTTTTAAAAAAAGATTTATGTGTAAGGACTAAGATGCCTAAGAGGGAAGGAAGCATAAATTAGGTTTCTAAAAACTAATGGCCGGATCAATATAAGGACCTATGCACACTATTCTATGTGTTTTAAAAACATATTATTGTTATTTTGTATAGTTTTGTCACACTGAGATGTCTTGACTTAAGGGAATACTAGTATTGCATTCTTCCGGGATGAAGGGAGTAACTAGCATCATTGTGCTACCCACTTACTAGTTAGTGCTACACACAGAGAGACATTGCATTCTCTTTATTGGCAGCATTCTCTTTAGTGGCATTTTTCTGTGGTGATGAATCACTATGTTGCATATATAGGTGTAGTAAACCCAACCTTAACTCATGATAAGTTATCACCGCTAATTTGGAAGGAAAAATGCATCTTTCAAACAAGCCGTGACATGATCTATTATCACTATCAGTGCTTGCTACAAACCTGCTGTCACTGCTAGTTTTTAACACGCACTTGGTAGTGGTAACACCAAGGGGCCTAAAAATTTATTCAGGGGCGGGCAAAGCTATGTAGTATCTTGTGGGTGTCCATGCACCCATGGAAATTTGAAAAACCACTACTACAGAACAGTTTTCACCATGGTTAAACACACCCCCTCTAATATTTGCTTTAGCTTCGCCACTGATTTTATTCGAGTACACTTAAATCTGACTCGATCTCTCCCCTATTCCCCTCCCTCACTCTATGCAGTAGCCGTGACTTGCTCACCTAGTAATGATAATGATATATGGCACCTGCATGCTATCACTGCCACTTAATTTGCCCACTATTGAGTGACAAAACCACCCATGTGCCAGTGGATTTCACAACCAGCAGTGTTTATCGATTGATGTGGTACGGTAGTGAGTATTGATATTTTTTCAGTGTAATTATATGATCAATCCAAGGATGATGCTGAACTAGTAAACACTAAAAAATATTTGAACCATTTCATTTTCGGATGCTCAAACGGGTGTTTTGGAAAGATAAGATATGGTGGGCCTGATGACACCACGTGGCCCAGCAGCTAATCGGTACGGTCGTGCAGTAGCCTCAGATGCGCATGCACTCTTCTGATGATCCGATCGCTCACGGCTATATTTCAAAAAAAAAAAAAAAAAAAAAAAGATTGCTCACGGCTGGTCCTCCTTCCTGTCGTCTTGTGGCAATCCTGACAACCTTGGCCCATTGCACCACCAATTATATATATCAGCAGCAACTGTTTTCTTTTCTCTCCCTCTACTTTTACCCCTTGTTAACTGTTTCATGTGTACTCCCTCCGTCCACATTTAACTTAACATCTGGGTTGAGGGAGAGCAAATTAGCAGGCATGCGAAATGACCAAACTACCCCTCAAAAGGAGCACGCCATGCAAGTCTGACTGTCAGGTTCCTGCGATGGGGATTTTTTTTTCTTGTGTCCGCTCCGTTGGGATTGAATTGAGTGGATAGGAGTACTCCAGCTGTCCTGCAGCTTTTCTTTTTTTTATGTGCACCAGCAGCCTCTGTAATGGTACTCCGTACAAGAAACAGTGCCACCGAGACCTCATATTTGTGGATTTTTTTTGAACTTCAAAGGTGAAGTTATTACCGGACGGAGGGAGTACCTGCCATATCTAGGATAGTACAATGTTGCTGTTTGCCTCTTGTGAGACCCAAGGGCCAAGGCTACTCAAATTCTCTTTTCCGCTAACTATTTCACGTACTGTTGATAACAAAACTAATAAACTTTATCAGTGCACTAGCTTAGTGCCATTCTTCAAATTGCTTAACAATATTACGGTGGAGATGAGCAAAAGAAAGCGAGGCAACAATAACATTCAGCTATGCCGCCCTCCTCACCTTCTTCCTCCTCGCACGTTCCCCACCCTGTCGCTCCGCGCCGCAGGCGGTAGGGGTATCTCACTGGAGCTCTGGAGTTGCGGCCTGCGCCGGCCTCCATCTTCCCCTGCCCCCTTCTCGCATGCCGTTGCGAGCTCCAGATGACCACCTTCTTTCAAGGCAAGCTCTAGGGTTGCGGCCCGCACCCTCCTTCTTCCCCTGCCCCTTCCCACGTGCCGTTGCGAGCTCCGGATGACCTCCTTCTTTCGCGGCAAACTCCGGCCTTGGGTGCCCCCACCCCAACCTAGCCAGGCTGCCTCCACCATCACTACAACCTTGAAGCCACCCTCCCACCGTCCCAGTGCCTGGCCGACCCACTTCTCCTGAACCCTTTCTCTTCTAATCCTGTAGAACTGGGGGAGATTAGAAAGAGAGAGATAGAAGAAGCCTGCTGGGACCCTAACTCCAAGATGCTAGAAAACGGGAGGAGGGCATACCTCACTGGCGAAGAAGAGGAAGAAGAAGGGGAGGCTGGTGAGACCCATCAGGTGCGGAGTGGGCATGGCGTGCATTTTTTTCTCGGACGGCAAGAGAGGAGGAGGAACTTCAAAGAAGAACTTGGCTTGGTGTGTGTCAAAGACAAGGTTGTTAGATGTAATCTTTTGCAAGTTTGGAGAGATAGCCTTTTGTAACCTTTTTTCTTTTTTTCCTTTGGGCATAAATGCCTTGTAACCTTTATGTACTTTTCATTCATTCATTTAATTGAAAATATTGTTTGTTGCTTTTGTTCTTGTCTTTGCCTTGGATCCTCTTCTTTTGCATGAGATAGAAATAAGGAATTCCAGAAATCGAACCTTTTTTTTTCCAACTTGATGGTAAGAAATCCCAGGATATAGAAATTCATTTTGTATAATTGAACCTTTTCAAACTGTTTCTCTTTGAGAACCAAAAAAAAAAAAAAAAACTGTGCGAAAACAACCGATGTGAAGAACAAAAGACCTTGGACGCGCAATGGATCCTGAAGCACTATTTCTGCACCCCCTGTTGACCAAACCCTCCTATATTAATTAGGATTGTTTTTTAATGGTTGATCAAGCTAGATTTTTTTGACAACAAATCAAGCTTGATTGAATCCCCCTCTAGAACAAGAAGTTCTGCCCCTTACTAATTTGGTCAAAAGAGAGAAGCTTTTGCCCAATTTTATATGACCTCTACAGAAACGGGAACGATTAATTAGAATTCTGAATAATGCACAGCCGTCTCATTCTAGCTAGTGTCACATGCTCACACAGTCACACAGCTGGAGGCCAGGCTCCTTACCGGCCGGAGCTGTAGACCACGGTGCCACTAGGTGTTGCTGTTGGGCCTCATCTCGGCCGCCCGCCGCCGGTGGATGGTATGGGGCAGAGATGATGCTGGAGCGCAAGGCAGAGTGGTCGGCTGCACGCCGCTTGGCAACAGCACGTACGTGTGGTTCACAGAGAGCGCGTGCTGCCCTCCGGCCGGCTCCTCGAGCTCGACGGCACCACTGCTCGCCTCCGGCGCCGTTCTCCATTGAACAAGGCACACCTAATTAGCAACTCACAGTAGACTGACTCATGCATTCGCACAAGCATATTTCATTAGTACTTCATCACAAGCACAAAACAAAGATCCATATATGTATACTATATATCAAGCTTGGTTGGAGCAAGAATAGGAGATAGTCAGATAGATATGTGAAGGCAAGAAGAGAGAGCGACAGTGATGATGATGAACCGTTCTAGCTAGAGGCCGGCTAGAGCCGCAACTCGAGGTCCAGCTCCCTTGCCGGCGCCGGAGAATGCGGCGTTATTGGCTTCTGCGCTCTCCGGTGGGGCAGAGGCGCCGGAGCTCCTTCTCCAGTTGAGCATGTCCACGGTGCCATCGGCATCGGGCGACCTGATGAAGGTGCTGTCGGCTGCCTCTGGGAGCAAGGCGTGGTCCGTGAAGTGCGCCGCGCCACCGTCTGGCCTCTCGAGCTTGACGCTGGCAGGAGGCTCTGCGGCATGCGAGGCGAGCGGCACGGACACGGCAGCGTCACCGAGGCTGCTCCCCACGGCCGCCGCTGCAGCGTAGCGGTCGCCGTAGACGTAGGGGTTCCAGCTCCAGCCGGCGGCGCGCTCCTTCTTGTGCGCGTTCTGGTGCCCGCCGAGCGCCTGCGACTTGAGGAACGTCTTGTTGCAGAAGAGGCACGGGAACTGCCGCGCCTCCTTCCCCGCCGACGTAGGCCGTCGCCTGATCCTGTTCCTTCTGGCGGCGGTATCCCGCCGGCGATAGGCCTAGCGCCAGGTCCACCGCCCCAGCCGCTTGAGAAGACAGCGACCAGGGCGCCTTCTCCATGCAATCGGAAGGAATTTTCGCAAAAAGGCTACCGTGGGGATGAAGTACCACACTGCCAAGCTAGGACTAATTTTATTTTACAAAGATGTACAGAAATGGAAGGAGCTAGGACGGATGGGAGAGAAGCATTGAGATGTGCTAGCGGTGAGATCGATGGGTAGTACCGTAATAATATACTTATTGACAATTGACATGATGGGCTTGAAGGGCATCCACTACCAAAGATAGCAAGGAGGAGAATCCAAGGGGTAATTTTAGAATATTTAGATTCATTTAGAATAATATTTATTCTATTTTTCTAACTTCAGTGGTATATATAGTGGGCAATGTTCGAAGTCATCTGAAGTATACATATATATGAACACCTACATATATATCTTAGCGATAAACGTCTACTTTTGTAGTTCATTGATAGTGAAAATATTCACTTAACAATCCATATACAAATGTAATGACATTGATAATTTTTTCACAAAAATGACATTGATTAAATTATATCCGAACTCAATGGTAATATATTTTGGAAGTTGTTATTACTTGAGTTTGAACAAGATATCTCTAAAACATTATCACAAATTTGTATTGAATAGTTATTTGTAAGGTATCTTGTCATACTAAGTCAACGATTCGTCCGGGATAAAAGCGTAGTGACTGAATATTTAATTATTATATAGCTTTTATTAGTAAATTTATTTAGTTAAATTAAAGTGAGCTTGAGAAGACTAATGGGCTTGGTGGGTTAGTAATTGTAAACCCCTCATATAAATATGGGGGGCAACGGTTTTGGTTCAATCAATCTAGAACAATTTAGGGTTAATTCCCTCTGACTCCCCAGCCCCAGGTCGCCCGCCTTATACGCCACCTTATTGGGCCAGCGCTTGCCAAGAAACGCGCCGCCCGTCGCCGCCGTCGTGTTCATCTATGCCACGTCCACGCTCTCCGTCTTCCCCTCACGTTGACCGAAAATGGTTTGTGTTAGATTGGTATTCGGATACCGGGGCGATCCTATGGCCTCACGGAGCAAGAAATTCATGGAGGACGTCAACAGCATCATCATCAACTACATCGCAGCTGTGGAGGCGTCATCGCCCCACCCTCAGCTAAGTATGCTCTGCCCTCCAAGCGCTCTCGCCTATCTGTGGACACTGATGAGTTCACCATCCGCCGCGCCTCCGACTCCACAATTCTTCAACCAACCCTGAAATTCCAAATTCCTCCAGAAATTCCCAGATGGACTAGTAGTAATTTCAAATTATTTTTTCAGTATGATGGTAAGGGGGAGATCATTCCGCACCGGTTGTACAAATGCAATAATTTTTTTTTTTCTTATTCAGGGAATAAAGGACAATGATCAGATTCAGCTTGCTTCGTTCCTCTTTCAAGGGAACACATTGTCCTGGTTTATTCGTTGGGAAACAGAATTAGGTCAGCCAGTGTGGTCAGAATTTTCAGCAGCAATCAACAGGTATTTTGGATCGCCAATGCATAATCATCTCTGACAGACTCACGCCAACTGGGGGACTTGGACACCTACACAAATAAATTCACAGCAACACTAAATAAGGTACAACACCTCTATCCTAAACAATAGGTTATGCTATATGTTGCTAGACTAGCCCCCCTAATTCAAATAGTGGTACAATTGCACCAACCGCCTGATCTGGAGACTACTATAGCACTTGCCAGACGTTTCTATTTATCAACACGTCGGCAACGATCAAAGGTACATATCCGCCGAAATTCAGATGTTCAAATATTAGTTCATGGATTAACTGTCATATCTACATGTCCTACTATGCAATTAATGATTACAATAAATGGTACCAATTTACTGGCCTTATTGGATTCCGGTTCAACACATAATTTTGTGGACTCTGACTTGGCAATGAAACTGAACCTACCAAGCTCCCCTTCACATCCATCTCTCCGAGTCACAGTGGCCAACGGAGAACATATATCAAATGTTGGGAGGTATGATGATATGGAATTCTCTATTGCTAATGAAAGTTTCAAAGCGGATTTCTATAAAATTAAATTAGGCGGCTATGGTGTTGTCCCCGGTGTGGAATGGTTAAGCTCTCTAGGAACCATTGTTTGGAATTTTAATAAACTGATCATGAAGTTCTGGCGTCACGGACAACCTATCATATGGCACAATTTATCTAAGGAAAAGATTCTCTGCCGGTATTCATGCCCTCTCTTACGATCCCCAATGGAACCTCTATTGCACAAATTTACGAACTCTTGAGAGAGCCTTTGGGTCTTCCGCCTAAGAGACGCTATGATCATCATATTCATTTGAAAGATCCGACTCAGCCGACAGTTGTCTGCCCTTACCATTATCCTCAGATACAAAATAATGAGCTGGAACGACAGTGCAATGAAATGCTCTCACAAGGTATCATCCGGTACAACACTTCACCGTTTTCATCTCCTGTTCTCCTTGTCAAGAAACATGACAAGACTTGGCGATTCTACGTCGACTACCGGGTGCTCAATGATAACACTATGAAAGATAAGTTTCCAATACCTATCATTGCTGAATTATTGGATGAATTGCAAGGAACCAAATTCTTGACAAAACTCGATCTTCGCTCGAGGGGTATCACCGGGTATGCATGCATCCACCGATATTGAAAAAATAGCCTTGAGAACACACCGGTTTAATCTTGAGCAAATCCTGGACTGAACACTTAGTACATGTGGAAGAAGATTCAAGGTATTGGCATCACACAACATCTTTTTAAAGAAATCTAAATGCCTCTTTGGTCAATCGCAATTTGGTTATTTGGGGCACATTATCTTTGATGCTTGAGTGGCAGTTGATCTTGAGAAGATAGAGGCAGTCACTGCAAGGCCGATACCTACAACTCTTAGAGAACTCAAAGGATTCTTGGGACTTGCGGGTTACTACAAAAAATTCATCATGGATTATGGTACGATTGCTCGACCGCTACGGATCTTCTTAAAAGGATTCATTCTTTTGGACACCTATAGCAACATCAGCCTTGAACATCTAAAGAGAACAATGTCCTCGCCACGGTCCTTCAACTTTTAGACTTCAACAAACTATTTGTGGTAGAATGTGATGCCTCCGTACGGTATGGGCGTGTTGCAACCTAAAATACATCTTAGATCAACGTTTATCTACTATTCCGCAACACCAATGGGTTAGCAAATTCTTGGGTTATGACTTCACCGTGGAATACAAACCGGGTAAAACCAATGTGGTGGCCGATGCATTATCTCAACAAAGCGTTGAAGAATCCTCACCGATGGCTATCTCGAAATTCAATTTGGATTATTTGATCAATTACGTGAGGAAATTACATTTAGTGATGAAGCAATAAGTCTTATTGATTCCATAATCAGCGGTAAGGATTCAACATGGGAGGTCCATAATGGTTTGATTACGTACAACAAAAAGGTATGGCTTTCACCATCATCCAAATTTAACATCTTCAAACCATTCTACGACATCCATGATTCGGCTCATGAAGGAATAGAAAAGACACTACATAGATTCCGTCAAACCTTCTTTATTAAACATGATGGGTGCATTGTCGAGAGATTGTGAATGATTGCTTGGTGTGTCAACGCAACAAAAAGCAGAACATCTCGCATCCAAATGGATTCCTTCAACCCTTACCAATTCGAGCAATGATCTAGGAGGATATTTCCATGGACTTCATTGAAGCACTTCCAAAGGTGGGCACAAAGTCTGTAATCTTAATAGTGGTTGACCGTCTATCTAAGTATGCCTACTTTATACCTCTCTCCCACCCATACCACAGCAACCCCGATTGGCTCAAAAGTTCTTCTCGAAATTGTGAGATTACATGGTCTACCAAGATCGATTGTTAGTGACGAGAGATGTGGTTTTCACAAGTCGAGTTTTGGCAAGAGCTCTTCAGACTATCAAATATCATCCTTACACTATTCAACCTGGTCTATGGGCGTGACCCACCAACAATCAGAGGCTACAATCCAGGTGAGACAACACTACCTTCTGTGGATGCTATGTTATCTCAGCGTGATGCCATCTTAGATCAGACAAAAGTTCGTCTACAATTGGCACAAGATTACTACCGTAAATACTTTGATGCTAAACATATGGAAAGGCAATTCAAAGTGGGTGATTATGTCTGGCTCAAATTATTATCACGATCTGCGGCAACCATATCACCATTATACAAAGGCAAGCTCTCTTCCAAATGCTTTTCATGTCGGTATGCTAAAGTCACATCGAGGAGAGATACCTTCGACATACCGAGAATTGCCACACATACACGAAGGTACACCAGTCCCTGAATCTGAGGTTATGCCTAAATCCAGAGTCAGGCAAGTTCAGCTTCAGGTCCTTATCAAATGGAAGAACAGGACAGCTGCAGATGCTTCATGGGAAGATGCGAATTATTCAACAAAAGCTATCCGGTTTCCAGCTCGAGGACGAGCTGAATCTCCAAAGGGGGAGAGATGTCACACTCGATCAACGATTCGCCGATAAGATAAAAGCGTAGTGACTGAATATTTAATTATTATATAGCTTTTATTAGTAAATTTATTTAGTTAAATTAAAGTGAGCTTGAGAAGATTAATGGGCTTGGCCCGTTAGCAATGTAAACCCCTCATATAAATATGGGGGCAACGGTTTTAGTTCAATCAATCAAGAACAATTTAGGGTTAATTCCCTACAAGTTTCGGCCCCAGACCACCGCCGCCCACGCCGCCCGCCCAGCCGCCGCCCGCCCGCTGCAGCGCCCCGCCGCGCCAAGGCCGCGCCCGCCGCGTCGCCACCGTCGTGTTCATATACGCCACGTCACGCTCTCGCGTCTTCCCTCCTCATGTTGACCAGGGGAAAGCGGTTTGTGTCATATTTGTAAGGTGTCTATTTTTATTACACATACAAATTTTGGATAGGGATAGTAAAAGGAAACATTAAAGGAAGCCATTTTAGTGAGTACCGTAAAAGTGTAGCCTAAGACACAAAATCTATATTTTAGTAAAGTATACAAGGAAACTTTTGAACAAAAGAAACAAGAAGCACTAGTGTTTGATGAACTTAACATGTGAATACAAATTATAAAAAACTAATAAGACAAAAGTTTAAATACAAAATATGGTTTCATGACATCACAAAATGATGCAACAAGAGCTGAAATATAAGTTAAGCTCAACTAAATACATGTTAAAAAATCATAAAGCTACAACACAATGATGGAAAACAAATACAAAGTAATTGATATATTTATCATATTTCATAATCAGATAAAGATTATAGAAAATCTATATCGGTTTATATCAGGAAATACATAAAGAGAGAAAGTTAAAATAATCGTAGGTATCCACAAAAGTTTTAATACTTCTACCATAATGTTGTGTAGCCGCGAAAGGGCCTCTAGCCCTATGTTACACGGATACTCCAAGAGGGTGACGTATCCGTATCCGATACTGCGTCGGATACGCGGATACGGATACTCAGATACACCATTTTAGTGGGTTTTCTTTTGAGAAAGTGCGTATCCACTTATCCGGTGCGTATTGTATGGATACCCGTATACTGCACTCGTGTAACATAGTCTAGCCTAGTGGTTAGAGCACCCCGAAGTAGCACTCAGCAGACCTAGGGTTCGACTCTCGTGGGAGCCGAATTTAAACAGGTCTGCATTACTAAAAAAAATTTAAAAATAGGATAGAATTTCCCTTGCTGACTTCGGTCAAAAAAAAATGTTGTGTAGCCGGTGTGGAGCATATGGATTGCTGTGCTATTAGATGCTAATCAATATTTAAATCGACCCATAGCGTCACGGATAGATTCAGAGTGGCGAGCAAGAGTGGGTTTATCATCCTGATCACTTCTTCATCCCCATCTTCCTTTTCTTGTTGTTCATCCTCTCTTTTCTTTTTCTTTTTCTTTGGCGGTGTCGTTGTTCTTCTTGCAATTTCTCAAAAGCTTCCGTGTGCACCATGTCGGATCATGCCAAGAGTACGCATATGGGAGTATATCTCAAGCCTGTATGAATAGTAGTTGTTAGACATTGATTTTTAATTCAAACATGTCTTGGGTCATGTTGCTTTTCCACCTCTGCAGCTCTCTGCTAGCTGCATTGTATGGTTCACGCTTTTAAATTGACTGCAATATGTCACCTGCCTGTTTGCGCACAGAGCACCTCACGATGGAGGCCAAAAGCGACAACAAGAGGAGCAGGGTGAGAGAGATGCTAGTGGACCATACAGGCTAATCGTACAGATGACAGCTACAGCGGCCATCTTGAGCAGCATCATTTTTTTGAAAGATCTTGAGCGGCATCATGGTTCATGATCATGCCATCGCTTATTAAGGACAATTAGCAATCGATTAGGCGACCATGGATGCCGGTCGATTTGGCCCTGTCATATCCTGTCGGGTTTTTTTTTTTTTTTCGCATCAACATGTTTTATGCAAAACTGTTTTTTCTGTCTTCAAGAATCCGTTATATTTAAGTACAATTTTTGAATACTTATTTTTGAACAGAAGAAGTACTAATATTAGTAGTCCCTACTTGCATTTCGGCTAGAGTTCTGTCTCTTTAGAATGGAAAAATTATTTTGGAACCATGATTTGTTGCCCTTGCTTTTTCGACATGCCCTAACATGGACATGTGTGATATTCACTTCGCAAAAATCGAAGATTGACATTGACGAGTGAGTGCATAAATGGAGGGGATGAACTCATCCGTGGTGGGACCCCAAACCATTTGATGTACTATGTTGGAGGCAAAAACGAAGCAAAGGGAGCATATACTGAAAAGATGCCTGCTGCCATTCTGCACCAACCTGTAAATGGGAAAAATGAATGTTGCTATGTATGGACTTTGTGTATTCAAATTTATTTGCCGACATATGAACCATGGCCCCATTGGCTCCAATTATCAGCTGCTCAATCCTCCAAGTGTGTGATGCCTTGTTTTGACGACAGAAGGACGGGCTAAACACTAGCGGGCACCTCACGAGTGCACTCACAACAGCACAAGTACATATAGCACTAGCAGATGCCGGGCATCAAGACTCACTCAGGAGATAACTATCACGCTTTCATGGTGGCCGATGACTAGTTCTCTGGCCAGTGGCAGACTAGCTACGCAAGTGATGATGTGCGGCGCTGTCCAAAAGCATTTGGACTCAGGACTCAGGAGGGACGCCGCCAGGTGTGTGTGTGTGTGTACATGTATAGATCGATTGCCTTCGTTGTTGGTACTATCTGTAGAGGTTAAGAGCAGAAGATGAAGAACATGCTGGGCTTGGAAAGGCTAGGCAAGAAAGGTAAAAGTATAAACAGTGTAGAATTGTTCAGTTGGCGATTCAGTCGACCAAGGGCATTTCTTCATAATGTTGGTTTCTATCAATTCCAAAAGCACCAATAGAAGAGGTTTTCTAACTGTCAGTTAATAAAAATGCATTTTAACAAGTTTATATATAATAACTCCCATAATAACATGTGTGTAATCTAGACACAAAGTTGGACAGTTTTTTTTTTTTTAATTGGCGGCCAATTTAGATTGGTTATGTCGAATTATGTTCATAATGATATACGTGGGTAATTTATATACAAATTTAGGCGGGGTTATTTTGAATTTTCTTTCTCAATGGCAGATGTGGTTAAGTTATATGCAAAATTAGGTTGTTATTTCTTTATATATTTTTCATAATGGCAAAAAAGGTAATATTTTATAACTTACAACAGATCCAAAATGGCTATTATCCATGATAATGATTAGAGTATACCAAAATTAAAGGCTAGATGTTTCTGATTATTGTGAGAATTTCTAAAATTTATATTGTTTCTTAACATGTACGGTGAGAATTATGGTATTGATTCTCCGTTGGAGGCTCCAATTAGTTATAGTAAGATAAGATGATGAGCTACACTCTAGTTGAAAGCTCAGAAAGAGTGTGACGTAAAGCTCATTCCAACATCATTCTAGTAACCAACATCAAGCAAATTAAATACCATTTCATATTATTACCGAATTGATCTCATGAGGTTAAACATCAAACAAACAATATCCATCTTAGAATAGATGGACCCATCACGACAATAATTTTTAAATCAAATTCCTAATTAGCTAGTCTTAATTTGTGTTCCAAACTTAAAATTAAAGAAACTCAAATCAAGAGTAACACCTTAATACAAACCAGGAGTAGCACCTTGAATAAAAAAAAAATGTATTCCTTATACGGACAAGGAGCGATACAAATATCATCCGTACCGACTAATCAATTTCCAAATGTGACGTGCTTGTTGTAATTAAAGCCAATGTTTCCAGTAAAGCATGCTCAATAGTTTCTAAAACCCCTTTAATTAAAGCCTATGGTTGTAATCTGCTTCAGGGTCTTTAGGCGTCTCACAACTAACGTCACATTCACGCACAAGCGTTACGTTTTTGCCATTTCACCGACGTGGCAAGCCAGGTAGGCATGCTAGTGTGGAAGCGTGCTGAGAGCCCCAACTTGGCACCGGAAAAGACCTATTTGCCCTTGTGTTTCTATTCCTCTATTCGCTGACATGTGGGTCCCATTTGTCACCTTCATCTTCAACCTTTTGCCATCCATGGCCGTTTACGCAAAGACGATGGTAACAAATTATCATGTCGTTTGTATCCACTATGACCAAATTAACTTGAATATATAAAATATACATGGCTAGAAATCCTCATCAAACAAGAACTTCGGAGACAAAAGACAAGTGGCGAGTCGATGAGTCTTGGGGAGGGGTTGTGGCTATTTAATGGAGATTTAACAAAAATCAACAAACTTAACGGTGGTTTAATGCCTAAGTACAGTAATTACCATGGGAAATGTGCGGGGGGGTGTCCTACGGCCCGGCAGCCCCCCAGTGGATCTGCCCCTTTAAAAGACCCGATTATCATTTTTTCGTTACAACGATAGGCACAAATCCACCGCTCGGATGGGTCACAACAAAAATGCAATTCGTTGCACGGCGCCCAGATTCAACTCACCTCCGAAGAGAACATGCCTTCCAAATTCCCGGTGGCTCGACACTACCGAAATCTGCTGGGAAGTCGCCGTTGTTTTGTGTTCGCGGCGGTTGCCGGGATCGAGGGGCGAAGCTAGATCCCCAGCCCCAAGGAGCGGGCAGCCCCGCGAAAGCCCTAGAATCGCTGCATGTCCCCGCGGCCTCGGCCTCGGCAGCGGCTGTGCGAAGATGGGGCGGGAGGGGCCCCCTAGCCGCCGACAACGGGTTAACGTGGCGGCCATGGATGTCGGGGGGCTAGCTAGCGGCTTTGATTCACCGAGGACAGAAGGGAGCGGGGGCGATGCACACCACAGATGACACGGGGGCGATGGCCGAGGTTGAAGATGAAGGTGACAAATGGGACCCACACGCCGGTGAATAGAGGAATAGAAATACTAGGGAAAATAGTTTTTCGGTGCAAAATTGTGGCTCTCAAGCACGCCCATCTTTGTCATGCCCCCGGCTTGCCACGCGCGGTGAAAATGGCAAAAATGTATGCATGTCAATGTTTTCTCGGTAAATCAGTAGTGGCCTGTAGTGGCCTCCATAAGGATGGTTTTTGGACCTATGGCCTCTGTAAGGATGGCAAATAGTAAAAAAAACCTTTAACGAGTCGAGCCATAACGAGCCGAGCTATAACAAGCCGAGCCACTAACGAGCTGAGCTAGCTCGATATCCATCCCTATTTATGTAAGGCCTGCCTTGTCACTGATACTTTGGCAACTTGCCGATGGCATTGTTTCGTTGCGTATCAAAAACTCTTATTTCTCTTAATGAAACACATGCTAAACATGCTCGGTAACAAAACCCAGTCCCAATGATTTTTTGGCGAGATTGATAAAATTGCTCTCCAACAACACCCTGCCTCAATTCTCAATCTTGCTACACTAGGTAAAATCGTCACCATCACGTGGAAGTATACACACACGTATCGATCAAACAATAATGGATATGTATAAAGAGAAAGGAAAGTATTAAATTGGTTAGAGTGATTTGGGCATAGTTTAAGATTCCTGATGTAAAATTGTCCTCTATATTTTAGGGGCGAGATCTTGAAAGCTATTGGAGGAAACTAACAAATATGCTCGTAATGACTCCTATAAAAACAAATATGCCTCAAATTCTAGTTGATGCATTCTCAGAACTCGGCATAGCTAGCTTATATTTCCTGTTTATGAAAGGACGCGTCAGTGTGGGAAAGAAGATTTAAATAAGGAGTAGCTTTGGTTAGCCGGATTCACTACTCAGCGTCGCCTATGATGCGGATCTGAGCCACGTCTAGTGCGACAACCACCATAATCCTAGCATATCTCCAGAGCACACTGCACACCTCTATTTTTCTTTTCGTCGTATTCAGTCGTACGGAAAATCTTAGCCACAGTCATAAGTAGGCCAAGCCACTGACTAGTGCTATAGACTGCTACTCCTACACTTTATTAATTCGTACGGACATGCCAACCTCGTACAGTAGGACGTTATTTATCTGTCCTTTTCATACTGTTGGCGTGCCTCAAATATTTTGTCCACGCACTACCCAACCGTGGGACTGGGAGTACACTAGAACTTGAAGTAGTGTATTTCTTTCGAAGAAAAGGCTGCTCCTACATGTACTCATTTACGCAAAAGAAAAATTACCTACGCACTGCTTTGGTTCCAAATTGCATGATGTTTTAGATTTTTCTAATTCATGTCTTTTCTATGGATTTATATATTCATATGTCTAGATATATATATAATAAAACAATAATGTATATCTAGAAAAGCTTTAGCCTCGTGGCTTGCAGATCCAGCGTGTTTGGTTGCTTGGATCACTACCGAAACCTGGATATTTTGTGAGAGTAAAAATTGTCACGAAAAAATTTTACTCTCACGAAAATAATGCGTGAGAATACACCGTCACGCATTACTTCTCACATATTGCACTCATGAAATACACATTTTCATGAGAGTTGATCACACGAACTATTTTCATGAGAGTTCACCGCGGACGGTCACTCTCATAAAAAAAAATATTGCCACCCGATTTGCATTGCTATTTTCATGAAGGTTTTTTTAGATATTTCGTGAGAGACCACCGTCACGAAGTGATTTCGTGAGACTTATGGTATTTAAGTGAGAGACTACCGTCATGAAGTTATTTCGTGAGAGGCCACCGCCATTAAGTTATTTAGTGAGACTTATGGTCTTTCGTGAGAGGGCACCATCATGAAGTTATTTCGTGAGAGTATCACAATCACACAGAAAAAAACAGAGTATTTCGTGAGAGAATACCACCACGAAAAAGTTATTTCATGAGTATAAACCACCATGAAAATTAACCAACGTGAGCATCTAAATCCAAATTCCAAATTCATACGCATGGTCCAAATGTCAATCCAGAACACAAATATAATAAATTCCAATACTTGGATATATGCATCTGATTCCAATCTCAATATATTCCAATTTCATCCAAGTGTCAAAGTATTAGACTAAAAGACAATATTGGCTCATAGTCCTAGCCATTCAACACAAAACAAAAGTTCTAGTAGCACATACATATATATACCACATATAGGTACTTATGTTGGCATCTTCTTCATGGCTGCGCTTTATGCCATCACCTCCACTGCCTCTCAAATCTCTGTTGTATCCCATTTGGATCCCAACTTCATTACAGCATATGTGTTTAAAGCGCTAACCTTCTTGGAGCCAACTTATAATCCTACATGACCACAAATGAATTTAGTAAGAGTAGGCTTAGAATCTGACTTTTGCTAAATTACATTATATTCCAAACAATGATAGCTGCCGAGCAGAGAAAGATTTATGACTAAATAAATACTTAAACTGAACTGCTTTCTGCATCAATGGAAATCTGTTACTAACTACAACATGCAACTGAGTGCCTGCAAGCGACAGTTACCTTCACTGTCAACGCCCATGCAACTGAGTGTGTCTGCTATTGATCATCTAGTGCTACTTTCAACACACATGCAAGCATTCTATAAAGCTCAGTGCAAGAGAGAGACTAATAGACGAAAATTCCTATGCATCATTCCAAGATAGTTGCAGTTGCTGCTATGCAAAACATGTATGAACATAATCGAGCTTGCAAAAACATCTAACAAGCACTAAACAATAGGAATGAATTAAGTTAGGATTGGCTGCTCAAGCTCACAAGCATAGATGTATGTATGCCACAATTGAAAAGTAATGGGTATCCACAGTTAAATTGATAGATGCACAAGTTGAATAGAAATAGAACATTGAGGAGCCAAAACTGCCCATAGCATGCACAAGTTGAATAGAAATAGAACATTGAGGAGCCAAAACTGCCCATAGCACGTACACCTATTAATTGATAGATGCACAATTGAACAGTAGCATTAAAAGATCCCTAACATATTCAGGAAGAACGTACACCCATTAGCTGCTTCAAAGCAACCATCTGCACACCAAAAAGAAGAAAATGCATAGGGAGCTGTCACAGTACTACAAACGAAGCACCACTAGCAATTAACAAATGGATAAACGAAACAAGAGTGGGAGGAACGACCTGAAGGCGACTTGCGTGCCGTGGTGGTGCGTGAGCTCATAGGAGACGGAGGTGGTGGATCTCGCCATCTCGGGGGACCTGCAGCCACCTGGGCCCACCATCAGCATGGAGAGCGCGAAGACCTCGGCCACCCAGACAGCAAGCGGCCAGTCATTCATCACCGCGAGATCCTCCTCTGAATCAAGGCTGAAGGAAGAAGGAACTGCAGCCCTTTAGGAGGCCACCCCACCTGCTGCACCTCATCGTCGTCCTGGTGGAGGACGCCTAGCGCCAGATCTGGTGGATGCTCGCCCAAGAACAGATGCGGGCGGCGAGCTTCTTTTCTCAACGGGAGGAAGGGGGCAAAGGGAGGAGACGAGAGAGACAGAGAGCAGGAGGCTAGGGTTTTGGGAGTGATGAAGCGGTTCTTATATATACTAGTGTTTTTTGATCAACGGCTCTGATTCGTCCGGTGGTCATCCAACGTCTGCCATACATTGGGCCGAAGTAATGGACGTTGGCCTGTTTAGCAATGGGCTAATTTAAAGCTATTTTGTCCTTTTTATTTTTGTTTTTCCTTTTTTGATGTAGAAGATAACAATAATTTGAACTATAGGTCCTATCTAACAATGTCTAAAAATTAGAAAAAAAATATATGTCATAACACATATCCATGAGTATCCATTTGAGCTCACATGCTGAAAATCTCTAAAAAATTAAGTGTTTTATTGACCACTACTCAAAATAATATTTTTATGACTTTGGCAAAAAAAAAATTAATAATATTATAAAATGGTCAAAAATTCTAATAATTGGTATTGAGGCATAATTTAAGTATATAAGCTAGCCATAAAATTTTTGAAAACATTTTAACAAAGTTGGACTACATATTTGTTCACAAATTTTACATATCTCTTTTATAGTTTCATAAACTATAAGAGAGAGATGTAAAATTTGTGAACAATGTCATTACCACTTTCTCATATGAAACAATAATCAAAATAAAGATTGTAGATATTGATGAGTTACACAACTTTTGTGTTCTTGACTTTTTCGCTTAAGTTTTTTTTACTCCTTCAAAACATTGGCTTGAAGTTGTCATTATTTGAAATCCAAATTTTGAATTGATAGAACAAATTTACATGAAAGCATGACAAAATAATAGCTGCAAGAACACAATGAGTGGATAGAGCATAATTTTAGAAACATTTTAAAAAAAAAAAGAATTGCCACATTTGGAGTTAGTATGAGGGAGAAAGACTACATACAAAATTTTTTGCCGCAAATTAAATGAAAAAAAACTTGTGTTCGTGTGTTCTTGATTTTTAGTATTTAAGCAATTATTTTTCTGTTGAAAAATAGAAACCCATATTTCAATCGGTGTTTTCCGCGACTATTTTTGGTAGTATTTAGGAGAGTAAACCTTCACGAATAGATTTCGAGAGAGTTTGGTATTTTCGTGAGAGTTAACCTTCACGAGTGGATTGTGCCACCGGGGTTTGCATCGGTGTTTTCATGACTATCTTTTGTGGTATTTCGTGAGAGTAGACCTTCACGCATGGATTTCGTGGAGACTAAGGTATTTTCGTGAGAGTTCACCTTCACGCAGTAGATGTCGCCACCGGGGTTTGCAAACGGTGTTTTCATGACTACCTTTTATGGTATTTCGTGAGAGTAAACCTTCATGAATGGATTTCGTGAGTCTAAGGCATTTTCATGAGAGTTCACCTTCACGCGAGTAGATGTCGCCACCGTGTTTGCATCGGTGTTTTCATGATTGCCTTTTATGGTATTTCGTGAGAGTAAACCTTCATGAATCGATTTCGTGAGTCTAAGGCATTTTCATGAGAGTTCACCTTCATGAGTGCATTACATGACGGTGGAATTTGACTCTCATAAAAATGATCACTCTCATGAAAATAAGTTTTCATGACGGTGTGTTGAGCACTCTCATGAAAATATGTTTTCGTGACGGATTTACATCACTCTCATGAAAATTTTATTTTTAATAAGAGTTTATTTTTCACTCTCATGAAAAACCGATCCTCTCGAAAAATATCCAGTTTCTGGTAGTGGATGTGCTGTTGCGGGCCGAGCTCATGCAAAAGTGCCCTCTAAGCCAAGCCCAAAGGGAACACCAGAACTGAGCATTGCACCGTGCAGAGGTTAGCACAACTTATGATGTCATTAGCACAAAATTAGTAAATACTAAGTGATTTTAAAACAAATCAAGATTGTATAATGTAAATTAATTTTTTTAGTATGATATAATATTATGAATTCCAAATAATTAATATTGTAGTGTTTGTTTTGACACATCGGTGTTACATGATTTATTATACTCATACATGCAAAACAGTGTGTTTCAAACCAGACTAACTGTATGCAAGGAACCAAATAAAAGAACATGTATGCATTGAGACTGGTTGATGATCTGTACATACGGATTACTTAAGAGAGCCACCTGTGAAAATGTTATTTTTGTTGGCAACTTACGTAACATTGGCGGATCTAAGGTGACTGTCTCCACAAAGTTCCACAAAGTTTAGTTTCATGACCTTTGCCACTGGCAGTTGCGGCAACCCATATAAATATATCTTGAACCGCTGGTACAAAAGATCGGCTGTACTAGTGATGAATGCGGACGAGGCTACCAAACAGGCTCCACGTATACTAGAACGCAGTGAGTACTATAGATACCAACTTTTGTATACTGCACAATCGATCTACAGAGGTAGGTCTCCCTTTATTTTTCAGGAAAAGGAAACACATGCAGCATTTAAAGAGTAAATTGGGCGTGGAGGAAACCGGGCGCGTCCCACGCTCGTCAATTATTTTGGGCCGTCCCCGATTCGCGATCCAAACGGTGCAGCCGCCTCCCTCGCCTCATATATATAGCATCGGCCGAAACCCTAATCCTGCCCCGCCTCTCCCGGCCCGAGCGCCTCCCTCTCCCTCCTCTCTCTTCCTTGTGGCGGCGCTGGCGGCCAGCCCCCGCCGCGTGGGGCGTGGGGCCGGCGCTGACGCTAAGCCGCCCTGGTACACAGCGGCGTTTACGGGCGGGCGGAAGGGCGCCGGCGCGCGGCGCGGCGCCTCGGGCTGCGGATGGCGCTGTGGGGGGCCGCGCTGGGGCGTTCGGCGCGCGGTGCGGGCGGCGCGCTTCAGCGGCGGCGCAGATTCGTGGCTTCGGCATCAGGGCGGCGGCGCACCACCGCCGCCTTCCCGCGCTTTCCCAACAGAGTGGGTCGTCGCCACAGCCGCCGAAATCGATTGATCGGCTGGACGCCGAGGGCCGGCGGGCGCCGCGGCGCCGACCATCCACCTGGCACGGATGCCACCTCTCATTCTCTCATTGCCGTGATTCCTGCGCTCTTCATCCTCCCTTGCCGGTGTGGGTGGTGTTGGGCTGACCTTGGGTGGGCATGGATCGACGGCGGTGCCCACCCGATGGGCTTTACCCCGCGTTGTGACGGGGTTTGTCCCGTGGTCGATTCAAGGGATTCCGGTCGCGGGATCCTTTGCGGGGATCGAGATTAGATTGATCTCTCCCCGGCCGATTCATTCCTCCCTTGGGTTCCAATCAATCGAGCGATGCGATTTTTACTATTATCCGATTCCTCTGCTCCTCTGCTGCAAGTGTTTCGGTTATGTTGTGGGCCTTGTGGCGACAATGGTGGAGCGAGAAGCGGAAACTAGCGAACCTATGTATGCAATTTGATCTCGAATCGGGGATCACCGATGTTAGCGGAACATGGGCATATTTCTATCGCCAAAGTTGTCGTTAAAAGCAATCATTTCGATTACATATATACACGAACCATTTCCTTTTTGTTTTTGGTTGCATGATATTAATTAATGAGCATTTTAGTACTACTTTTTAGATCACTTTGCTTTCAATTTGCGGGCTATGATTCTTCTCTGCCGTGAAAATATTTCCTAACGGCTGTTACGCCTTGCGATTTCAGCGGAGGCGTTACTACATGAATCTGTTGCTTTTAGCTTACGAGCTTTGGTGTTGTTTATGGAGACCTAAGCACATCACCTCTTTTACGTGTATAAAAGCACATTCTCTCGAAAGCTTAGTCGGTACCAAGATGAGGAGACGGTGTTCGGTGTGCTTTCCCTCATCTTTTGGACCTTCACTTCCTCTTCTTAATGCATTTGTGTCCTTCATCAATGGTCGCATATAGGTGCGTTCTTCTTCAATTGTGTTCCTATCTCCAAATATGAAATAGTTGGCATCCGATTTCTCCTCAATTGCTAGGCTTACGGCGGCATCATCGCCGAGGGGGACCGCATGCTCGATAGAACTCGCAGTCGGTGTTCTTTGGGGTGATGACCTACGATGACGTGCACGTGCACCGGTCCATCAAGAACAACGAACGTTCGTCGACCGTGGAGGCGGATGGAGGCGCTCCAGACTATATCAAGTCCAAGAAGCAAAGTGAGTTTGGTAAAGAGTCGATATATATATATATATATATATATATATATTGCTAGATGTGTATGCTTGCAAAGTTGCAATAAGATTGTAGTACAAAGGGTCTGAAAACAAGTGGGTGTGTGTTCGACGATATTTCCATAAGGACTTCTGGATTGTGTATAATAATAAATTAATTACCCTCTAATTTTGTGCGGGGATACATCATACAAAAATTGTAGGTCGCTTCATTGGTGCCGGTTGTTACACCGCATATTTCTTGAGTCCGGGCATAGTAATCGTTGAGGTGTTAAGCTCTCCAAATCGTTTCCTCCCGAAAACATATAACATTCCTATATTTTTATTGTTCCATCCGATGATAGATTATGTGTTTCTAAGAAAATTGTTGTCATCGTTTCCTTTAAGTTATAGACACTTTGCCATATATATTGTTGCTTACCGATGCAATCCCCGAGTAAGGCACCCCCTACTACCATATATTGTTGCTTCTAGAAAAAGCAATGCTTTGCTTTTAAAGCTTTCAATAAAGCCGGGTGAATGCCTTTGGTCTAAAAAAAAAAAACAATGCTTGCTTTTCTGGCGACTCGCTTTGATTACAACTAATAAGTCGCGAGCTTCCTCTCACAATTAAAGATAGTTCATCCACACCGGATTGTATTGCTCTCTATACTGTGGTAGAAGAATTAGTTGAATGCTCAACTCTACAAGCTTCACAAAACATGCAGATTGAACCAAACAACCAACCATCTGCTCTCAAAACAGGTCATTGGGAAGAAAAGATTATTTCATATAGGAAGTAGTAAGAATGTCTCATCAAAGCACCCTATCGGATATGTGCTCAAGAGAGATCCTTCGAGGCGGATGATAACGGAACAATCGCAGCAAGTCCATCATCACAAAGTCGGTCAAAAAATGTCAACTTAGTAGTCAACTAAATCTAATTACTTTTACGTCTCATACTACCCCGCTTTTGACATTTCAACAAATTTCGTGAAAACGCAAAAAGCCGAAAGGGGCATACTCTCTCTCTTTGAAACTCTACTTGTTTGCATCACCCGGCAGATAGGTAAATAATATCATATACTTTAGTAGATGAATTGCCATTCTTGGAAAACATGCCCCATAGAAAAATGAAAACGATCATGACACCTCAAACATATTCATATTTTTAATCCCATCAAAGAAGCGTGATAATGTCAAGATCATTCTTTCACTATTTTTTTATTTAACACTTTATCTGCTCCAAAAAATTTAGATATCGATCACCGATCATCTTAAGCCAACCTCATAGAACCTATGATTCAAATATGACACAACTCAGTAGGCTTGCTAAAAGGGGAGCAGTTTTCATACTTTCGGGTTTACAATTACTTCATGTGCCATAATGTAATGAACTTGGTGCGAGTTTGTCGGCACATCTAGCGACCAACAATGTTAAATACATGCACGTGTCATGCCCGCCGTCCTCGCCGCCCGAACAAGTAGAGAATATCTCAAGTGCCACTTTGCCGAGGCAAATAGAATCACATGTGGTCCAGTAATTTCACGAAAAAAATTTATTCATGCAACTATCTTTCTTAGGTGATTACTGTTCAATCAATTAATGAGCATGAGTCCTTTTGGATGCGAAAAAAGGTCATTCGAGATGGAGCACGAGAAAGAATGTTTGTCTTCTATGGAAGAAGTTTTTGGGAACGACCCAAGCATTAGTGGGGATTTTATTGTGATCAATTTCTTTGCTTTGGTAAGTAACTAAGTAATATCTTCGTTCATGTATCGGTTGGAACTTGGTTTTGTTATTTTCTTCAAAATATTCTATTCATTATTAAAAGTGACGTTAATGATATGAAACCCCGAATTACAACACATATTGAAAATTTGAATCATGGATTTTATCACACATGACGGGGGACATATCCGTAACAAATTTAACCTATAAATTCTATATTTAGGAAATTGAATTGTTTCGATAACCTAATTCAAAGAACAAAATGCTTTTTATACTATCATAATATGAGTCATCTCATGATTTAGGAAGGTTGGCACCTTGCGTAACTATTCCAAGTAAAGTGTGTCATTGCACTTTTTAGTGTGTTTATGCCCCATTTTCAATAATTTAATATTCTAGCACTTTTTTCAATGCTCCTACATCATTTGAACATCAATTTAAACAAAATTTTTCTCTCTTTTGTACAAGTACTTCCAAGAAGCCCTTGCAAACACGCGTGCAGAATGATGCCTCATAAGAACGTGTTGTCTCTCAAATAGTTCTTCTCATTGGATTTATCATTTTCTGATTGGCAAATATCGTTTAAAGTTGCTATTCTATTTAACTTATCTGCTTGGTTGCAGAAATTGGGTCGTCTTCTAGAGAGACAGTCTCATGACTATTACCATTTTACGTATTTTCACACTTTGTACCCATTTGCTATTATCATAGAAGAGGAAACAATAGAACACTTCATTCTGTAGACACCAAGCCCTTTAGAGCGCTTGGGTGTCCGTTAGATCCTTAAAAATTTGAACACTTTTTTTTTCTATTTTCTATGTCATTATCGGGTTTTCTATAGTGACATAAACCATAATTATGCTATGTGGTTTTTATTCTATCTCTACCTCTATGGCACGGACATTGCATTCTCTTATGTTAGCATCTGAAATGTGTGAGAAATATTGTATGCCTCTTAAGAATTGAGGGGGGAAACTCATTAATGTTGTAAAATAATGGCGGTCTCTTTGGACTAACATTATCCACTTTGGATGTGGGCGCTCTTCATGGAAAGTTGGGGATTGGAGAAATGATTATCTGAATCTTAGCCCTATTCCTTTCGGTGAGTATTATCTATAATTGTTTTTGGTTTTGTAGTCCCGTTGAAGCTGCTTGGAATATTATCGAGGTCATGTTTTCTCGATAACTGCGGGATCCAAGAACCAATCTTCCTTTGTGGCATGTGCTTTGAGAGGAGTCATCTTTATTCTTGTTAGTATCATGCCTTCGATAAATATGAAGCCTACGCCTTATATGAGAACAATCAAGTTAATACACCTTCATATTCTATATTTTGTGAGCTACTTTGACAACAACGGGAAATTTAGGAAATTAAATGTATTGTTATCGATTGATGATAATTAATTGTATGATTATTAGTGATTAAAATTCAGACCTAAATATATCGATTGATGATAATTAATTGTATGATTATTAGTGATTAAAATTCAGACCTAAATACCGCGGCGCCATCTAACTTCTTCAACAATGTGCGGTTCGACTTTAGCATTGGGTCCACCTGAGCGGCCACTTTGGAGCTAACTACATCCTGTTCCTTTGCCTACCAAGCTTAAACACCCCATATTGCCTTCGAAGTGGCATGGTCACTCTTATTTATTGTCGGCCCTCGCATGCAATGACCCACCGATGTTTACCCCTCAGTAATTTGTGTACGCCGAACTTATTTGGCTAAGAACAACAATTAAAGTACCATCTATGATGGATGTGTACGTACTTTGAACAAGATTTAGTTTCCTTTGTCATCGTCTCTCTGCTGTAATAATTATTTACTATTTTAGCATCCTTCCTTTGTTCATGTGGCCATTCACCGCGTATGGGCGCCCATTCACTAGTAGATTCTAGAGAGTGTTTGATATGAGGCTTCTATCACGTCGTGGGGATGGAGCCGTTGGAGCCTCCCTCGGGCGCTCCCATCCCATGCCTCCCTCTTCCTCCTTCTCCCAAAAATCCACCCAAATCCACCCAAATCTCCCCACCCAACAGCCCGAATCCCCCTGCGGATCCGGCTCCACCTCATCGGGTCCTTCTTCCGAGATCCCATTTGCTGTTGGGAGGACCGGGATGGCGCTGCCTCGTGTTTTCTTGCGGGAGGTGGCGGCCTGTTCGAGGTGCCGGACGTCGTCGCCGTCCCGTCCGTCGCCGTGCCGGTCTTTGTGGCATCCGATGCCGCAGATCCTCAACTCCCGGCGGGCGGATCCCGCTTCGATGGTGGGGCGGATCTGCTGCCCACGTGGCCTTCGTCCGGCGTAGGCGGCCCGTGCTTGGCGTGTTCCCTCTCCGCCGCCGAGCCGCCCGGGACGCCGTCCCCCCGGACTGCCTCGCTCTCCCGGCCGACGACGTTTCCGGCGGCGTGCGTTGGGCCGGCCATCTACGGTGGCCGAGGCGCGGAAAGTGCCGTCTCCCGGCACCGTGTCTTGGGTTCCGCCACCGACGCCCGGTCGCGAGAACTGGTGGTTGGGCCCTCGGTCCTTGGCGGCTGCTGGAGGTTCTCCGTGGTTCCGGTGCGCCCCCTCCCGGTCTTGCGCCCTACCTCATGCCCTCGCCGCAGGTCGATGCCGCCACCGGGTCGTGGCTCAGTAACCGCCGCTTCGTTCCGCAGTGGAACCGCCTTGCCGATGCTGTGCGGGACACGGCGCGCCCGCCGCAGCTGCCGCCGGCTGCCCCGCCGCGGCAGACGGGCGTGCGGCGGGGCTGCTGCCGGCGTCCTCGCCGCCCGACGCCGACCTCGCCTCGGATGCGGCGCCGCGTGGTCGGCTGCGGCCAAGGACCCCACAGTTGCCTGGGACCGACGTATCCGCCGACGGGCTAGGGGAGGCAGCGGTTGTCTCCCCGCGCACCGAGCCGCCGAGAGTCCATCCCCGACGCTTCATCCCCGGCGCCCGGGCCCTTCACCTCGTCGCTTGTCGTGCCCCTCATCCCCTTCCACTCCGTCGCGGCAAGCCCTCCCCGCCGCCTCATCCCGGGGCCTCGGTGGGAAACCTCCGATGCCGGCATGCCGGCCAATCCGAGTTCGTCCTCGTCCGCGCCGGGGATGTCGAGGAGGGCGAGTTGGTGGATGGAGACCGGCGCTCCTTCCTCGACCATGGCCTCAACCGGCCAAGTGCCTCTCCGTCGGCGCGCCCCTTCTTCCCCTCCTCCGTCGGCAGGACCAGGAGGAGCGCTGGGTCGATGTCCCCATGTCCGATTTGCTCCGATGACGAGTTCGAGTTGCCGACCACCGCCGCCCGGCTTCCGCATCCTTCACCGCCCGGATGGCCATGGGGCACCGGTCCTCCCGCTCGAGGCCACGCTTCCCCGTCCGTCGTCTCCCACGCTTTGGGACGGGCGTCGCGTCGTCGGATGTTCCTCCCGGGGAGGACGACTGCGCCCGTGGCGAATCCGTCAGAGGCCACCCGGGGTGTGGCTTCGGGTCCCGACAATGGCGTTCGGCGGTGGGGCCGGCGTCTCCCACTCATGAAGAAGAAGCGCCAGCGACGTCTCGCCCGCGCCAAGAAGAAGATGACCTCGGCGAGCCGACGCGGTGCGATCGTCCCATACACCGCTGCCCCACTCGCCGCCAACCAACAACAAGACGCTGCACGGCCTCGTGGCCGCCCTCGCTCCTCGGCCAACCGCGTCCCTTCGGCCCACCGGCGCCTTGGCACGCGGGCGCAAAGACGGTCGCTGGGTGGGAGGGCGTGTCCCCGCCCACCTCGCCTGCGGGGCCCATCGTGCGGCGCCTCCCTTCCCGGATCATCCACGGTCAGGATGAGGTCCTCTCCCCAGCGACCACATGCGCCCGCCCATCGTCGCCCTCACCGCTGAGGCCCGTTCCATGGGACCTAGTCGGTCGGGCCGCTTCAATCGCTCCGACAACCATGTCCACGCCTCTACACCTTCCCGTCGCGCCGCCTGGCCGGGCGGCCGCGAGGCACTCGGCGCATCGCTGTCTGCTGAGGGGGCTGGCACGGGCCAATCGCTGTCACACGGCCGCTGGCCACGAGTGGTGCCCTTTGCCGCCCGGATCGGCGACAATTCCGGTGCTCGGCCCCATCCGAGTGGCTCACGCCGCCACGGCCCGGGGGGGAGCCTACATCGGCGCAGCACCATCGGCCTGTGCATACGTTGCGGTGGTCAGCGGCGGTGGCTTCGTCTCGCCACCCCGCTATGCCGTCTTGCCGGCGAGGTGCGGTCAATCCCCTCTTCGGGTAGACCCCATGCTAGATGAGCTCGCGGCTTCCTCATCGCGCGCCCGCCTCTCGAGGTGCCCGATGAGGTCGCCACTGACGCTTGCTTCGCCTCCCGCCCACCGCTCGTAGGTGGACCGGTGCGGCGGCTGGTTGAGGTCAGCCCCCGTTCCACCCCACCGTCGTGTCGGACGCCGCACCGCAGCCCCCAGCCTCGCCGCCCAGGGGTTGAGAGCGCAGATGAGTTTCTGCCCGCAACCCGAAGGTCGAAGACCCCGGCAAGTTCTGTATTAACTTGTGGCACCGATGCCGTGGCGGCGAAGATGGGTGCAATCGCACACCCTTCGAGCTCGGTGTTTAAAGCCGTCGGTTGACGAAGTTCATAGTCGCTCATGAAAGCCCCCGAGCTATCCATACTCTCACGCCGGTCTTGAGGAAAAACGCCGCCAGCGCCAGACGCCCGAGCTAATGCCGAAACGTAGCGCCACGGCTCGCTGCAAAGAGTGGGTCTGAGGCTCCATAGGCCGAGGACCAGGCAAGGAGAGTTTTGCTCAAGAAGATGGGGATCGAGGTCGAGGCCGAGCATGAGATGCCGTCTCCTTTGATGAGTTGCAGTCTGCCTTCACCGGGCCTCTTGCTGAGGTGAATAAGGAGGGCATGGAGCGCTTCCTTCTAGGCAAGAAGCGGCGCCTCGGGGCCTGAGCGGATATAGATTGTCCTCCCGGTCTAGTCGCAGAGTTTGTTCATCATGTAATCGCCAAGTTATTTCCAGTAGATAGGTTATTCGTTCTCTTTTCGTTTGTTTTGATGTCCACTCAAAGATCATGAACTCTATTTGTATTTGGATTTGGTTTTCCTCCTCTTAATGAAAAACGGGTGAATGGCCCAGTCGCGAAAAAAAAAAGTGTTTGATATGAGCTTCATCGTACCGGATCGAAACAACTACAGCTCTGTCATCAATTGCTTAATAGAGCAATTAACCAAGTTTCATTCATTATTATTATATTGACATTATTACACACTACTGATCACATCGATGTACGACTCGAGCTGTCGAGACGCCTGAGTGCGTGAAGTGATTGTGGTAGCGGTACAGTACAGCTACAACAATTAACCACATGACAAGCATATTACTGCTTTTTATTAGTTAATACAGTACAACACAGCAAAAGATCCATTCATATGAACGAAGCTTGATTGGGGTAAGATAGGTATAGACGTAGATATGTAAAGGAGGAATCCATGGAATGAGCAACGTATACGCGAAGCTCGATCTCTCTGATTCTCCCCACAGATCGAGGAAGCTCGATGTCTAGAGTCGAAGCTCGAGGTCCATTTCCTCACCGGCGCTGGAGGACACGGCGGTGTTGGTGTCACCGCTCCGCGGTGGGACTGCAGCAGAGGTATGGATGGCCCTTTTTCCAGACGCGCATGTTGTCCACAGTATCGCCGTTGGCGCAGGGGTGATAGCAGGGTGCAGCCGCCGGGAGCACAACGTGGTCCATGTAGTAGGGCGGCGACGGCGCTCCACCGTCGTCAAGCATCTCGAGCTTGACGCTGGCGGCTGCTGTCTCCGAGGCGGGGCCGCCGTGCGAGAAGATCTGGACGGAGATGGAGGAAGCGCCGCCGCCGGTGATACTAAGGCAGCAATCGGCGGGCGGCGGCGCTGCCTTTCCAGCGTGGTGGTCGTAGACGTAGGGATTCCAGCTGGCGGCGCGCTCCTTCTTGTGCGCGTTCTGGTGGCCGCCAAGCGCCTGCGACTTGAGGAACTTCTTTTCACAGAACAGGCGGGGAACAGGCGCACCTGCTTCCCGCCGACGGATCTCGTCGGCGCCGCCACTTCGTCCGACTCCTCGCCGCGTGCCGCCGATGCCAGGGCCAGCGAGAGGTTCATCGCTGCTGCCTGCGATGGCAGTGACGGAGGCACCTCCTCCATGTGCAAACAGCTGCTGAGTCCCGGCCGTGCTTGCTGTTGCAAGAAGTACTTGGCGAGAAAAAATATATAAATGGTCAGTTTCCGACAAATAGTGTCATGTTTCGCTAAATTTAGAGATGGCGAAGACGATTCTATGTCCAGAAATGGGAAGATCGGAGCTAGCAGGACGAATGCGAGGGAAGCACGAAGGATCTAGGACGACGAGGAGAGAAGCATTATTGTTTGCGCTGTGGGTAGTAGTACTTGACGAGGTGGGTGATAGAAATGGAGTCCTTTTCAATAGCAACGGAGAATAAATTGGAATAGCAAGCTCCCTATGCCAGAAAGACTGAGCACCTATACATATATATAGGCTCGATCGAACAGCAATACTGTCACTACCGCACTCAGGCTCTTCTCGGCAAAGCCTTTGACGGTAAATGTCATAGAACACTTGGCAAAGAGATTGCAAAAAAAACCCCACATAAATAATGGCAATTTTTCTTTAATCAAAGGAGGGCCCCACCGGGGCTTCCACCACCCCCCACCCCTAGCCATAATCATTTTGTCACGGGCAAACTTGTCCGTGGGGCTTCAAAAACCACGACCTCCACCGTGCGCACATGCACTATTATACTAATGGGTTATAATCCCGGTTGGAAAACCTCCTTTAGGCCTGGTTTCCCAACCGGGATTGGCCATCCGAGACTAAAGCTACTTGCCATACAACTTCCGCTTGAATTAACAAACTCCTGTGAATGTCGTTGTAACTCATCCTGTAGCATGCGGATCCGCGCTGCCCCCTCATCCTTCCTTCGCTAGAGGCTTCTATAGGTATTGATGTCATCATGGAAACCAGCCGCCACGGAACCACTTCTTTGCCTCGAGTTCGTCCAGGGTATTCGCTATTCCCAAGGGCGTATGTCTGCTCATCCTTCTCGCGGTTGGTCACAACTTCACCACTGGCAGAAGCCTCCATAACTTGGAGTAGTTTATCTGCAGGGGGTGCAAGTGCTCCACCATAAACCGGTCGCCCAGTTTCGTCCAATGATCCCCCATGTACAAAAAAAAAAAAAAAAAACTAATTCTTAGAGCATTCAGGCCAATGGTATGTTACTGTAAGGATCCCTTCATCAAGCAAAGCTTTTTCCATTCTTTCCCATTTGGAAACGCCAGTCCTGATCTATGATGGTATGTCTTTTTTTGCGCATTTTCCTTGTTCCTTTTCACCCGTTTCTCACTCACTTCTGATTTCTTCAACGCAACAAACTCTGGCCACACATCTCTCAACTTTTGATTGGCTGTTCTTGTCGAAATTTGGAGTTAGATTCTTTTGAAATAGTCATGGTACAAAATTTTCTTCCAGGATTGGAATTGTGTGGCCATCTTTTATAGAACCTAGCATTTAACTAGTTCTTCATCAACTCCTTCTGGTAGAGTGAAATGCTCTTTGACATCATTCCAAAGAGCATTATTCTCGGCTTGAGTAACATAACTGATATGTTGAGCATTCTTGATCATCTTCCATTCACGGGTGCTAACCAAGAGTCTATCCCTAACAGCAGCCCCACAGTGGTTTATAAATTTCTTAGCATTGGCTATGTTGTTATAAATTAATGCACACGAGAAAAAAATCCATAAGCGCTTTCGGATAACGATGTAGCCTTAGCCTAAGAGTATTTGAAGGTATCGATTTCCACGGGAAGCGTGAAGTGGACTAGCAAGAAACCAAATCGCTAATGGTAAATATTTTTTTGGTGGTACAGGGAGGAACTATCTAAGGTATTCTAAGTTGTTCTATCTAGTAAAAATTAGGATACTATACTTCACTTACTATGGAGCAACAGTACCTTTTCGATCCTCGATAAAGACTGGGAGGAAGTGATCGGGGGAAGGCTGCCAAAAAGCTCTATAAAACACCAACCTCAACATGGTGGATTACTGTTGATGGTCCTTATACTCCAAATACATCCATAAATTTTTGCATAAAATGATATAAAAGGAATCGTAAACACTAGTTGTAGGATTTGATTCTAATAAATTCCATGAGTTTGTTGTTCTTTCTTGTTTTGCAGGTTTTTGCTGAATAAAAGTATCTTAAATGATGGATTTGAGTGCACCATTGCGAAGAGCTCGTCGAGACAATCGAAACAGATATATTACTTGCCACATTTGGAGTCCAGAATCAAAAGATATGAACCACGGTCATTAGTATGAATTTCAAGGACCTAAAAGACACCGGGGACAAAGCTTCGTTTGGCGGGGACCCACCTACCATAGGGGAGGCCGCCCGACCGCCTACTTTGGCCAAATGGGCCCAAGTTTTGGAAGCTGCCTCCACTGACCTAAGAGATCATGAAAATCATATCTAGCCGTTGATTTAAGTCAGTTTAAGGTCGGTCTGATCCAATGGCTCGATTCATCCCTTAGGGCTATAAATAAAGAGGACCTCACGCCCTGAAACCCTAATTTATTATTCATCTCATCTCATTGATTAGAGAGGGGTCCCAATGTAAGGAACTCTCTCTCTTCAATGTAGATCTAGGGTTAGACTTTCCAATGTAATAGATTAGATCTAGTTGAGAGTTAGGGAGAGCGGAGCCGCGCTCTAGTTCTCGGGAGTCTTCAAAGTTTTGGTATGCCTTTGTATCTTTACTTTATAATACTTATGCTTTAATATATATTTATCTTCTCTATTTACTTTTATGCCTTTCATATATATGTTTAGTATAGTACTTATGCCATTGCATGGGATCTTTGCTCATATTGAGTGCTCTAGTTATTCCGGGTAGCTAGAGTAGTAATTGATAGTTTGGACATGGTGTCTAGACTACTAGTTACCTAAGGTTGCGCTCAACCCTCTGGTTTGTTGTGGGAGCCCTGGGGGTGACAGCTCTGTCAAGCCTTTGTAATCCACCACGTTAGGGTTGATGTTAAGTAGAGCTTTTCGGTAGCCTTCTCTCCACTAACCCTTCACAGTCTTTCTTGAGAGTTGGAAATGTACGGCTACTCCAAAGTGTATTTGTATGATTGCTATATCTATCCATACTTCATTTACCTTATAACCAAAGTAATAGAGAAGTATTTAGGAACCTTGATCTCTCCCCGTTGTCCTCTTAATTAGCTATAAGCTATTAATTTATCATAGTATTCTTTTTAGTCATGTTATTATTTATAGATTAATTTTATGCATTATTATTAGTATTATTTATATTCATCATTTATTATTTACCCCCTCACTTTAGTCTAGTTGGTTTGTTAAGTTAGTAGATACATGATTGTGAGTTATTAGAATTCTTTAGCCAAAGCTTCCTTGTGGATATGATACTCTAGAATACTCTCCTAGGGAAAAGCTACAATGGTGTTCTGTCGCTTGTAGAATCCTTCTTATTCTTTTGGCACTTAACAAACATCAACAATTACAAAGACTTGATAGAGATGTCACCTCTAGGGCTACCACAACTAACCGAAAGATTGGGTGCAAACTCTGGTAAACTATAGCTTACACTAACGTTTACTACTCTAATCTTGTTCCTAGACTAGAACACTCAATACGAGCAAACATCAAGCAAGCAAAAAAATATAATAAGAACCGAACTTAAATTAAAAGAAAACATAGAGCTAATAAATGAAGAACCTAGACATAACTTGTTGAAGAATTAGATCCGTAGAGGTATAAAGTTGTGGAGAAGCCGACAATCCTAGCTTCTCATCAGATCTCTCACCTCTCTTCTCTCCTTATTTTCTAATAACTAGATTAGATCTAATGAGAACTAATCTTTTCTAGGTAGCTAAACCTAAGAGATAAATCCATACAAGGGACCCTCTCTTGATCTAATAAAAAGAATAATGAATTAGGGTTTTGAGGGGTGAGGTCTGCCCTTGCTTATAAAGCCCCATATGATGAATCTTAGCTTTCGGATCAAACCGACTTGATTGGACAACCGTGATTTGATCTTATGGTCAGTTGTCATAAGTTTCTTGAAGATGGACACGTGTCTTGATCGAGAAAAGGCCGCCCGACCCCACCACCACAGTAGCCTGGCCCTACATGTCGAAACATGGGCCCCGTCTTTTCGAAGTTATCTTCTTTTGTCCTTTAGGTTCCTGGAATTTATACTATTCCCTTTGTTTCGGTCCTTTTCTCCCGTTTCTCTATTTTTCCTCTTTTCTTCTATTTTTTGGATTTATCCTGCAAAACTGGGTATGCAACAAAACTCGTGGAATGCATTAGTATAAACCCTATCTTTTTATTGTTCTTGTTCTCATTTGTTCTATTTATTTATGGTAAAAGTTGATGCTATCCACCATCAACAAGCTCCCCAAGCTTACCTTTTGCTAGTCCGTTAGCAAAACCATTTATTAACAATAAACTTGGATCGAGTTGCTACAATTATTTCATTTATAAAAAGTAAACATGCCTTTAAACAAAAACACTAGTCCGGACTAGATAACAATAATTACGACTTGAAATTCATCTATGTTACCTTAAACCATGGAGCTTTTCTAAGTTTCACTTGGGCCTTGAGTAATTGAAAAGACGAACAATCTCAAGTCTTCGATCAACCAATATTCCAAAGTTTTTGTAAATTTTCAAAATAAAACTTAGAGCTTTGTATTGAATGGCACTCTCAATCTCTCAATATGTGATATTTATGGATCCTTACTTGACAATAATAGTGTTATGCCTTCCCTCTTATATATATAGTATTTGTGGAACAAGGCTAAATCAGTTAAGACTTCTCTCATACCTATTTTACCCACTCTCTCAATATGGCTTATATGGAGGTCATAGGAGTGGCACTCTTAAATAATATAACATACTTGCAAAGAATATATTGTAAGTCAAACAATGAATCTATAAAGAGTTTAGCCATCAAAACAAGAATTGCATGTGTATGGAATATAGTGGATAGATGTATATTTGGTGGCTAAAACTAATTCTACTTTTACTCCTTCAAGGAATAGATATGTGGGACACAGATATTCGGACGAATCAACCCGACCTAACCTACTCCTAACGGCGTCTTTGAAAGAAGATTACGCGGGGTCCCCACGACGAAGTCTCGTGACGGACTCCTTCGGACCGCGGCGCCGACGGCGAGCGAGCTCGAGCCCGGCCCGGTAGGCGACTTTCCGTCTCGAATGAGCTCCCGAGAGGACGCGGGGAGCCTAATGAGCTTCGACCTGCGTCTCAAGGGCTCATTCTCGCCTCGAACGAGCCTCGGGCGCCGGGCCCGAACGCATCAGTGAATCCTCGGCGTGATGATTAGGATACGAGATCATAGCTACGCCGGACCGCGCCATACCTACTTACTCAGATCTGTGGCAAGATCTTCTGCAAAGACGCGGCATGGAGCCGCCGACCACGCCAAGTCCCTACAAGCGCAAGGGACAAACGCTTACATCTAGCTGCTGATGGACCTCGGCGACGAGGTCAAGTCCCTCGACGAGCTCTCCCCGGCCACCGCGTTTTCTGCGACACCAAGTACGAGCATTTAAAGCGGCGGCGGCTCCTCCGACCTCGGCCGCAGACACCGTGGCGTGCAGACGGGCCGATGCGGCCACGGGAGTACGGGCGGTGAGATGAGCTCATTGCCTCGCTTCCGACCAGCGAGCTCCAGGCTTCGTCACGCGTACATACTACGTATGTCGGGATCTGGGCCGCCCTATTCTACTCTCACGACGACCAAAGCGGCGTCCCGATATAGGGCGGCGGCCCCGAAGCGCGCTGCCGAAAGCCGGGCGTGCCGACATGGCAGGGGCCATCTTCTCTTCCGCCCTTCTCTTTGTATTTCTTCCACCTTTACGGTCCTCAGCCCGGTGGCGCCATGTGAGCTCCCCTTGAGACTATAAAAGGGAGGGCTCGGCCACGAGAACAAGGACAAGCTCTCTTGGATGGTCGAATCACACACATACACCGTTCGATTCCACACATCACACAGAGACACAGGAACACCTCTCCCTCTCGCCCCGCTTGTATTCACCTCGTCACGAGCAATTCGAGCTCGAGATAGTGCCACACACACGGACTAGGGTGCCCAATTGCCCCGAACCAGTATAAACCCCGCGGTCATTGTCCTTGAGCTAGGCCATCGTTGCACACATTAGCGGTCGGTTATTGTGATCGTGGTATCACGACCACGGCGGTTGGTGCGCCGTAGGGGCGGCGCTAGTGTGGCGTTCACCGCCGATGGCTCCCTTCACCACCTCTCCGGCCCCGCCCCGTGCGCACGGGACCTGGATTTTGCCGGCACCCGGCTACGAGGGCTTCCCCTCGTCGAACCCGCGTTCCTCCGGATGGTGCGAGGACAAGATGGCCTTCGCCTCAACCAGCGGCGCGCTGGACGCCCGTCTTTGGTCGCTCCGTAGGGACGACTTCCTGGTCCCGCGAGCCCCATTCGGCCCGGCGACCACTTATTTGTGCGCCATTGCGGACTTGCTTCCGCACATTCACCACGAGCGACTTCGAGGGAGCTCTTCCGCTGACGTCACCTTCTCACCGCCAGCGTCGTCTTGTAGTACAGCTGGGCGAGGGCAGCTCTCCCCGGCGAGTTCCTCACGGCCTCACGACAAGATGTACCCGCGAGGGGACGGCTCTTCCTGCGGTGGTGGCGTCGCCCCGAGCTTCGGAGCGGCCGGTCTCGAGATCCGGCTCGGGCAGCTTGAGCCTCGCGAGGGGTCGACCCAGCGCGCGAAGTGCTACATGTGTTAGACACCGCCGGCAGCGGTCTTGCGCGGCTACCGGGCGAGGGGCAGAGTCACTCCCAGCACACCCGGCACACTTTTCGGGAGCGAGATTTTGGGCCGAATTCGATAGCGGTGCACCCCCAAGCGGGTGCCGGCGCCTCGGCGAACTTGAGGAAGCGGCAGCGAGATCGCTTCGAGGCGCGGCGCCCTCCTCGAAGAGGTCGAACGCAGCCCGGCGAGTCGAGCCTGAGGACGGGAAGCGCGACGCTGTATCGACGGTGTTTAATTTACCTCCCGCCGGCTTCGCCGCGCTTACTGTAACTCGCCGCCGCTTACGGAGTTACCTTAACAGCTCTCGGTGCCCAGGCGCTTGAAGCCGGCGACTCCACCGACAATCGGCGCTTCCTCATCGAGGGCCACGGAGCAATGTGGAGAGCTCGGAGTCGCTACGACGCTTCCGTGAAGAACACGAGGCCTCCCTCCAACCGTAGGCCGATCCGGAGAGAGTCGCAGCGAAATTCACGCGACGCTGACGCGTAGGAGAAACTGCGACGCACGGACACCTCGACGCCGGGCGTGAGCTGGAGGCGCTGAGAAGACGCCTGGAGTTGAGCACCGCGCATCACGCTGGCTGGGCCAAAACGCGACGCATTTACCGCCCCGCACGGCCCTACAAAGAAGAGGAGGGGCGCCTTCTACGAAGGCCAGGAGGATCACAGCCGTAGCCTCTACCTCGAGGTCGAGACGGCGAAGCGCTCCCCCGACACGCGACACCCGAGCTTCTAGGTCATAGCCTCCCGACCTAAGGCGACCCCAGTGTTCGGCTCCCGGTCCACGACGCCGCCGCTCTCGCCGCTTCCGAGCCCCGACCTCCCCCGTGTACAACGGCAAACGGACCCCAGCGTCCGCTCGAGGACTACCGGGCCGATGCCGTGCGGGAGGGAGCCGACGACGAAGCATCATCCGCACCTCCCCGTACCACCGACACAGTGCCCGATCCCGGCTCGAAAGCACTTGCCTCGTGGATGATCGACAAATGGGAGGGATCTCTCGCGACATCTCGTCGCGGCAACCTCCAGTGGAACCACCACGCCCGAAAGAACACGGACCTCCGCACCGCAGCCGGGCTGGGAAAGCCTGGCGCGACTACATCCGGCGCTCCCAAGCTCCAAACGAGCTCGCCGACGCCATCGACGCCAAGATCATCACCGCCTTCACCTTCGGCACAACTTGCGAGACGCCATCCGGAGCTCGGGCACCGCAAGCCCAAGACGGTGAAGGAGCCTCGACCGCCCACGAACCACGGGAGAGGAGGCCATCTCCGCGTCCTCCATGGACTACCGGCAAGGGCAGGAGAAGCTCGCCGATGAAGTCGGCGAGGGGCGAGTCAAGGCACAAGAAGAAGAACAAGAACAAGCGCCGACGCGCGAGGGACGACCATCGCGGTGGTTGAGAAGAAGCCGAGTGCCAAGGCAGCCTGCCGGCGCGCCCAAGACGTTCGAGAAGAAGCTCGAGCTCCCCGCCCCAACCACGAGGGACCTGGGCCACACAAGCTCAAAGACCGCAACCTTCTACGCAGTTTGTGCAAGTGCAAGGCGGGAGGATTCGGCCACGGGCAACGAGCGCAACGAGGACGAGTCGATGACCAAAGGTGACAAGGACGTCTTCTTCGAGGATGGCGCGGTCAATGTCGTTTTCGGTGGCCTCGGGAGTACGAATCCAAGCGGCGCCAAAGCCCCCGCAGTAGCGAGGTCCTCTTCACCGAGCCCGTGACGCCTTCCTACCTCAAGTGGTCCCTGGCCCCCCATCACCTTCTCGACAAGAAGGACCACCCCTGCACGCGTCGCACCCTCTCTCTGGGGCGATCTCCCACTCATCGCCGACCCCATCGTCGGGACCAAGCGCCCCTCGAGAAGGTGCTCATGGACCAGCGGCAGCGCCTCAACCTCCTATGTCGACACCATGGAGGCCCCCGGCATCACGCGAGCTCGACCTCCCTCCACGGACCCTATCCATGGGGTGGTACGGGGAAGAAAGCGTTCCCCGCCGGCCGGATTGACCTCCCATCACCTTCGGCGATCCAAGCAACTTCCGCAAGGAAGTGCTCACCTTCGAGGTGCTCCTCAGACAAGAGCCGGTACCACGCTACCGTTGGAGTCGGCCATGCTACGCCGGTTCGTGGGTCGCTCCCAACTACACGCGCACCTCAAGCTCAAGATCCCCGGGCCGAAGGGTGTGATCACCGTGGAACTCCACCTTCGAAATGCCTTCAATCGGCAGCGACAAGGAGGCCGTCAAAGTACACCGACGCCCTCATCGAGTCGGAGAAGCTCATCCCCGAGATGCTCGCATGGGTCCGCGCCGAGGACTCGCCCGAAGAAGAAGCCGAGCACGTCCAAAGAAGGTGGCGAGCTCCCCGTCGAGCCTCGAGAAGGCGCCGGGATCCTTCGAGCCGGACGAGGACGCCAAGGCGGTGAAGATCGACGAGGAGGGCGACTTGGCCGGTGCCGAGCTCACTCCTAAATAGGAAAGCGAAGCTCGTCGACTTCCTCCGTCGCGAACCTCGACGTATTCGCGTGGAGACCCTGGACATGCCCGACATACCGAGGGAAGTTGCCGAGCGATCCTTAAACATCAAGCCCGGCTCGGCCGGTGAAGCGGCCGGCCCGACGCTTCGACGACGGGAAGCGGCGTGCAATCGCCGAGGAAATAGATAAGCTCTTAGCGGGGGCTTTGTTAAGGAGGTGTATCATCCCGAGTGGATAGCCAACCTTGTACTAGTTAAGAAGAAGAATGGGAAATGGAGAATGTGTGTTGATTATACGAGTCTCAACAAGGCATGCCCAAAGGATCCGTTTCCTTTGCAGCGCATCGACCAAATAGTTGACTCCACCTCCGGTGCGAGGCGCTCCTTTCTCGACGCATACCCGGCTACCACCAAATCGCGATGAACGAGCTCGATCAGCTCGCAACCTCCTTCATCACCCCGTTCGGAGCGTTACGCTACGTGACCATGCCCTTCGGGCTTAAAAACGCTGGAGCCACCTTTGAAGGTGCATGCGTAAAAGTCTTCAAGGAGCTTCGAAGCGAAGTTGAAGCATACGTCGATGACATCGTAGTCAAGACGAAGCGGCATGGGGAGCTTATCCCCATCTCAAGGAAGTCTTCAACAAGCTCCGCGAGTTCGGGGTAAAAGCTCAACCCCCGAAAAATGCGTCTTCGGAGTTCCTCGGGAAAACTTCGGCTTCATAGTATCCGAGCGTGGCATCGAAGCCAACCCCGAGAAGATTGAGGCCATCCGAAGCATGGGACCAATCAAGAACGCCAGGGCGTCCGGCGGCTCACCGGGTGCCTCGCCGCTCAAAGAATTTATAGCTCGACTCGAGCATGGCCTTCCTCTATACAAGCTCCTAAAGAAGTCCGAGCGCTTCGCACGGACCGACGAGGCTCAAACCGCGCTCGACTCCGCCCAAACCCGATGAGCCGATGTTACTTTACATCGCAGCCACTTCACACGTGGTGAGCACGGCCGGTGGAAAGGGAAGAGGAAGGCCACACACTTCGAGCGGGGCGGTCTACTCTCTGCCGGCCGAGGTCCTCTCCGACACGAAGACCCGCTACCCGCCTTTAGAAACTCGCCCTACGCTCCTCATCACGTCGCAGGTCGCGCACTATTCGACGTCCACCCGATCACAGTGCGCCTCAAGTTTCCGCTAGGCGAGATCGCTCCAGTAGCCCCGCTGGCCCACGGGGACGTACGCCAAGTGGGAATCGAGCTCATGGGGTCGACATCTCATCGCCTCCACGAGACGCCATCAAGTCCCGGTGTCCTTCCCGATTTATTGGCCGAGTGGGCCCGACACAGCTTGCCTCCGAGGGCAAGCGACGCCGAGTAATCGGATGCTCTACTTTGACGGCTCGATGAAGAAGTACGGCACGTGAAAGGTGCATGTCTTCGTCTCACCACGCAACGGCGCATGAGGTACTCGATCCGCCTTCACTTCACCGCCTCTAACAACGTCGCCCGAATACGAGGCCCCGTGAATGGCATGTGTATTGCCATCGAGCTCGGCATCAAGCGTCCGAGATCGAGAGGAGACTCCAAGCTCGTCGCGGAACCAAGCCCGCGAAGGAAGCGGACTCACGCCGGCCCGGGATGATCGCGTGCTTTGTAGGGTCGAGATGGGGACTAGAGGGGGTGAATAGTCCTTACTTAAACTAATTACGGCTAAACAAATATAATGCGGAATTGAAACTATTCGTTTAGCCAAGACTTCACCCCTCTAGCTATGACTCTAAATCACCTCACAAAAGATCCTATACAAAGCAAATGAGGTGATAAGCCTAGCTTGAGCTCCTACACAATTCTAATGAGCAAAAGCATAAAGCCAACCTAAGCTCACTAGATGCACAATGGACAAGGCGACACACGCCTAACCCAAAGGCTCAAATTACTTAGCTACACAAACTAAGCAAGGCAACTAACAAGCTACACAAGCTAGTAATTGCAAGAGCTACTCCACAAGCACAAGCACAAGGTATAAATGAATGTAAATACAAAGCTTGTGATTTGGAGAATGCAAACCACCGAGAAGAGTAGACAAGTTGACATCGGTGATTTTTACCGAGGTATCGGGAAGCTTGCCAACTTCCCCCTACTCCTCGTTGTGTCGACCAACACCTTGGGTGGTTCCTTTGGTGTTTCACCTAGATGGTTCTTGATTGTGATTCTCCGATCACTTGCCCCTCAAGGCACGCCCGCTAGGGCACCGCAAGACACCGCTCTCAAGTGAGCCTCTCAAGGCACCGCAAGACACCACACGCACAAGGGGAGGTACTCACCGACACGCTCTAGTAGTGTCGCTCTTCGTGATCCCCGCGAGGTGAGCACGAACCTCTCTAAATCCTCCTTCGAGCACCGCACAATCTCCGTTCGCGTGCTTCACGAAGTCTCTTGCCACCAAGCCGTCTAGGAGGTGGCAACCTCCAAGAGAAACAAGCACACCGGCTTGCAACACGATCACCTAGTGCCACGAATGCAATCTCTCAACGCAACGCACTAGAACTCGATCTCTCACTCAATCGGATGAACGATATCAAGCATATGTGAGTGGGAGGGCTCTCAAGCACTCTCAAGCATGGACACAAAGTCCCAAGGTGCTAAGCACCAGCCATGGCCGAACACACCTTCTATTTATAGCCCCAAGCCAAATAGAGTCTGTTGGTGCTTCAAACCCACGGTTTCTGCGAGTTGTCACACCCTGGTTTCCAAAGGAAGACCCGAGTCACCGTATGTGTGCCCGGGAAGTCCACACATACAACACGTAATGCGTAAAATATCAAAATACAATGTATTATAGCGGAAAACATATATAACAACACTTACAAATCATCGAGTATCATGAACGGTAGCTAAGACTTCACCCGGGCTCCATCTCGCCAGGGACCCAGCTCGGGGCTCCGTCGCCAAGCACTTCCGATAGACTTCCGAAAAAACTTCATAGCATCTCTATCCTTTTTCCGGCGGCACCTTACTACTGAACCTGCCGGGGTGTGGGGGAAATAGCAAGGGTGAGTCCATGTCGAACTCCGCAAATACGCACGGAAAGTATATGATATGCAAGGCTTTATCAAAGGCGGTGACACGGTTATACTAGCAGGTAAGCATTTTAATGTTGCAACAGTTTTAATTATTAAACAACCTCATTACTATTGTGGGTGAAAGATCCCAACCCTTAATTAAGGTGCAAGTAAGATTAATCATATTATTATATCATCTTTATTATTATTATCAACACTCCCCGAGGTAACACCCTCGAAGAGCAACCGAGGATAGCAATCCCAAAAGAACACGGGAACTCCATCCCGCCGGCCGAGGTCGCAACCTCCTCCAAGAAACCATCTCCATCTTCAAAGATCCATGTGAGTCCAGTTCTAATCATGTGAGAGCTGCAGGCGCTCTTGACCGTGAGCACGGCCGATATATCGGTTTGATCAAACTTCTGCTGAGAGGTGTACACTTTCACTCCAAGTCCCGATTCCCATTTGCCCGAGGCCCGTCGACCCCCAAACACTTCCAAGGTGAGCGGCGGGGGTTTCACTACGAGACCTTTCACGGGTATTGACATAGAGTTTCACTTTCGTCAAGTTTAAACTTCGAGCGCACGGAGGCGTCCCCCGATAAAAAGCCACGGATCTACACGCACTCCATACTACAAACCTGTGAAACCCGAACGCCATCTCGATTGGAAAGATCCACTCTACGGCAAGGGACCCGATAATTAGTCAAGCGAGCCCATTAAGTCTCGGAGGTTATGCTTGTTGTCCCGGTGGCCGTCCACGACCAAGTCCTTATGGAGAGTAGACACGGGTACCTCCTCAAGACCGGACAAGCTCCAATACCCGTTCCCCTTTAACCATCACCAAACCAACGATGCAGATCCAAAGATCCTCATCTTCTCCCTCATCATGGCGTAGCAATTAACCATCATCATCCGGATCAAATTATATAAGAAGCAAGTTTTACTTTCATTAAATTAATAAGTGGATGAGCGGAGCAAGCTACTACGCTTTTCTTTGCATCCTATCTACCAAAACCATCCCATGGTGATATTTGGATAAAGTGGCTAATCAATGTCCTTAAGGTTCATTCCATTTAGGACACATGCATGAAAGTAATGATTAAAGTGAGTTGGTACAAAATGATCAAATGGTGTATGCGCACTTGCCTTAAATCCAAGATATAGCTGCTCCGAGAAAGTCTTTAGCTTCTATCTTCTACGTCCTCCAATTTCTTACGCACACTAGTCGGTCGATCCTCGGCTCTTGGTCTTCAAGACCAATGAGCGACTCTTTGTCTACTAAATAGCAACCAAGTAACACAAACAGATATACAAACAAAGGAAACAAGACTAAGAACAAGCATCAAACATAGATAAAGAGAAACTAGAGACATCGCACTAATGATAGGGCTTGGTACTATGGACACGATAATGCAGGAACGCTAAAGAACGAGCTATCGTTAAAAGGACACAACTAACGAGTGAAGCAAAAAAAAAAACGGGAGAACTACACGATTAATTCAATTTAATCGACCAAAACATTTATTAGTTTGGAAAACATTTGCCATAAAAGAGAACACTAAACAAGCTATTATCTAACTTCGTTGATCTAAATAGGTCATTATTTAGAAAGGAATTTTTGTTGATATTTATCATATTAATATTTATTATAAAAAGCGGCATTTATAAACATAAGTTGCTTTTATAAATTAGAAAAGGCATTGCATAATCATTAATCAAATTAATATGTTTAATTCATAAACAGGTAACGTGATAAAAGATTGTTGCTAACACATAGCTATCATGATAAAAGATGAAGCAACACAAGTACATAATTAGAATCTTAGATTGCTTTTAATTAAAAAGTGAATGAATAATTATTAATCAAATTACAATTAAATAAATAAATTCACAAATGAGTTTCATGAATAACATCAGCACTACTGCGTGGAGCGCGATGACACGAATCTAACGCGACTGGAACGACTCGATTCCGACTTAAAATGAAGAAACAACGGATGATATAGCGATCAGGGACCAATCTGCGATTTCAAAAGATAAATAATTACGAACAGGTCCTTCTTCTACCTTGAGATGGATCGTGACCACCGTGGCTCCATGACAGCCATGGCTGCTGCTGTTCGTGCACAGAGCAGGAAGGGGGCTCGGCCACGGGGCTTGCTGGCCGGCCGGCGGGGCGGCATGGCGCGCGTGGCGGCGCGCTGGCCATCCTGTGGGGGCCGCAGCCGACCACACAGCAAGCGCCAACGGCACAGCGAGGTGCCGGCGGCCTGCTGAGCAGCAGCGTGGCGCGCGGGCCTGGCTGGGCGGCGGCGCCGCGCAGGGTGGCAGCGCGGGCGCGTCTCCCGGGCGCACGGTCCTCCGGTGGCTGCGTGGTGGAGCTGAGGACGCGCGACGGCCGGAGAAGGCGAGCAGCAACCTGTCCATGGAACAGTTCGCCGGAAAAAGATAGATGGGTTAGGGGAAACGATCAAACGGGCATGGATCGGGACAAACGAATATACCACGGCGAAGAGGACGACGAGGGGCTACCTCTTGGTGGGAACGGAATTCACCGGAACGCGATGAGATGGCCGGAAAAAGCTCGCCGGAGAGTTGGCCGGAATTTCCAAGACCAAGAACTTCGGCGATAGATGTAGGGCAAACGAAAAGGCGGCTCGTGAAACGGGCTGTACTTCTGGAATCAGCGCGTCGAGGAGAACGGCGGAATCTATTTATATGTAGGGTTCGGAGTAGAAGGAAAAATGAGATATTTTATAATTTCGGGATTTAATTAATTTCAGAAAATCCGAAATTGATAATTAAGCCACGAAAAATAATCCGAAGGCTCTAAAATTCTGGGAAAAATTCTTGGAGATACTTTGGACCACGATGAACTCAAATAAAGACTTTAGAGCTCATGAAAACATATATGAGATGATATATAAAAATGGAAAAAGCTCATAGAAAAGCGAGATATAGCTCAGATAAATACCGAAAAAGTTAGTGGAAAGCTTGAGCGACGGATTGATGATATTTGATCATAAAGAAATGATTTGTAACTGAAAACAAAAGATTTTAAGAAACTTCCAACAAGAATTAGATTGGAAAACAAGGAATTTGTTTCCAGGAAAGACGCATAAACACGTTGGAGAAAGATAATCGTTCCACTAACCGCGTGTTGAAAACTTAGCATACTCAAAAGCACCAAACACGAGCAACATGCCAACATCACATCACAACATGAATGATCACACACAATAAACTAACAACAAGGCACTCTCCTCATTATCTTTGCAAAGATTTTATAAAGCCACAAATTTCTCTCTTTTAAATTGAGAACAATTAAATTAAATCTTGGTCAATTTTAGGAAAATTTTAAATTCTTGATTTATTTTAGTGTTTTCTAATGACATCCCAAAAATTGGAAATTTTGGGGTGTCATCTGAGCTGACCGACGCCTTGACGCCAGGACCACCAACAGTCCTGGCCGTGAGTCCCGGCATAGAGTCCTCGCCTCAACCGGCCACGCTTCGGGCCGCAGTGGCACCTACCTCCATGCGTCTAGTCGACGCTCCCACGAGCACCGAAACTAGGCCCGGGGCCGGTCCCCGCTGGGTCCGGCGAACCGCTGCAGTAGGGGCTCTACCAGACGCGCACCCACCGGAAGGCCCCGGTCAGTATAACGTGCTTCCTGTCGGTGGCCCCGGTCACCATTTTCCAGTTTAAAAACTTCACCTAAACACCGCAGCACCTTTGTAGCCCGACATGCTACCCCATCAAAATATACCAAACTTGAGTACTGGGGATAGCATGTTTCACCACCAACTTGCATCGTATGCAGAGAAAATATGCATCTCATTTTCTCGAAATGCTGACCCACTACATAAGCTCGGGGGGAGGATGAGTCGTGTTCCCAAACCCAACTCAACCACTCAATCATCGCCGCCTTTGTAAATGTGCCAACACCACCAAGTATACATCACCATGTGCAAGTGTGTTAGCATTTTTCACAATCATTTCAAAGGACGGGTTAGCTCTTAGCACGCCACTCGATCCTAACACATACGCAAAGTTAGATCGCTCAAGTGGCACTAGATGACCGATATGCAAACAAGTTTGCCCTCTTGATAGTACGGCCATCTATCCTAAACCCGGTCATAAACTTCTCTAAGCTCCAATGGCCGTGAAATGAAAATGCCCTATAGGTTATACCTTTGCCTTGCGCACTTCCATTCCGCTCCATCTCCAAGTGCCGATGCAACACATGCACCAACACAATCACGAATGATATGATCCACTTCATATCATCACATGACCTTCTTGGTCCATCGATCTTGACCTTACTTGCTCTTCACCGCTAGCGTCGATTAAAATTTAAGCGCCAAGTCTTGCCCAAGCTTCACCGCCTCAGCGGTCCCATCGCTTCACCGCCTTGACTTGCCCTTCACACTTTTGCAACGGTCCATCAAGCCAAGCCTCGTCTTGATCTTCACCACCTTGGTCACATGACTCAATGTCATGTCTCATATGCAATAAAGCTCCTTCATTGCGTCATCTCTTGTGAACTAATCTCACGTGTATTATCTCAATCACACATTATTAGTTCACCTAATGTTGTCACTCAATTACCAAAAACCACAAGGGACCTTTCGGTACTCCGCAAAGGTGAGCGAGCTCGAAGAGCGTTTCGGCCAGGCTCGAGTTCAAGCACATCCGTCGCCCGATACAATCGGCAACGCCCGATATCCTCGCCAAGCTTCGCCTCGATCGACTCTAGGGCCCCCAGCGTCTTCAAAGCCACGATCGATATATACCCTCCATCCGGCGGGGAAGGCTCAAACCCCGCCGGATCCGCCGGGAACCCCTGTTAGTCCCCCTCCCACCAAGGCCGAGGCCTCTTCGAGCTCGAGCTCACCGATGGAGGTCGAGACGGAGGTCAACCTCGTCGGCTCCCAAGTCTTAAGACCACGGAGCCGGGCTCCCCAAAGACCGACCGGCGGTTCCCCATCTTAGCATGGCTACAGGATGGCAAGCTTCCTGCGGAGAAGGAAGAGGCCGACGCGCCGCCCATCGAGCCAAGTCCTTACGTCATCATCGAACGCGAGATCTACGAGAAGAGCTGGCGTCCGAGTACTCCAACGCCGCATCACCTTCGAGGAAGGACACGAGCTCGTCGAGAGATCCATGCGGCGAATCGCGGACACCACGCGGCTCCGTGAGCTCTGGTGGGCAAAGCATTCCGCCAAGGCTTCTATTGGTCGACCCGTACCGTCGACGCCAATCGGTCGCCGCGCTTCACGAGGGATGCTAGTTCTTCAAGCGCACGCACCTCCCGGCGCAGCCCTCAGGGCGATCCCCATCACTTGGCCCTTCGCGGCGCGGGGGCTCGACATGGTTGGACCCTTCACGAAGTCGCCCGGGGCTTCACTCACCTCCTCGTCACCATCGATAAGTTCACCAAATGGATCGGTGATGCCCATCTCGCGCCGAGGTCGTAGGAGAGCGGTCAAGTTCTTCGGCCCGGCATCATCCACCGCTTTTGGCGTGCCAAACTCGATCATCACCGACAACGGCACCAACTTCACGGGCAAATCTTCCTCGACCGGTGCGGACGACTATAACATCCAGGGTGGAATTTGGGCCTCCGTCGACCACCCGAGGATGAACGGGCAAGTCGAGCACGCCAACGGCTTGATTTTGCAAGGACTAAAGCCCGCGAATCTTCAAGAGGTTGGAGAAATAAGGAGGACGGTGGCTGCGCCGAGCTCCCGCCGTCATATGGAGTCTCGGGACCACCCCAAGCGAGCAACGGGCGCACGCCTTTCTTCCTCGTCTTCGGCTCCGGCCGTGCTCCCCCCACCGACCTCGACTACGCTGGCGCGCGAGTTCAAAGCGTCACGGCGACACGGCAACCCGACCTCGGCTGGAGGACGCGGCGGACCCGGCCTTCGAAGAGGCCCGCGAGGCTGCGGTAAACTCATTCGGCCAAAGTACCGGCGGCCGATGCGCCATTACCATGACCGCCATGTTCGAGGACGAGCTTTCAATGTCGGCGACCAGTGTCCCGCGATGAGTACGAGCACGAAGGAGAAGCACAAAGCTCTCCGCGCCTTGGGAAGGACCGTTCACCATCGCCCGAGTCCACCGCCTGGCTCATACAAGATCCAGGACTCCAGGCCGCGAGCTCGCCAACTCCTCGAAACATCGAAGCGGCCTACGTTGCTTTTACCCTTAGATGCATCTTGTAATGTCACTATTGTACGAACCCGAATAGTAATGACACACCTCGATGCAAAAATTGTGCAAGCATTCGATCTCTTTTCTCGCCGCGGTTTGTTAAGCAATGGCTGCCCTCTACCTCCGGCAAGGCCCGCCCTTGCTCGGGGCTGCAGGGATGGGGCGCACACCCCGCCTTATTCCACGAACTCTTTTCGCAAAACACGAACACTCAAGGAAGAGCTCGATCAGCCGACCTGCACTCGCTACTTGTCATTCCCTGAACGCCGAATCCAACAAGTTGAAGGGTCCCGAGTAATATCCTCGACGAGGTCCAACGCGCTTGCCCAACGAACTCTAGCGCCCGCGCCAACGAGAAAAGGGCCCGTTACCTCAATCGCTAAGATATGAACTCGGTGAACTACGAGCTAGTTGGAAACATGATCACGGGAAAAGAAAATGAGTCGCTTCATAACCTTGATAACTTATCACTTTTACATTTTGCCCCGAGCTCTGAGGACTTTTGTCCATAATACCGAGGCAGCGCTCGAGCTATCTAACCCCGCAGCCTACTACCTCCACCGGGATGAGTCCGTCTCCACCTCCTTCTCGCCACCCGGGCAAAGCTCGAACACTTCCGAGCTCTCGACGGCGAAGCCTAAGAGTTTCCTCGCCAACCTCATCGAAGCGGGCCTCTGCGGCGGCTACGACGCCGCCCGGCCTCGACGCCTTCACGGAGCGACCCTTTGCCCATTATCTTGGCCGAGGCTTGGAGCTCGGGGGTGGGCGAGACCACACAGGCGCCTTATGAATAGCGTATGGGCATTGTCCTCGCCACTTGGCCCGGGGCACGGCACCCGATGCACCGTCCCTCCGCCTCCTCAACTCTCGAGGCCTTCCTTGACGCCCCTCGGCCGCCGAGCAGGTTGGTGTGCTCGCGCTCCACCTTTTGCGCCGCTCGGCTTTCATCGCTCGGGCTCGAGGAAACCCGAGGCCTCGACCCTTAGATCAGCTCCTGCCTTCTTCTAGAGCCCATCTTGCACTCCATCCGCACGAAGCTCGCGCATTCGCTTGCCGGATCCTTCTCCTTCCTCGATCGAGCGTGAGCCGGGATGTGCTTTAGTGAGGACTTCCATTGCGGCCGTAGAGAATTGTCCCTCTCTTGAGCCTCCCGAGCCAATCCCGCCCGACTTCTTCCACCTCACCGCAGAGGAACAAACAGATCAACATTATGAGATTCGGAGGACAAGAAAAAGAGAAGTGCCTTACATGCCAGCGCTGATAAAGCTCTTCCCACTCCTCCCACGGGGAAAGATTCACCGGCATCGAGCGAATTCTCTCGCCTCCGGCATGAAACAAGATTGACCCGTCGGCGGCCTGCGTGGTCGTAGACAAAAATACCCACCTATCGACCTAAGCGCCCAAAGGCGAAGGAGCAAGACAACAAGTTCAGCATCATCTACTCACCTTCGGCTCAACCTTGCGGTCACGAAGCACCTTCCCCTTGGCGTCCACGCTCCCTCTCGTCGTCATGGCTCGGCGCTCAAGCGCCCGAGCGCTCGAGCTCCTTGTTCTCCAAAAGCCTTGGTCGTCGAGCTCTTTACGCATGAGCTGTGGCCAGCCCGGCTTCCGAACAGCGAGCTCCTCCTCGCTTCACGGCCGCGGCCTCCCACTTGGCGGACCTGCGTCGGCGACTCCCTCCCGAGCCTCGGCGGCGGCATGCTCCGCGGACCCGCGGATGTGCTCCGCAATGTCATCGGCGTCACTCAGAGCTTCGCGATCGAAGCGGACACTTGGCCGAGCCCCCTACTCGCGACGGGACCAAGCTACGCTGGCCTTCCGAGGCCCTCGATCTCGGTCCGGCCTCCACCACACGGTTGAAGCCGACCACCGCGTCCCTCAAGTCCTCAGAAAAGCGAGTCAATACCACGGGCTCAAGATCGGGGCAAAAGGCGAGTGCGGATGAAGCTCTTACCCGATGATGATGGTGGAGGCACGCAGGCCCCCTCTCGGTGTGAAGTGGCGGCACCTCCGTGGCAATCGAGCGGCGACGCGGCCCTCGCCGACCACGGCGAGAACGATCGCGTGGTCGGCCCTCGGCCCGACCTCCAACGAGCTCTCGGGCGTCCCCGGCACGATAATGTCCGGGCGCGTTGAGTCGGGCGCGTGCTGCAGCGTCACCCACGCACGCAAGTGACGGCTCCGTCCCGGACGCTCCGATGGTGGCGGGCTTCGGTGGCGTTCACCACGCGAGCGGCAGGGAGGCGCTCACCGGGCGATCTCCCGTGGGCACCGAAGTCTCTTAGGGCGGGCTGCGTCGGCGATCGCGGCAGCGGCTGTGTCTCGAGCGTCTCTTCACGCCTGCGCTCGAAGGCAAGAACTTCGCCCTCCCGGGCGATCCGCGCCGCTTGTGGCCGCCTCGGTCCCTGCCTCTCCCGAGGAGGCGGCGAGCGTCCGGACATCAGGGGCACGTCTTCACAATCCCTCCACCTTCTGGGAGGCGAGGTCGATCACCTCGGCTCGACCCGCGCTCGCATGGCGAGGGAGAGCCGAGGCATCAGTCTTCCAGTGCACGGCGCTGAGCGCACTAAGGGCGCCATCGCTGAGCCCAGCGGGGCCGAAGCTTCGAAAGCGACGCGGCAGCGCTCCCCAGCGGACCGAGCTCGTTTCCCCTCTCCCGGAGCCCACGGGGGCAATCACCCAAAGCGCACACACTTACGAGGAGGGGCAGGATCAGCCCCCGAGCTCGACGTGTCTGCCGTCCATGGCCGCTTGAGGGGGTTGGGAGTTCCGGGGGCTTAACCCTCGCTCTACACAACAACGAAGAGAAGACGGAAGTTAGTGTCACAAAGAAAGGACTTCGACAACGACGTGTGAGCTCATAGAGCAACAAACTCGTGCACTTACCCGATGGCCACGCGTCTCTTCTTCTCGGCCTTCTCGACCGCGGGGCGGTGTCGGTTAGCGCCCTCTTCCGATGGCGCCCGCTTTGGAAGAGCTGCCACCGTGGAGCGGCCTCGACGCCCGGTCGCCACGCCGAGGGGCGCCACCAGGATGACGATGTCCTAACGCTCTCCGCCTCCTGCTTTCGGCGAGCTCTGGCCCTCCGCGGAACGTCCTAGGCTTTTCCGCCTCACTATCGGAAGATCGGTACCGTGCCTTGAGCGCCCGTGAACGATCATGGAAGGGGCAGGCCTGCGCCCGGCAGGAGGTGTAGCGGCTTCCAGGCCTCTGGCCGCCCGACCTATTCAGTAGGAGAGAGTGATCGGAAGCGGATTGCAACATCAACCGAAGACACAAGGAGGCTGAAAGATAAAACTCACCATCGTGGCGCTGCCGTGACGGAAGGGCGCCTCCGGAATGTTGTTGGGGTCGGCCGGGATCTTGAAGGGTTTCGGTCCACCCGGGCCGCGCGCACCACTCCACGTCCCCCCCCGAAGCGGCGCTGTCGTCACCGTGCCCTCAAAGGGCTTTTTCTCCTCCACCATCTCCCAAATGCGGAGAGTTCTCCACCTCGGGGAACGATCCCGTGCCCCGAGGCCTGGCAAAAAAGGGGCTCGAGCCCCTGGCGTCGCCGCAAAGCTCCACCTTCCGGCGACCTCGAACTTGGTGAAGAAGGTGGCGTGGGGAGTCTCCCTCCGCGGCTTGTCCGATCCGGGAAGACACCACCGTGAAGCGGGAAGGGGCGCTCCTCGTCGTTCTTCGAGATAAAACCATTCCTCCGCCACCCGTGTTCGGGACGAGCGGGAGACGGGAGTGGGGTACTTCCCCTTCATGCCGGGTCGGAGTTGGAGCGCTGGCGTACCGATGGGGATCGGAACGCTCGCCGCTGGAGCCGGCGTGATCTTCGCGTGGAAGAAGTGCTTGAAAGCTCCCGGTCGCATCAATGCTTAGCCACCCCTCGCACAACACGTGAATGCTAGAGGTGGAAGATCCCGCAGGGTACCAGTCGGGAGCTCGACGCCAAGAGACGAGCACGACCGGCGAACCGGTCGGAGGGCGCCCAGCCCTCTATCGTGGAAGGCGGCGAACGACCACGCATCTATCCCGCGGATTCGAACGGCGCCCGGATTGGGCACGATCCACCCGGGTCGCCACGGTCGTACCGGCGGAGACGCGCCGCTTCGCCACACGATCTTGCGGCGGCGCCTCGTTGATCCTCGGCGGGCCGCGTACCCGCGGCCCCCTTCTTCTTCCGGCGGTGGCTTCCGAAGGTCGGCGGCGCTCATGGTTCCGCTCTCCGGCACAACAAAAAGCGGAAGCGGTCGAGACTTCGAGCGGAGGAAGTGATGGCGGCGGAAAGGGAGGCGAGATCGGCGCTCTCTCTTGTCTCCTCTATTTATAAGGAACTTCGGGGACGGATCCTCCAAAACAAGCAAACAGTTGGGATGGCCCACCGCACTCCAACGGGCGACGAGCCCCTCACGCCGCGCCCGTCCACGTGGCGTCACGGGAAATGAAACGCCCGCGGTAAAGGCGGCGAGTAACCCGGTTGGAAGGGTAGCGGTAACTCCCTAACGGTCATTTCTCCCCAGCGGCTCTTTTTCACCCGTAGATAAAATCTCCACGAGCTAGCTCGTCGTCAATCGGTCATATTTCCGATGACCTCATCCCCGCTACTGAACTTCGCAAAAGTCGAGCTCCGAGGTTCGAAGGCGGCTCTCCACGAGCCCGAAGGCCGCCCGGAGATGCCCCCAGCAAGGAGCACAATGGAGGAGAGGCGTCGATAGCCCTCCGCCCCGAACGTCCCTCGGGACTCGGGGCTCCATCCAAGTGCGCGCTTGAGTCACCGGCGATCGCGAACGGCCTCGGGGTCATCCTCCACGGCGGGAGGCACGAGCCATCGAGGATCGCCGGGACCTCGGCGACTATAGAGGACTCGGGTCTTCGGAATGATGAGGTTGGCCCACTAGGCTGGCCCGACGAACGAGCTCGCTCGAGAGCGGCTTCGACCTCACTCAAGTCATCCGTTTTAAAGCTCCGAGCACCCGACTTGGCCTCTGCCGGTAAAGTTGGGATCGAGCTCAGCGTCTCTCCAAAGAGGGCGAGGGGCACGGCGGCCTAAAAGAACGCCCATCAAAGCCTCGCGAGGATCTCTCATCCTCCCGCGGCCTCGGGGGCTACACCCGCGGAAGTGCCGCGCACCTTGGCGACAAATCTGGTCCCTAATCTCACGATGACGGGGCGTATAAGGCGGAGGCCGTCCTCCTCCCGGTTCGGGGGCTACTATGGGGACACGATATTCGGGACCATGAATCCAAGCGACTAACTCGCTTCCTAATCCACGTCTTTGGCGAAAGAAGATACGCCGGGGTCCCCCACCGGCTAAGGGTGAGGCGGAGGACTCCTTCGGACCGAGGGCCCGACGACGAGCTCAAGCCCGGCCCGTGGACAGCCCGTCTCGACGAGCTCCCCGAGGACGCGGAGCCCTCGATGAGCTTCGACCTCATCCAGCGGGCTCATTCGCCTCGAACGAGCTCCACGGCGCTGGGCCCGAGAACGATCGGTGAACTCCGGGGCGTGATGATTAGGATACGAGATCACGGCCTTCACGCGGCCGGCGAACGCAACCTTCGACCCGAATCGGCTGCGGGGCAAGATCTCTCCCGGCACGCCGCGACATGGAGCCGTCGAACCACGCCAAGTCCCTGCAGCGCGGGACAAACGCTACCGCGACAAGGATGACCTCGGCGGACGAGGTCAGAATCCCTCGACGAGCTCTCCCCGCCCTGCGTTTTCCCCGACACCACCGTACGAGCATTTAAAGGGGCGGCGCCTCCACGACCTCGACCGCCCAGACACCCGTGGCGTGCACGGCCGGCCGATGCAGCCGCGAGGGAGTATGGCGCGGCGAGACGAGCTCATTGCCTCCTTCTGTAATGACCAACAAGCTCGAGCTCGTCACCCGCATACATACTACGTATCGGGATATTGACAAGACTTGGGCTGCATGCCTTTCCTTTGCTTTCTTTTCTTTTTTTACGAGAGGCGGGCATCTAAGTACCTATTGTTTTCATTGCGGACACTTGTCTATTTTTTTAACTCTCTCTTTCTTCTTCTCTTTTTCTTCTTTTTTTAAGCAGCGGGTTGAAGTTATGTCATGCAAGAAGGCCAATTCAAAAAGTTCAAGAAAAGATGTTCAAGAAGTATATTTCCAAGATTTAGAGTCCCAAGGATGATAATAAATGATGGAGGATCACATTTGACTGATAAGAAATTCCATGAGTATATAAGGAAGCATGGGATTAGACACAACGTTGCTGCACCATACCATCCTCAGACAAGTGGCCAAACAGAGACATTCAAACAAATCAAAATATATTACAGAAGATGGTAAATGAGATGGGAACTGTATGGAGAGATCGATTACCAGGAGCACTTTGGGCATATAGAGCAACATACAAGACACCTTTGGGTATGTCTTGCCATCTACCAATGGAATTAGAATTCAAGGCACATTGGGCTATGAAGTGGTGGAGCATGGATCTTGAAGCCACAGGTGAAAAGAGAAAAATACAACTATTAGAGTTGAAAAAATGGCGAGAAAAAGCTTACCATAATTCAAAGATTTATAAAGAGAGAACTAAAAGATGGCATGATAAGAGAATCAAGAAGGAGTTTGCACCCAGAGATAAGGTATTACTTTTTAATTCCGGGTAAAGTTATTCGGGTACGGAAAGCTTCGAGGAAGTGGGAATGACCATTCATGGTGGTGAATTCATCGTCACAAGGAGCGGTAACTCTACAAACCAACGAAGGTACGTTATTTAAGGTAAATGGCTATCGTCTTAAAAATCTTGTTGAGCCTGATATTCCTTCTGCATAGTCTAAATTTTTGCATTTTGCCATATGATTTATTTTCGGAAACGAATAAAAATCATTAATATGATGACCTTCTACCTAACATATTGCAGGTTAGTTTGTGCTGGTATCATCATCGTTTTCGACCTCTCCTAGCCGCCATCAATCTGTTATCAGGATCCAAGCTAAGGGTCCTGTGTTAATATCCTGCATATATAGTACACAAGGACACCGGCCATTGCGATGTCACGTAACGCTTTTAGTCTAAATTCAATGCAATATGCAGTGCGTCTGTTTGCGCACAGAGCTGAGGCCTCGTACGAGCCTCGATGGAAGCCATGGAAAAGCCTTGTCGGCAAGCCTACTAGAGAGCAGTGCATGCTGAAACATGGACCAGCACTGGATTCTCGTACTGGGTTGACAGCAAGTGAGTGCAGTAAGTGGTGGTCCGTCGATAGCATCCCGAATCATGAGATCTACTTGGATGATAAAATATCCGAGCCAGCATCATGCAGTGAAAAGTCGGAGAACCAATAAGAAAAATCCCAATCACTAATTCATTAAACGAAAATACACACGGTTACTATACTCACGTCCCCTGGCAGCATTAGTTGGCCAACTAACGAGCCACACTAGCTCCAAACAACATCAAACAGCGACTGCGGGCAATTAAAAGCCACGGCAGCGAGCATTGCTCGGAAGGAGTGTCTCTGTTGCTAGTATTCTAGCAAGTACTGGAAGCTTGAATGCTAGAGCTCTGAGACTGCCCGCACTGGGAGACGGGAAAGCCACCGCTATAGGCCACGCTGGTGTTTACCGGAGAAAAACGTCTGCAGCGGGTTACTGCGCGTAGCTCTGGAAAGCACCCGACAGCCTTGGAGCCGGTATCTGTGGAGGGTGTACGAAGGGTTCCGGTATGAGCCACCTGGACAAGTCAGTGGGAGAGAGCTCTCTCGCAGCAGAAAAGAGTGGGAGGGAAAGCATGTGGCAGCAGCGGGCCCCACAGTTTCTAATATCTAAAAAATTGTTATAACTCATAAATAAAAAAACAAATTAAATTTCGATTACACCGTTGAATTTGTTGCAATAAATACTTCAAAAACTAGATCTCACATGAGTATATACGGATAAAATTATACATAGACCCCACTAATGATGATTGGAATAGAGTAGAGATATAAATGAGGCATGGGTGGGGAGAAAGTCTTGAAAAAAGGAGAGAATCTTGATGACTAGGATGTATAGGGGAGTAAATAGAGGAACATGAGTGCGGACCGAAAGCATTGCAGTGGGAAGCAGGTGAAGGAGGAGAATGAATGGGCAAGCACTAAAAACTATTTCTGCTGGCGGTACTCACTCTGTCCCTAAATGTTTGTCTCTGAAACCGTGTTTCCCTCATAGACACGCTTCCCGGGCGACACACATAAAGGGGCCGGAGGGAGTATATAAAGTTTATTTTTATTGACGTACGGTTGTTCTTTTGTCCAGCTGATAGAAGAGTCTCCATGATTGCTTTCCAGCTGATAGCATAACCACCGTTAAATAATACTCCCTCTATACTTGAAAAAAAAAATCTTTTAAAAAAAGGTTTTGGTCAAACATTGGGAACATAAATCATAAATAACTTTTAAGTTGTTGAGTTTACAAATGTGAAAATCATATCAATAGATTTGTTTTGAAAAATACTTTTATAAAAGTATTTATATATAATTTTTAATAAATATTTTTATAGAAAAAGAAAGTCAAAGTTACGCTTTGGAGACCATGTCGCTGTCCTAAACGTCTTTCTTTTCAACCATGGAGGGAGTACATAGCTTGTGAGGGACATGTATTTCTAAGCTCATGTTTGATCCACCCAACTAAAGTTTAGCTAGCCAAAATTTCAAAGCTAAACTAGAGCCACAGCTAAAGTTCTCCCACCTAAAAATTGAGCTTACCAAGATGAAATTGAAACTAGTTTGATTTGGCATCACAGAAATTTTATAACCATGCATGGGATAGAATATGGAAAAAAAATGATGAGAGAATGATGGCCATAGCTTCAGCCAAGGAAGAATTCATCGAGAGAGGAGCATGACAATATACATATGACAATCAAACAAAAAACCATTTGTAAAACTTATTTTCGAACGAAATGTTATTGGATTAATATACAAAAGCTATTATTACTTTATTATTGTTGGGCAAGGCGAGTGTAGTGGGTAATTAGCTAGGTTGGTGTTGTGGTGCATGATTAGTCACATATAGCAACTATGTATAAATGGCAAAAAAAGTATGGTTGCGGCATGATGATCTATATTCTCGACGACCTCACATGCAAAGCTCTGATCCGATGTTCTTGTTTTTGTTATTTGGACAGCGACCTCACAATGAATCAAATCGTACTGAAGGACGACATGGACGGTGGTAGCGGGGACAAAAACACAAGCTAGTCACATATAGCAACTATGTATAAATGGCAAAAAAAATATGGTTGCGGCATGATGATCTATATTCTCGACGACCTCACATGCAAAGCTCTGATCCGATGTTCTTGTTTTGTTATTTGGACAGCGACCTCACAATGAATCAAATCGTACTGAAGGACGACATGGACGGTGGTAGCGGGGACAAAAACACAAGCTGCCAAAGAATGAGATTGTACACAAGGACTTGTATATATACTAGTACCAAAAAATATATCTTGAGAGTGACAGCTAATGCATGCAAGAAAGAAAATGATTAGGCCTTTTGTTTGAATGTTGTAGTATTCACAGGGAAAAGAGCCGTTGGCTAGCTCCCCCCCGAGCGCCCCAATGGCCCCCCTGCCGTCTCGCCGCCTTGGCGGCGCGGCCGCCTCGGCGCCCGGCGTCCCCAGCCTCCTCCTCCTCCCCCCCCCCACTGCACCCCCTCCTCCTCAGCCTTCCTCCATCTCCCCCCCCGCCTGCCTCGCCTCGCCCCGGTAGCGTGCACCCCGGCGCCAACAGGCCTCCGCGACCACGCGGCGGGCGAGGCTCCTTCCGCCGGATCCCGGTGGCCACCGGCTGCCGGCGGCGGGATCGGTCCCCGGCACGGCCGTTTTATCCCTCCGCTCGCCGCTTCGTAGCGCACTGTAATGGGCGCGGCGGGTTGGAGGTCCCGGCGGGACCTCCTCGCGGCCCTCGTCACCTCGATTGGGAGCCTCCTCGCGCCGCCCGCGCGCACGGGCCTGCTCATGCGCCCGCCGGTGCGCCGGGCGCCGCATTGCGGGGTCGCGCGGTCGTGGCCGGCCCAGCGACGGGCGTCGCTCACACCTCCACCTTGGCACCCGGCTCGCCTTTGCTGGCCGAGCACGACTGTCTTCGATGGCGCCGTCCCGCCTTCGCGTTCCCGTCGGAAGACGCTTTCCGATTTGGAAGAGGAAACCGCCCGGTCTTCCCGAAATCACCGGGCAGGCCTAAGCACTGCGTTGGTGTGAATCTTCTTCCGAGGAAGAGGAGGGAGAGGTGCGCTACCTCCATGGCTCGTGCAGCGCTACCCGCCTCGCGCCCGGCCTCGCTACGCTCACGGCGTGGGCGGACATTGCCGCTCCCTCTCCGTCAAGGGTTCTTTGGGGGCGGGGTCAAGGCATAGATCCCGCGGGGTGGCCCACCTAAGTGCAAAGGGTCGAGCGTGGCTGGCGGCGTCGCCGCTGGCTCGGCTCCCGGGAGGGTTCCGCGGTGGAACGCCTGCCCGCGAGCCGGGCAGCTACGATGTCCCCGTGCCACCAACATGCGTGTGCTCCCCGACACCACGTTCCCGCGTGGTCGTGCTGCTGGCGCCGACGGGTTCACACTTGTTGTGGCCGGGCGTGAGCGGCTGCCCCTTCGTTTACATCGGGTAGCGTGCGCAGCCGGTCCGCGTCGGGCCGTGGCGAATCGCTGGCGGAGGTCACATTGCCGCTGGTGCAATTCACCGTCACGCTGTCTCCTCGCCTCGGCATGGCGCACCGGGCGAAATGCGTCGTCGCCCTCGCCGTCGCTCAGCCGCCTCTCGCAGGCCGTGCGAGATCCGCGGTCTCGATGCACGACAACACAAGCTCCCGTGTTTCACGCCGACCCCTATTGTCATCATCGCGAGATCCCGTGTCGCCTCCTTCGTCCGCTCACGGTTGGAAGCCTTTTGGCCCTCCTCGGCGAGACCACATTGCCTCGGTCGGGGCAACCCGAGGGCCTCCGGGGTGCTCGTCGCCGACGCCAAGGCTCACGCCAACGCCGGCGGCGTCGGGCGCGTGTGGCCGCGAGGAGATCAACACCATCGCGACATCTCATCTCTTCTCGACGCGAGCATTGTGTGAAGAGGTGGGGCCTCACTGGGTCGACCTCGATGTTTGACGAGCCCGCGACCTCCCCCGCCGCAAGGCTAGCCGCTCCGGCCATTGTCCGCCGGTGGAGCCGCTTATCGCCGCCACGGATGATCCGTACTCGAGGATGCCGACGGGCGTCAAAAGGAAGTCGCTGCCATGAGGCGTGCTCCCCACGGTCGGCAACCCCCGTTGCGGGCGGCGGCGACGAGGTGGATCCCGTCGTTGTCGCGATGGGCGTGGCGGACACGGGCGCTCGCCATCTCGCCCGTGGGCGTGGTGCCGCCGGCAAGGCTTGTCCACGGAGGCAAATGACGCACCACCGCGGCGCGCCGCCCCCCCGTCTGCGCGAACGCTTCGACTGCCGATGTTATTGATGTTGGGGTCGATAGAGAGGCCGCTCAGTCCAAGAGGAAATCGAGTCTCAAATTTGCCCTCTCCAAACCCCGCTACTTAGAGATGGACCAAAGCTGCCGGGCTCTCGTGCGCCCCGTCACCATTCACTCATTGAGGAGGAGCGGGCGCATTGCGACAAACCGCGGCGCCCACCGCGACGCGGCAAGCACGTAATGTGCTTCTCAAGAAGCTGGGAGTGCGGGTGCATGAGGGACGCCCGATGCGGAGCTCGAGCAAGTTCATACGAGAGTTTCGTGGGGACATGTCCTTCGGGGAAGCAAAACGTGCTTAGTGTTACGCTCAATGGGGAGTTTAACCCGGCGACCTTGGACTTGATCACGGCTGGGTTGGGAGATGGGATGGATTGAGTTTCTCTGCTTCCTCCCCTCTTGTCGCAAATTAGCTTTATGTAATCACAACCACTTGGTCTTCTAGGTTCCGAGGTTCGGTAGTCATGCGACTACCGTCTCTCGCGTCTCGTACCAAAACTCTTTTACGCTTAATGAAAAAAAATGCCCGGGCGTTATCGCAAAATGAATGTTGTAGTATTCAGAAACCATATAGTATCAAGAAACAAACTGTAGTTTTAGAACCAAGCAGGGCCGGTCGTGGTGGCTTTTACTTGTGCCGTACGTAATGGCAGCATGCATTCAGCGAATTCTGATGCCCCCACGATGCATATATCTGTCCACACAACTGTCCACTGAAAAGGAGAAATGAGAGAACAAATAGGCAGGAGGCGGCTGTAGACCAACAGAAACCAATCAATAATGTACGCCCACACTGATATGCGGCAACAGATCGACCAATAATTGACACAGAAGAAATAAAGGGCAGGCCAATAATCTGCACCATGTATGTTGTTGGCCAACACTTTGGCTGGTGAATATTTGATATACTTTTAGACACAGCAAGCTGCACCTCAAGGAACCTAATAATGAATACCATCGACGGTGCTCAGAATGCAAAATTACCTATCAATATGTTTAACAATGTGATACCGTTTCCTTGACATTATAAATATGGTACCATTACAATGGCTACTCTCTTTGTTATCGCCTTCGTTTGTTTATTGAATGACCAGTAAACATGTCTATATATGTATTGCAATGAGAGAAAAAAAGCTACCAAATGTTTATAGAAAAAGAGAGAGAGTGTTACATATCTATTCGGTTCTGTTTGGATCTTTAGAATTAAACTCAGTTTAATAATCATGAATTAGACACAGATTAACTTGTATATGAAATATATTTATATATTATTGTGGGCCATACGAGATATACTTATGTGCTGCTTTAGACAGAGATTAATTAAGCTAAGGTGGTTGAAGAGCATGTTATAAGTTGCAAAGTAGAAACATAGCATAAAACTATTCATACAATTCTTAGGAAGACATTAACTATTATAAACTGTCACAACCCAGGATTGAGCCTTGGGAGGTAGGCCACGCGTGGGCACCAGGGAGGCAGGCCGCGCATGCATGCCCTGGCCGCGGCCGCGCCGTGGGTCGTTATCCAAATCTCATCAAAATAAATATTAGGGAATAAATATTTAAGAAAGAAATAGATTGCTTTGTCAAGATGTATTCCGATCTATAAGGAAACCTTCTAGATATTTCTTAGCGTGCTAGTCTTCCTCGGACTATAAATACAAAGGGGCATGTATTCGAGTTGAATCTAATCAGAAAAATTAAAGGGGTAACACTCAAAAGCTTCGGTCTTCAGCCTCTCTTGCTCTCGCTTCCTGCCCACGCCGCAAGACCCCCAGCCCCTAGCCGCCCGCCGCCTCTACCACCGGCGCCCATTGGCGCCCCCTCCCAAGGCGGCCGTGACATGTGGTACTCGGAGACTAGATCGATCCACCCACCACCACCGCCGTCAAGATCCGATGGCCACTCGCTGCCATCCTACCCGGAGATGGTCATGGAGGCCATCTACGCCGCTTGATCGAGAACGCCGCGATCTCCATCCACGCCAAGGTGAAGTAAAGCTCCATCCTCCCGTCCCATCATTGCGTCATCCTCACGGGCCACATCGCCCACATGAAGGCAAGCGGCAAGGCCGGACGACCTCCTCGACGACGCCTCTACCATGGGCGCCACCAACAAGGACGCCCCGACCATGGGCGCCACCGACGACAACGGTGCTATCACGGGTGCCATCGACATTGTCCCCACCACGATCACGACACTCGCAAGCAATGAGCACACACCTACCCCAAGGACGCCCCCATTGTCACAGCTCAAATTAGATCAGATCAGGAGGCCACCACCGACGTCCACCAATTGTTCGACGAAAAGCCTACTCAACTAGGCCAACGTCTCCGTGGGTACAAAAATTTAGCGATAAGTCCCTACGCCACTACCGTCATCTCGACATGGTGAACACCGGGAGCGCCAACGCCATCACCATCTTCGACGCCACAATGACGTCACCATCGACAACACAATGACGTCTCCTGACATCAACACTAACGCCACCAACCTCGACAAGGACGTCTTCACCAAGATCGCCGACCACGTCGCTCCCGCCCCGGATCACCACCACCAACACTCCTACCACGGGGATCACCATCAACAACGACGACAACCCCGACGTCCCTCGACATCACCATGCCTACCACCCACAACATTGGCTCCATCATCGAGGGGGCGCACGCCAACATCAACATCACCATCGACATCCACAACATCATCGACATCCACAACACGCCCTCCCCACCGTGGACCACGCCCTCATCGATGCCACAACGATGCTTCCTGACATCGCAAATCTCGACAACTCATTCAACACCAACACCAATGATGTCAACCCCGACGTCACCAGCATCACCAACGTGGAGACCGCCACCAACAAACTTGTCATCGCCCGGCCACACTAATCTACAACACAAGTTGGCGGAACCGCAACCCTCCATAACTCAGGTACCCACAGATTTATTTGCAGCACCTCTAACTATCATGGATGGCACCACACCAACAAGGGCAGCGCCAACATCAGCACCACCTGCTTCGGCCACCATCCTGCTCCACTCGCCAGCCATCTGGCCGCCAACACAGAAGGCGCCCCTACATCATCATGGCCACTACTCTTCAACCACTTCAAAACAAGCAACCTCCATCCACCCCAACAGGACGACTCCAGGTGCGACTACGACACCGTCAAAAGCTGTCTCTCACATATCGTACTTGACAATGAGCTTGACCAAGTCCACCTCTTCATCAATGGACCTCATGCTGCACTTCAGACTGCGACGCAACAACATGAGGCACATGCATTGGAAGTGGAGATCTTACTCACCCACAAGTTCTTCAATGAGCTCCAACTCGTGAGCCCCACTGACAATGACATGAGGTACATGCCACACGCACTAGCCTTCTATTGCGTCTGCCTCATCGCTACCCCGGAGGCTCTCATCCTACCTCAATTCGCTACACTGACCGACCACAAGCTACATGGCATCGCCAGAACCATCAAGCTCCATACAGGAGAACCAACTTGGGCACATCACAAAGTGATTGGCGTTCACCTCCCAACAACCTCGCCATCCGTGCCAAGCTTCACCATAGGCACCTTGCTGATGGAAGAGCTACCACACGGACCAATTGAATTTGGCAACTGGGCTGCGGCAGCAGATCCACCCGCAAGGCCGGCCTCTTTTCATTCTTCAGGCCCGCTGGATGTAAGGGAAACTCCACCCTTCGTCCTTTAGTTTTAGTGAAAGTTTGATTTTTTTCCTCCCCGAACCGTAAAACCGGATAAACCATCTCTCAACTTTTCAAACCGTGCGTTTACCTCCCTGCAGTGGTTTGAAATCAGGTTTTGTCTTTTTTTATTATTATTTTGGTTGATTCTTTGAAAAATCATAGTAAATCACACAAAAATCATAATATGAAAAATCTAATTTCATTGGATCCCACATGAGTAATTGTAATAATTTATAAGTTCGGTTTGTATGGTCCAACGTGATGAAATATTTATGGAGACCTAATTATTATATGGTTGAACTATAGTAAAACTTTCATATTTATTGGATCATGTATAACTTAGTTATAGATTTATTTAGATTTAACAAGCATAAACCCTAAAATTTCATAACTGTTGTGTGGTGTTTTGGAGTTGACAAACACGAACTAACATACGCTCGGCTTGATACATTTCAAAAAATTAATTTAAACGATGTAGAGTATCGAGCTCAGTACATAGGCGTTGTGCTTAGATTTATGTGCTCCGACAAATAAATGACTTTGGTACGTTATCTCCCGCACGCTGCGGCGACAAACAAACTGTACAAGATTAGCGACTCATCTGGAAGTACATGGATACACAATTCCAAAATGGTCAAAATATTTTTCATTTTCTAGACATAGCTTTACTTTGCACTTAGATACACATGTAGATACATATAGGGCTTTTTTGCTTGTATGGACGACCATGGTGGTTGTATCATGTGAACTGGACTAGACTTTGATCATACAGGTGCAAATGGCTCCCATGTTCGTTTTGAGTTGCATCAGATGGGCCGGCGCAAATAGGTCCATGGCCTCTCACAGCAACTTCTTCACGTGGGCCAACACTACACCACACAAGATTTGGGAGCATATCCCGTCTACCTTCTGTTTTTGACGAGGGCACCAAATGCATTATATGCATGGTTGAAGCATCTTCTACAGGGATACATTATACTCCATCTGTTTTAAATTATAGTTCATTTTGACTTTTGTAGATTCATTTCTTTTCCTATGTATCTAGATATAGTGTATAACTAGATACATATCAAAATCAATGTATCTAGAAAAGTCAAAGTGAACTACAATTTAAAATGGAGAGAGTATAAGCGCAGCAATAAGAATAGGAAGAGAATTAATTTCTTTTGTACTAGATTATTGGAATGCTAAAAATCTATACTAATTATAACGCGGCATAGTAACAGGAACGCAAAAACAAGGCAATTGAAACCAACCCTGACAGATTCATAGGCGCATCACAAATCCAAACCGATCGATATAACTGTATTGGCTCTGGTGCTTTTTGTTATATTATACCCTATACAGTGTATATAGTACACAGTACTGTATAACTAGTATCAAGATACTACAGGCTTGGTGGAGTATTAAAAAAAATGCCTACTGAAATGAGACCACATTTGTGGTCCAACACCAGTATATACATAGCATGCTGGATTCTGTCCTCGTCTTTACATCGCACAGGACAATCGCCAACTCATTTTGTCTGAAGCTAGCACTCAGCTGACCTAAATTACCTGGACCTTTTTTTGGACTCGATACATTTTTTTTGAAGGGCTTTGGAATCGATACATTTTAGATATGTACCAAAATATATATAGTTATAGCTCATATAGTTATCAACCTCTCTGTAATAAAATAGTAATCCTATTATAAAAGGGGGAAAATTATTCAAAGAAATGCCCTCTCTTAAGTTGATGCATATAACTTATTGACTTGGCAATTATTTTTGGGAACTATGGAGATGCTCTAATAGCAAAAGGGCTTTTTTTAGAGTTAATTCTAGTTGCTGCATTCTCAAAACAGCAATGCAGAGCTAGCTTTATTTCCTGTGTGGGGGAGAAGAATTCATTTTTAAAATATATGCATATAATTAATTAATTAATTAGCAAAAATATGAAAAATAAAGTTTCATAATGCAGGGCCTTATATGGAACTGTAGAGGCCTCAGGAAAAATGGGGTCTCCACTTATCTGAAAAGTCTTATTCATCAATATGAGCTACATTTCATTTGTATTCAAGAAACTATGGTAGAGGACTATGATGATAAAATCTTAAGGAGTTTTGATCCTCATCAAGACTACCTCTGGTTGTGGAATCCATCAAAAGGTAGATCTAGGGGAATTGTGGTAGGAATAAAGAGAGATTTATATGATGTAGGATCCTTTAAACAGGGTGAGTACATGATTCAACTCAACCTGTGGGATAAAAAGCAATAAATCTAAATGGAATATTCTGACTGTGTATGGTCCTGCTCATGATGATCAGAAATTAGATTTCTTATCTGAGTAGGCTCTATTTTGTTCTAGTAATCAGGAACCTATGTTGATAGGGGGAGATTTTAATATCATTAGATATGCTAATGAAAAGAATAAAAATACTGGTGTACATCAGCATACTGATTTGTTCAATGCTTTAATTAATACCTATGAGCTCAGGGAGCTTAGCATGTCAGGTGGAAAATTCACCTGGACAAACAATCAGGAGGATCCAACTCTGGTTAAACTAGACAAATCACTTATTACTAGTGAATGGGAAGATTTATTCCCTCTAGCTGTGATCAAGAAACTTCCAAGGGAAATTTCAGATCACAATCCTCTAATAGTTTTGTCTGACTCTGATCAGAGGAAAAGGAACAAAGCTATCCAGTTTAAATTTGAGAATAGCTGGCTTGAGAAACCTGAATTCTTTATGCAGGTGCAAAGAATATGGAGTCAACCATGTAATGCTAAATCTCCTTTGGATAAAATCCAACAAAAATTGAAGCTATGCAAACAATATTTTAGAGGCTGGGGACTCAATGTACATACTGAGATGAGGAGAAGGAGAAAAGAGAATCAAGAAGAATTAATAAAACTGGAAGAATTAGAAGAAAATGATATGTTGACTGCTGATCAATGGATCAGGAAAGTTGAGGTTATAAAAGAAAATCTGCAGTTATTGGAACAAGACATGAGAATTGGTTACAAAATGGTGACTTAAATACAAAATACTACCATAGAGCGGCTAATGGTAGGAAAAGTAAAAATACAATTACGAGTTTTTGAAAAAGATGGGCAAACTATTGAAGGGGATAATAATCTCTTAACTCATGCCACTGAGTACTATTACGAAGTTATTTGGTCCTGCCCCAACTTTTAATGTGGGTGTCAATGATGGAATCTGGGAAAGCTGCACAAAGTTGGATGAAAATGATAACATTTTCCTATGTAGGCCATTCTCTCAAGCGAGAGATATGGGATGCTTTATCTCAAATGGAAAAAACAAAGCATCAAGACCGATAGTATTCCCTGTGGAATTCTACCAAGCTTCTTTGGCAAATAGTTAAAAAAGACATCTTAGTTATGTTCTCTGATTTTCATCACCAAAGGTGGACATAAGTAGAATCAATTATGGGATCATTACTCTTTTTGCCCAAAGTGACCGATGCTTCTAAAATCCAAAGAATACGAGACCAATTTGTTTGTTAAATTGTTTATACAAATTTGTCACAAAAGTCTTAACTCTAAGAATTGAATCAGTAGCTCATAAACTCATTCATCCAAATCCAGACTGCCTTTATGAAAGGTAGAGATATTATGAGTGGAATACTAACATTGCATGAAATCTTGCATGAGACTAAGAAAAGAAAGGAATGTGGCATTATCCTTAAATTGGATTTCAAAAAGCTTATGATAAGGTCAATTGGACCTTGCTTTTTTAATTGTTTGAGAGCCGAGGCTTTTGTGATTTGTGGTGTAATTGGATATCACAAGTTGTGACTAGGGGCACAAAGTGAGTGTTAAAATAAATAACTTTGTAGGTTCATACATCAAGAGTTACAAAGGTGTAAAAGCGGGGAGACCCACTATCCCCTATTTTGTTTAATTTTGTAGCAGATTGCCTTACGGAATGATTATTCAAGCTCGAACAATGGGATCATTGTGGGGCTTATTGAGCATATAATTCCTGGGGAGTTGCAATTCTGTAGTATGCAGATGATCTGATTATATGTCTCAAACATGATATTGAAAAAGTTTGTGAACTTGAAATTACTGCTGTACTTGTATGAGATGATGGCTTGGATTAAAGATCAATTTTAATAAGAGTGAGGTAGTTGTCATCAATGACCTAGATAATGTTGCTATAGCATATCTTTGAGATATTCAATTGCCAAATTGGATATTTTCCTTTAAAAGTATCTAGGTGTTGCAAATAAGTCCTAGCAGGTTTGCATGTCATAGATTGGAAGCCATTCCTTGATAAATGTGCAAAAAGGTTGGAAGTGTGGAGGGGCTCCACTCTCACAATTTTGGGAGATCCACTTTGATTTCTTCAAGTTTAAACAATGCACCCATTTATCACATGTCTGTATACTTGTTTCCAAAAACTGTGATTAATACACCGGATAAAGACAGAAAGAACTTTCTTCCGCAAGGAGGTCATACAAAGAGGAAATATCATCCGGTTAAATGGGTTAAAATTTGCAAAAGCAAAAAAAGAAAGGTGGGTTTTGGGAATAAAAAGATATCGAAAAAATGAACTTGAGCCTTTTGTGCAAGTTGTGGTGGAAACTGGAGAATGAGACTGGGCTTTGGCAAGACATTGTAAAGTTCAAATATCTTAAAAAAGATTCCATCACAACAAGTTAAGCATAAACAAACCGATTCTCAGATTTGGGCAGATTTGCTCAAGGTAAAAGACATTTACCTTCAAGGAAGGAAAATGTTAGTCGTGGATGGTACTGCTACCTACCTGTGGAAAGATATTTGGCTTAATGAGGAGCCTTTGTGTCTATCTCATCCTGTGCTTTTCAAATTATGTAACCAGAAAAATATAAAAGTGTCCCAAATGATAAGTGGTTGCTCCCAAATTATTTTTCAGTAGATGGTTATAGGGTGATCTACTTGTTGAGTGGTTATCTCTCAAGGAGAGGATTCTAGAATGTAACCCAGAAAACTGGCCGAGAATAGATGTTGCTTGGAAATTGGAAAAGAGTGGGAAATTTAGTGTTAAGTCAACATACAATGCCTTAACTTTGTCAATGATAGTGGTCCCCATTATAAAATGATTTGGAAAGCCAAAGTTCCTGCCAAGATCAAAATTTTCTTATGGTTAATTGCAAACAGAGCAATCCTGACAAAAGATAACATGCTAAGAAGAAATTGGAAGGGGATCCAATTTGTTGTTTCTGTACACAACTTGAAACCGTTGATCATCTGTTGTTTACTTGTCCTATTGCTAAATGTATTTGGTCCATTGTGGCATCCTGCATTGGAGCTACTAACATACCTAACTCCTTTGAGCAAGGATGGGCATGGTGTGATAAATGGATCCCAAACAGTAAACAGTTTCATGCAATTGACCTGGCTGCCATATGTTGGGCAATCTGGAAAAGAAGAAACTTAATTTGTTTTGAAGGCAAAAAACTCAGTAATCCATTGAAATTCTGAGTCACGCATGCGCATTGATGAAATATTGGGCAGGTTTACTCAAAGATGGCGACAAGGAAGCGTGGATCCAGGCGGTTGAAAACACTCTACAATTTGCTGTCAACCTACTCTGCCAAGACCGCCGACCAAGCAACAGGAGGCTGACTGATGATGCTGAAGATGCTGGAGCGGGTGACCAAGAGTAGGCGTGACGATCTGCGAGCTTCCTGATCTATTTTGTTGCTTATAAGTAGATCCTGCCTAGTTGATGCTGGGGTTAACATGTCCCCCACTAGTTACTGTTAGTTTCAAACTTCTGTAAATCGTCTTTACATGCTGCTTGGACGCTCTCAAACTTTGCTGTATTTCCATTCATAGTAATGGAAATGGGGAGGCCCCTTGTTCGAAAAAAAATAATTAATTAATTAAATAAACAGTAGCTGTTATATATTGCTTGGGTATTTGCTGCTCAGCGTCGCCTATGATGTGGATCTGAGGTCTAGTGGCAGACAACCACCATAATATTAGCAAATCTTGAGAGCAAGCTGCACAACTGGATTTTTTGTCGTATTGAGTCGTACGGAAAAGCTTATTCTCCTCAGCCACAGTCATAAGTAGGCCAAGCCACTGATCAGTGGTATACACTGCTACTCCTACTTCGTACAGGTACGATGTTATTCATCCTGCCCTTATTGTTGGCGTGCCTCAATATCTTGTCCACGCACTACCCAATATTTATTTTCAAAGAAAAGACTGCTCCTACAAATATATTGACTTATGCATAAGAAATAGAATTACCTAGGCACTGCACTGCCATGATCCTACAAATATGTTTTGGGTTATTCTTCAACAATCATATTTTTTGAGGATACTGCATAACGAACTAATATGTTCTCCAAATTAATAATTTGGACTTCGGACCTAGGCCTCCCCTCGTGAAGCATAGGGAAGCAGCAATGAAATATTCAGCTAATGACCAACAATATAGTTGATCATGATCGTTATGAGTATGAAAAAAAGTTGTGTCTATGAACCTTGCAGGATAGGAGAGGACATCCAAGCAAGACTGCAAGGGAAAACAAAACCACCTGGATGCACTTGATCTTGATCATTTGAGGGATGAATTTGGCTGAGAATCCGGGTGCAAAGCAAGCCAATCAATCCAGTTAGACGGTTTTTTTAACGTAAATTCAGTTGGTTCATGTAAAGCAACAAAAATTGGACATCGTCCAAGAAGCGAGGAGGCCAGTGAGGTACCTCACAAGTTCTAGGTAAAGGAGTACCTATTACCTCCATCACTTTGGGCAGCAAACCACGCAACAGATCTGCACAAAAGGAGCATCATTACCAGCTATTTGCCCCTGATCCCTAAGGCATGAGCTGGAGGTGCTAATCAGCACATTACGAATCACAAGCAGTAGCACCAAGGGCAAGGAAGCAATCATAGAGTACTGTTAGTGAGATAGGATCCAAACCGAACCCACAAAATCCAGGACAAGCACATATTGAAACTCACCCCTAACCATTTATGCTCAACCAAACCAAACGCTGGTTGCTGGTGTAAAAATGATAATAGCATTTCCATAGTCTGAAACCATTTAGATACTTACTGAATTTTTTTATATTCATTTAAGTGTTGTAGTTAATCATAAACCAAAAAAGTGCTCTTATGTTAATTTCAGTGTGATGTACACCTTACTGACATAAGAATGTGTGTAGGTTGTAGCCATGTTAAGGTAAGATAAATATAAATAAAGGGAATTAAAGAACAAGTGCTGTCCATTTGCAATAAGCACCAGTGAACAACACCTGATGACCGTGATGAAATCTAACCTACCTCTTGACATACTATCTTATTAGCTTAGCTGGGTGTAACCTGCAGATTTCAAAACAACACAGAATATAAATTCGTCATACCACATGAAACCCAGGTATAGCACTACAGTTTCACTGAACAGGTTGACAACAAAGGCGGGGATCTTGTCCATGAGCCCAACAAACAAATAGACATAGTTTTTGTATATTTGAGGCTAAGTCTAATACTATACCACTATGTTTTACCTGTTCCAATAGTCTATCTAGTTGCAGTGCTATCATTCTTGATAAACTAATTGATTTTTTTTCAAAGCAACCTATTGTCTACCTTTGCCTAACACACAAGCACAAGACACACATTGGTTATTATCAAACAAGAGGTGAGCAAGCAAGTTACCTGAATAGGTGATAGATCCTGTTTGCCACTGGCCACTCCATGCTCTTGTTCACAAAAGATGTAGCCAAGTAATGCCATGTTTGGCCTATGGTCTTCAAGTTCTCATAGGTCCGATGGGCCAACTGAGATAAAAAAAATTTGTTCTAGTGATGACTACAAATTAAAAGGAATAAACTAAAAATACAAAAGGACATGGGAACTTACCAAAGCATTCTGTATTTTTCCAGGAGATGCAGCTATGAAAATGTCCCTATGCATGCTGATATAATAATCAAGAGCTGCTAGAACTGAAGCGGTGAAGCCTTCCCTTGCCGCTGCAGTGCTGTAGGCTGCAGCTGCAGAGAACCAGCCAGCCAAAAATGGAACACCTAAAGAGCAACTGAAATAGTGAAGCCTTCCCTTGCCGCTGCAGTGCTGTAGGCTGCAGCTGCAGAGAACCAGCCAGCCAAAAATGGAACACCTAAAAGAGCAACTGAAATAGTGAAATGGAATAGTATCAGCCATGTGTATCAAGGAAATTAAACACCTGATGTTGCTTTCAGTTAATCATGGATTAATTATACATTTCAAGAACTGAGGTCTAGATCTGAATGTAGATGGCAAGTCCCCTTCTTGAGAAGAAGACCAGAAACAAGATCAAATTTGTATACTTAGACAGGCCTGACACCTTGAAGATCACTGAAGACCATTTCAAGATGGATGAGTTAGAATGTGCATTTGGTGGCAACAACCATCTACTTTCAATATAAATGATTATGCTGTGAGGATGAGAGAAGATGAGCATCAAAGCAAAGGTTAAGTGGTACTACCTAGAGATGAGACTGCAAGTTCTATTATTTAATTATTGTACCTTACAGTGAACATAAGTAGTATTATAAAAAATAGGTTTTGTCAGTATCATGGATGAATTCACGGCTGATGGACAATTGAGCTCCACCTCTCTATAAGGCATAGACATTTATGTCTGTCAAATAAAAAAATCCATTTTGGTGGCATTTTCTTAGTTCTTCTGTGCACAAGATAGTATATACTACCGCAGTACATGGTTTATGAACATATGCAGTGTTATGCAGGGTCTTATTATGGTTTAGTCGTTCCAGAAGCCAGCCATCATATACTTGGGAACTGTTAGCCAGTAATAAAACAATTACCTAGATTCAGTAACAGACAAGAGTTCCTACCAGACCAAAGAAGGTACGCAAATCTGCAGGGGAATATATACTGAAAAGTGGGAAGAGGGCTGAACAATTATCTAGATTCAGTAACAGGGGAAGAGTTACTGCCGCAGTGCCAGATTTAGAGAATGCAGTGACAAATAAATCTTAGCCACCTATTCACTCACTATTCACCTTGGTGTTCATTCTCACCGATTTCATCCAGCATGAGCTAAAAAGGTCCTAGAAAGCATCTCGGGTCTGAAAGAGGTTCGAATCTGGAAAGAGAGAAAACTTGGAGCCTCCGTGTACTGCAAGAGTGTGGAATGCGTGAGCACGGGAGCAGGGATCAGAGGCCGCCGAATCGAGCGGAGGCGGGAAGGGAAGGGAGGCATTACCCGTCCGTAGAGGGCTGTGCAGTCGACCTCGCAGAACTCCAGCTCCGTCTCCGTTTCCGGCGGCGTGGGCTGGTGGCGTCGACGGCGGGCGGGATGGGGAGGAGCTCCTCTGCTCGCTCAGCGCTCTCGGCCTGGCTTGCATCCCGTACCGGCCGTGCTCGCACCCCACTGGCGCTGAGGTCGCCGGGGCTGCCGCGCCTGCATCCCCGCCCACGCTGGGGTCGCCGGGGCCGCTGGGGACGTGGGAGGCGTGCGTGAAATAGAAGGCCGCGAGGGCGAGCTGTGAAGCTGGGCGTCGTGCGCCGGCGAAGCAGGGCAGGGCGAATCGCGTGGGGCGGGCGGCGGTTCTGCGGGAGAGAGAGAGGGGCGGGGGATTACCGCGGGCACCGGCGGTTCGCACGGGGCGGAGTCGTGCTTGGCCGCTTGGCGACGGTTCCGCGGCGGGCGGGACGCGGGGGAGCAGGGTGGACGGTAATTGCGCCGGGCAGAGTTACGCGAGGGGAGGCAGGGTGATTAGCGGGATTGACGATTTACTTTGAGCCTTTTTAGTAGTAAGATAAACAGTAGCTGTTATATATTGCTTGGGTATTCGCGCTGCTCAGCGTCGCCTATGATGTGGATCTGAGGTCTAGTGGCAGACAACCACCATAATATTAGCAAATCTTGAGAGCAAGCTGCACAACTGGATTTTTTGTCGTATTGAGTCGTACGGAAAAGCTTATTCTCCTCAGCCACAGTCATAAGTAGGCCAAGCCACTGATCAGTGGTATACACTGCTACTCCTACTTCGTACAGGTACGATGTTATTCATCCCGCCCTTATTGTTGGCGTGCCTCAATATCTTGTCCACGCACTACCCAATATTTTGAAAAGACTTATGCATAAAGAAATAGAATTACCTAGGCAGGCACTGCCATGATCCTACAAATATGTTTTGGGTTATTCTTCAACAATCATATTTTAGGATACTGCATCGCGTCACCAAATTAATAATTTGAGAAAATCAGTGAACTTTGGGGAGTATTTGACATGAACCGGTGTTTGGGACTGCTCCTTGAACTCGCCCACAAACTTCACCGTGGGTAGTAGCTCCACAAAAAAATAGAGTTTGTGGTGCACCCCTTGTGCTCTCACAACTTTAACTTTTTTTCTCTCAAACCGAGTACATGAGCTAAAACCGTTTGGCCTAAAAATGTAGAGCGGAGCTAAAAAACATGAAGCAAAGAAGTCCGGGCGTGTAGTTTATTATAATAACTTGTTTTAAATTATTTTTGTTTATATGAACTTGATAGATGGGGTTGATCATTGTAATATACTAGGTGAATTTCCGGCGCGTTGCTGCGGGTATGCAAAAATAATTTTAATCTAGTTAAGAGCAACGTAAAAGTAATTTCAGTAATGAACTAAATAAAAAGTGTCATGATAATCTTAGATCTTCAACTTCATAAAGAAAACATGGGTCACTAACCAGTGAAGGATAATATTTGGAACCTAATGTACAACACAAAAATTCTCAATTTACGGCAAGAATAGATTTGGTATGAGAAAGTACTAACCTGCTGGATCATTAATTGAAAGTGTTAGTGGGGTGTTAGTGGGGCTGCTTAGGTGGCATGCTTGCATGTTTGATGGTGTTAGTGGGGCATTAGTGGGGCTGCTTAGGTGGCATGCTTGCATGTCGAGAGAACTCCTTAGTGGGGGTTCTCTATATAGGTGTAGTAGCAAGAATAGATTTGATATGAGAAAGTACTAACCTGCTGGATCATTAATTGAAAGTGTTAGTGGGGCTGCTTAGGTGGCATGCTTGCATGTTTGATGGTGTTAGTGGGGCATTAGTGAGGCTGCTTAGGTGGCATGCTTGCATGTCGAGAGAACTCCTTATTGGGGGTTCTCTATATAGGTGTAGTAGATAAGCTCCTAATTAGTTTTAGTTTCAATATGTGCAAACAATATTCATTAAAAAAAACTGTAAAAGAAAAGAAAATAAGAGAGAACAATAAAAATAGAAAAAGAGACATTTAGTCACGGTTGATATAACCAAGCGGCCGGGATAGGAGGTGTCCTACATGACAGCGCATGGCGCCTGGCCTTCAGCGACCTTTAATATCGATCGGTAAGATAAACTACTAGAAGGCCCATTCAACCCCGGTTGGCGGAACCAACACTAATGAGAGAGCCTTTAGGCTATCTCCAACAGATGATGAAAAAATAGGACTCATTCTACGGTTTAGCTCGTGCACAGTTGAAATATCAGACACCCATAAATTTGTTTCTCCAACAGGTGCCGCAAAAGCAGAGCACCCAACCGGTATCGACGCGGCGCTCCCCGCCCGCGGGAACCACCCGCCGTGGAACCCGTCTGCCGCGCTTTGCCCACCGCGCCCCCTCCTGCCAAGGACTCGGCCCAGCCCCGGTCGGAAGTCTGGGCGGGCGGGAGCTCCGCCTGCAGCGTTGGTCCGATGCACGCCTCCATCTGCGCCCTCCGTCGCCCGATCCACGCCGTGGCGAGCCGATGGGCGCATCCATGGCGGCGTCGCGCTATGCCGCCGGCCGGCTCTCCGCCGCCCGATCCTATCGTGAAAAAAAGGAGCGTCGGCCCGGCGCCTCCGCCATGGAGGAGAGGCGTGGCTGCCGCGGGTGACCCACGGATCGGCCTCCCGCTCTTCTTCTCCAGCGCGGGCTGTTCGTGCGCCGCAATGGCGGCGGGTCGAAGCTGCTACCGGTCTTGCCGAAAAGGCGCTAACGCCCCATGAGCACGCGACCGGGCGGCTGGCGCAAAGGCGAGGCCCTCGCTGGGCCACGCCTTCCTCCCGCTCGCATGGGCTGGCGCCGCCTTCACCGGCCCGCCTCTTCTCGTCGGAATCGACTCCGGCGCTGGCGGCGCCTGGACTGGCCTCGCTGGCGAAGCCCGGCCGATGTGGCACAGCGCCATGGTACTGTCCCCCGCCCCGTCCGCGCAGTGCCGCCCGCCTCGCCTCCCGGCCGCGGATCCGTTGCCGAGGAGCCGCGGGGCCGCCCCCGCCTGACGCTGCCGACGCCTCCCTACCACGGCATCCCGTCGCCGCGAGCGCACCGCCTGGATGCGTCGGCCGGAGGAGTAGCAGCAAAAATGCATCGATCGGAGAGAGAAAACCTTTATTTGCCTGCTAGTTGGCGTGGTAGGCAAAATGAGGAGGCTGGATGCATCTTCTGTTGGAGGCCTGTTTTTGAAGGCAAAAACACTGTGGACCATGCATCTTTGAGTATGCCTCTTTTGTTGGAGATAGCCTTAGTGGCACTAGATGAGGTTTCTCAACTGGGCAGTGACCCATTCCTACGCTAATGTGGCAGGGGACGATATACTCGCCCCTGTTTGTTTGCTCTATATATAGACGCTAGACGCGCGGTTTTTATATGCCGGTTGGCGGAACCGGCACTAACGAGAGAGCCTTTAGTGGCACTAGAGGAGGTTTCTCAACCGGGCGATGACCCGTTCCTACGCTAATGTGGCAGGGGACGATATACTCGCCCCCTATTTGTTTGCTCTATATATAGACGCTAGACGCTGGGTTTTTATATGCGGTTGGCGGAACCGCACTAACGAGAGCCCTTTAATGGCACTAGAGGAGGTTTCTCAACCGGGCGGTGACCCGTTCCTACGCTAATGTGGCAGGGGACGATATACTCGCCCCTGTTTGTTTGCTCTATATATAGACCCTGGAAGCGCGGTTTTTATATGAGCTAGAGTGCACCACGCTACTACTAGGTGCGTGTGCGCCGCGTATGTATAGCTAGAACCTAGAGAGTGTGAAATACTGATCACACATACACACACATGTCGGTCATGACGAGCACGGATAGCGCCGCCGCCGAACCGCCTCTGGCGAACAGCTACCTCGACCTTCTCCGTCGCAGCGGCGGCATTGCCCCGCCGACTACCGAGGGCTGCGTCATGCTGGAGCGCGAGCTGCCCTTGATCGACCTCTCGTGCCTGACGAGCGGCGGCGGCAGCACGAGCTGGGAGGCGCGGGACGCCATGGCGAAGGCGGCCTCGGAGTGGGGCTTCTTCCATGTGACCGGGCACGGTGTGAGCCAGGGGCTCCTGGAGCGGCTTCGGGCGGAGCAGGCGCAGCTGTTCCGGCTGCCGTTCGAAACCAAGGCCAAGGCCGGGCTGCTCAACGGCTCCTACCGTTGGGGCGCCCCCACAGCAGCCACATCGCTCCGCCACCTCTCGTGGTCCGAGGCGTTTCACGTCCCGCTCACCAGCATCATCTCCGGTACTGCCTGCGACTTCGGAGATCTGGGCTCCTTGAGGTATTTGCATGACCTGTCTTGTACTATGTCCTTGCTGGGATGTGTTTTCCGTGGTACCTCTGTGACGTGACCAAATAGACAAATAGTGTGCATTTGTACCCGACCTTTATATTCTGGCGCTTGTCAATGCCGTCGCCGTGTAACAGAGCAGTGCCTGAATGCATATGCAGGGGCGTGATGCATGAAATGGCGGACGCGATGTCGCGTGTGGCCAAGACCGTGGCGGTGGCGCTGGCGGAGAGCATGCTGCAGCTGCAGGGCCACGACGACCACGAGGCGGCGGCGGCGGCGGCGGCGTTCCCGGCGGGCTGCGACGAGACCACCTGCTACCTGCGTCTCAATAGGTACCCTGCGTGCCCGTTCGCGGCGGACACCTTCGGGCTGGTGCCCCACACGGACAGCGACTTCCTCACGGTGCTGTGCCAGGACAACGTCGGGGGCCTGCAGCTCCTCGGCGGCGACGCCCGCTGGGTGGCCGTCAGGCCCCGCCCGGACGCGCTCATCGTCAACATCGGCGATTTGTTTCAGGTGACGAAAACAGTGCGCCGGGCATCCTAATTTTATATTACATGCTAAGTTTTGACCAGGCAGCTCTACGTCCGTGCAGGCGTGGAGCAACAACCAGTACAAGAGCGTGGAGCACAAGGTGGTGACCAACGCCACGGCGGAGCGCTTCTCGGCAGCCTACTTCCTGTGCCCGTCGCACGACTCGCTCGTCGGCACGTGCGGCGAGCCGTCGCCGTACAGAGACTTCACCTTCGGGGAGTACAGGAGGAAGGTACAGGAGGACGTCAAGAGGACTGGCACCAAGATTGGGCTCCCCAACTTCCTCAAACAGCGCAGCCCGCTACCGCTTGAAATGAAATCTAATGACGACGACTAGTCAAAGCACCTGCCAAATGGCCCTAAAAAATCATGGAAAAGGACATCTGCTTCTTGGGTTGCTTTCAGGCCGGATGGATTCGAGAGGAGAGCAGCTTTTGAGGCGCTTGCTTCTTTTTTCGGTGTTGTCTTTCTTTCCTTTTCTCTTTCTTTAAGGAAGGTAAGGTACTATGATAGGCGCCAGTATGTACTATATATGTAGTACTATAGTATAGGTCACTACACAAGAAAGTGATCAGGGACGTGTGCATGCGCCAATTACCGGTATATAATAACATTTAATCCGGCCTTCAGCAATTTCTGCTGCAAGAAAATGGTTAACCATATGTATATTATTATTGTAATTACATAGGTGGCTTGTTATTGTAACATTTATTAGTAAGCTATAGTTATCATCTCTTCTAACATCCTCAATACATTCAACTGCACAGACTTCATATCATTGACAAATTCCTTGGCTTCAAACTCCTTTGTTTTCATTTCATCTTTTTTTTTCTAACTCCTATCCAATGGCTACTGCAGTTCCTGCCAAGGCCAAATCAAGGCAGAAGTTTCTTGGCTCTAATACCGGGGCCCTGTTTGGAGGCACTTCCCCGCTTCGTTTCATGGTGGAAAAAAAAACACCTCCAAATTAATTCCGAGCCAACTTTTGCCACACATGATTTTTTCCCCACATCTCCTTTCTACATGGAAGCAGAAGCCACTTGGAGACAGAATATTATAGGCATGTTTGGATCATTGGATGTTGCCTGCCAAGCAGCTGCAAGGCCACCAAGCATCCGATATCTTATGCCTGTAGCCCTGGATGCTTTGCCTGCCAGGCAGCTGCAGGCCAGAGCGTCATCCAAACATGTGGCCTGTATTCTTATCCTATAGCAAGGCAACTTATGTCGTCGAGGCTAAACTCAGATAGCCTTTAGTTTTCTGTTCATAAGCTATATATCTCCGCTCCCGGATTAAGTTAAAATAAAATACCGATACACATACACTAACAAAACAAGACGGCGAATTTACTCATAAAAACACAAGTCCATACATATACCCATGGCTTCAAATGTGTATAAAAATAGCACATTCGATCTGGGATTTATATCGTGCCACGCAACAATCTCTATTTTGTGCTTTCGTAAATCAAGTAGGATGGGGTGGTGTGCCGTGCGTGTGTTTAACACCAGCCATGTTGCCAGACTTTGGGATGAGGCCATGCTGCCTGACTTTGCACTAATTAATAGACAGATTGCTTTTATATTGTCATATTGGACCTTGGTGATTTTGAATCCAGTATCATACTTACAATATCACAATTGTACTAGCTGGCTTATTCTTGGACACGCTGCATAGTTAATTTGCCGGATAAAGCAAGCAGCAAGGTGCAATTTGGGCATAGCTGGAATCGTGAAGCTCCCAGCTCACCTCAGCAAAAACACTACCAAACGGCAGCAACTTTTGCAAGGCTTCACCGCTTTAGCGTCACCCACTTGTTCGGGATCAACTCTTTCTTTTCGAAAGCTGATGCACATACGAAGCAAATGGAGGCAGGATGGATCATGCAATGCAAGAAAAGGGTGTGGTTTCGCCATTTCTGGTGCCGACAACGTACGGCAGATTCTTATTTTTCAGAAGATTCCGGCGCGTGGACGGCTGAGCCTGTGACGTGCAGGAAATCATCAGATGTAGCTAAAGATACTTAGGGGGTGTTTGGGACTGCTCCACAAACTCTGCTCTGCAAACTCCATCGTGGAGCAGCTCCACAAAAACCAGGAGTTTGTGGAGCACCTCTTTAGGTGCTCTCACAACTCCACACTTTTTTCTCGAACTGTATGCATGGAGCTAAAACCGTTTGGCAAAAAAAACATGGAGCGAGCTGAAAAACGTGGAGCGGAGCAGTCCCAAACACCCCCTTAGGAATATTGAGATAGGTAGTTTTTTTTTGGCCTCAGACAGTAGAATACGATTATAATACCAGAATTCTTTCGGGTTTATTCTCAAGAAATAATTCTGTCAGATTTTATAAAATATTAGATTTGCTATCAAATGTGTGACCGTGTATTGCGACTGAATCAATACGTAGAAATCGGACTCCATATAATCACTAGAATTAAGTTGTTAGCACGGGTCATGAATCTAGTTCACATACGAGATATCACACTACCGGAACCACGGCCGTTGCCGTGTGTCCCACTCTAAGCCGAGTGCCATATCTCGAGCCGAGTGCCGTCTCCTGGGGAACACGAAAAACCAAAACACTCGGCATTGCGTCATCTAAGCCGAAAGTGTCGACACAAAGGACACACGGCAAAGTCACCACACTTTCGGCATTGAGTCATCTAAGCCGAGTGTCTAACGATGGCACTTGGCTTAGGGACCATCCCGCCGTAAACGAAGCCCTTCCCGCCCCCGTCGTCGATTCACGTAATCTCTTTGCCGCGTGCCGGTCGACACTCGGCAAAGGACCAAGGCACGACAATTTTTTTTTTTTTTTTTTTTTTTGCCGAGTCCACTGGAATAACACTCGGCTTAGGTGCCTCTTTTGCCGTGTGTCATGGAGGGCACTCGGCAAAGAAATTATTTTTTTTGTCCAATTGCCTTCAAACTTTTTGTCCTCAACACATATCACATTTCCTACCCCTAACAAAGTTTGGTGCGCTTTTCAATTTATTTGTTATATATAACTAATTAATTGCATTTCAAACAATATTTTTTTTAATCGGGTGAGATTTGAACTACAGGTCATTCAAATATTTAGAAAAATTGAGTGTAAAATTGATATTCATGTTAGTCAACCTAATTTCAGGCCCCATATATGGTATGATTACGGTTTTCAAACATCTCATTTCGGAAACACAACACCAAGCGTATGGGTGAATGGTTTTTAATTGTATAAAAAGAAAACAAAGTCAAAAAATCATGAAATTCGACGAGTTGTCATCAAATCACATGTGGAAGCTGTGGAAAAAAATTTAGAAGATTTAGAATAAGTTGTGACGAACATTGCTTGAAAGCTTGGAACATCTCCCCGAGAAGTATCGAGTTAGTGCGAAAGTGATCTCTGTGTGTTGGATATATAGGGATGGTCAAATTATGATTTGACTTTGAAACTTTTTCTATAGCCAAAAGATATCAAATATAGTGGCAAGTTAAAATTTAGGGATTTTTTTTGGATCCATTTGATAATTTTTATTTTTTTATTGCGTTTATATAAATGGAATGTTGACCTAAAATCACATAAAATAATGGTTCGTTTTTCATGAAATTATGAAATTTGCATTGTTTAGTTAATTTGACATGGTATTTAAAAGTTTAATGAAAAACAATTAGGAAAAAAGGATTAGGGAAAAGAAAAACCGAAAAAGGAAAAAGTTTTCTTAAAATTATCTTTGCCGAAAGTGTAAATTCAGCTTGACACTCGGCTTAGAGGATACATATGCCGAAAGTGTCAACCTATTACACTTTCGGCAAGAACTACCATTTTTTTTCGGCACCGACGCGTCGTCGAAAAAAACCAAATGGCGCCTTTTTCCAACTTGGCGCCACGCCTTTTTTTTTTTTTTCTTTGCCGAGTGCCCCCGCCGTGGCACTCGGCTTAGAAAGCAAAGGTTTTTAATTTTTTTCTTATTCTTTGCCGAGTGGGGCTTAGAAAGCAACAAATTTCTTTTTATTTTTTTCTTATTCTTTGCCGAGTGCCACGCCCGGTGGCACTCGGCTTAGAAAGCAACATATTTTTTTTTTTATTCTTTGCGGAGTGCCAAGATTTGGGCACTCGGCAAAGGCTATTTTTAACCGAAATCCACCTTATCCCCTTCCTCTCACTCTCACTCTCACTCTAACTCTCACTCTCTGCTCGCTCCACTCCACCCACCCCGCGCGCCCTCACCCCACGCCGCCCACCTCGCCGGCCGCCCCCCGCCGCCCACCTCACCGGCCGCCGAGCCCCACCGCCCACCTCACCGGCGCCCCGCCCCGCCCCGCCAGACCGCACGCCGCGCGCGGGCGCCGTCCCGCTGAGCCCGCCTCACCTCGCCGCCCCGCCGCCCCCACCTTGCCGGGCCGGCCGCTAAGCGCCGTGCCGCCCCACCCCGCCCCGCTGGCCCACAAAGGCGCCGCCCCGCCCCGCCAAGACCGCCCACCGACCACCCCCCCGCCCCGCCGCCCATAGCAAGGTGCCGAGTAGGAGGGGAAGGGGAAGGGGAAGGGGAAGGGGAAGGGAAGGAGAAGAAGAAGGGGAAGGAGAAGAAGGGGGGAGGAGGAGGAGGAGGAGGGGGGAAGGGGAAGGAAAAGGAGGAGGTAGAGAAGAAGGGGAAGTTGGGGGAGGCCGCCCGGCGTCGTTCGTCCGTGTGCTCATTCATGCTCATCCCGTCCCGCCGTCGTTCTTCCCACCGCCCAAGCAAGGTGAGCTCGGTGTCATGTAGTGGTGGTAATATATGATTGTGACTCGGCAATGTGGAGTTGGTCGGCGTTCGTCGGGGTGTCGTGTAGTGGTGGTAATATATGAATGAATTTCATGTGTATGGATATGTGTTGGTCGGCCATCATGCCTTTCTTTTTCTTGCAGGTATTGAAAACCTCACCATGTAGGGGAGGTTCTATCGAAATTTTTAATTGAACCCGTCTTTTTTTTTTTTTTCGGTGATAGCCCGTCGGTGCCGAGCCGGAGTAATGCGTGACTTCACCGCCACTTCTTTGGTACACTGCACCGCTAGGTATAACCCCTCTTTACATATGATGGTCATAGATCACGTAACCCAGTTAGGCGTCTCCTGTTCGAAAGTGATACGGTTGGAAGTATGCAAAATTTGCATATGTACAACCGTATCTCTTTCGAATTGTCCACATTTTTTAGACAGCCCGAGGATGCGTAGAAGGGGTTAGTTTCTGTGCTCTACTCGTATCCGAGAAGGAATTTCGGCAGTACCTCCCTATTGTTCTCCGGATACACAATCTCCCTACCGGGACGTGTGTTTGAAGAACAGCGGGGAGGTGCTGCCGAAATTCTGTCTCGGATACGAGTAGTGCACAGAAACTAACCCGTTCTACGTATCCTCGGGTGGGATTAGGACCTATCTTTACCTGTTAGATAATAGGGTGTACATGTAGAGATGAATGGAGTATTATATTACTCACGTGGAGTATATGGTAAAGGTTGGATGACCGTGGGTGGATGTACAAAGGCTGGAATGCTTATGGAGCCTGGAGCGCGGAATGGGTGATGAAGACCAATGCTTTCTTGGAAGCAGCATTCCGGGGGGCTAACGAAGATGCTAAAGTTTGGTGTCCCTACAGCGAGTGTAGGAATAGGCGTAAACAAGAAAAGTTGCAAATGGGCAAACACCTTGGCAAGCATGGATTTATGCCAGACTATACCTAGTGGACCCACCATGGTGAAGGACGTAGGAGAGATGAGGTCGTGAGACAACGCGACGAGGATCTCGATGTAGAAGGTGGGGTAGCGGACATGGTGGATGACTATCATGAAGCAAACTTTGGTGGAGGACGACGGAAGAGGGAGACCAAAGGTAGAGGCAAATCGCAAAGGCGTATTACGACATGTTGTTAGCGCACGTAAAACCCCTTCACCGCAATACAAAGGTCTCTCAACTAGATTCCATTGGGCGCCTTATGGCCTTGAAGTCCCAAAGTGCCACTTTAGTCGAGACTCCTTTGAGAGAATGCTCGTAGTTGTTGGCACTTTGTTTCTAGAAGGTCACGCCCTTCCAAAGAACATGAACGAGTCGCGGAAACTCCTAAATGAATTCAAGATGCCATATGAGCGGATACATGCTTGTAAGAATGATTGCGTCTTATTTAGGAAGGAACATGAGAATGCTACGACCGGCCCCAAAGTGCAAATCCTCTAGGTATCCGGAGCGGGACTTGGGTGATGGCCGTAAGAGGCGCATAAAAATCCCCCGTAAATGTCCTACAACACCATCCGCTCGTACCCGTGGATCCAACGGCTATACATGACCGAGGAGTCCGCGGCGGATGACATGGCACAAAACTAGACATCGATACAATCTAGACAAGATGGTACATCCTTCGATGGTGAAGCATGGCAACATTTTGATAACATTCATTGTGACAAAACTCTAGAGGCTCGTAATGTGCGTGTTGCGATGGCAACGGATGGGTTCAATCCTTATGGATTGATGGCTGCCCCGCATACACTTGTTGCCCCGTGTTCGTTATCCCACTCAATCTCCCCCGACATCGCGCCTTCCAATGGCGTAACATATTCTTATCGTTGATAATTCCCCGGGCACCCCGGGAAGAATATGTGTGTGTTCATAGAGCCTTTGTGATTGATGAATTGATCAAAGCTTGGGACGAGGGGGTATGGACATACGATCGAGCTACAAAGCCGCTTCAAGATGTATGTTTGGTACCAAGATCCATGCATGACTTCGTGGCATATGGAATATTTTGTGGTTAGTGTGTTCAACAACAAATCTCCATGCCCGCATGCAAGACAGCTCTGAGGTTTTTGGTTGACGAAGGGTGGCAAGTTTTCCTTTTTGACCAACATCGACAATTCCTTAAACTTGACCATCCATTCGAGAGAAGACCGTAAGAACTTTATGAAAGGTCAGTAGTTACGGACCCTCCACCGTAGATGATGTCGTGTGTGCCGCGGTCCGTGTTTCGGCTTGATGCTCTCGCTTTGTGGGGTATGGCGTGGATCATGCATGGACTCACAAGACGGGCTTAGAGAGGCTCCCCTATCATGATGATCTTCTTTATTCACATCACATCGATACAATGCACACTGAAAAGAATCTCGGCGAGGTACTATTTGGAACAATGATGGATACAGATAAGTCAAAGGACAACGTTAAGGCTATAGTGGATCTGGCAGCGTTATGCGACAGACCGAAGGATGAGATGAGGCCTCCTAGAAATGGCAAGAAATGGAGGAGGCCCAAGGCCGATTTCATGGTAAGCAGGGACGAAAGGAAGGAAGTACTAGAATGGTTTCTGAAGATAATGTTCCCTAATGGGTATGCAGCGAATCCGAGGAGAGGAGTGAACTTATCGTCTCTGCGAATCAATTGGCTCAAGAGTCATGACTACCATGTGTGGCTTGAGCGCTTCTTCTTCCTGGCCATGGTTCGAGGCTATGTTCCCGATCATATCGGCAAGTGTTGGCGAGTTGAGCTATTTCTTCCGCCAGCTATGTGCTAAGGAGTTATCTCGGGCCGTGGTTGTAGACATGGAAAAGGCGGCTCCTGTGTTGGTCTGTAAGCTGGAGAAGATCCTTCCACCATGCTTCTTCACTCCAATGCCACATTTGATTATGCACCTCCCGTATGAGGCACGAATGGGGGCCTGTCTGGGCATACCATTGGTGCTATTCAATTGAGAGAGCCCTAAAGGTTGTTGGAAGAAAATTGGAAACAAATGCAAGATTGAAGCTTCCATCGCCGAGGCCTCGGTTCTGGAGGAGGTGTCAAACTTCTCAACAACATACTATGGTGACAACCTTCCGAGCGTGCATAATCCACTCCCTCGTTACAATGCTGGGGAAAATTTATCGAAGCTCAGCCTTTTTCAAGGGCAACTTGAAGTGCAAGTGGTAAGACCACGAAGACCTTGAGTCGTCGCAGTGGCACACTATCATGCTCTACATACTGACCAACCTCACAGGAATGGAGCCGTACATGGTGTAAGTCACTATTTCTCATCGTACTTGTTCTCGAGTACTCACTTTTCTGCATCTAACACCCTTCTTCACTCAAACCTCATAGGGAATTTACTCAACAATTCTAGAGGAGGAGGAGGGCACCCAAACGAGATCAATTGGACACCCTTCTTAAACAGGGTGCGGGCAATGGAAAACCTGATTTCATTTCTTGGTTCAAACGGAAGGTACGTTCTATTTTCTTGCGCGTACTTAGTTTGACATTCCCTTCCTGCTTTAAACAGGTTGCAAATGATATAACATTTCAGGGCCAAGACGATGTCAATATGGACCCAGAGTTGAGACAGGTTTTCGGTGGCTGTGAGTTTAGGGTCTAGTCATTTACCGGTTATGATGTTAATGGATATCGATTCCACACAATAAGCCACGAGGAGAGTCGACCCAATCGAAGAGTGACAAACATCGGAGTTTTCACGCCCAGCCATGATGGGGACGAATATTATGGAAGAGTTGAAGAAATATACAAACTCACATTTCGGGGCCGCCAACCTCTTAATCCCGCTGCTTTTTAAATGCCATTGGTTTGATCCAAAAGAAGTAAGAAAAGAACACGAAAAACTTGGGATAGTCGAAATTCGATCGGATTCCAACTACCTAGGAGATGATGTGTAAGTTATAGCTCAACAAGGCCACCCAAGTTTATTATCTCCCATGGGCGCCAAAAAAGATTAGCGTTTGATGGGTTGGGAGGTGGTGACCAAGGTATTACCACATGGTAAACTACCTATCCCAAACAATGAAGATTACAACTTTGACCCAAGAACATATGAGGGAGAGTTCTTTCAAGAAGAGGGGCTACAAGGAAGCTTTGTGATAGACATAACCGATCTAGTCGAAATGCAAGTGGACAATGAAAGGGTTGAAGATGAGGATGAGGGAGATGAGGTTGTGTTGACGGTAGTTATCATCAACTTTTACCATAAAATAATGGACCATTTGAGAACAAGAGCAATAGAAGGTCGGGTTTATACTAATGATTTTCACGAGTTTTGGTGCACACTCGGTTTTTGCGGGTGAACTCCTGAAAACAAAGAGAAATAGAGTTGAAAAAGAGCTAAAATAGAGACACCAAAAGAAAAGGACCAAATCAGGGCGATTAGTATGAATTCCGGGGTCTAAATGAGAGAGGAAGACAGCTCGCAAAGGCCGAGGCACACCCGCGTCACCAGGTGGGGCCAGGCACCCCCCTACGGGCCCACGAGTCCCAGCTTCCGGAAGCTTCCTCCACCGACCTATGGGAACCCTAGAATCTACACCGGTAGGCCCATTTAAGCTCGGTTTGATCCAACGGCTCACATCCATCCCTCGGGGCTATAAATAAAGGGGTAGGGCTCCCTCCATGAAACCCTAATTCATTATTCTCTTAGGTTTAGCTAGCAAGAGAAGACTAGTTCTTCATAGATCTAGTCTTATATATAGAAATAGTGAGATAGAGAGTGAGGGATGAGTTGGGAAGAGTTGCCTTTTTTGTCGGTGCTCTCTCTTCGGCTTGTACATCGTTGGATTCAAGTTCATCTTGTCTTCAAGATTTCTCTGGTAATTTACTTTTAATCTAAGTTTACTTTGTTTATATTGTCTATCTAGTTTACTTCTCTTTTTTAGTGCTTTATTCCTATATTCTAGAAGGAGTAGAGTGTTAATTCTTAGCATAGGCATGATGCTTAGGCTTGGGTTAATCGTAAATGCCCCTTACTTTCCTGGATATCGTGGTAGTATCATAAAAGGTGACTTTATAGCTTTATTGAATCCTCTCAGAGCCCACCATCCCGTTAGTAAGTAATAGTAGCCTTTTGGTGCTCGTAGGGAAGAAACTCGCTTTGTTCTCTGTTAGTTATCGGCCAAGATAGATCGGTAGAAGACATTGTTTACCCAAGTTAGAAGTCGAAAACCCTTAGTTATCCTCTTTATTCCCCCTATTTATCCTAACCTTGTTGCTACTCCTAGTTACCATAAAAACCTTCTAACTATCATAAACCCTTTTAGTTAGCTTAGAACTTTTATAGTTATTCTAAACCCAAACTTAGTTAACCTTTTGGTTGAGTTAGATTGTAGTTAGCCTCACACGTTTTCCTCGTGGATTCGATATAAAAAAACCCCTAGGTGAAAGCTACATCGGTATCCGTGCACTTGCAAATCTTTTCTTGTTTATTTTATGTGCGTTAAAATACCCAACAAGCTTTCTAGCGCCGTTGCTTGGGAAACGGTTCTCGAGTTAACTTTGAGCCTAGCTCAACTTTTTATCTTTTATTCTTTTTATCCTTTATTCCTTTATCTTACCTCTTCATTCTATCTTTATTCTCATCTTTTTCTTTTCATTATGAATTCTACTCCTCTCTCCGCCTATGGGGTCTATCCACGAGTTCAAAACTACCAGAATCCAAAGAACCTATCTTGGCTCCTAGTTTTGAGATAAAACCATCTTTTATAAGATTAGCTCATGAAAAACCCTTCTCGGGAGAAGGTGATGAAACCACATACTCACATTTGTTGGAGTTTTCATATATCTGTGGATTGCAAAAGATTTTGCCGGGCATATCGGACAATACCTTAAAATGGAAGCTATTTCCGTTCTCTTTAACGGAAAAGCTAAACATTGGTATCATCGAAACATAGAAAGTATGCAAGGTGATTGGGATAAGCTATGCTCTGGATTCCGTTTACATTTCTTTGCCATCTCCAAAGTGGTCAGCCTTCGAAAGGAGATTCTAGACTTTAAACAACTAGAAGGAGAATCTCTCGGTGCATCATGGGATCGTCTTTATAAAATCTTAAACACCAGGCCAGACCTTTGCATACCAGAGCCAATGCTTCTCCAACCTTTTTGTTTGGGTCTTAGGCAAGATTCTAAGGAATCCCTTAATGGAGCCGCATGAGGATCTTTTCTTCATTTGCCTCTTATTGAAGCAAGGGCTATGCTTTATAGAATTAGTGAAAACTTTAACTATGAACTTAGTCTTATGGAGGAGAATTCCTCTCCTAACAAAAAAAGCCTAAGCTCTAGCTATTCATTCCATAGAGTCCCAAAATCCTCCAATAGAAGAAGGAAGTTCACCCTCGGACATACCTATTAAATTCAATGGTAATCTCTTGATTAATTTTGGGAACCCAATAAATCTTCATCCACATAAGAGACCTTTAAGTGAAGATAATTCAAATCCCTTTAAGGAGGAGTCTCTTAGAAAGCATTCTTATTTAGAATATCAGGAAGAATTCATGGATGGCCCATCTAGTGATGCCATAGAAGGAGAGCAAACCCATTTAGAAAACATTCCTATCTTCTCCCCTTCTATGCCTTCATTAAATGTCTCATCTGAACCCATCTCTAAAAAAACATCCTCGATCCCGATGTTCTCTCTTATCCTCTATCTCCTAACTTTCATAATGATCCCATAACCACGTCAAAGCAATGGAATTATGAAGACTACGAGGATGATGAGGAGCGTTTACAACAATGCCTAGAACGGATGAAGAAGGCGTGTGCCCTTATTGGAGAATAGATAGACAAGGACGAAGCCTTAAAAGAAATTAATTCATGGAAAATCCTAGAAAATAAAACATCCAATGAATGTCATATAGAGACAAAGTCTTTGCCTCAGACATTCAAGAAGAAGCGCCCTCGAGTTTGAAGAAAGAGATAACATCAATGAGTATGGAAGCTACATCATTAACACATCTCCTATAAATTCATACTCATATGAGAAATCTCCTAAGCTTAATTGTCTCTATATCACCACTTTCATTATTTTCAACCCCCTCATACTCCTTTGCTCCAATAAACTTTGAAAGAAGGGTTGTAGATGCTTATGTCTATCACAAATATTCTAGATCCCGTTGACACGAATCTTGAGATGGGTGGTGTTGGAGGGGAAACTACTTCATCATCTTGATTCGTAATTTGAAGGTTTCCCAAGGACGAGCTTGTGTCCTAAAACAAGAATTCTTTTAACAAAAGTGTTCACTCCTATAGGAGAATGGATAAGATAATAGGCCGCAAGAAACGTCGAAATCGGGTAAGCTAGTTTTTATATTTTATCTTAAGTTATATTTACAAAAAATATCTAGGCACTTGAAGGTCCAACTATTTCTCTCTCTATAATAATAATAATAATAATAATAATAATAATAATAATAATAATAATAATAATAATAATAATAATAATAATAATAATAAAAAGAAGAAGTGAGCACATGAAGGCTCATATATATATACATCATGTTCCTAGGACTAGTTTCCTTCGGTATTGTTTGTCACTAACCATTTCAGTTTGTGTTAAAAAGAATGAGGAACGACAACACAAGGTATGACCAGCTAATAATTAATATAACATCTTTTGCCATGTTGGTGCATTAAACTAGTTGTCTCCATCTTTAAGACATGCTCTGTTTATCATGCTTTGTCATTTCTGTTTGAGTAAATCTCTATAGTGCTTTCATGCCTCTGTTGTTTGCTATAGTATGCTTTGGTTTGGAATGTACTGCAATGGGTACTTTCAAAGGCTTTTAAATTAAGCATGGTGCTTAGGTTAAATAGTCTTCCTTAATCTAATTAGACATGGAGTCTAGTTTGGTTATTGAACTAATAATTGCTTGTGTAGACAATGGTATATTTTGTTGGACTAACCCATACGAGAAAAAAGAAGGAACATTCAAATAAGTTTGGGGATGTCCTGAGATGAACTCACACTAAGGTGAAACAAGAGATCTAAACTTGCACAAGGAAGACACATTCAAGGATATAAGAGCTCTATGAAACAAAAAGGAAGGAAAAACAAAAGAAGAAGGTTCGCCACAAGATGTTATAGTGCTATCATACTCTAATAATAAAGGTAACATATTGATGTAAGTTTTTTATTGTTGAATAAAGTTTTTCCCTAACCTTTGCATGCTCATAAAAACCTAGCTTGATCTAGCTTCATTAACTCGACCTGTTTAGTTGTTCCTAGTATCACCCTCTTAATCCTGATGTCCTAAACCTTACAAGTTAAAATGTTACACATCCCGAAAGTTAAGCCTCTTGATCTTTCTTGTTAAAATGCTTTAATTGCAACACTCAATGTTTACCTTTTTATATATCACCCATGTTTTGCTTAAGTAGAGTATATGAACAAAGTTTTGGTTTTGTTGGTGTTTTTGCACCAATAGAGCCCATGCACTTGATCTCTACTTTGTCTTTGTAAATAGGACATACTTCAAGCGAAGATTGGGGAAACAATCCCTTAAGCTCTACAAGTACAAAGTCTTGATCTATACAAGTTGTTACCAACTCCTACTACTAAAGCTTCATTTCAAGATGCTGGACAATCAATGAACATGGATGATACACTTAAGGAGTAAATAAGGTAAGGAGTCTTGATTTAGTGGACTTAAAACATTGAATCCTCCCAAGAAGGTAACTAGGCATTTATCCATTTCTTTTAATTATTGCATATATATGTTTCATACATGTTTTCTTAAAGCCCCATGCAATTACTTCTATGGCATAAACACCCACATGACTATTTGCTTTGTGGAGGCGTAAAAATAAAGTTTGCATTTGCATTTATTTTTCCTGCATGCATGCTAGATATGAAAAATACAAAAATATTAGCTTTTGCTTAAATCCCTGTTAAAAGCTTAATCTTTAATTCTTAGTAAGAAACTCTAGATAATTAAAGCTTAAAATATCCAACTGCTAATGCTTAATCAATTCCACGAGCTTTATTGTCTATTTGAGTTTCACAGATTTAAAGCATCAATGAGCCACGATGAGAAGGAGACGTTCAACCACTTTGACAGAGCATTAACTCAACAAATAAGTCATCATCAAAGCTCCATCAAGGAAGGACGACATCGCCTCCATTCGCCTACCTCATCTCAAAGACCTACACAAAAATCTAGCTTGGGGGAGAGCACCCTCGGTTATCAAGATAAATATCCCTTTACTTACTATTTATTTCTTGCTTTAAAAAGTCATAAAAAGATGCATAAAGTTTGAAATCAAATAAAGAGTTTGTCTTAGATATATACATATGCTTGCTTGTTTTTAAGGTGTGGTTAATAAGTGTTTGCTAGAATAAAAAGTTTGCCTTTGGAAATGATGAATAGTTGCTCTCCTCTAATTCTTTTTAGTACCTTATTTTTAATTTGAAATTCCTCCTGATGTTTTGGATATATTTGTCCTGCTTTCGAATTTGCTCTATGCCTGATTTGTGGGTCGCATAAACTTGATCTAGGTAATTGGGTGATATGATATGAGAAGGTTTGAGCTACTATTTATCTTGTCCTAGTGAAGCTATATCTGGAGATTTATTTGGAAAATTTAAAATCTTTCACGATGAGCTCTTGATTGGCGAGTGTCAATTCCTACAAAAGCCATATTTATGATATTTAGATTAGAAAAACATTCCAGCTTATATACGCTGTTTTTGCTTTGGATTGAGTAGTTCAAGCTTTGTTGTTGCCTGTGAGAGTTGAGTCATGAAAAGACAAGTGTTATTCACCCACTTTCCACTTACATTCATATGCATTGTTCCTACAATGGGAATGATCGCAATACCATTTTTTTTCCACCTTATCCACTTAAAAATGTTTCATTCCTACATTGGGAATACACACTCCATAAAACTATAGGAAGCCCATGTTTATTTACTCCAAATATCTTTGTTGTTATCTCTCAAAAGTTTATCAGTGGAAAGAGAGTTGGGTTGCTGCTTTAAAAAAAGAGAGGGGAGATGAAAAATGGACAAGTGTCCTACGGGCTAGTAGAGCCTACCTCCCTAAAAAAAGAGAGAAAAAAGAAGAGAGTAAAAAAAGACAAGTGTCCACAATAAAACAATGGGTACTTAGATGCCCGCCTCTCCGAAGAAAAAAGAAAAGAAAAAAAATGTAGCCCAAAGTTCTCTCAAAGTTTCCAAGTTTAAAAAGAGAGATTTGTTATATCATTAAAGGAGTAAAAGTAGAATTAGTTTTAGCTACCAAATATACACCTATCCACCATATTCTATACACATGCTATTTGTGTTTTGACTGGCTGAACTCTATATGGATCCATTGTTTGAACTATAGATATATCCTTTGTAGATATGGAATATTATTTTAAGAGTGCCACTCCTATGAGCTACACATAAACCATATTTTGAGAGAGAGTGAGTACAAAATAGAGATATAAAGGCTTAATACTCAGCCTTGTTCCATAAATACCACATATTCAAGAGAGAAGGGAACTATTAATGCCTAGTGAGGATCCACAAATACCACATACCGAGAGATTGAGAGTGTCATTCAATACAGAGCTCGAAGTTTTATTTGCAAAATTTATGAAAAATCCGGAATAATAGTGATCGAAGACTTGAGACATAGTGCTTGACTTGATTGTTCTGTCTTTCAATTACTCAAGAACCAAGTGATAGTAAAAGCACCATAGTTTCGTAATAATAAGGGTGAGTTTGAAGTCGAATAAGTCTATCCAAATCCGAGTAGAGTTTCTTTTTGAAATCATGTGTACTCTATAAGAATGAAAAGTATCGTAGCAACTCCTGATCCAAGTTTGTCCTATAGTATATATGTTTTGCTAAGGGACTAGCAAAAGGTAAGCTTGGGGGAGCTTGTTGACGGTAGTTATTGTCAACTTTTTATTATAAAATAATGGAACATTTGAGAACAAGAGCAATAGAAGATAGGGTTTATACTAATGATTTTCATGAGTTTTGGTGCACACTCAGTTTTGCAGGTGAACTTCGGAAAACAGCAGAAACAGAGCTGAAAAGAGCTAAAATAGAGACACCGAAGAAAAGGATCAAATTAGGGCGATTAGTATGAATTCGAGGGGTCTAAATGAGAGAGGAAGACAGCTCATAAAGGTCAGGGCCCCACCCGTCACCGGTGGGCCGGGCGGCACCAAGGTGGGGTCGGGCAAAGACCCCCTGGGCCCATGAGTCTAGCTTCGAAACTTCCTCCACCGACCTATGGGAACCCTAGAATCTACACCACCGGCCCATTTAAGTCGGTTTGATCTAACGGCTCACATCCATCCCTCGTGGCTATAAATAAAGGGGCGCGTGGCTCCCCCCAAACCCTAATTCATTATTCTTTTTAGTAGATGAGGAGAGGGATCCCTTGAATGGATCTATCCCTTTTAGGTTTAGCTAGCAAGAGAAGACTAGTTCTTCATAGATGTAGTCTTATACATAGAAATAGTGAGATAGAGAGTGAGAGATGAGTTGGGAAGAGTTGCCACCTTGTCCAAGGCTCTCTCTTCTACTTGTACTTTCGGGATTCAAGTTCATCTTGTCTTCAAGATTTCTCTGGTAATTTACTTTTAATCTAAGTTTACTTTGTTTATATTGTCTATCTAGTTTACGTCTCTTTTTTGAGTGCTTTATTCCTATATTCTAGAAGGAGTAGAGTGTTAATTCTTAGCATAGTGTTGGCATTTCTTAACGCAAAATGTAAAGGGTTCCACAAGCGCACGGAAATGCCATTGTAGCTTTCACCCTAAGTATTCGTGGTATCGTATTTCCAATGGGGAAGGCATGGTGTAAATGTTTCTAATAGGAACATGGAGAAGATAACATGACTATGCAATAGACCAAAGTTCATAATAGGGATGAAACAGAATATGTAAAGGATAACTTGACACACACACTTGAACCGATCTCAAGGATAAAGGAAAAAGAAAGAATAAATCTAACCTGGAGCAGGCATATCCTATATAGCTATGTTAAGAGAGTAGATATACATACATGCTTTTATACTATTAGAGACTCTAAGTTAAGATAGCCATGGTCATTGTTGACTTACTTCGGGCACCGGATAACACTTGGTCTGCCAAGCGTTGCCGGCCTACGGCTCTACTCCCAACCCTGACGTGGGGATTACAAGGGACGGACAGGGTTGTCACCACCTGCCGCCTACCACCTCAACCGTACGAGAACGATGCAAACGAAGGTAGCCCCAAACCTAGACACCACGTCTAAGCTTTGACTACTACTCTAGCGTGCTAGCAAGGCTTACCCGACTGGCGAGGTCCTTCTACTAGAGCATCCACTACAAGGGCGGACGACGAACCCACAACCCAACAATGACCAAGGCTAACTCAAAGTAGAACTCAACATCTCAACTTAGCTCTTGGTCTAAACATGTATGTATAGCATATTAAGCATAAAGTTCTATACGACAAGATCATAACATGAAAACTATATACTAGTTCATATGCTAAGATCATATCATAAGAACTATACTCCAGTTCATAAGCATAGCTATATTGATAAGTAAAGAACAAGAACAAGATGAAGAACTCTATATTGATCATACCGAATACCTCCAAGATGTTCTTGATCTCCATGTACAAGCCTTGCCAAGCTCCTACTACAAACTACTAAAAGGTAAAAAGATACAAGTGGGGAGAATGGCTCTTGTGTGGTGTGTATTGAGGTGAGAGCTCTACCCTTCTATTTATATCTAAAATGGTCGGTTTCGTGTAGGTAAAAACGGAAGCACCCCCGGCACCACCTATGCATGGCGGCATGCAACCGCCTGTGAAAGGCCGGCTCGAGAGGCGGCACCGGGTCCGCCAAACCCAATTCTAGTCCGGCCGGACCGGGTGGCCCCTCGCAACCGCCCTTTCACAAGTGGGCTCTGGGCCGGCCCGACCCGTAATGCATGGGTGCTTTGGTCCATCTCTTCCCTGACTTGGGCCTCTTGGGTTGCACTTGTTTGGTTGACGTGTTTTCCGAAGTGCGTTTTCAATGAAGTTTGGCACATTCTCACTTGATTCCATGTATTTGTCCCGCAAAAGATATTTCTCGTAATACAAGTGGAACTAGGTTAGAAGTATAGGTATATGTGCCGTTGGTGTGCAAGATTCCCTGAAAAAGACATAAGTTGGCGGTATAAAATGGTCGATAACGACCGCCAACAAGTCCCCTGCAACCTTTGCTCGTCCCGAGCAAATAGTTAGATACTTGGTTGTTGATCAGAGTTGCTACAATGACGATATAATTCAAAGTGTAACAAATTTATAACAAAGCATTCTTCCTTTATTTAAATAAGTTGGCACCTGTATCCACCTTTTATTACTCAACGTATGCAGGGCTTTTAATTTTTTCCAAGTTCTTAGGTGGTTGCAAGAAAGAATGGTTGCCATAGAAACACTAGTCATTCGCTCTTTTGATCAACTTTCATTCCGGAATATCTTTATTATTTTCAAATGCATTTGAGAAAGTATGGGCTATCTCTTCTTTTTTTTGGAGAGGTGGGTTCTACTTACCCTTGGACTTGTGTCCTTTATTTCCTCTCTTTTATTCTTCTCCTTTTTTTTTTTTTTTTTTGAGATGTGGGCTCTACTCGCCCTTGGACACGTGTCCATTTTTCATCTCTCTTTCGCTTTCTTCTTTCTCTTTTTTTAGCATAGCCCATGTCTCTCTCTTTTTTTTCTTTAAAAATCCCGGATGTCTAGTTTCTCTTAGAACGAAATTATAGTAGATTCTTTTTGCACCATATCATATCCGCAACAACTTAGAAAAAGGATCATGTCTTTTGCAAACCGACACTTTGTTTAAGTATTTCAAGGTGAGATGTTATTAGCCAACAAACTTAAATATTGGGGAATACAAAGTTATAAACTAGGCACAAGATGAATCATAGATAGAGCAACTATTCATCATTTCAACTTTAGGGAAACTTGAACATTCCAAAGTCACATATAGGAGTGGAATCATATTTTTGTTGTTTTTTTTATCATTTTTTTATCTTGTATCTCATCATTCTTATAAGGTAAGAAGATAACTAAATGGAATGTGAGATACGAGTTACCTTTGTGGAGTCCTCCCCAAGCTAGCTTTTGACTTACCTTCGGTTAAGAACGTTGCTAGCTTGTGCACGCCATGAATTGATGTCGTGATTGTTGGCGTGGTTGGAGACTCCCCCCCAAGCTTGTCTTTATGATGTCATTGGAACAACCGAACTTGGGGTTTGAAAGGTTTATTATTTTTATTTATTTTTATTATATCTTTTTTTTGGTTCACCAAACAAGATCTGATCTCCATTGTCATCTCTAGGACATACCCATATGTTGTTGATAAATTCCCTGTAGGGGGTTAGTCCATATGGTCGACCAAATTCTACACTAGCAGCCTACGGTTCAATAATCAAACTAGACTCCTTGTCTAATCTCGATTAAGGTAGACATTTTGACCTAAGCACCATGCTTAATTCAAAAAGTCTATGGAAGCATGATCATTCGAATAACCAAAACTTTCAAACCAAAACAGACTATCATAGAGTATGGAAGCATGAATTGATAACAAGATTCATCCAATGGAGATAAAGGCATTGCAAGGCTTAACAAAATAATTAGCTTTTTTTGGCAAAGTAATGGACAAAGGATGAGAGTGTAGGTTTCTCATTACCTTGTTGTGGTCCTCCCCCAAGCTAGCTCAACGCCCATCGGATCGGGGTTGTACCCCCATGCTTTCGATTTTTCCTGCATGGTTACGATATGGTAGATCACAAGGGACTTACCATCCCTTGTAATTACCTCAATGGAAAACATATGCAGGAGCAGCAATTTGAGCTAGCTTGGTTTTTTTTTGAGAAATTTTTATTATTATCAAGGGAGGACAACTTCACCAAACTTTTCATACTCAAACAAGGCTAAGGTAAATATGTAAGGTAAGTCTAGCCTTGTTTTATCTCCATCATAAAATAGCTCTATTGTTTATGAAGTCAGCCCTGGGTTCATTAATCAAACCTCAATGCCATGTCAAAATTTGATTAAAGAAGGTCATTTCTAACCCAAGCACCACGCTTGATTTAAAAGACCTATGGATGCATCACATTGATCAATGCAAATACACCCAAACCCGACCATATTTCATAAACAATAAAACATGGTATTTCTTAGCGTTAAAGTCGAAGAGCACGGAAAAATTTAGGTCATATAGCGCAGGTATCGGAATTACCGTTGTAGCATTTCACCCGATAACACTTGGTGGTATTTAGGGTATTACGGATTTCCATAGGGAACGGAAACGAAGGTAGTCAATAGCCTATCTCTCCTAGCTATTTAGAGCATCCAAGAACAACACAAAAGATAGCTAAAACGATAAGGGTAGAGATGCATTCCTATGGCTTTGGGTCTAAGGTTAGATAAACTCCACTCCATCTTGCTTGGATGAATCGGTGATGATTCAAATGATGATCAAGCACATGACTTGGATAACAAGGCTTATCCATAGGGCCATTTTGATTTTACACTCAAGACACCATAGAGCGTTGCCGGCCTGTGCCTCTAGGTTCAAAATCTTTGCACTCCAAAGCCCGGATGTGGGGGTGATTACAATGGCTGGGGTTGAGATTTTGGGTACGGATGGCAAATGTCTATTTTCTATTGGTACTGTGACCACCGGTATACCACCTCAACCGCATGCGAGAACGATGCAAATTTGTTGCAAAGGTAGTCAATAGCCTAGACACCACGCCTATGCTATCTTCTACTACTCTAGCGTGATATCAAGGGTGACCCGACGGGCGAGGCCCTTCTACTAGAGCATCCGCCACAAGGGCGAACGATTTTGGTCTAACCCCAACGCAAACAAGTAAGAACAAAGCTTAGCTAAAACGAAGACTTAATAGCCAAAGGAAACATCGAACACTTACTATGATACCCGTATTGAGGTTTGTGACAAGCCGATGTCCGTGGTCGAGGCTTTGGGTGCGTAAGCAAGGCATTGGGGAGACACCGACAAGTCCGAGACGAGCTTCCCGAGCTCCTCCTCACATCTCTCCCAAGGACTATACTAGAGACTAGCTACTAGGGCCTAAGCCCATGGAGTGTTTGAAATTGCTCTTGCTCTTGACTTGGTGCTCTTCTCTTGTGTGTGTTGTTCTTGAATGAGGGGTAGAGCCTCCTTTTATAGGTAGTGTTTTGAGAGGGGGCTCTTTGGAAGATGTCCATCCACACATGGAAGGACTATAAGGTGCAAAAACTGACCTCCTAAGGCGGTTTCAATATAATATTTGAACAAAGCACCCCGGAACCGTCATGTGCATGGCGGCATGCAAAGAACCGACCAAAGTTGGGGCCGAATGGGCTCGCTGCCGGTCCGGCGAAGTGGCCAGTCCGTCCGGACCCAAAGTTCCTCCATTTGGGCTGAGATTTTGGGAGCACGTAGGCCTCGTCGTTAGCTTTCCAATGGTGGGTGGGCTTTCAAAAACGGAGTTCGTATGAGAAAGTTATGCCCAAAATACTCCAGAGTGGTCCTGCAAAACGGAGTCCAAACTTGGCCCGAGCTTGTTTTAGGCCTTTTTCTTCTTGGGTTGATGATGAGCCACACTCCTCTAGGCCTTTGTGTATGATAGAAACACACTTTGTCATTATGTATTCTTATCATATTTCCATACTTTTCATGAATGCTCACCTGAAACGGAGAAACTACCAAAACTCATGGAACCGATTAGTTGTAAACCCTATTCTAGAGTTTGGTAATCATTTTTATCTTATTTCATAAGGATATTGGCGGTATAAAAGTGTGTTAAGGACCGCCAACAACTCCCCCACACTTAGTCTTTTGCTCGTCCTCGAGTAAAGTTCAAGACTAAGATGGGTTATCTCCTTGATATATAACCTGTATACAAGTTATTCCAAGCTTCACCTGCACTTGTGAACTTTGAAGTGTCTACCACATTATCTTGAGTAATTGAATAATGGAACAACATGGATTCAAATCCCCTTGCATCAATTAGCTCAGAAACTTGGGTTTTTCATTTGATTTTGAAAAATGTAAAACATAGCTTAGCTCCTCAAATGATTCTCTCAAATCACTCAATTTGTGGTTGGTTCCTCACCATGGCATATCAAAGTGTTGCCTTCTTCTCTTTCCTACTTCTAGAAAGCTTATATGGATCTTTGGGTTGGGAAAGATATGAAGGCATACTTACTGTGCATATGTTGCTAGGTCAAAGCTTGGATCCGAGGAGAAGGATGGCGGGGTTAATCGTAAATGCCCCTTACTTTCCGGATATCAGGTGGTAGTATCATAAAGGTGACTTTATAGCTTTATTGAATCCTCTATAGCCCACCATCCCGTTAGTAAAGAAACGGTAGCCTTTTGGTGCTTGTAGGGAAGAAACTCGCTTTGTTCTCTCATTAGTTATGGGCCAAGATAGATCGGTAGAAGACATTGTTTACCCAAGTTAGAAGTCGAAAACCCTTGGTTATCCTCTTTATTGCCCCCCTATTTATCCTAACCTTGTTGCTACTCCTAGTTACCATAAAAACCTTCTAACTATCATAAACCCTTTTAGTTAGCTTAGAACTTTTATAGTTATTCTAAACCCAAACTTAGTTAACCTTTTGGTTGAGTTAGATTGTAGTTAGCCTCACACGTTTCCCGTGGATTCATTATTAAAACTCCCTCGGGTGAAAGCTACAAATGTATTCCGCATGCGCTATGCATCTTTTCTTATTTATTTTGTGTGCGTTAAAATACCCAACAAGGTTGTAAATGCGAAGGACTTAGAATTACTTCGGCAATTAGAATTAGGCAATGTGGTCGACGTTGCTCCTAAAGATGATAATGAAATCAACTTGGAAATACACATGTATGATAGTGATGATGCTTCTCAAGATGACCTAGCTCCTGCAAAGGACAATGATGATTATTTCTAAATCATGTAATATTATGTTAACTTTTAAATACGTTATGTTCTTTTTTGTATTCTGTCCTATTTATTTTAAATCTCTTTCTAATCTTGTTTTTTTATTATGTTTTTTGCAGGTTGATCGAAAAGCTGCCAGGCGGAGGCGGGATCTCAAGAGCTTTTAGGCGGGTCAAGTCCAAATATAGGGAGGTGAGCGAGTTAGTAGGAGGACGCTGGAGGAAGACGAGGAGACAGCCGGAGGAGGCAGGAGGAGGCAGGAGGAGGCACGAGGAGGAGGAGGCGGAGGCAGGAGGAGGGGTCGTCCAGCTGCTCCTCCTCCGCCACCACCATAGGAGGAGGACGTGGACAAGGACGAGGATGAGGAGGAGGAGGACGAGGAGGAGCAGGGGGACCAGGAGGACAGGGACGACGAGGAGGAGCAGGGGGACCAGGAGGTTGACCTGGGGGGAGTTGTGGTGCACTAGTGGGGGCCTCTTCCTCTGGCGGGACAAAACCCTACTCGCGAGGGCACTCGACACTCCCAAAGAGACCGATACCTTTAGAGAGACGCCCGATAGTGCGGGCAGGTGGTAAAAAGTAAGTAGCAAGCTAGTACTGTTTTCTCATTTCATATGTTCAAAATCACTGTAAATACTAATACATTTTCTTGATTATTTGGGCAGGGGATTCTTGCTTGTGCAGGCAGGTGATCACAAACGCCATCCCTGTGGCGTTATCGTTGTGTTGTTGAAGGAGCACTTCCCTGGCTTGGTGGACTTTGGTGGAGGTGAGCAGCCAGCCTGGACGTTTGAACACTACGAAGTTAAGGTCGATACACCTGATCGGGATGATCACATGTACGGTAATGTGGCTGAGCGTGTGAGAAATGAGGTGTGGGTAAGTATTCTTCTCACTACATTGCTTTACACCTCACATTCTTTAGACATTCTTCAAATTATGATCGGATGTCTCGTTTTACGTATCTGATTTCTGAGATGGGAGGATGAGCCCGGGTGCGAGGAGAAGGCGAAGAGAGCGATTAACAAAGCCACACTCTGAGACTCATGAAGGACATGCACTACGAGGCGCGCATCCAAAGCCGTCGGAGATTACAACAGAGAAGTCTTGTACAAGAAGATCACTAAAGCGGAGGCAAGATTGGAGGAGAATAAGCTGACCAAGGAGCAATACATGCATGAAAAGGTAAATATATAGAACTAATACTTAAATATGCTTCATTTGATTGTCTCTTATGTCACATTTGATGCCGTGTAGGTGATTCCGTGGTGGTGCGTGGGAAGGGAAGCGTGCTGGTCGCAAATGGCAGACAAGTGGTGTAGCGACGAGTTTTGGGAGAAGCACAGGGACACCTGGGAGCGGCGTTTGATGATGCCAGGTCCAGCACACCAGCAAGGAAACCTTTGTCTCCCAGCCTACGGAGCTAGATGGGTATGCTCAATCCACTTCTGAACTCTAAAAACTCAAGTATGCAAATTTTTATTTATCCAGTTGTTTCTTTCGCAGACGGAGTACCATGGTGGCGAGTCCTGCTCCGAGTTCTCGGCATGGGCAATGGCCCACACCGCCCAAATAAGTCCGTCGAGCGCTACAACTTCGGAGGCCTCGCCGAGAGTTACAACAACCCGTCCATACACTCCCGCCTCACTTCGTACACCGAGATGTACAAACAGGTCCATGGGCAAGACAACAACCCCATGGACCATCCCATTGACGGAGAAATTGTCATGACGTTGGGATAGGGGAAGAAGCATGGGCGGTACTACATCAGCGGCGGTGCAATCGACCCACGCAGCACTAGGAAAATCGCGGATATTCGAGCTAACATCTCGAGCTTGAGGTCGGAGATACGCACACGACCGAATCGTGGTGTCGACACTACAAGTTACTTCGCTTTCATTCGTTGTCGACTGATTTTTTCATACCTTAGCTTGCGTTATAACATGTGTGTGAAATATTGTAGGCCGAGCTGGCGGAAGAGAGGAGGCGGCGGGAGGAGTCTGATGCGAGGAATGCAGCAATGTGGGAGTACATGCAAGGCTTCATCGCCAGCCAAGGCTATTTTGTGCCGCCACCACAGATTTTTGGGCCTCCGCCACCAATGGATCCTACTGCCAAGCGAACGACCGTGAGTTTCTACAACTTGAACTCGAGACGAAGGCTCTGAATATATATATATGGATGTGAATCCAAATGAAATGTTGGCTTTAATGCACCACGGTGTGTGCATATGGATATGTGTTGTCGGCCATCAAGCCGTTGTTTTGTTGCAGGTTTGATAGACCTCCCCGCAAGTGCGGGGAGGTGCTACCGAAATTTCTAACTTTTACGTCACTCGGCTACTTTTTACAAGTTTTTATAACCAATCTTAAATCCTGTCTCACACAATACTTTTCTTTGTGTAGCACCACCGGCGTCGTCAAATGACCCACATCCGAAGTACGTCAATCTGCGCCAAATGAGATTCTCCTGGTTCAGTAGTTTCCACCTTTCGCGTGGGGAGTGCCTCCCCGGATCTGCGCCGTGAGTTGTGCTTATGATGGACTTGTGCCCCGCACAGTAGTGGACTTGACTTGTGAGACATTAGTGTATTGTGAGACTTTACTGTGGCTTGTGCAACTATGTGGATTTATATGGATGGTTGTGATGACATTTGTGATATTATTGTTATATATATATCTATAAATATATTTGTGTGATTATAAACGGTTATTTGTGTAAATAAAACTGCTATATATGTGCTCTACAAATAAAAAAAAAAAATCTTTGCCGAGTGTTTACTTTGCCGAAAGTGTTATGGTCACTCTCAAAGCAAAGAGAGTTTCAAAAATACGCGTTTGCTTCTTTGCCGAAAGTGCACATACAACAACACTCGGCAAAGATTAATTTTTAAAAAATAAAAACAGGTTTCTTTGCCGTGTGCCCATGCAGTGGCACTCGACAAAGTTGTTTTTTTTTTAAAAAATCAGGTTTCTTTGCCGAGTGTCCACGTATGGCACTTTCGGCAAAGATTTTTTTTTAAAAAATACATTTTTTCTTTGCCGAAAGTGTCCACGCGGCACTTTCGACAAAGGCTCCGTGAAAAACAGACATCGACATCACTTGCTTTTATGCGCCGTGTGTGCCGTGGAGACTTCGGCTAATAGATTAGAAAACACTTTCGGCTTAGCCTAAGCCGAGTGCCCGATATTTGGCACTCGGCTTAGGTCTTCGATGCAGAAAAACGTCGCCTTGTGCGTTACGCCGTGTGTTACACTCGGCTTAGCCTAAGTCGAGTGTTTTTAGGCTAAGCCGAGTGCCCCAGGCACACGGCTTAGAGGGCGGATCCGTAGTGTCGAGGGCCTGACCTAGTATATCTTGGAATTGGACCATGTATAATCCGGTATCGCTAGGCGTGGTTCTAACTCATATGAGTATGGATCATAAATCCTATTACTATAGAAGTTGTTTCGTGAGGAGTTTTGCAATGGGCCTCGGAGGCGGGCACCAAATTCAACACCTCAGTGGTGTTTTTTTACTAGCCGAGACATTTATTTAAAATCTATTTACGGACGCGGCTAAAAATAACAACTTCCTAAAATTGATTAACCAAGGTGGTTCTTATAAAAGGCCAACCTTCAAAAATACACCTGTTTTCAGAGTTGGGCCTCGGCCAAACCCTAGAAGGCTTAGACGAAGCTCGATAGGCGCAACCAAGTATAAAAACGTGAGTGATGGTTTCTTCCTCACCAGTTCCCTCTCCTCCCTCCCTGACAAGACACCACGCGTCTCTCCCATGCGAGTTAGTGCTCTATCTCCCTCCCCTCCCTCCCGAGTGCTCCCTCTCTCTCCTCCTGCCTCCCTCTCTTCCCAGCCACTGACTCCGTAAGCAGCCCCCTCCTCTGGCGGCGGCACCTTTCCCCACGCGTGGCCTCCTCCTCTTCCTCCGGCAAGGACACGCGATCCATCCTCTACCGGTGGTGCCCCTACCCGCCGCGTGGCTTCTAGTCCTCCAACGTGGCCACATGGGGCCTCTCCTGCTGGCGGCGCCCCTCCTTCTAGATCCGCCATGGCATTGCATAGAGAGCACACGAATCCAACAATGGGGAGCTTGGAGCTGGTGGCCGTGAGGCCCGTGAGGCCACCTCCTCTTCCTCCTACGACACATCGGCAACCAAGGAGAGCCCGGATCCGATCTCCGCCGCGGGCATGGATTCGTGGCTACGTGCCCGGATCCGGCGGTAGTGATGATCGACACCCTCGGTTGCCACGGTGCATGGGCGGGGCTGCTCCCCGTGGCAACAACCAAGGTCCAGGCCTGGTTGGGTTGCTGGTTTTCCTTTTATGGTTTACTAGTTAAGCGCCCGTGCGCGCTGTTACGGGATAACTGAACTTCTATACTAAGAACACATGGATCGCATGATAAGATAATAAATACATTCAACGGCTTTGTAGCTTAGCAATTGAACTTCGACGTTGGTGTGGCGGCAGTGATCTTCAACTTAGATGACAAGTAATGGACGACGGGCGACGTCGATCCACGCGAAGACGACGAGCGGCGCCGATCGCGCGAAGACGATCGGGCTTAGGTGCACGCCTCGGTGGCGTGGAAGCAAGGGCGAGGACGACGTGAGAGGGTCGACGGCGCGTGATCTTCAACGAGCAATGGACAACGGGGACATTGATCGCGTGAATACGGCTAACGTTGTCAATCACGCGAAGACGACCGCTTTGCTGCACGTGGCGGTGGCGTGGAGGCAAGGGCGAGGATGATGGAGCAGGTCGACGCGGGCGACGTTCTAGGCTGATGACGCGAGGAGGTCGACGGTGTGGCGTCGCACGAAGTTGGAGCGAGGACGGCGACACGGCTTCAAACAACGACGAGGTAGACAGAGTAGTCCTCCTTCTCGAGTAGAGCCGAGATCTCGCACCGGGAGAAGATGTGGAGCGACAGAGAGGTCTGGATATTTGTATGCATGAATTTATTTCCTTTTTTCTCCTCCAATTGGTAGTCATCTTCTATATTTGTCATGCATGAATTGATTCTCTTTTTTATTTCTCCTCTAATCGGGAGGAGAGATATCTTCCATGAAATCATTTCCTTTTTTATCGGTCCGGGTATGCATGAATTTATTTTCTTTTTTTCTCCTCTAATAGGTAGCCATCTTCTATATTTGTCATGCATGAATTGATTTTCTTTTATTTCTCCTCTAATTGGGAGGAGAGATATCTCGCATGAAATTTGTTTCCTAAACAATGCCGACGGGGGCAGGTGCCAGGGATCGCACGGGGCTTGGGGGGGGAAGGCTCCAGGGATCGCATGGTGGGGTGGGGAACTGAAAAATTTGTCGCACCATCCGGAAGTCTTACTTTTGTCATTTGATTAATCGAGGCAGACAGCAAACGGTCTCAAAGAAGATCACATTAATCATGGCCTTTGATCTCTAGCGGTTTTTCCTGCCCCGGTTAAAAATATATTAGTAGTGTCCCGATGATTGAGTAGAAAAAAATAGGACAAAAGGAACTGTCCATTATCCGGGTAATTAGGAGCAGATGGACAAAAACATAGAATAAAAAGCTTGCCCTTTTAATATTAATTACTAGCAAAATTTCCCATGGGGTGCAAAAGATGTTAGGGGGACGAGTACAATACATACGCGATCCGCATCATCATATTTTAGTAAGGAGGTAGAAGACTCAGAATCAATCTGGATATATAGTTCATTTATATGAGGCTGTTTTTCTATGTATATTTGCTGGGTTGTGTGTAGCGGGCCATCTCAACGGGGGAGGTTTTTAGATAAACATAGCATAGAAAAAGATGGTTCCTTATAGTATTATCAAACTACAAAATAATTAATTACCATGTCGGTCACTTGTACTCACAGGGTAATTTAATTTTTTTTCTTTCGGTTTTATAATTTTTCTATGCTTTTAGTATAAACCGTCAAAAGAATTACTTTTATCCTGTTGGTTACTGCAATATATAAGGGTAAAATAGGATAAAAAAACTAACAATCCGGGAGATTCTCAGCGTTTCCCTATTCGTTTCGTCATCATCTGCAGTTCACGCGCGCTTCATAGCTTTGACCTGGAAATCTTCTCTTCTCCATTAGAATTTTTCCAAAAAATCTAGGAACCAGGAGGACAGCAAGAGGCCTTCACCCTTCACTTTCTCACCAGTCGGTCTCACGGAATAACGCAGCCGTCGCACTCGCCCGCTGCTTTCCCTCGTCGCACGTGGGCTTCACATGGCAGATTCGACAGGTCAGCCAAGCGGGCGTCACGCTCACCGTGCCCAAGGGATTCGACGCGCGCAACCAACCAAGTCGGCGTCAACCAAAGTTAGCGTTGCGTGAAATTCCCCGGCGTCTAGTTAACAAGAACGAGACAAAGTTTGTGGCGCTATATGGAGCTACGTAAGGACGCATCTATAAAAAGATGATCTTTGAAGATCGTGGGTAATGCAGAATGTGAGGTCTGCCATACGGCCGACGAAACGACTGATCATGTCATTTTTGGTTGTGCGGCCGCAAAAGAGTTTTGGGATGCTATTGGAATCCAAACGGATCAGACTTGGACGATTCAGAAGCTGCTCGAGATCAGTGCCCCGAGCCACATACCTGCAGCTCATTTTACCACCTTCTTACTCCTATGTTGCTGGCACATTTGGAAACGAAGAAACAACACAGTGTTTCGGAATGATCGGACGACAGTCCAAGGGGCGCTGATGGCGTGCAGAGCGGAGGCAAGACTGTGGAAGAACCGACTGCCAAAGAAAGATGGCGCAGTTGCTGAAACCTGGTGTACTGTATTGTTAAGTTTCAATGTAAACAATCTTGCTTTGTAAGGCTTATGTAACCATAACACTCAGGCTTTGAGAGCCAAATGAATGAAAAGCAGGTGGGGATCCCCCCCCCCACCCCTAGACTTCTCAAAAAAAAAAGATGATCTTTTTTTATTTTCATGAAAAAAAAAGAAGTTCTTAAATGCTTCCTCCATCCCTATTTAAGTGTCACTACGTTATTTGCATTGTATTGTCTCTTTCCAAAAAAATAGGAATGCAATTCTAGAGTAAATACTATTCACATTTATGCATGTCTCCAAATTAATGAGTTTATTACAAGAAGTTTACTATTTCATAATTAATCTAAATATTAGTATTTTCTTGTATACTTTTATCAAACTTGAAAGCATATATATGATTTCTCAAAAAACGAGAATCACATCCACAACTACACAAAAGACCTTCGGTGGTGTTTTTTTTTAATTTTCCGTGGCAGTTTTCGTAATCGCCACAAAGCAAAAACCAAGGTTATTCGGCTGATTAACAGTGGCGGTTTTCTGACCGCCACGGTTAATCGATTAACCGTGGAGTCTCGCGAAAAGATTTTGTGTAGTAGTGATCCTTTTTGTGAATGGAGGGAATACAAAATATTGGCGTCATTTGTATCTCTAAATATGTTTGTTGATCATGAAAATAGATTAAATTACGTATCTAATGAAACTAATTGTGTACCATAAATATTAATATTTTTATTATACATATGTTCGGTCAAAGTCGAGTACATTTGACTTGTTGATAAGTGAGAACAATAGTAAAAAAAATAGGCTGAGGAAGTAGTCTTGTAACAAGTCAGATGGAGTTGGTTGACCTGGTGGTGGCGCCTAGGGCTTGGGAGAGGCTGTTGTGGTCAACAATGGTGGAAGAGGCGGTGCGGTTAAGGTTTGGGAGTGGGAGAGGGGCGAGAGGCATAGAGAGAGAGAGATAGAGAGAGAGAGATAGAGAAGAGGGAAATAAGCCGTTCTGCTATTTTTTTTTGACTGTAGTGATTACATGCCCCTAATATTTATAGTCCATATGTGATTTGACCCCTAAGTAATTTAGGATATTCTTATAACATTGGATTCTCCTTTCCAGCTAACATACTTTGATATAGTAACTATATACCTTTCCAAAACCTCATAGGACTCAATAGGGTAGTGATCTGGTGCATCATATGATAGGCAGCTCCCAACAGGTACTTACCTAGAGGAATAAGTTTGCCAGCAGCCAGATCTTTAGCCATTACTATGTGATTGAGAGTTGGCTGATTGAATTTCCCGCAAAAAGGCAAATCTACACAGCCACATGTTCAAGAAAGCCAAGTATTCTGTATCTTTTGACAGAGCCTTTCGTTTTGTATGCGTTGATATAGCTGATATATCCACCACCTGACTTAACAGCCCTCTAAGAACTAGAATTTTTGTATTTGAAAGGATACACTGTTTGGGTCACATTCAAGCCAGTCATCATGAACACATCAGCTAGAGTCGGGGTCATTGGACCATGGCCAAAAATGAAAGCGTTTGTGGCGTCCGGACCAAAAGTGAGCTGCTGCGGTCAAGAGGTGTTCATTCTTTGGGGTTTCGACAAAGATAATTCTAAGCATTGGCTTATGTCCATGCCATCCCAATACCAGCTTTTCTTCGCGGCTGCGGTATGTATCCTCCTCAAGTACCAATCCCGCCACCCCGCAATTGGGGAAATGGACAGGTTTTGAAAGTATTTGGCCAAAATCTCGGCTCGATATGCCGGACTTGAAAGGAGTTCGATGGGTTTCTTTCTCAATGAACTCCAATGGGTCTGAATTTCCCATTGGACTGAGAAAATAGGAATCCGAACTTCAGCGCGCTGAATCAAAATCTCATCTTTCAGATCCTTTCAGATGGGAAAGAAAAAATAAGAATCAGGAGGAAGGAATTACGGAAAGAAGAGTGCCGAATGCATGAAGATAGGCAAAATTACCTGCAAGATGTCATCTTGAGCCGTCATTGAAGATCTTGAAGTTTGATTCGAGGAGCTCTAGGGTTTCAGAAATTAGAGCGGCGGCTGTGATGAACAGGCGGAAGAGTGAAGTTTTGAACAGTGTTGACCTAAGCGGATTGAAGCGAGTTATAGTCAATTTTGGAATAAAAGTATTTTTTATCCCAAATTTGAGGCGGCATGTTTCCAGATTTTGGTAAGCCTGAGAAGATGACAGGTGGGCAAGTGCAAGATGCTAATAATGGGGATTCATTCGGTAAGGTATGAGTACGTACAACATTCGGCAAGTACTCCGTGCGGTCGGCTATCCGTGAAGATTCGGCAAGTGCTTGTGCGGTCGGCTGTTCTAAAAGGGACTCGGGAAGTGAAAGATAATAGGTGACTAGCCGATTGAAGGAAGATTTCCCGATGACAGGAGCAATGAGGACTCCGAGAAGACTTGTAGCCAAAGTTATCTTATTTTAGGGATTATTTTATGTAATCCTAATCTTTTAGGACTCATGTCCAATCCAGGGTATAAATATAAACCCTTGGCCATTGTAAACAATCTGTTCACAACCAAATATAACCAACCGGCCCCATGCCACCTGTTGGTGTTTCTTAGCGAAAGCAGCAAAGTCCACAAGCGCACGGGAAATACCGTTGTAGCACTTCACCCGGTGGTAAGCAGGGTATCGTATTTTACTCAGGGACAGATATGTAGAGGGCTTTCTGATCTGTGTCTACCCTAGGCAAGGTTAAGCTTCTAAGAGAAATGAGGTATCTTTATGGGCTGACACTCTCAGGCAGGGATCACTTGTCCATTATCTCCTCACTTCGGGCACCGGCCCACGCCCAAAGGACAGTGTCCGGCAATTGCACTACGCCACACCCAAACGTGGGGGGATTACAAGGGACGAACAAGGCTATCACGACCCAGCCACCTACCCCCTCAACCGTGGGATGCGCCACAAAAGATAGGCAACCACTAGCCCAAACACCACGTTTGCACTGATGATTATTACTCTAGTGTGATATCAAGGCTTACCCGTTCCCGGGGTCCTTCTACTAGAGCACCGCCAAAAGATGACTATCAATCCCGCAAGATTATAACGGCTAAGATAATATGCTTGAAAATGATAAACTTAAAGAGGAACACAACCTGTCTTACCAAAGCGTAAGTAGATTGTAGAGGTACAAGCGAGGCGGGTACCGACAAGTCCGGCACTCCAACCTCCTAGGAACCGCGGAACACCGGGGGCACTCTGACAACTCCGGGTAGAAGGAACCAAGCTTCCTTCTAGCTTTCCCTCTCTCACTCTCTAGAATTAGAATGGGGATAGAGGTAGAACGCTCTCTCTCTCTTGCTTCTCTTGTGCTTGTAGCTCCTTGAGGTGTGTTGGGGAAGAGCCCTCAAGAAGAGAGGGAGAGCTCTTCCCCTTTGGAATGGTGTCTAGAATGAGAGGAGAGGAGCCTCCTACTTATAGGAGAAGGTGGAGGGGGGTCTTTGTCAATTTCCTAGCGTCCAGGTTCATCCTCCCACCTCCATATGACGGTACAACAACTCCTCCACCGACCTGGGGCGAAAACCGGAGAAGGACCGGTCATTAATGCCTTGAACCGGAGCCAAACCATGTCCAGGTGCGCTGTACTGCGTTACTGGGCATCAAATGCGGTGCTGGCCGGCCGAACCAGGGAAAAACCGGGCCAAACCGCAGCTTATGCGCGCCCGAACCGCACCTGGGCGGGGGAACCGGGAAACCGCCATGCGAGCGCCAACCAGGAGCCGCCACCTGTCCTCCTAGGCCAGCCGAGCCCGGGAGCAGCGCCTCGCGCGCGCACGCGCGCGTCCACCCGCCTGGGCCATGTGTCGCGGGGCCGTTGGCTCGTTCAAATGGGAGACAGCTGCAGTGCGCCCGAGTGGGGGAGACAGCCCGGCCACGTGCATTGGCTTGATTGGCTGGGCCAAGTTGACAGCTCCCCAGTGGGGCGCAGCACCCTGCGTGTGGGGCCTGCATGTCAGCTGCTTGTGCTGCTGCTCCCCGCCACGTGGCCGTACGTGATTGGATGTGCATGGTACTGTTTCACGTAGGCATGGGTCTTCATTTCATGCGATTTTATTTATCTCATATCTTTTCCATCCGGAGTCCAAATATATCAAGTAATATATCCATTTCGATCAGCGCGACGAGCTCTCCACGATGGTGTATTCCATTTTGCCATATAAAATACTTTTTATTCATGATAAATGGAGAATTCCTGCATTGCACTTTGAAATACCAAAACCTGTGGAACTTGTTAGATTTAAACCCTACCACTAAGTTTGGTGATCAAAAGAAAGCTTTTTATGCTGGTGTTGATGGTGTTTTTTATGTAGTTAACGACCGTCAACACCACCTTCGAGTCCTTTGTTGTGTCGTCGAGTTCTTCGAGAGGAATCATCGATCCGTCGACCTCCGTAAGTACCAGCAACCTTGCTTACTTTGACTAAATGGTCATGTGGCAGGCGTTTGCTTAGTAGCAAGTAGTCTCATTTATCTCGACTAGATGGCCGTGTGGTAGGCGTCTCCTTGATGACGGGAAGTCTTCGCTTTTGCTTTATTATCTCGACTGGATGGCCGTGCGGCAGGCGTCTGCTCAGTAGTTTAGTGGGAGCAAGATAGTTATTGGCTCTATTAGATTTGGCAAGATCTGGTACATTCATTAAGTTACCATGTGTTTGCATGCTTTTGTATTTATTTTATATATTTGCAACACTCTTATTGCCTAATCTAGATTGGTAAGGCTCGGCTTCCTTTTGTTTTAGATCATCACGCTAGATGGATATATAACACTAAAAGTTTTAGATCTATCTTGGACTTTTAACGTTTTATGTTCATCTTGCCATGATAATTAGATCATGTGCTCATAATATCCGAGTTTAGACCAATCTAGGTTGTCACATGTTGCGGATTCATGCACGTTAGATGTAAGTTGGCCTTGATAGGACTGGGTATCGTGCGGCAGATGCAGGTCTTTGGGTTACTCTAGAGCTAGTCATCCGGGGAGTAGAATTCTGTTTTGATCGATAGATTTTTATTTATGTTTACTTGTTTGTTCCTTCTTCATGGACCCCGATTCTGCAAACTTGTTGAATACGGTTATGCTTTCACGAGTAACAAGTAATTATAGATCTATTTAGATACATGCATGGTTTTAGCTTTCTACTTCTCAACGTGGTGGCCGTGCGGCAGGCATTGGTTAGTTGTAGGAGGTGGTTGAAGGGTCGAGATGGGGACTAGAAGGGGGGTGAATAGTCCTTTCTAAAACTAATTGCATTGGCTAACCAAAACTAATGCGAATTACACTTATTGGTCTAGCCATGACTTCACCCCTCTAACTAAGACTCTAAATCACCTCACAAAAGATCCTACACAAGAAGATTGAGGTGACAAGCCTAGCTTGAACTCCTAATCAATTCTAATGCAAGGTCACACAAACCTAAGAACTAGTACTTCAAGCAAGGGTGAGCTCCAACACAATTCTACTAAGCACAAGCACAAACCCCCTAAGCTCACTAGATGCACAATGGACAAGGCAACACACGCCTAACCCAAAGGCTCAAATTACTTAGCTACACAAACTAAGCAAAGTAACTAAACAAGCTACACAAGCTAGATAGTTACAACAACACTACTCAAATACAAGCACAATATATATATATATATGAATGTAAGAACAAAGCTTGTGAAGAAGAGATTGCAAACCACCGCGAAGTGTGGACACAAGATGACACCGGTGATTTTTTTACCGAGGTCTTGGGAAGCTTGCCAACTTCCCCCTACTCCTCGTTGTGTCGACCAACACTTTGATGGTTCCACGGTTTGGCGATTCACCCACTTGATGATTCACAAGCTTAATGGCCGATGCCAAATCCCACGGTTGGAGCTCGCAAGAATCACTCACAAGATAGGAATCCTCAAGCCAATCCCTCAGAGGGCACCGCAAGAATGCACACCCAAGTGTGGTAACTCAATGACACGCTCCACTAGAGTTGCTCTTCATGATTCCCACGAGGTGAGCACGAACCTCTCACAAATCCTTTTTCGGAGCACCGCACAAGCTTCCTTGCGTGCTTCAATGAAGTCTCTTGCCACCAAGCCATCTAGGAGGTGGCAACCTCCAAGAGTAACAAGCACCACCGGCTTGGAACACGATCACCTAGTGCAACGAATGCGATCTCTCAACGCAACGCACTAGAACTCGATCTCTCACTCAATCGGATGAACCATATCAAGCATATGTGAGTTGGAGGGCTCTCTAGCACTCTCAAGCATGGACACAAAGTCTCCAAGGTGCTTAGCACCTGCCAAGGCTGACCACCACCTCTATTTATAGCCCCAAGCCAAAATAGAGTCATTGCCTTGAGTAGTGCCACGAAAGACAAGCACCGGACGCGCCAGGAAGGAAGCGCCGGACACACCACCGCAGTATCTGCTGCATCGGAAGCCACCACGTGTCCTGACTGTTAGGAAAAAATGCGCACAAACACCATGCGCCGGATGCTCACGTCGGCCGCGTCCGACGATTGGAGCTCCAACATCCGTCGGTGCCCGATTTTGCAGACCTCTCTGGACTGCGTCCGGCGCGCGCCGGACGCGCCACACCGAGCGTTCGCCGCCTTGTCAAGATCTACCTGAAATCCACCGAGTGCACCAGACGCAGTTCCTGGTGTCCGACGCTCGACAAGCGGACGCGCCGACGCACACCCTTTCTCTGCCGGGCAAATCCACCATGCGCCGGACGCGACCGGACCGACCGACTGCCGCCGCCCGGCGTCCGGCGCAGCATTCAAACCTCTGTTTCGTCGCTGTGACTTCGCAAACTTCTCCACCATGCTACCCAACAAGTATGCCAACTTGAGTACAAGGAATAGTATGATTTCTCCAATAACTTGCATCCAGCGTAATAGAAAATAGACGTTTCATTTTCTCGAAAGCGCCACCTTCGCAAACCCATCTCAAGAAATAGCGGTACCCAAACCCATCTCAACCCTGCAAACACTACCGCCTTCGCAAATATGCCAACACCACCACGTGTACATCACCATGTGCTCGTGTGTTAGCATATTCACAAACAATTTCGAACGAAGGGTTAGCTCTCCGCACCACTCGATCCTAACACATCGCAAAGTTAAGATCGCACAAGTGGCACTAGATGACCGATATGCAAACAAGTTTTCCCTCTTGATAGTACGGCCATCTATCCTAAACCCGGTCATAAACTTCTCTAAGCTCCTCATGACCGGCGAAATGAAATACCCTATAGGTTATAGCTTTGCCTTGCGCATTTCCATTCCGCTCCATTACCAAGTGCCGATGCAACACATGCACCAACATGATCAAGAATGATATGATCCATTTCATATCATCATATGACCTTCTTGGTCCATCAATCTTGACCTCACTTGCTCTTCATCGTTGCGTCGGTCCGTTGGCGCCAAGTCTTGCCCAAGCTTCACCGCCTTGCGGTCCATCACTTCACTACCTCGACTTGCCCTTCACACTTGCAACCGGTCCATCAAGCCAAGCCGTGTCTTGATCTTCACCACCTTGGTCACATGACTCCATGTCATGTCTCATATGCAATAAAGCTCCTTCATTGCGTCATCGCATGTGAACTAATCTCCTGTGTATTATCTCAATCACACATTGTTAGTCCACCTAATGTTTTCACTCAATTACCAAAAACCACTAGGGACCTTTCAGTGGTGTATGATTTGAGTAACGTGGTGGCCGTGTGGCAGGCGCTGGTTTCTTAGGTTTTATGCCTGACGGGTTTGAGGACACTAGACTTGCGGCAGACTAGTTGAATTAGGCCTATGCATGCATTATTTAGATTAGATTTATATTTATGAGCTACCTGTTTGTATCTATAATGTTTGATGGTGTCATTGGTCTAAAGTTATATGCTTTTATGGTATGTGATATACGTGATCAATTTTCACTTGTTCAAACACGTATTCTTATGTTCATTCGGCAATCATGTTTTATATGCTTTTATCTTTGTATTAGCCGAATGCTTTATAAACCTGTTGGCAGATAGCTTTCATAGCTATATGTCGTCGTAAGTGGCTTCAGGGCCGTATATTTGGAACTGTCATAGGCATACTGGACATGTTCATGCTCTCATCGTTTTATCCCTTGTTAGTTTCAGGTCAAACTGACTGGCACACGTTTGGATTCCAACCGCCCGGGCACCCGTTTGAAGCTAGGCTTTCCGGCTTGCTATGTGTGAGGCACAATGTGCTTTTTGTGTTAACAGAAAGAGTCTTTGACACAGGGCCACTAGATCGCCAATGTCTATGCCGGCTCAGGTAAGATTTGTATGCCAACTCTTCACCATTCTAGGTTGCACTGTTCTTTTTCTTGATTTCCCTATCTCATCTCAACAACTTGGTCCTCCATAGAGGAAAACGTTCATACGGCCCCCGGCAAAGAGCATGGCGTAAGTGGCACCTGTTCCATCAGGATCTTCAGGGTCTTCTCTGATTCCGTGTCTTCGGATTTAGGTTCGCTGACTCCTATACTACAGTGGATGGCCGACACTACCACCACAAGTATCTGAAGATGATGGACCGGTACTCCAACATCACCAAATCCAAAAGCATTTTGGAGAACGAGTACCGGTCCATGATGAACCAGCACATTGAATCCTTTGAGGAGGTGGTCGGTAAGATCCTCTCTCCAAGTACTGATGACTACATTGTATTTCCTTTTCTTGATCAGCACTAAGGGCCAAGGTGGAGCAGCTAGGGATGGCCATGGACACCTTGGCGGCGTCGGCCGTGAACGCTAAGGCACTGACGGCCAAGGTGGACCAGCTAGAGACGACATGGACACCCTAGCCATGTTCTTGAACGCTGGGGGCTCAGGTCCCCTGCAGCATCTGCAAGACATGTCTAGGCGCGTGGAGCAGATAATCGCTCTCCACGGCGTTCGCCACAGCGCCACCCGTGGATTGGTTTCGACAGTGGTTCAGCATCACTCTAACCTCCAAGGCCTACCAACAGAGTTCCCATTTAGGGGGCGTGTAGAAGCCATCGTCGCCAACACCCCTCCGGAGGACATCATCAAGAAGGTGTTCCTAGAAAATTAGATTGTATTAGGGGAACAATTGATGAGCACCACAAACTCCTTCATGTACCTCATGCATTAACTTTTGTGCTTCATCTTCACTCAAGCATTTAAGAAAAATTCCATCGATAGTCTTAGATTGTTTCGTAGGCGCGTCGATATTTTATATGTGCTTTCTGGTAAGCATTTAAGCATTCAAATGTTGCCACACACTTAACGGCCAGGCATTCAAAATTACATGGTAAATGTGGACAAAGTAACTTGCAAACAAATGAAATAACACTCTCCAAACTGACTGACATATATAATATATATAGTCTAATGAACTATAAACTTAATAGTGCATAATATATACATCTTTAAATTAAAGTTAAAGTATTGCATCTAGTACATTTAACACATCACTAGCACATTTGAACATTGGCACATCTTCAAACCGGATGTACTACACATCTAGTACATCATTGTACTACATCGGCAAAATGGAGAAAAAAGACTACGGTGATAGTGGCCTCTCTCCCTTTGATTTTTGTAAAGCTTGTAGTGGCGGTGTTCAAATTGCATATAACCTTTGAAATCAGGCACTTTCATCAAGACCAATGCCATAATGTAAAGCTAGAAGATGAGAGGGTAGTCGGTCGTCTCACCTATTTCAAGCATCGTGTCCTATTTCAGGCATCGCGTCCACCACCACCCATTCAACCCAATTGACTTCTTGGCCTGTCATAATGGTCATTGTCATATCAGGTATTGGGGCATCGTTATCGATATCATCATTCTCCTTGTCTGGCATACTTTTCCTCCTCATAAGCTTCCAAAACACCTTTGGTATCCTCCTAAAGCGAGGTGCAGCACCATCCTCCATTTTCTTATAGTAAAGATCATCCAAGACTTTAGTGTTGTAGTCAAGGTAACCTACAGTAGCTTGATAATCCATCCCACAGGCTACTGCAAGATCAGAGTAAGATGCCTGCAGGCCAGTACAAATGTGCTTACCTATGACAATTTCCTAGTGATGTTTTGAAATTTCGTCATTGAACTATAGGTTTCAATGATGAATGTTTTAACTCCGCCACAGATCCTGAGTGACGGAGCCAAGGAACTAGGGATGAAAATAGTTAGAAATGATCGGAAGGAGGCCAAATTACTTTCATTTTCATTTTCTTCTCTCAAAAACGAAATCGATCACGATATTGTCGAAAACAAATACGACGTCGGTATTCAAGGAATTTCAAAAATGATATAGTCGTCGAAAAATACAACGATAACGGTCGAAATCTATGATAACGGTATCCTAAAAAAAGATAAACAAACCAAACTATAGGAAATGAGAAGAGCCATATAAATCACAACATCACCACAATTCTTGATAATGACACAAACAAACGATCAAGTTCTAAATTGACTTGACATAGCATTGTTCTAAGTCAAATGTGACACTTTCGCTCTATGACGATCCCAAATTTGTCATTAATTCATCACAAAAGGTTTTCAATGATGAATTTTGCATTTCCTATGATGAAAGCGCTTTGTCATTGATGTGAAGTTCTCTACTAATGAGGACGTTGGTGCTACTCATCCATATGAGCTTCCCCTCCTTCGTCCTCATGTCCAATGTTGCATAAAATAGACGGATGATAGTGTCATCCCAATCTTGGTGCAGCTTCATCATCCTTCTCAAACCTGCTTCCTCAAAAGCACTGACAACTCTAGCCATTTGAGGGAAGTTTTCGATGTGGGCCCAACTGACCCATCTGTGCTTATTGTACATGTCTGTGGTGTCCAGCCCAACTGCCCCCCTGCCAAGCAGACAACACCGTAGGCTTTTGTAGCCTGGATCTTTAGTCTTGGGTTGTGGATGCAACTAGGACGAAAGGTTTAGCTTTTAATACCAGTTTTATCCATAGCCCGAGACTAAAATCTCACTATGTATATCACCTTAGTGGTCCATGTTTGTGCCTGTGTGTTCATTCATCTTTGTTCTTGCTTGGGGAGCAAGTTTGTCCTCTCTACCTTTGGCTTCGTCATCAATCTTTTAAAAGGTTAGCAACTTCATCTTGCAATCTTTGAATGGTAAATAATGTAGATCAATCTATGCTTTATTATCTTGAGTCAATTTTATTTATTATATCTACATGAATGTGTGTTTCTTGACACATTTTATATATGATTCTTGCAATGGTAAAATATGTAGATCAATCCATGTTTTAAAAGTAAACATAGAAAATGTGTGGTTGTTTAGATTATAGAATAACAATGGTGAATTTTATTTTTATTTATTACATATCTTTTGTACATGAATGTGTGTATTTTCACAAATTTTATAAGTTTCTCTAATATATTATTTGCACATCTTTTATATACAATAGATATAGCCTCTCAGTGGGAGAAAGCCCTCCACGTATTAAAGAGGATGGTAATTACATTCATTTTATGGATTTAAGCAATTTACAATTTGTCAACAAAATCTACCCTTTGCTTTATGGATAACCATGGAGAAAATCTAATTCGGTCTACAACTCTACATGAAGCCAAATTTAGTCCTTGCAGATTGTGAAAGATCTTTCCATTCCTTGTAGTCAAAAAAAAAGCTCTAGCATTGTAGTACGTACTATGATTTCCATAAAAAAGACACTTGAAGTTGCTACCGAAAAGGTTCTAGAATTTGGAGTTGATTGACTCTCATTAATTAAAACATCAATATGATTTCCGAGAAAGACTTGGATAAATTAAACAGCAAATGTGAATAGGTGTTGCAAAGTGCCTTCCACTTTATCAGTGCATAATATATATAGCACACACATTTGTAGGGTGGGAGTTGCATATTTTCCTACACTGAATATTCCACATATTTAGCTTATCTTTTTAAAGTAATGAGAAGAATACCTTGTGCCTCACTTTATAGCAATTCGTCGAGAGCCATTTGAAAAATTGATGTACCTCTGCATATCCTTTCATATGCTTGTAAGCCTTCCTTGAACTCCCAAATATATGACCAAGAGTCATGCTCTTCAATACAAAGATGGTTAGAGCAACTCCAACAGTTCCCATTTGTTGTTTGGCAATTGCCCTTGTTTGCCAACTCCCAAATCCAAATGCCAAATCAAAAAAGAGCTCATCTCCAACGGTTTGGCATAATTCACTTGCCAAACTTAGATGTAACTTACATCATGAACCCTGAGAGAGAAATAAAAATATGTTTATGTCCTTCCACCTCTTGAAAACTTACGTCAGGAACCCTGAGGCAGAAACAAAATTATGTTTATGCCCTTCCACCTCTTCTTATACATATGGATGCGCCGCGAATGCCAAACGTCGTAGAGCGCGCATTTTTACGCGCACAGGGCCTAATTTGCCCACGCTCACTAATTTGCCAACTCCAAATGCCAAACTGTTGGAGGGAGTTTTTGGAGCTTTTTGGCAAAATTTGAGAATACCAACCTTAAATGCCAAACTATTGGAGTTGCTCTTATCTCGCTGGCCTGCTAGATATATTGGAATGTTGTACAAGAGCTTCAAAACATAAATCCCCCAAAAACGCTTCAACACATAGCGGAAGGTGGAAGGGCGAATGGAATTTTGCTAGGCAGTTTTTTAGCCTCTTGTAGAACGATATTTTTTTTTAAAAAAGAGCAAATTATAGGAGTACTGGATAAGCTGAACTATGAACCTGATCTGACCTGAGATCATGCAAGCAAATTGATTGACATTTCTTGATCAGGGTTTAGCTAATCCAAAGAGAATAGATTTGAGGACGTCCATTCATCAAAAGGTCCCTAGCTCTTTTACCATATCCAGGCAGCTATCATCCATTGCTATAATATTAAGTTTCCAAATAAGATAAACCCAAGGAAATCCTGATGTTTGAAGAATTTATGTACAACTTTCATTAGAAGGACCTAATTTTGAGTTTTGAGATTAATCACCCCTAATCCACGTTCTTTGAAAGTACAGACCATTTTCCATGATGCATGGTGGCTATTTTCGTTTTGCATTCAGGTCAGTCAGATCCATACCAAATAAGATATTTTCTATATTTATCAAGTTGTTTAATTATAGTTATTCCATAGATCCTCATGTTGTTCAATATTTCAAATCTTAGATGTGCTACCTCCATCCCAAAAAAAATGCAATTCTAGGCACATTCGTTGTTAAAGTATCCAAATTTTGACCATATATATGGGTAACATATTAAATGGTTATGACATCAAATATGTATATACTATGAAAATATAGTGCATTACAAATCTAACGATACTTGTTTGATAACATAAATATCGATATATTTTATATATTGTTAAGTCGAACTCAAGATACTCAAGAATGCAACATAAAGTACAACTTGTGATAAATCCATGACGATACAATGTTATGTATTTGTATGTTGCAAAATGTCACAACTCATAGCACCGACCGTTGAGGAGGTGATTGCAAGGGGATGACGTGATGAGGTGATGGCGGTGGCGTTTGCGGGCGGCGGCCGGTTGGGGCGGTGGCGGCACGGCTGGAGTGCGGCGGGCGGGGGCGCGCGCGGCGCCGCGGCGCCGCGGCCCATCTTGGGCTTCTGCGGCGGCGGCGCAGGGGGGAAGGGGCGGCAGCGCTTGAAGGTGAAGAGAAGGGGAAGATAAATTTTGATTATTCTTTATATGGTCTACAATTGCTAATGGGCTAAGCCTACCAGCCTTCTCTCTTGAATAAACTATTTAAATAAATGATGAATCAATACTAATTTAATTACTAACTACTCTAGTCACTTTGCTTACTAAGTGCGTAGAGCTACTTAAAGATGAATACATAATTCTCTCCAAAAAATGAACATTTTGTTGGTCGTGACACAAAACCTATTAGTTAAAGTTTCTTGTGAAGACTATATGTTGATATCTAAAATATCACTCATGTGTGACCGAAGGAAGCACAATATCTCCTTGTATAAAAAAGTACTCATGAGACACCCCTAGTTCTTTTATTTATTTTCCGAAGGTACATTTTTTACTTATATATAACACATCGATATATCTCTTTACATATGTACAAAATAAAAATCAGAGATATGCGTAGAGAGTAGACACTATCGGTCTATACTTTGTACACTATTGCAAGACACGGAGATCATTGTAGACTTCTTAAAGTACAACTAATGGAACAACCGCAATATAGGGTTGACGACAATACTAACTAGTATAGAAATAACGAAATTTTAGCCACGCATATACGACCGAGGAACTGACAGAGAGAGAGATAGCAAACCTCAGGTACAAAGGACCACATCCATATAGTGGCACTGTGACTTGGTGCCAGCCACCTAGAGTCTCAGCTCAAGGTTGAGATCCAGATGCTGCTCACCCTGGTCAGCTGTGGCGGCGGTGCTGGTGTTCGCAGGCGCAGCGGAGGCCCTGACCCAATTGAGCATGTCGATCGTGCCATCGCAACCAGCCAGCGCGCCGTCAACAACCGCCGTGTCCATCTCTGGCCTTATGTTCACTGGTGCGAATAGCATGGCCCGCCTTTGCAGCATTCTCGCTCGAAAGTTTGGGACGACGGCGGTGCCAGTGCCATTCCGGCCACGGCCACCGGAAGACACATGCTCAGTGGGCATGGCGCTGCCACCGTGAGACAGCGATGCAATGGACAAGGTGGCAGCGCTGCTGACGCTGCGGTCGGTGATCGACGACAAGGCCAGCTCAGTAATGGCGCCGGCGTGCTGGCCGTCGTAGACGTGTGGGTTCCAGCTGGTGCTTCGCTCTTTTCTGTGGGCATTCTGGTGGCCACCGAGCGCCTGCGACTTGAGGAACGTCCTGTCGCAGAAAAGACAGCGGTAAAGACGACGACGCACGTTCCTGCCGCCCACGTCGTGCTCGCCATCGCCGGAGTTGCCGCAGGCCGCCGGTGCCAAGGTCAGGGACAGGTCCGCCGCCACTGCCCCCGCTCGTTGTGTAGCACTAGATGGTAAGCATTCCATGCGCGCAAAGGCGTTTTTGATGTAAAGCAATGCAATTTACCTTGCGGTCGTGGGTTCTCTCGGCCTCGCTCTCCCCGTCTATTTATACCCACATCGTCCCTCTATTTATGAAGACAATTAAGCCATTTTGAAAACAATGGAACCAAAAAGGTATGCCCAATCATCACAAGCATCTCATAATCAATACCTTACATGCATGCACCAACAAGAAAACTTTTCTAACTAGTACATGGCAAATAATTAACTGGACTAATGGTGATGAGCTTTCATTTTCATGTCACTTGGTGGTGCATTTTGAAACATTATATGAATGCACTTCTAGTGATATGCTCTAGAGCAACGTCTTCAATGCATTGACTATTCACTACTCCGGATCTATTGATCTATCATGTTTATATAAACCCGACATCACTTTCGAAACAGATCTGGTAGAGGTTTATCAACCATATCACTGCGCTGGTTCCCAGACAGTTCAGTGGATTCAACTGGAAATGACAGTATCATACTCACATATGTCTGGGTGGATTCGACTGTAGCGACCATCATATTTTACCAGTTTTTTATAAAGAATGTATTATTACTCCTTCAGTCCTGAATAAATCAATTCCTAGAATCTGTATCCGTCAAACTTTTTCTAAGTTTGACCAACTTCATAGAAAAGAGTAACAACATTTACGATATAAAATGAGCACCTTATGAAAAAATTTTCCATGATAAATCTAATAATGCTAATTTGATAACATTTCTAGAAAGTGTATTAAAATTCAAAAAGTTTGACTTAAGATAAATCTAGAAATCTATTCTTTCATGACACAGCGAGTACATTTAAACCGAGGTTACTATATAGTATTGTACATAATAATTTAAAAATGCTGGTGGAGAGTGAAAATGAGGATGTTTTGCGAGTGGACACCAAAAATATAAATGAATTTTCCTGTGAAGCTCTACTTATGCCAATTGTTGGAGGACACCGAACACATTAAAATATTAATTTTTGACTCTGGAGTTGGGAGAATAGCTGTGAAACGATGATTTTGCCCTTGTTATTTCTTCATCCTCCGTCACTCTCTTCTTCCGTGGGAGTCTGCCGCAACCACGTCGGCTTGCCTCGGCACCTGATTGGGACCTCCACTACACTTGTGACCGCGCCATATCCCTATGTTCCCTCGCCCCTACTCCCTCCATCGCATTGGGGCAAAAATATCATTTCACAGCTATTCACTCACCTCCTAAGCCAAAAAAATAAATATTTTACATGTTCGGTGTCCTACAACAAATTTGGTATAAAGTAGAGTGTCCACCAGTAGAGGTGGAAGATTAATCTTTTTTTCGAAAGCGTGGATATTGCACGTGCCATATTAAGGGAAAATAGAGTTTTGCAATACAACCACTAGTTCATTGGCGAGATGCTGTGAGACTTAGTGGCAACACACTAACACGAATCGCCAGCTTCAACGGCGCTGCTGGGAAGTTGTACTAAAGGGGGGAACTATTATGCGACTGATCTTGGCGCAGTGCTCAGATGCCCTCGGTCGGCTCCACCCACGAGCCGGGCTTCATCAGGGGGAACAACTCCCCGCGCGGTGTCCTGGTGCGGAGAGGGCACTTCATTGACGGCGGTCGTGGAACTTGGCCACCGGTGACGGTGCGGCAAGCAAGTTGCGTGGATCGTCCGCGCACGCTTGCCCTCCCACTTGTTAAGCAAAGACGCGGGCGGGCCCTGGCGCCGGGCCTCGGATCGCGGTAGACCGACTTCGCCGCGAGTCTGGAGCTTCGACGAATGGAGCAGGACCCGTGGACGAGGTGCGACGCACGACGGCGGGCCGGCATGGACAGCAGGGGCTCCTTGATAGGGACCACCAGGGAGCCGAGGAAGTCCGCAACGGACGCTTCGGTGGGTGGTTGCCGGACCCTTGTCTCTGTAGCTGCGGCTAGGCAGCATCCCCACTTCCTGCGCCCGGCCTAGCGTCGCACCAGCTGGAGGGTCACAGCTGCCGCGGCGCCGGGCAGCAGTTGTCGACCGACGCCATAGTCTCCTTGGAAAGGGTGGGCGCCTGCTGAGTATCACCTGGCGGCGGGCTGTGTCCTGGTGACATCCATGGATTTTACCAAATGAATAAACTAGAAATTCAAATTTTGGTGGGAGACCCTCTTTTCCTAGTTTATTTTTTTAAACTAGAGGATATTTACATCCAACTTCCACCTATACACCAACAAATCGATTTATTTTTGGTTCGCTGAGCAAAAGCAACCTCAGTCTCGGTGTCCATCAACAAATTTTGACTTTCTTAAAACCAAACACCATATGGCAAACAAATCAAATCGATCCTACTGTTCTAATAACGAGAACGAGATCGAACCCAAATAAGCAAAATGACAACCTCGCGTACAGTAACGAATGCACTGCAGTTTCGGTGTACGTCTGTCGTGGATGACGCAGACGGGCCAAATCAAACTGTCGTGGGGCTTTCCCTACTGGCCCGTTCTTGATTGAGATTATTCTCACCGTACATCCAGCGCTGGGAAAATCATCAAACTGTCGAGGGGGGCTTTCCTACTGGCCGGTTCTGGGGGCTTTCCTACTGGCCGGTTCTGGGGTCAAGATTCTCACAGTTCAGAGCGGGCCGGTCAGCTAGCTAATGTCCCCTCACAACAATATAGAAAAATAAATTAGCTAATGTGTTGCTCAAATGGCGCTGCGACACGTGCATCCTTGCCGACAGTTGGTGACACTCGACTGGTAGTGATTAGTGTGATACACATCAGGAACCGAGGAACTGGCCGTACATTCGCGCACGAGCTGTGTTTCCTCAATTATTCAGGAATATAAACTGTGGATTGACGTTCCATATTCATCCAAGATCAATGTTGACGTATATGTACAATAATTCAAAATAAGCTTACGTTCCCATACTCGATGGATATAACTGAATTTGTTAACTGAATTTGTTACTACTAGTTCAAATATCCTTTTCTTTTCACTAATATTCTAAAATAATAGCTATAGGTACTCTATAGTCTATATTCAATTGTGATAATCTATCAAATATTGATATATAAGTTTTCTTTTTCTACATACCTATAAGCCTTTTTTTTCTTACATAGCACCTTTTGTGTATCTCCAATATACAATTATTTGTAACATTTATTTAAACTATGATAGTTTTAGATGCATTCTCTATATATATCCTGAAAACATAGTCCTAAATTTTAATTTGTTTCCAAATTTCTCATATACAACAACTATTGCGTTCAATGTCAAAAGGTTTTTAGACGGTTTGTAAAAAATTAGGACCTATATTTTTACGTATGATTTTCCCAAGTAATAATTTGTACAATTAATCTTTTCTAGCACCATATGTATTTAGTTGAAACTTAAATAAACTTAAAGTGTATAAATTCTTATCCCATCCCCTTATTGATATAATGAAAATATATACTTTAACATTTATGCTTTGATCTAATTTTTTACCTGTATTAACTTGAAATCAATAATGCTTTTTGTATTATTTATTTAAAAATCATATTTTATTTTATTTTATTTTATTTAAAGAATATTCTGGGTCATAGGCTACCATCTCAGTTTTGACAATGTCATAAATTGTTGCTTCATTGTGCACCTGGTATTCAAGATGTTGAATTTATTGTATCATAATATTATTGCTTTGTTAAACAAATAATTCATAAAACTAAGTTACTAATATTCATATGACACATAATGTGTAGATCAAAATGTTTAATTTATTTTGAAGGCAATAACATGGAATTGTTTTGTCATGAGTGTTAATATAACTTAAAATCAAATGTAAGTGTCATTACTATGTGGTTTGCTAAGGATTATTGTTAATATAACTAAAAATCATGAGTGTTAATATAACTTAAAAATATTTATACCAATTTAAGTTTTACTTATGGATGCTTGGATTATAGTTTGTAGTAGCTTAATTATATTTAGTTGTTACATGTCGATTTGAGAGACTTTTGCATTACATTATCTTTCATAATCCATTATGTGATTTTATTCTAAAAGAACTATCTTTTCATAATGATTGAGATGGGTAATTTGTATAAAATATTATTACATTAGCTTAATTATGTTTTTATAATTCTAGATGTTTGAATTTTTCATATAGGCTTTATTGATAACTTTGGTACTCTATTTTTTTTTTTGCAATGTAGCAATAATTCAAGGTAATACATTGGCATTATTCTTAAGTTGAGAATAGGCCTACAACCTAGTGGTTCAAGAAAAACATTATTATAAGTCATTAAAAAAAGTTGCACATGATGTTGCAAATCCAAGGAAACTTATTGTTGCAAATCCAAGGATATTAAAATGAAAATGAACCCTATACCTAATGGTAAAAAAGGATCATATCATGTACATCGCAAGAGACAAATTAAATTGTAGTTATGGAATCTAGCAACATGGCCATACCTTTAGTTTATAGGTGCAGCCGGTGCCAGTATTGTTGTAGATGTCGTGGATGTTGAACGCCTTGGTACCGGTGGCCTGCGTTGTTGTTGATGTCATGGATGTTGAATTCCTTGGCACCAGTGTCCTCATTGTCCCCATGATGTTGACACACATGTCCTTCCGCCCCCTCGATGCGGCTGGATCGAACACCAGTTGTTGGGTGCACTGCTAGATGCTGGCTTCCTCTATGTGCATGCACAAGTGCTGGATGGAAATTGTCACCTCATTTAGTAGTTGTTCAGCTTTCTCGATGCCTATATTTTAGGGTATTTTGGTGGTTGGGACACAAATGTCATCCACCTCATCGGTGTCGAGTGGTGCATCCTTGGAGAAGTGAGTGAAGATGGCTTGGCGCACACCTGCGTCATCATCACGTCGGCACTGGTTGGTGTAGTTTTGAAGCAGGTGGGGTCTCTGTAGTATTGTCTGTCTTGTTGCTGTAGTATCGCCTTCCTATGTTTCCCAATAGGTAGTTGACATAGCGTCACCTACATAAAGTTGGTGTCGACAGGCAGTGTATGTCACCTTCTCTATGAGACCTCATTGTTGGGGTAGGAGCCATTGTAGTTGGTATACTCTTCTCGACATGTGCCGGTGCGGTGGTGCCGCTGATGCAGATGTGGGTCCGTTCTCATAGGCTTCCTTGCCTACTACATGAATCTAAAATTCAGACAATACCAGCCAGTGCAAATGCATGGAGTTGTGCAAGAAAAGGGGGATGCAAATCAAGTGAGGTTTTCACCTATAGAGGACGACATGCATGCATGCCATCACCCTCCTCGGTTCTGGAATGCACCATCTTGGACCTCCAGTGGATGTTGATGAAGGAGGTGTTGATTATGAAGAAGTCGTTGAACATGTCGTTAGTGTACATTTGACTCGCACACAACCCCTGCTCATGTTGTAGTTGGTCCTCCGGATAAATATTCCTCTATTCCAATCTTCCACACCGACCAACAATCTCTGTATGCCATTGACAGAGAGTTGAGCTGAGGCCTAGCATTCCCATGCAACCAATTTTGTGTGCATCCATGGTGAACAAAGATGTGATTAATAGGAGATCTTTTGTAAGATGAGACACTTGTTTCCTATTGCACCCAGGATTGAGATCCCTTCGAGATTAAAAAAATTTAGGCAGGGGCTGCCCACGGTTGAAAAAACACTATTATTAAGTAAACAAAAAAATCATGGTCAATAAAGATTATATATCAAAAAATATTCGTGAGAAGTATCAAGAACATTAAAATTAAAATGAAAATTATACCTATCATATCAAGTGCGTCGTAGGAGACAAAAGCGATCAAAATTAATAGCAGGAGTGTATAGCAATGTTTGACAGACCCTTCAAACTAATGCGGCAAACCATTTTGCATTCATGTACATACAACAATAATTAGCTTCAAAAATAAATTCATGGTGAGATATCTAGGACCCTATGGCCGCAGTAGACACCCTCAACCATTCACTATAAGGCTCCTCATCATCACAGTACAATTACATTATGCAATAAGCAAGCCGTAGGGTGAAAGAAGACTCACCTGATACAAAAACATTGTTGGATCTGGCATCGTGGCCAAGTCGGGGTCTGACGTGATGGCCTGGTCGCTAGGAAGCAATCAACGGAAAAATGCAACAACGAAGTCTAAAAAATAGGAAGTGGGTGGACCGCCGATCTAGTGCTGGAACATGCCGGGGACATCGAGCGCCACGATGTCGAAGGAGTTGGCATGTGGGCGCCGGTATAGATGTGTGTGCCCGCGCTGCGTTGACTTCCTCCGCTTGCTCGGCCCGGCAACCTCAACTCAGCAGCCTGGCGGCGTTGCTGAATGGAGCCGTCATGAGGTGCAGCGCTGCCCAATATCTTTTTCCCTCCGTTGGAAAGACGTCTTCAGGCTGTATTATCGTAGTAAAAAAATCCATTGCTATATGTAGATGGATTTATTTTTTGTTTCCTTCTTTTACCTAATAATATAAAACTAATTAATAATGGCCACGTAGGAAAAAAATATCCATTGCTTTACGTAGAAGGATTTATTTTTTGTTCCCCTCTTTTTATCTAATAATATAAAAAGATCCATTGCTGAGTAATTAATAATGTGAAAAAAATCCATTGCTATATGTTGTTGGATTTATTTTTGTTTCTTTCTTTTATCTAATACTATAAATCTAATTAATAATGGCCATCGTAGGAAAAAAAAATCCATTGCTATACGTAGATGAATTTATTTTTTGTTTCCTTCTTTTTATCTAATAATATAAAACTAACTAATAATGGCCATCGTAGCAAAAAAAAATCCATTGCTATACGTAGATGGATTTATTTTTTGTTTCCTTTTTTATCTAATAATATAAATCTAATTAATAATGGCAAAGGTGGGTAATTTTCTGAAACATAAAGTTGATCTAATGGTTCTCAATTGCCCAAGTCTAGATTTGATGGCTAGATGTTTCTAATTAACGTGAGAATTTCTAGCATTTATCTTTTTTCTGAGCGCATCTAGTGAGAATTAACGTGGAGCCTTCATTGGAGCCTCCAATTAGTAATAGTAAGATAAGATTTCAGTATTCTTCTCTATCCGGTTCTATAGATCCGTATTCGACAAAAATTATAGAATATCCGAGGATTTATCTAAAACCGTGAAGAACAAGATATATTTAAAAGTTTCCTCTCCATGACTAGTGACTAATTATTTAAGTTTCAATATTATTAATGATGCAATGAAACTATTTTGTAGTATATTGTTGACGTTTCTTAGCGCAATCACTAGAAACAGGTTTAGAACCCATCCCTAATGACGGCGCCAGAAACGTGTCGCCGATATCACTAAGTGGAACCACCGTGTCGGTGATAACGCACTTTCAATCAACGGTGATAGATCTTGCGCCATAGTTGATATTTCATCCGCAAGCGCACGGATCTATCATTGTAGCATTTCACCCTAAGTATTCAGAGTATCGTTATTTATATTTTCCCAAAGGAAGGCTTGTATATAAGAAGCAAGCATGGCATCCGGATGATGGAATGTGTGCACGCTAAGTCCAACTTGATCATAACAGGGGGTAAGCAATATGGTTTATAGATAGTGTGACACACACATTGGAATCCACCTTGAAAGGATAAAGAAAATAGATAAAGAATAAATGAATAACCTATGGAGTGTTCTAATGTATTCTAGTCATGGTCATTGTCACAACCCGTTTTCCGGTCCGACGCGAGGGGAAGAACGAGAGACGTGGCGTGGCGAGAATCGTCGTCGACGCGGTCAAGGCGGCGCCGCGCGGGCGGCGCGGCGGCGGCGCTGGCACGCGACGACGCGACGGCGGCGGCTAGGGGCAGCGCGGGGGCGGCGGTAGGCGGCGGCGGCGGCTGGAGGCTGGGTAGGTAGGGTAAAACCCTAATTATTTCTTTCTTAATCGTCTCATGATAGTTGCCCTCATATTTATATGAGGGATTTACAATCGCTAACGGGCCAGGCCCATTAGCCTTTTTCTAACTCTTTTTAATTTAACTTAATAAAATTACTAATAAAGCTAAATAATAATTAAATATTCAGCCACTCCGCTTATTCCGGGCGACTCGCTGACTGAGTCTGACATCTCTCCCCGCCTGGAGATTCAGCTCGTCCTCGAAATGGAATTCGGATAGATTTTGTTGAATAGCTCAAAGATCCTCCCACGAAGCATCGGTAGCGGGTTTGTTCTTCCATTTGATGAGCACCTGAAGCTGTCCCTGCCGGACTCTCGATTTAAGCATTAGTTCAGGTTCAGGAACCGGTGTGCCATCATGAATCCGAGGTAATTCTGGAATATCCGTAGGTATCTCCCCACGGTGTGGTTTGAGCATGCTGACATGAAAGGCGTTGTGGATGAGGGTTTCAGGAGGCAGATTCAATGCATATGTAACTGGGGTAATGATTTTGCTGATGTTGAACGGTCCAAAATATTTGGGAGAGAGCTTGCCTTTATGTAATTCAGATATTGTTGCCACAGGTCGGGGATAAAAGTTTGAGCCGACATAATCACCCACTTTAAATTATCTGTCGTATGTTTCGCATCAAAATATTTTTTACGGTAATAATCCCGAGACAACCGCAAACGAACCTTTGTCCGATTTGGAAAAGCATCCCGTTGAGATAATAAGTCATCCATTTCTTGGTAATGTTGTCTCACCCGGATGATAACCACGGATAGTAGGGGGTGGCGCCCATATACAAGTTTGAACGGTGTTGTTTTGGTCGATGCATGGTATGAAGTATTATAGCAATATTCTGCCCAAGGTAACCATCTTACCCAATCCTTTGGTTTGTCACCAGTCAAGCAGCGCAGATACATCGTAATAATTTTGTTGACTACCTCAGCCTGTGCATCAGCTTGAGGATGATAAGCTGATGTTGGTGATAAAATAATGTTGGACAGTCTGAAAAGTTCTTGCCAAAATTGGCTCATGAAGATCACATCTCGGTCACTAACCACAGATCTTGGCAAACCATCTAATCTAACAATCTCTGAGCAAAATTTCGAAGCTACTGGTTGCTTTGTACGGGTGAGAGAGGGGTATGAAGTGGGCATACTTTGAGAGACGGTCAACCACTGTTAAAATTACCGATTTGGTTCCAACTTTCGGAAGAGCTTCAATGAAATCCATGGAAATATCCTCCCAGATCTGCTCTGGAACTGGTAAAGGCTGAAGAAGTCCAGCTCGATGAAGATGTTCAGTTTTGTTGCGTTGACATACCAGACAATCATTCACAAAATTGCTGACAATACGTTTATCATTTTTGACAAAGAAGGTCTGACGAAATCTATGTAATGTTTTCTGTATTCCCTCATGACCTGAATCATGAATTGCATGGAGAATGGTCCAAGATGTTTGGAGGATTTTGAAAGCCATACCTTTTTGTTGAACAAGATCAATCCATTACGAACTTCCCATGCGGAGTCTTTACCGTTGATTATAGAATCAATAAGGCCTATAGCCTCATCGCTGAATGCAATTTCCTCACATAACCGGTCAAATAAACCCAATTGAATTTCTGAAATAGCCATTATAGAGGATTCATCTGTGTTCTGACGAGATAATGCATCAGCCACTACATTGGATTTACCAGGTTTGTATTCCACAGTGAAATCATAGCCAAGTAATTTGCTAATCCATTGATGTTGAGGAACTGTAGACAGAAGTTGATCTAGAATGTATTTAAGGCTGTAATGATCTGACCTTATAATAAAGGGGCGGCCCCAGAGATACGGTCGCCAATGTTTGATTGCTGTTACCAATCCTATGAGTTCTCTTTCATAAGCAGCTAACTTTTTGTACTTATCAGGCAAACGTTTGCTAAAGTAAACTATTGGACCATTACCCTGATGTAAAACAGCACCCATACCTGTACTAGATGCATCACATTCCACCACAAATAATTTATTGAAGTCCGGAAGTTGAAGAACTGGTGCCGATGATAATGTCCTCTTAAGATGCTCAAAGGTCAAGTAGCTAAAGGTGTCCAACAGAATGAGTCCTTTTAAAAAAGATCTATCAAAGGACGTGCAATTGTACCATAATCCATAATAAATTTTACTGTAGTAACCTGCGAGTCCCGAAAAACCTCGCAATTCACGGAGAGTTGTAGGTAGTGGCCAAGCGACCCTTTGCCTCAATTTTCTCGGATCAACGACCACTCCCGCATCCGATATAATATGTCCCGAATAACCCAATTGCAATTGACCCAAGAGGCATTTAGATTTCTTTAAAAAAATGTTGTGAGATGCTAGTACCTTGAAGATCTCTTCCACATGGGAGAGATGCTCCGACCAGGATTTGCTGAAGATCAGGATATCATCAAAGAAAACCAGCACGAACGTTCGAAGGAACGGTCCCAAAATATCATTCATCAAGGCTTGGAAGGTGGAAGGTGCGTTGCATAAACCAAATGGCATGGCCAAAAACGCAAAAGTGTCCATGATGTGTTCTGAAAGTCGTCTTTTCGATGTCGTGGGGATGCATGCGTGCACGTGATAGCCTGAAAGCCAGATCCAATTTGGTGAAGAATTTAGCACCTTCTAATTCATCCAATAATTCAGCAATGACCGGTATTGGGAATTTGTCTTTCAAGGTATTACTATTAAGCTCACGATAATCAACACAAAATCGCCAAGTCTTATCATGTTTCTTGACAAGCGGGGACGGTGATGAAAATGGCGAAGTCTCAGATCGATGATACCTTGGTGAAGCATTTGAGCATTGTCGTTCCAATTCATTTTTCGTATCTGAGGGTAACGATAAGGGCGAACGACCGTTGGCTGAGTGGGATCCTTGAGACGAATTCTATGATCATAACACCGCCGACGTGGGAGTCCCAAAGGTTCTCTCAAAAGTCGTTGGAATTTGTATACCGAGGATCCATTGGGACATCAAGGGAAAGTATATGAATACCTGGTGGAGTATCTGTTTCTTTAGAAAGACTGCTCCATATGATCGGTTGTCCTTTTCGCCGAATTTCATAATGAGTTTGTTAAAATTCCAAACAATATTTCCCAAAGAACTCAGCCAGTCCACACCCAAAACAACATCATAGCCTCCCAATTTAATACTGAAGAAATCTGCTTTGAAACTTTCAGTAGCAATAGAAAATTCAATATCATCATACCTCCCAACATTTGTGATATATTGTCCATTAGCAACAGCAACTTTGAGGGGACGATGTAAGGAAGAGCTTTGTAGGCCCAGTTTCGTAGCTAAATTAGAGTCTAGAAAACTTGTGCGTTGAACCAGAATCCAATAAAGCTAATAAATTGGTGCCATTTATTGTGATAAGTAATTGCATAGTAGGACAAGTAGATATGCCGGTTAATCCATAAACTGATATTTGAATTTCCGAATATCCTCTGTTGCGTACCTTTGAGTTCTGTCGACGTGATGCGGTATAGAGACGTCTAGCCAGTGCTATGGCAGTCTCAATATCAGGTGGTTGGTGCAATTGGACGTCGATCTGAATCAAAGGTGCTAACCCAGCAACATAAAGCATAGCCTGCTGTTTGGGGGAGATGTGTTGTACCTTGTTCAGCGTTGTTGTGAATGTATTTGTGTACCTGTCCAAATCTTCCGATTGGCGTGATACTGTCAGATCACCAAGATGATTATGTAATGGAGTTCCAAAACGCCTGGTAATAGCTGTAGAAAATTCTGGCCAAGCTGGTTGACCCACTTCATGTTCCCAACGAATAAACCAAGATAATGCGTTCCCTTGAAGATGGAACGAAGCGAGCTGCATTTGGTCATTATCTGTGATTCCTTGAGCGAGAAAAAATTTATCGCACTTATACAGCCAATGAGAAGGATCACCCTTGCCATCATACTCCAGAAAAAACAATATGATATTATTACTGGTCCGTCTGGAATTTTCTGGGAAGAATTTAGGTGGACGCTCTGTAGGAATTTCTCTGGGAATTTCTGTAGCAAATTCTAGATGAAAATCTGGGTGGTCTACTGGCTGCAGAATTGATGAGTCGGAGGTGCGGCGTATGGGGGCTCATCGGTGTCCCTGCATCAAGAAAGCGCTTGGAGGGCGGAACGCATTATGGCTGAATTTGCCTCCATGGCTTTTGCCTCCATGGTCGCGATGTAGTTGTCGATGATGTTGTTGATGTCCTCCACGAACTTTGGGCTCCGTTAGAGGCCATTGGATCGCTTGGTCTCCTGGATACCAATCTGTCACAACCCATTTTCCGGTCCAACGCGAGGGAAGAACGAGAGACGTGGCGTGGCGAGAATCGCCGTCAACGCGGTCAAGGCGGCGGCGCACGGGCGGGGCGCAGGGCGGCGGGCGCGTGCGGCGGCAGCGCGCTTCTGCGCTTTTGCTTCGTGGCGCGGCGGCGGCGCGAGGGCAGCGGGCGGCGGCGGTAGGCGGCGGCGGCACTTGAGGCTAGGTAGGTAGTGTAAAAAACCTAATTATTTATTTCTTAATTGTCTCATGATAGTTGCCCTCATATTTATATGAGGGATTTATATCGCTAACGGGCCAGCCCATTAGTATTTTTCTAACTCTTCTTAATTTAACTTAATAAAATTACTAATAAAGCTAAATAATAATTAAATATTCAGCCACTCCGCTTATTCCGGGCGACTCGCTGATTGAGTCTGACAGTCATACAAATGAATAGTTAGGATCATATGCTAACACAATATAAGCATGGTTATGTCTAGGATAACAGGGAGACCCCCCGGTACCTTCCAGCCCAATGGAAGGCACTTACGAACTCCTACATTACATGCGAACGTGGAGGGATTACAAGGGACGGACAGGGCTGTCACGACCCTTCCGCCTACCCTCACGACTGTGGCACGCTCTCATTTTCGAAGGTGTCGTAATACCCGGGCACCATGCCCGCGTATTAGAGCACTACTCTTGTCCCCCCAGGATCCCCACCCTACGGATGGACGGACTAAGACAAGAGCAAACCCGAAAGAACGACGAACCGTTATCCCATCTATAATCATGTTATGCATACGATGATCAATGAAGAACGAATATGAACATGTCAAGATTATGATATGTAAACTATATGCTAGTTCATATATCAACACTATAACATGAACAAGACTATACTCCAGTTCATAAGTTAGACCATGATCATAGAAATAGAACTTGCAAGTAGGAGAAAGATCCATCGAAGATGTATATTACCAAAGATCGCTTTCTTCTAGATTACAAGCTCTCCCTTGTAGCTCTTCTACTCCAACTCTAGCCAAAGAAGAAGAAGAAGAAGATGGTGGTGGAGAGTGAGGTGGTGCTGCTGTAGGTGAACTCCAAGTGGTGTGTGTGGAAGAAGGAGGAGAGGGGAGCTACTTATACACAAAGGAGAGGAGGCTAATGACCCTAATACCCCTAAACCGACCTTGCCGCACGTCCAGGTATGTTGAACCGGGCATTCCACCACCGCACCGCCCTCCAGGTCACTTATTGCACCGCCACGTCCAACCTGGGCTAGAACCGCCTCAGGATGGGGCCCACCTGGGCTCGGCTCGGCCCGGTTCTTGGTGTGGTGTCGTTGCTGGACCTGAAAAGTGTGTAGGTGACGTTTGCTCAGCCCATCTTTGGCGTTTCGGTCCATTTCCACCCTGGGCTTGTGATCTTCGAAGTGCGCTTTCGAGGGTTGCGCCTTTTGGTCGTATTTCCACCTGTTTTTATTATAAATACTACAAATACATTTTGGACACTACAAGTGAAAATATGTTAGTAATAAATGTATATGAGTATAAAAGGTATAGTTTTACTCCCTTTATGGTAGTATGTTGACGGGTAAAAACATGTCGTTAGTGACCGTCAACATATATCTATAAGTAACTTTTAATATTGATTTTATACAATTCATGATACACAAATATTAAATTAATTACATTTTTTCTAATTTAGTTTAAACCTAATATATTTTTATTGTAAATTACTTTATATAATTAACAATTTTATGATAGATATTATATAAATATTGATCGGTGCATCATTTATGTTCATGTCCACGTTCATTAACTTCAAAAACGCATTTATAGCTCGCTTAACTTGTTAAGTGCTACATCATAGGTCCACACTATTTGGTCAGTATTAATTGTTTTTGTTCAGGTACATGCTAGCATGGTTTGTTTTTTTGTTCATTCTACAACTTGCCTTTCCTCTCTCGGCCTTCCCTCCCATCTTTCTCTGGGGCACTAGGCCAACTACAATGGCGGAGCTTTGCGGCGGCGATGCATCTAATAGCATGGAGCACCACCGAGTGCGGATTTAGGCATTAGCGCATCTTTGGATGCATGTGGCTCAAGGGACAACGATGCGAGGTCCTCCGACCGTGGGGGGCCCACCGGCGTGGCGCCTCCGACACCGTCCCATCCCTCCCTTTTCGACGTGGCTTGCAAGTCCGATGGTGATGGCACATAGGCCCTCCACCGGCTGCATGGGGCTCCCCCCTCCTCTGCGTAATGCGGATCCGATCCAAAGGGTGGAGTTGTGGATCCGGTGAGCGAAAGCGGCAATGACGCTGCGTGGTTGGCCTCGCCGGGCTTGTCCACGAGTTTTCCTTTTTTTTTCCATTTTTGATCGATTTACCGAGCCAAGCATTTGATTGCCTTGAGAAATAATGATTAATTCTAACCTTGATTAATTGGTTTGGTCTTGGTTATAGTTTTTGTTGTAGTGCTTTTCCAATTCTTGCTGATGTTCCTTGTTCATTCTTGCTAATGCAAACATCAACACCTAATTAAAGAACCTCCACCTACCCAAACCCTGCCTCCCCTTCCTCGTCAATGCCACCTGCTGACATGCATGCCCAGCACCCCTATGGCGTCGCCTGTCACAGTACGAGATCGGCCTGGCCTAGAGAAGGGTAGGGCGCAGCCCAAGGAGGGCAGGAAGCGCATGCCCTAGATGAGGAGGGGATATTCCAATCTGTAAGGAAATCTCCTACAAGGAAATAATTAGCGAATTGCTTGTAAAAAGGTATTCACTACTAGAGAATCGACTTCTATTCTCGAGGGTAAAAATGTGGTTGCTCCCGGCTGGAAATGCGCCCGAGAGTAAAGGGACCATTAGTCCTGGTTGGAGTCTCTAGCCGGGAGTAAAAGCCCACGCCCAGCTACTGAGGCGCCACGTAAAGGTTTATTCTCGGCTTGTGGCTCAAATGAGTAAAGGTCAACCTTTACTCCCTACCGAGTCTCCAACCGGCATTAAATCTTTTTTTTTTTGACATTATACTCTACCAACGACCTTTTTACAGCATTTGTTTTCACCTATTTACATATTTGCCATAAAGATTCAAATGCTTATAACTTTTGTGTTTTAAATTTGAATCGATCTGTTCTAGTTGCGTTAGATTCGTAGTTAACTTTCCTACATGCTCACGCTACTATTATCACTTTTTGTAACTCATAAAATTCGAGGTTAGATTTAATTAGTTTTCATGATTTTGTGGTCCATGTGCTTTCCGGTGTGTTGTATTGGTCTCAAACTTTTCTCGGGTTTGCGATGCCCCGTGTGAAGCAACCATCAAGTTTGAGATTTTTCTCAATTGGTTTGGTACTTTTTTTAGTTTAACTGAATTTCCGTGCGACTTCACCGATAATTGTACGTTGAACCGAGGCCCCCCTCGAAAAGATCCGAGAATGGTGTCAAACTTTGCCACAAGGTCTCTTGTGCCTTTTGGAGACAAATTTTTGTGGAGTTCGCGGTAGAATTCTAGTGTTTTCAATCTATAATTCACCATATTTATCTCACGCAACACCGACAAAAAATATAATAATAAAAATAATCATCGAAAAAAACATAAGATCTTGTGTGAGACCATATTTTAGGTGTAGATAACTAGCAAAAAAATTCAAGCCATTTCGACATAGGCAACATTTTAGTTAAAGGAAACATTTTTGCATCAATGAAATAGTGATTATTAGTTACATTATGTTCACTATTTAGAAGAAAAAATAAAAATATTTTAGGTTACATATTTTTCGGATGTGCAATAAAGTAAAAGAAACTCTAATTACTTTTTCAAACAATTTATGACTCAATGTAATTTACTACAAAAATCACTAGAATTTAGACATTAAATAAAAAGAAATATGAAAATAAAAACAAAATGTTGTTTACTTATGGCGGGAAATGAAAATGCATGTTTATGGACCTCCCAAAATTTGCCCCTGTTAACACTGGATTTTGGTAAGCCTAAAAGAATGACATGTTTGATTCTATTTGGAAAGTGAAAGATGGAGAGACAGAAGAGTATTTTTGGCAATCCAGAAGGTTTGATTCTATTCAGGAAGTGAAGGATAGGGAGTAAAAGATAAACCCTTGACCATTGTTATTCTTTTCAGGAAGTGAAGGTTTGATTCTATTTAGAGAAGGAATCACGATGATGGAAGCAATAAGGATGTCTTGTTTTTATGGTTATTCTTTGTACTCGTAACCTCTTAGGACTCGTGTTAGTTCAGGGTATAAATATAAACCCTTGACCATTGTAACAGTGTTCACAACCAACTCAGTACATCCGGCCCCGTGCTAACTTCGAGTCCTTTTGTCGTGTCGTCGAGTTCTTCGAGAGGAATCATCGATCCGTCGACCTCTGTAAGTCCCGACAACCTTGCTATCATGTCTCCTATCATGCGCTGGATTTAGATCATGATTCAAGTAGTCTTGCTTATCTCGACTAGATGGTCGTGCGGCAGGCATCTGCTTGATAATCAAGAAGTCTTTGCTTATGCTTTGTTTATCTTGACTGGATGGCGTGCGGCAGGCGTTTGCTGGATATTTTAGCGAGCCAAGATAGTTATCGATCTTTGGTTAGATTGAGAGCCATATGACAGGCTTAGATTTAGCTTAAGGATTAGTTATAGGCATCTGTTAGATTTGGCAAGGTCTAATAGATCCATCAATTTACCATGTGTTGCATGTTTCTTTTATTTCATATGTAACACCATTTTGCCCAATCTAGATTGATAAAGCTCGGCTTCATATCCTTTTAGATCTATTCAAGTCCTTTAGTGCTTTACGCTCATCTTGTTATGACAAACAGATCGTGCGTTTACAATAGCCGAGCTAGATCAATCTAGGTTGCCACGTGTTGCGGGTTCAAGCTTGTTAAACGTAAGTAGACCTTGATAGAACTAGGTGTCGTGCAGCAGATGTAGGTTTTTGGGTTGCTTTAGAGCTAGTCATCCGGTGGACTAGATTTCGATTAAATCTGATAGGTTTGTTTACGTTTGCTTGCTTGTTCCTTCTTCACGGACCGTGATTCAGCAAAATTGCCGAATATGGTTATGCTTTCATGAGTAGTGAATATCTATAGATATTGTTTAGGTAAATGCATGCTTTTAGCTTGTCACAACTAGATTGCATCATGCGGTGGATTAGTCTAGTTGTGAGGAGTGGTTTAAATCTCAAGAAAGTGATATCATGCGGTGGATTAGCTTGTTTGGGGTTTATGCTAGACGGGTTTGAGAAAGCTAAACATACGGCAGATTAGTTGAATCAAGCCTATGCATGTGTTATTTAAACATGATTTATATTCATGAGTTACTTATCCATATCTGCCATGTTTGATTTTTATTGGTCAACATCGTATGCTTTTAATGATATTTAATATTGATAGTCACTTTCACTTGTTCAAACATGTCCTCCTTATTTATATTTGGCAACCATACTTTACATACCTTTATTTTTGCAATAGCCAAATGCTCCATAAACATGTTGGCAGACAGCTCCTATAGTGTATGTCGTCGTAAGTGGCTTAAGGCCGTATATATGGAATTGTCTGCTCTCACCTAGCACGTTCCAGCTTTTGTATATAACAGTTTTGTCCCTTGTTAGTTTCAGGTCAAATTGACTGGCACGTTTCCGGATCTCGACCACCGGGGCGCCCGATTGAAGCCAAAAGGACTCCGGCTTGCTGTGTGTGAGGCACATTGCATCATATTTTGTGTCAACACACTTTTTGGCACACCCGGTGGGAACACATAGTTCAAGATGCCTAAAATCAACAACGATGGTATTCTGGATGTGACCATGGATGATCTAGAAGAAGACCTAAGGAACATTTTCTAGTGAAGATGTGAGCAATTTCTGCGAAGTGCTTGATGTCCCTTTCAAGAACAAGAGCAACAAGGTCATCTAAAAGTAGTCATTGCCAAGAGTTCTTCTTCCACACCGTCGATTATTTTGAAGAAGAAGATGCTTAGAAGATGTCGAGTTAATCTACAAAGCTTTTGGAGAAACTATGACAAATCACCATTCAACTTTTCTGAATACTTTTTGTTGCATCATGATCAGCACTTTCGGCCCAATAGCCGATAAATACTTTGAGGAAACCATTGGATCGATCCATGGACCTACATATTTCATTGTGCCAAAGAATCAGGAGAAGTCTGGGAATGGCGGAACATCTGGATCAGGTGACATGTCAAAGGGTGCATAAGTGCCACAACAACCAAATCCTATGACCTATGGCCAACTTGCATTTGGTACAACAAGGAGTGTGCCAGCATCGGTATATAGAGTAGCTCCAGCGGCATCCAAGGAGGGTGCATAAGTGCCACAACAAGAATATGTATGGAGATGGCTATCAAGAATTTGTTGATTACACTTCTCTTAATGCTTTACCAAATTATGGGTACAGGAGTTATGCGGGGCAACTTTCTAGAGGGCAAAGCACAGGGAACCCTAGATTCAAGTATTGATGTTATCATGCAAAGGATGGTCGACATGATGCGTAACTAGTTTGGTTTGAAGCCAAAGAATCAATCTTATGTGTACATGTCTCCCTATCCATAATGGTACAATAAGGTAGCACTTCCTCCAAGGGTAAAAGTTCCAACAGATTTGACCAAGTTTTCTGGTCAATATGATACTAGTACCATACATCAGTCGGTACTTGATGCAGCCGGGTGAAGCTTCCACAGATGAAGCCTAGAGGATTCAATATTTTCCTTTGTCTCTTATAGGGCCGGGCCAACTTTTACATGGTTCACATCCCTGCCAGAACAAGCAGAGGAATTTGAAGATGAAAATGAGGTAGCTGCAGCCGAGTTGGTTTGGGCCAAAGAACCTACTAACGTCAGTTAGCGCTCGTTAAGGCAACGCAAGGGAGCTTATAATTTTGCTGTCTCCAAGTGAGATAAGATTTTTGAGTTGCTGGTGAAGGAAGGGCATATCAAGTTACCCGAAGGGCACCTATGCTACATCCTAAAGGAGTGAAAGAAAAGAAGTATTATGGTTTCCATAACACTAACTCTCATTCCATCAATGATTGCTGAGTGTTCAGGGTGCGGATTCAAAGGGCTATTCTAGAAGGGCACTTGAAATTCAACGGCAAGATGAAGGTTGATGGTGATCCTTTTCCATAGAGTATGGTTGGTTTTGCTATGAACATAGTGTCTGTGAATGATCCTAAATGTAAAGGTAAAATGAAAGTATTGACCTATGACCGAGCTTGGGAGAGTGGTTCTGTTGACCCTAATCGGCAAACTACAAATGAAGAACTACAACAGAGAGTTCAATTCCCGAATAGCCGAACTGAAAGGGGTGAGACATCCGGGCCTAGAATCACATCATGCATTCTACTGAATAAGTGGCAAAGACAACAGAAGAAGGAGTACTACCGGGAGCAAAGATTTACAGAAGAGTGTAAGAGGTATGAAGAAGAGATGTACCGAAGGGAACAACATGAATATATGAGAGAACAAGAGCAGTCTCATTGGGGATGCTCATTTTTTAGGCATTGTTGGAATGAAGGCTTGAAACTGCCATCTAGAAATAACTGCCCTGAGTGCAATGATCAGTATTTTGAGTACAGGAAGTCTTGGGCCAACCGTCGACCAATCCATGAGAGACTTGGGATTCAGTTTTCTAAACTTGATCGGCGTTTAAAAATAGGTGGATCTAAAAATCATCGAGGGAAGAGATTTGCAGATCAAGATTGGGATGATTATAAGGAATACTATGAAGATGAAAGTCCTCATGAATATGTATGGCAAAAAGGGCAATGGTGTCCTCCAGGACTGCAGAAGAGTCAAAAAAGAAGGGTTCAACGCTTGAGGAACAAGGAGTTGAAACAAGCAGCAGCCGAAAGGAAGCAAGTGTGGCGTCCTAAGAAGAAACCCGATGGGTCTAGTCCTTCGACTGAAGCATGCATGGCTTTTTTCCTTCCATCAGAGTTTATGGCCCCTGTGAATCAAGATATTCAAGAAGAAGTATACTCTGATTTTGATGAAACTGAGTTTCAAGACTTGATGGCTCAACTTGTTCTAACACAATAGGCAGTTTTTGATAAACCAACGAAGAATCGCCATTTGAAATCACTTTACTTGAAAGGATATGTCAATGGCAAACCTCTAACCAAGATGTTTGTCGATGGAGGGGCTGCTATCAATGTTATGCCTTACACTACTTTCAGGAAGCTTGGGGTTACCAGTGAATTTTTTTTGAAAACTGACATGGTTCTTAGAGACTTTGCTGGCAATCCTTCTGATACTCGAGGAGCTGTACATGTTAAATTTATGATCGGGTCAAAGTCTTTAATAACAACCCTCTTTGTTATTGATGGCAAGGGGCATACAGTCTGCTTTTGGGAAGAGATTGGATTCATCCTAACTGTTGCATTCCCTCAACTATGCATCGGATACTTATTGATCAGTGGGTTGGAGATGATGTTGAAGTTGTTCGAGCTGATGATTCGGTAAGTGTTGCTGCTATTGAACCTGCCTACCGGGAGGACGATGGTGTTGATTGTTTCTCTGGCAAATATTGGGGAGAAAGTCCTGTATATGTCTTTAACAGGGATCAACAGCCGATCCAAGCAGTCGGCTCTCACAGTAATTTTTAATGGGTAATCCAATCGATGGCAACAAAGGAAACTTGGGGTACGGTTTCATGTCGACCTACAAGTTAGAAGAAGTGGACATTGGTGATGGTGATAAACCAAGGCTGACATATATCAGTGCTGGCTTAGATCAAGAGTTCAGACTAAAATTGATAAATCTTCTAAAAGAGTTCAAAAATTGTTTTGCTTGGGATTATTCAGAGATGCCTGGATTGTTCTATTGTTGAGCATCGATTGCCCATTAAACCTAGATATCGACCGTACAAGCAGCCTCCACGAAAAATATATAAAGATGAAGTCTTGGACGATGTGAAGAAGGAAATTGAACGGTTGTTAGAAGCAAAATTCATTCGACTCTGTAGATATGCGGAGTGGATTTCAAGCATAGTCCCAGTATACAAGAAAAATGGAAAAACAAGTGTTTGTATAGATTTCAGAGATCTCAATAAAGCCACGCCAATGGATGGATACCCGATGCTAGTTGCCGATTTGCTTGTAGATGCAAAGCAAATTTACCATGAGGTCATCGGCTTTATGGATGGGAATGCTTGGATATAATCAAATCTTCATGGCAATCGAAGATATTTCAAAGACAGCTTTCAGATGTCATGGTCATATTGGTTTATTTGAGTGGATTATTATGACATTTGGATTGAAGAATGCTGGTGTAACTTATCAGAGAGCTATTAATTATATTTTTCACGAGTTGACCGGCAAAATTGTAGAAATCTATATTGGTGATGTGGTAGTCAAGTCCAGAAATCATGAAGGACATTTAGCCGATTTGAGAAGAGCCTTGGAGTGCACTAGGAAACATGGTTTGAAAATGAACCCAAACAAGTGTGCTTTTGGGGAGTTTTTGAGGTTTTGGTTCATAAAGGAAGAATTGAAGTTGGGAAGAAAAGCATGGAAGCCATAGATAAAGTTGTTCCTCCAAGCAACCTCACATAACTCCAGTCATTATTTGGCAAGATTAAATTTGTGAGAAGGTTTATATCCAATTTGTCATAAAGAGTTTTACCTTTCTCTCCATTGTTGAAGTTGAAGAAGGATCAAGTGTTCGTGTGGGTGACCCACAACAAAAGACTTTTGATGAAATCAAGGAATATATGAAGGCACCACCTGTATTGGTACCTCCACAACTTAGCAAGCCTTTTAAGTTGTACGTGGTGGCCGATGACCTAACGATAGGATCGGCCCTTATGCAAGAGTTTGAATTAAGGAAAAGAAAGAGTGGTAGCTTACCGTAGCCGAAAGCTATTAGATCCGAGACAAGGTATTCAGCAATAGAGAAGTTTTGCTTATGTGTTCACTATTCATGTACCAAATTTTGGCACTCTTCGTTGGCTGCCGAATGCATGGTGGTTTCTAATTTTGATGTAATTAAAAACATGTTATCAATGCTGATTTTGAATGGTAGGATCGATAAATGGGTTTTAGCTTTATCAGAATTTGATTTGAGGCATGAATCAGCAAAGACAGTAAAAGGTCAAGTTATCGTTGATTTTATTAAAGAAAAACCTAATCCGCTATTTTTTCTGTTCTAACTTATATGTGTGGACTTCTTGAACACATATGGGACACAGGAGTTTGTACAACAATGTTCTTAATAATGACCAAAAAAAATTAAACAAGCAGTCTCGGTCACAACGTACGTCTGGTCCCTATATGGTGGTACGTCACCAAAAGATCCGCAATGTTGTTGTCTAGCCACGTGACGGGTGCTTATCCATAATTGCAAGGAAAAGTCAGCAGACGTTGGCGTCAGGCTTGTAATAGCTGCTTGGAAAAGTCAGTGCGGCACATGTGAGAACATAGAACAGCAACAGGTATGAACATGTTGGCTTGTCTTACTTATTTTGTTTCAGCTTATATTCTCTCTCGTATAATACTATTATATCTCTGGAGCTGACTGGTCAGGATCCCGTTCTGTTACCAGCCGGAGACAACATTCTACTTGGTGAGCAACAAGTATGTAATAACTGTAATAACAAGCTACGTACAGTTCGGACTGTGCTAGCTAACTGTGAAGCATCTAGGCCCCTAGGATTGGGTTTCGATGATTGATGACAATATAATTACCATGACTAACGTGTGTTTTGCAGAAACAGGTTGGAGTTAGGTCATGGTAATGGTGATCTCGGACGATGAGTTTGTTACGCCACCTGACGATGTAATTCGTTCGGTTTTCCGGAAATGGATGACAAGGTTAAGGACGGCTAGTTCCGATTGTCGACGGAGTTGGGTGACATCGGATTAGTTGTTAGGACTTTGTTTTATTTTCGGCCGTACTATTAAGGGGGGTACGAATGGGTAGCTTGACCTAGGCGAGTCTAGAGACGAGTTGTGGTGCACACTTGAGTTTCTTTAGCACTAGACAGCTCAATTCATGCCTGAGACAGTTTGGAGTTGAAGCAATTCACGGAGTCGCGAAGACGGAGTTGAAGAAGGGCTTCGCCGACGGACGCTGCCGGGACGCGTCGGACGCCGGTCTTGACCGACGCTTCGGTCTTTGACCGGACGGTTTTGGGCCGTCGTCAAGCGCGTCCGGTCGACTTCCGAAGAAGCTTTGTTTTGGGCCGACTGGGGACTCATGCGTCCGGTCATCGACCGGAAGCACTGACCGGACGCATGGTCGAAACACCCTTGCGTGTCGCGCGGCATTTGAAAAACGTCGAGCTTGTCTTCTTCGATCGACGGGGCGCACCGACCGGACTCACTTAGGTTTCGCGTCCCCCCTCGGTCGCCGAAATTGTGCGTAAAAGTGCTGATTTCGTGGAGTTGCTTGATGGGGGCTATATATACTTTACCCCCACGACCTTGCACTCTCTCTTGCCCATTTGTTCAACTAAGAAACACTCTTGAGAGTGCAAAGGAGCCCTAAGGTGGTCATCCATGCAAGATTAAGGACCATCCTTAGAGTGTTTGAGAGATTCAAGTGTGCATCCACTCTTCTCCTAGGCTTGTTGAGGTCAAGTGAGAGTTCGTGCTTGTTTCTCTTGGTGATCGCCATCACCTAGACGGCTTGGTGGCATATCATGGCTTGAAGATCACCCGGTGGTGCTTGTGGGTGGCTCAAGCAAGCTTGTGAGCGGTTTTGGGTGGTTCACCGCGACGAAGTGTCGAAGAATCAACCCGTAGAGAGCACTCAGTTCTTGCGAGGACTAAGTGGGAGCGATACTCTTGAGAGAGTGCTCCAACGAGGATTAGGGGGGTGTGGCGACACCTCGATACCTCAGGAAATCTTGGTGCTCATCCCCTTCCACGCTACCCTGGCCGCACACACCCAACGCCGCAGCATCAGCCATGGCGACCGTCTCCTTGCATCCATCTCTCCTCCCACTGTCTATGCCGTCCTATCGCCTCTCCCTCCCCCGTCCTTCGTCGCCTCCCATGCTGCCCGTCCGGTGCAAGGAAGCGAAGCCCCCGATCTGCCATCCACGGCGAGGACGCGAGGAACACTGCCATTTCCTCTCTATTGCGCTTCAATCTCCTAGCGTGATCACCCCATCAGTTGTTCCCTTTACTCTTGTTTTTTCTGCCCTGCAAGTTCTCGAGGAAATGCCCAAACGGGGGCTCAGCTTATTGCTAATTTGCGCCAACTCAGAATCTTGGATCCATCTAGCTATTCTTCTGTTCTACTAATGTACACTTTACAGGTACTACCCTTTGCAGCTTAATTATGCATTTACACAAACATCCATTAGTTTTGCTTTCTGGTGCAGGAGATGCTACCAATCAATACCTTCTAATTTACTGGCTATGAATGCTAAAGATGGCTAAACTACCATGAACGTTCTGTTCAAAAGGCTTCAACATACCATAGCTATATTAATATTGATGATATTTTTTGAACTGTTACTATTTAGATTAAGAGTGAGATCTTATGATCTATGAAAGCTATTGATTTCTTCATGCCAGAAACTAATGGTTCCCATACGTATGAGCACACAAAGACAAACCACGTCCGCCCTTAGCTTGATGTAAGAATCTTTTATTTTCTACTCACCACTAACTTGACAGCATTTTACATGTCAATAATAATTTTACATGATCCAAGAAAATCAAGATCAATTTCAAGGGAATTCCATAATATTCTTCTCAGGTTATTTTTCCCAAAAACAATCCAAATCTGATCAATAATACCTCACCAATATAATTTCCTTCACTTATGTTTACAGGTGCTAAGCTTCAGTGATGCACCCTGCCAATGAAGGATATTGGCAATTCTGAATTTTCGGAATGTTGTGTCTTCCATACTTCCATCAATGTAACTACACTGAATCGTGTTACATAAAAAAAAAAGTCCGTGTCAAAGCTATTCTTACAATAACATGAACTATATTGTATTCGATCAATCTTGCAGACTGACTTTTCATTTCTAACGACTTTACCGTTTCATAACTGATACATATCTTATGCCTTTATCACTTCCTCCTACAATGTCTTCATTTTGCCGGATGTTCTACCCAAAACATATTCCAGATTGGACAAGCATGAACAAGATATAAATAAGTCTTTTTAGTTTACAACATGATGTGAAGATTGTACAGAGTGATTGAATGTCAAAGGTACCAAAGTAAACTTTTGTGTTACACTTGCTAACCCGCGCAACTGCGTGGGGTTTCCCACTAGTTTTCCGGTGTTACGCATTCAGTGGTATGCGACGTTCCCATCGACGACGAGGCGCCAATGGTGACTTCGAGAATCTCCAGATCTGTCAGGTGCTCAGTCCTTGGGAGGTGTTCATAGGGGTAGGGTTTACATACGTGTATTCATAGGGGTGAGTGTGCGTGTGTGTTGTGAGAGTCTGCGTTGTACTATGTAATTCTCAAAAAAATATGCATAATAAGAACTATATATTAAAAAAGTGAGAAACGAACTTGAAACGAGCGAATACTACGAAATAAAATATAGGTAGATGGCATTATAGATATCATATTATATCAATAGTGTACAGTCTTAGAGTTGATCTCACCCGGCTAATGCTCTAGGTCGATCTACTTTTTTTCCCCGTGATTAGTGAAATTCTCACCCACTGGATCTACCCTAGACGATGATGTTTATTATAATTATTTTTTGCATACAGTATCAACAAAGCATACAGGTACAAGCATATATCATGCAACAGGAGGCAAGAAAAGAACAGGTGAGTAATAACGACAACACAACTTCTTGAGATGATAGATAACAACAACTTCAGTCGGACTAGAGCCTTAGCTCGAGGTCTGGCTCTTCCGTCGTCCCCATGGAATTGGAGGCCTCCTCCGCCGGCGCCATGGCACTCCTGGACCTGCTCCAGTTTTGCCTGTCGACTCCGACTACGCTGTCGCCGTGGTCCAGCTGGGCCACCGGCGCGTGCTCGCCTCTCCACCTCTCCGTCTCCGAGCGCGCCGCCGTGGCAGGCACAGTCCAGTGCGGCACCTCCCGAGACCACGTCGAGGCGAGCGCGCTCCCGCCCGCTGCGCGCGCCTCGAGCTCAATCCCGGCGGCGTAGGAGCTGGAGTAGGGGTCCACGCTGCCGAACACGCGCTCCTTCTTGTGCGCGTTCTGATGCCCGCCCAGCGCCTGCGACTTGAGGAACGTCTTGCTGCAGAAGAGGCACGGGAACTGCCGGGCGCCGCCCTTGCCGTCGACAAGAACGCCGCCCCTTGCGTCGTTGGAGGAAGCAGGCGGAGCCGCACCACGAGAAGACTCCATCTTGGACATGTAGTATACAAATATTTCGCTGATTAATGGCAAGCTAGGTGCTATATACTAAGCATTATTCCGCTATATTGGGATTGAAAATCAGGTGGTACTAAAGTGGAGGGGTCAGAGAATGACGCCGCAGGTGTACCAATGGATCTAGTAATAGTGTGTATTAGCACTACTCCAGTAATGGAATCCCTCCAGCTTCCAACATCCAAGCGGATGGGCGACAGGGGGACGACAGAAGGACACGCTGCGTGTAGATGGATTGGATGGAGGGGAGATAATCGATTGCACCATAATTGGAACGGGGAAAAACATAACATTAGAAAGTTTTTTTTTATTGCCCCTCTTCTCCTGGAATGAAAAAAAGTTTCTAAGAGCACTCACAATGCAGACTCTACCATGGTTTCTATCCTCATTTATTACCCCTCTATTTATTGCTTTTTGCTGATGTGGCGCTATATTTATTGAAGAGAGAGAGGAAAAACACAAGAAACCAAGTCTAACTAAGAAACCAGGTCTTCACGTAAACCAAGACAATTTGTGAAAGTGACAAGTGGGCCATGTGACATCATGTTAGAAAATTGCATTGTGGGAGATAGTTTCTTGACACAATGTCCAAGACTATAGAAACCATGATAGTTTCTAGCATTGTGAGTGCCCAATGATACATACAAATACAGAGGAAAAAACATACCATTAGAAACTTGAATTCAAGGGATCCATTGGACGTTTAGTTAGCGAACCTTCTTTCACACAGTTTTATACTCCCTCTATATTGGTAATTCAAGTTGTTTTAAACAACGACACAGTTTTAAAAACATAACTTCGACTTCTTGCTTTTGTAAAATATTTTTCATGACAAATTTATTCATATTGGTGTAGCCAATTTCACGAAGCTTATTTACACATGCCATGACAACATATTTTTCTACAACCAATGGCTAGTCCGCAGCTACTTTTACTCCTAACTCTAATATGTGTAGAAGATTTCTACCTCTCCTACGGGTGATCAAAAAGCTCATTCGACATTGGACTCCTAATTCATGATATCTACCTTTATGACATCGACTTGCTGAACCCCAAAGTATGAGAGTGTGTCTTTAAGCCAAGTGATGTGGACAATTACCTGTGGTATATTTAAGAATCACATAATACATATATACTTATACAAATGTATTTCACGAATTCATTTATTGGAAACATATAGGGTTGCTTACAATTGATGGATGATTACGCGGTATGTTTGGCAAACTTGGATGATCAAATCCAAACCAAGTTAAATACCCAAAGAAACCTATGACTTCCGGCGGTGGAAGATCACGTCTAGCCATCTAATAACAGTTATTTTTTGTAACAAGTATGCTCAAAATTCAAATGCTAATAATCCCAAGTATGCTCAAAATTCAAAAACTAGGAGTTCACTTTTTGCTCTAAGAATTTGGCTGCTCTAAAACAAATTTCAAATACTAGAACAGTTAATAACTACATTGCACACATACCAATGCAGTTGGTAAAAGTTAACTAAATTGCATTCTTACTACAAATTCAAATACTAGAAATTGTAAGACTAGAAGTTCATCTTATAACAGTTCATACCATTCATCTAATAATATTTAACTAGAAGTACTAGAAATTGTTAAACTAATTAATAAACCTCGTGTTGACACAAAATCCGTCTCTTGTGCCGCACACACTGACAAGCCGAAGTAGCTAGCTTAACTTGGGTGCTCGGGCGTATCGATCCGGTGGCGTGCCAGTTAATTTGACCAGTAATTGACAAGGAGATAAACGTGAGATCGGGAACATGCCTGGTGAGACTAAGACAGTTCCACAATGTACGGCCCTGAAGCCACTTACGACGACATATAGCTATAGAAGCTATCTGCCCACAAGTTTATGAACGCGTTCGGCAAGCATGTGCAAAACAGGAAAGAGCACAGTAGCGAACGGGCATAAAAAGACATGTTTAAACAAGTAAATTGATCATCAAGATGTGATATCATAAAGCTTATTCCATAGATCGAATTAGTTGACAACATGATAGATAAAAACAGGTAAATCATAAACGTAAATCTAATCTAAATAACACATGCATAGGTTTCACCCAACTAGTCTGCCGCACGTCTAGTTTTCCTAAACCTGTCTAGCTTAAACCCTCACAAGCTAATCCACCGCATGATACGGCTTGTTACAGATACAAACCACTTCTCACAACTAGATCAATCCACCGCATGATACAATCTAACCATGACAAGCTAAAAGCATGCATATATCTAAATAGATCTACAAATACTCATTACTCGTTGAAGCGTATATGCATAAACAGTAAAATACACGTGTAAGCTTGATCTAACGATAAAGACAGAGATCTATTCCTATTAGTCCGCCGCACAACTAATCATCCTAAACCCTTTTCATCCTAACAGCAATCCACCACATGATACACTGCAAGACTAGACGTTAACAATAGACAACCCTACACATGCAAGCTACACGTAGACACATAACCGTATTCGGCAAGCTTGCCGAATCGGGGTCCATGAAGAAGGAACTCACACGCAAAACCTATCAGATTAAACCGATCTCTAGTCCACCGGATGACTAGCTCTAGAATAACCCAAAGACCTGCATCTGCCGCACGGTACCTAGTCCTGTCAAGGCTAAACGTGCATGAACCCGCAACATGTGACAACCTAGATTACCGAGACTTGGCCAATAAACACGATAGATTGACCATCAATGATAAAATAAGCATGAACGTATATAAAGATGATCAAATCTATAAAAGATCTAAGGCCAAGCAAGATCAATCTAGATTGGGCAATAAGAGTGTGCAAACATAATTAAACAATGAATCAGAGCATGCAACTCGTGGTAACTTAATGAATTCATTAGATCTTGCCAAATCTAATGAAGCCGATAACTAGCTCCAAGCTAGACCTTAGCCTGCCGCACGACTCATGATCTAACAAAGAACCCTCTTGCTCCATGACCTAAATCCGCCACACGATACTAAGCATGATAACAAGACTACTTGCAACATAATCTAAATCCCCCACACGATACTAGACATGGTACAAGGTTGCCGGTACTTACGGAGGTCGACGGATCGATGAATCCTCTCACAGTAGATCGACAACATGACTTGGACTCGAAGGGGTGGCGCGGAGCCGGGTTGTTGTTGTATTGATTGTGTAGATCCTTTTACAGTTGCCACGGGTCTTATATTTATACCCTGGACTTGATACGAGTCTTAACCGACTACGATTACAATAAAGAAAAAATCTAGCTAGGGTAACTTTCACCCTAAGTCTCCTCGGAGTCGTTAATGACGTGTATGGCACGGGCTCTCCTTCCAGACAACTTGCTTTAATGTCCTTTAGCTTGCCGAATCACCCTTGATAGTTGAGTGCTCGAAGTCTTCCCGAACGTACGATTGAGCCGAATGGTGACGGTTTCCCGACCGCTACAGTGCTGCCGATCACTTTGTTTCATACGAGCTGCTTGCCGAATGGCTTCTTGCCGAATGTCCCTGTACTGGCCCACCTATCATTCGGGCTCTACCAAATTTTGGTGTTAACACATGCCCCCTCAATTTTGGGATAAAAGTATTTTTATTCCAAAAGTGACCACAGCCTTCCTCGTTTACTCAAGTCAGCACTGTTCATCAGCTCATCGCGCCGCCTGCCAAAAAATCCGAAACCCTAGAGCATCACCAAATCTTGATTCAAGTCTTCCATGGAGGCCTTCAACCTAATTCCAAAGGTAATCTTCAATTTTTTCTCGCATATTCGGCAACATTTAATTTGGAAACCGCTTCTTTTATCTGTATCCGTTGTCTTCTGAAGGAATTTGAGGACCAAATCCTAGTCTCTACTGAAGCGAACTAAGATATCTATTTTCTGGGTCCCAGAGGTGATTATGATCCAACTGAATTCATCGCAAAAGAAAGCCAAAGAATCCCATTCAAATTTGGCGTCTCCCCGAAGAAGCAATGGAAGAAGAGCTTCAACACTTGGCCTTTTACCCCAATTGCAGGGTGGCGTGACTGGTACAAAAGGTTGTCATCAGCCAAATCCAGGAGTGAGAATTAGGATACTCAGGACATTTCCCACTGTTTGGAGCTATCTCTGTCAAATACCCCCAAGAATGAAGACCTGTTGATGGCATTAACTCATTTTTGGTCTAATGCATCTAACTCTTTTATTTTTGGCCATGGCCCAATGACTGTTACTCTGGCTGATGTATTTATGATGATCGGCCTGAATATTACTGAGAAGGTACACCCCTGGAAGTATCAGATTGGTAGTAAACAAACAGCTATGAAGACTGATGCCGCTTGGACAAACCATACCAAGTTATACAAGAAGAAAGGTTCAGTAGCTGACAAGGAATACAAGGTTTTCCTAAATCTCTGGCTATGCAGATTTATCTTTTGTTAAAAATCCAATGAACCAGTTCTGAACCATATGGTCATGGCTGAAGATTTGGTCGCCAACAAAACAATTCGACTTGGCAAGTATCTTCTAGGAGCAGCCTATCACATGATGCACCAGACCACTACTCAGATGTTTGAAAATAAAGGTATCTCTTGTGTGAATGGTCCCTGGTGGTTAATCCAGATGTGGTTGCAACTATATATGCACAAGCTGGTCAGAGTGGACTTGCGAACCCTGGCTTTCCCTTCAGTTAACTATGCTGAAAATGAGGAGGCAACAACCAAAGCATGCCAAACTTATGGAGAAGTTGCATATGCTATTGTCATCAATAAGGATATTGGCCATCTTTTCAAAATCTTCTATAAAAGTTTTGATGAGGTGCTCTGGCTTCCTTATAGAGAAAATGAAGATTTCACCTTTCCTTGCAAATTCAGCTATGAACAAGGTTGTGTAGACAATCTCTCAACAAAGATTTTTAATGCAATCATCAAACCATGCATGCTGCCTGTAGAATTTCATAATGGGAGGCAGGTGAAACCCACTTATGAGTGTTACTACCCAAATATTGTAGCAAGACAATTAGGATGTGGTCAATTGCCCCAGAGGTTGTTCTTCTCAAAGATTATAAAGCCAAGGGAGAGTATAACTGCATCCATGCAGGCTGTAAAAATCTTCAAATTGGGAGAGGATCTTCCAGAGTACAAGCCTCAACCCTTCATTTTGATTGATGTTGCCCATCCTTTCTTTCAATCTTGGTGGGGTGAATTTCATACTCATGTCTTGAATTCACTAGTTCATCCCCTATGCCAAGATCTTCTGCCTGAGTTTGCTACTGATAGTGAGGTGACTACTTCTCTTGTCATTTTCAGTGTTGCTCCCTTTTTCTTCCCTTTCTAAACTTAATTTTGTTGCAGGATATTGAGCCAATCCCTCCTCCTAGGGAAATCCAATATTATTTAGCTGGACCTCGCCCAGCTCTGGGTGATGAAGGAATGGCTATGAAAGCTTTCATGAACACACACATGGCTTCCATTGAAGCAAGATTGACAAGCTCAGGGAAAAGAAAAGTTTCATCCCAGTCAACTAAATGTCCCCAAGTATTCAAAAGGCAGAGGTCTAAAAGGACCAAGAAGATTTCTAAGGTATAAATCTCATTAAAGAGAATTTCTTTTACCTCACCTCATTTCATAATTGTAGATTGGCTTGATGAAATTCCAGGTGCAAGGTGAAAGCTCTCGAATCTTTGCTGAAGATTCAGAAGTTCATAAGACCAACGAAAACATTGGTAACTTTTGTTTCAGACTGGATTTTCAAATCTCTTAAAAAAGGTCTTGAACAAATGACCACTGTCAATATTAATGGCAATTGCAAATGCAACTTCTCCATATGATTGACAGGCTTTGGTCTCAGGTGGCTCTTCTTCAGAATAGTTGATTGAGGGAAAACTTAGATTGTGAAGTTCGACAGATACTATTGTGTGCATATTCAGTTGCAGCCACATCTAGATCAACCACCAGGGGCCATTTACACAGTGAATTTCACCTCCTTTAAACATCTGGGTAGTGATCTAATGCTATGTTACACGGATACTCCAAGAGGGGTGACGTATCCATATCCGATACTCGTCAGATACGCGGATACAGATACTCGGATATACTATTTTAGTGGCTTCATGTGGTAGGCAGCCCCTAACAAATACTTGCCCAAGGGGATTGTGTTGCCAGTAGGCAGCTCTTTAGCCATTACAATATGATTGAGAGTTGGCCCATTTGATTTTTCATAGAAAACGAATCTGCATAGCCACCTGTTAAGAAAGGCCAAATACTCCTTATCTTTGACAGCATTTTCTCCTTTATATTCAATGATAAAATTGATGTAACCACCACCTGACCTGACAGATCTCTATTGACTAGAACCCTTGTATTTAAAAGGGATATACTGCTTCAGTCATGTTCAGGCCGGTCATCATGAATACATCAGCTAAAGTTGGAGTCATTGGGCCATGGCCAAATATGAAAGAGTTGGTGGCATCAGACCAAAAGTGAGCGGGTACAATCAAAAGATGGTCATTCTTTGGAGTATCTGACAGGGACATTTCCAAACATTGGCTTATGTCCATTCTGTCCCAATTCCATGTTTTCTTAGCGGCTGCTTCATGAATCCTTCGATACCAGTTTTGCTAGCCTACGATTGGGGGAAACGACCAGGTCTTGAAAGTACTTGACCATAATCTCGGTTCTGACACTCCAGATTTGAATGGAATTTTCTAGGTTTCCTTCTCAATGAACTCAAATGGGTCTGAATTTCCCATTAGGCGAAGATAGTAAGAGTTTGGATCATTGCCATATTGAATTAAAATCTCGTCTCGCAAATCCTTTCAAAAAAGGGGAGAAGAATTAAAACCGGGAGTAGAGGATTGCTGAAGAAAAAAATTGTCGAATGCATGAAGATAAGTTAAAGATTACCTGCGGGATGTCGCCTTGGGCCGCCATTGAAACTTGGAGCTTGATTCGAGAAGGCCTAGGGTTTCAGAGATTTGGACGGCGGCTGTGATAAGCAGGTGGAAATGGTGAAACTTTGAACAGTGTTAACCTGAAGAAATTGGGGTAGGATATAATCAATTTTGGAATAAAAGTATTTTTATCCCAAATTTGAGGGGGGGCATGTGTTGACACTGGATTTTAGTAAGCCTGAGAAGATGACAAGTGGGCTAGTGCAAGATGCTAATAATGGGTTTATTCGGTAAGGAGAGGCATTTGACAAGATATGGCGTTCAACAAACGTTCAATGCGGTCGGCAACTTAGGAGGATTCGGCAAGCGATGTGGCCGGCGACTCAAAAGGATTCGGCCAGCGCTATGCGGTCGACTATTCTGAAGGCGCGTAGGAAACTAGCCGAATGAAGGAGAATATCCCGATGACGGGATCAATTAGGACTCCAAGAAGACTTGGAGCCAATGCTATCTTATTTTTAAGGATTGTTTCATGTAATCGTAGTCTTTTAGGACTCGTGTCGAGACCAGGTTAAAAATATAAGCCCTTGGCCATTGTAAACTTCTGTTCATAACCAATACAATCAAACCGGCCTCGTGCCACCTTCAAGTCCTTTATAGTCATGTCGTCGAGTTCTTCGAGAGGAGCCATCGATCTGTCGACCTCCGTAAGTTCGGGCAAACCTTGCTATCATGTCCAGTATCATGCAGTGGATTTAGATTATGATGCAAGTTGTCTCGTTATACTTTGCTTAGTATCACGCGGTGGATTTAAGCTTATAGTAGCGGGAGGTCTTTGCTTATGTCTTGTATCATGCGGCAGATTAAGATGGGGGCAAAGATAGTTATCGACTCTATTAGATTTGGCAAGATCTAGTAGATTCATTAAGTTACCACGTGTTGCTTGTTTTTATATTGATTTATTATATTTGTAACACTCTTATTGCCCAATCGGGGTTGATTAGGCTTGGCTGTTGGCATTTCTTAACGCAAACGGAAAGTGTTCCGCAAGCGCACGGAAATGCCATTGTAGCTTTCACCCGAAAGTATTCAGGGTATCGTATTTCCACGGGGAAGGCATGGTGCAAGGTCTCTAATAGAAAGATGGACAAGATAACACGACTGTATAATATACCAAGGTTTATAACTGGGATGGACAGGGTAGGTAAAGGATAACTTGACACACACACTCGAGCAATCTCAAGAATAAAGAAAACCCTAAACTGGAGCAAGGCGTATCCTATATAGTTGTGCAAAGAACAAGTTAATGATCATACGAGATATAAAGACAGAGGTAGATGGACTGGGAGATGCCCGCAGCTGGTCTGCCAACCGATAGACACTTTCAGAACTCCTACTCAATACCCGAACATGGAGGAGTGCTAGGGACGGACAGGGCTATCACCACCTGCCGCCTACCTCACTACCGTGGGGCACGGACATATCCCAAAGGCTCCCGTGCCCCTGGGCTCCATGCCTGCGTGCACTAAGGAACTACCCATACCCCACGTGGACTCTGACCCTATGGATCAATGAGCAAGAATATGGGCACGACAGACCGCCATCTAAACTCCATGTTATGAATTGTATGAATGGTTAGGTGGAAGTTCTATATGATGGAATCATAACATAGAAACTATAGCCTAGTTCATATGCAATGATTATATCATGAGGAACTATATGATGCCATCCAAGGGGTATCGCAGCTTGTCATCGCCTTTCTTGCATTCCGGTGATGCATAACAGGCCATCATCTTGGCATCCTCTGGGTTCCCGAATATTGCGCGCAGGCGATCGAGCATGGGCAAGTACCACACCGCTAGGGCGGGGCTCTTGCTCTACATGTATCCCTCTTCTTCCTCGTCCCCGGGAGGTAGCATCTTCTTTTTCTTGCCCATCTTCTGCTTCCTCGGCCCTCTTGATGGTCCTCCTCATAGGCGCAACAACCGACATTCCTCCTGTAACGACTCGTGCCATAGCGTGGACAGCTCTGCAAATCCGCATACTGACCTCAATATAGAATACAGTGGTTAGGGCATGCATGGAACTTTCTAAGCTTCATCGCCATAGGACGAATCAGCATCCTCGCCCGATAGGTATTGGCCGGTACCTTGTGCCCCTCTAGTAAAATAGTGTCACCAAGGACCTGTAACAATCATTGAAGCTAGTGTCTGACCACCCATGGCGAGCCTTCAGCATCCACATCATTAGGTTAAAACGTAGCACCACGCAATGCTTCAGACATTTGCCGTCGTCATTGTAGAGGGGATCCATTGTCGCCTGCTTTATCTGTCTAAAATTCTCTAGCCACCTTGGATTTCCAAAAAGAATGTCGTCTTCATCTTGAAGGTTAGTAATATCCTAAAAAAGCTCGGCATCCTAGGGTGACATCTAATCGAGCTCCGGTTGCTCACCATCTCTGTCCCCATCGTCTTCTGGCAAGGTTTCAAACAGATCATTTATCGTGATGTTATCACAATTCTCAATGTCGGTGCTACTGGCTAGCTACTATCCTTCGTCATCTACTACCGCCGATGTCGCCGATGAGGGCCCACTAGATGAACCGGCAAAGTGATTGGATGTTTTTCACCATGATACTTCCACACGTTGTACATCGGCTCCTTGATGAAACCAAACCGTACCAAGTGCGACATCACCACATCGTCCTTATATAAGAACTTGTTCTTGCACTGATTGCACAGGCATGCCATTTCTTCCTGACTCAGGATTAATCGATGCTTCTGCGCAACGGAAAAAAAACTTTTTTTGTAGATTATCCAAGAAAGATAGAGTCATCCTTGACTTGTACATACAATCCCTATCCATGACCGCACATTCTCGAAAAACAGAGAAGAAAAGAGATCAAAAAATTAACTTAGGTCACCAAAAGGGTAGAAGAGTAGATTTCAACTAAATGAGCACCTTAATTCATCCTAAGAGAGACAAATTAAGATAGGAGAGTAAGAATCACCAAAATGAGCACCTAAAAACACCTAAATTTTGTTTCTGCCTCCTAATTTTGGATCTAGACCTCAAAGTCCATCTAAAACATGCAAAAGAGAGAGATGAGAGCAAATTTCAACTAAATGAGCACCTTAATTCATGCCAATAGAGAGAGATTAAGGTAGGAGAGTAAGAATCACCAAAATGAGCCCCTAGAGACACCCAAACTTTGCTTCTCTCTCCAAATTTAGAATCTAGATCTCAAAATCAACTAAAACAAGCAAATGAGAGAAAGATTAGGGTAGGGAGAGTAGAAATACCCCTCTTGTGGTGCCAAACTTCAATAAATCCAAAGTCAAAACCTCACCCCCAAATGGCAGTTTTTTTAGGGTTTTGGAGCTCAAAACCCTAAAAAATGGAGGAGTCCCGTGGGGAAGAAGAGAGGTGGGACTATATTTATAGCCCGACTTAACCATGGCGGTTAATTAATAAAGACCACCATGGTTAATTAGCATTAACCGTGGTGGTTACGTTAGAACAAACGCCATAGTTAATTGATTAACTGTGGCAGTTTTTATAATGCAACCACCACGATTAATGAGCATTAACCGTGGCGGTTATTTGACAAAAAACACCATGGTTAATGGTTTAACTGTGGCGGTTTTTGCCCTGGCCGGGGGCCTGATCCGGCCATGATATACGCCACGATGATGATGTTTTGGAAGCGCCTTGCAAAAGATTTTTTGTACTAGTTCTTGAAAATTATTATTTTTGTTTAGATGATGAAGATTTATGAATGGAGGTAGTATCTAGATAGAAGTTCAACAATTACAGGTTGGCATGCATGACTTAACCTACACCGGATACAACTATGATGCCATTTTAACCCAGACAATGACTCGATTGGGTTATGTTTGGAGATGTGCTAATGAAATGCCAACACTCACCATAGAAGGATTTCAGCCAGAGGTGCTTATGACTAAGATGGAGACCAACTAACTTCTCAAAACACGCTTAAACGTCATAATATATTAGACCATGTCGTCGTAGTCGTGAAGCAATGGAGAGTGCACTAGTTAATATGTTGCTCTTCATTAGTGATATTTGTGGATTCGGCATAGATGACCTACGCTTCACTGAATTAATTGAACGAGAAAGGTGGTGAACTTCTAATAGTAGCTAGACATTAGGGTTGGACATCTTGCTTATGGGTTCATGAATAAAGATATATACAATCTGGATTGGTTATAATTGGATGGTGCCCTACGTGACAGCACATGGCCCCGGGCTTAGAGCCTAATATAGTACCGGTTCATGAAATGAACCGGGAATAACGGGTCAGTTTTAATCCCGGTTTAACAAACCAGGACTAGGGGGACCCTAGCCCCAGATGGGCAATTCCGGTAGGGAAACTAGGCCTAGAGGGGTTTTCCCAAACAAGATTACATCCACATCGTGTACTAGTACGTGGTGGGTTGGTACACTGTGTGGTGGAGTGTAGAGGCAGGACCGCAAGCTAGACGGTAAGGCATGAGGTGATATAAGTGACTGCAATACTTCAGGTGTTCTCATGCACATTGAATGTAAATGCTCTAGGGTATGGCCGATATAAGCTAGTTAGGGCATGTACAAACACGTCTTTTTACCTACATGATGGTCTTTTTTTATAAGAAAGCCCCTTGCGAGCCAAGAGACGATCGGGCTTGTCGTCTAGTGAGGCGACGGGGGTGGCTCGTGCTCTTCGCGGGCTTGAATGGACGACGTCGCCGTGTTGTACCCAAATCCTCAACATTTCACATATAGTCGTACTCATGGCCTTTATTGATCATGCCCAAAAATAGACTCTATGGCCATTATTGATCATGACAAGACTCCATTGTATGACCCGGCCTTTTAGTTGTCCCTATGCCATATTCGATAACTTGGAGACGACAGCCATATGTGGGTTGAACATGCCCTTAGATCCATGCATTTAATTTTGTTGACTATATACCCGCATAAATAGTTGCGATCTACTCTCCATATATACTAGGTGGATTCCCCACATGTTACTGCGGATATAAAGGAGGAATCTATGAGTTAGAATATTACTATCACCCTCCTATTCTTTTTTCTTTCTTTTTGTTTTCCTTTTTTCATTCTTTTTTTTTTTTTTTTACTTTACTCTATACAACTACCATCAGTGGGTCCCTTTTATAATTATCGAAATATATCCATATGAGATCTTGTTTTGAAGGATTTATTAAAAAAATTAATGGTGTAATCAGAATGTAATTTGGTTTTTGATTTTTGAGTTATAATATTTTTTACTTAGTTCAAATAGTGGGGCCTGCCGCTGGATGTCATAGTCTTAATGGGGTTACTGAGGTGGAATGCTTGCATGTCGAGAGAACTCTTTAGTGGGCGTTCTCTATATAGGTGTAGTAGATTGAGTGGATCACACACCTCCACCAACTTACTTGAGTACGTTTTACAACTCTCGCTCTTCACGGAAAATGATTATTAGGTTGGTGAAATAGGCTCTAGTAATAAATTTATATATTATTCTACAAATCTCTATACAAATTTCACATGCGCGCATCGGGCATATGTTCTACTCTAAGGGATATGCATACCTCTAATTAGATTTGACATGTTGCCTATGAATGACTTCATTAGTAAAGTATATTGAACTTATCCATTGGAAGAGTGTACCATTACATTCTCTTATTAATTAACTTCTGTTATTCAACATAGTTGTAGCCTTTTTGAGGCATGTGAGCCTTGCTAGCGACTAACATTTATGACATGTGTGACTATATATTTGAATTTATTGCAACTTATATTACTACATATCACATTTGATTAATTTTCACTAATACTACACATCTAACTAACTACTCCCTCCGTCCCAAAATAAACGATGTTTTGGGTTTTCGTGCCACAAGTTTGACTCGATTTGTAAAAAATACGTAGAAGATTTAAATCTCCAAATAAATTTGTTAAAAAACTAGATCAAAAGATCTTTCCAATGATATTAATTATGTAATATAAATATTAATTCTATTTTAATATATAATTACCGGTAGATGTTTCTCGAAGCGAAAACGTTATTTATTTTGGGACGGAGGGCAATGGATCCCTATAAGGATCCCGTCTCTATTCTCTTATAGCAACTGTTGAGACGTCCTATTTGCCCCCACTTTACTCTTCACCTCTGTATTGAGAGCGTACAGTAACCAGTTAATATTTTATTCTGGTAAAAAAAAAAACCAGTTAATATTTTATTGGGACAAAGAGTAATGAACAAAGGGAGACACAGAACTGGCATCATTGGTCTTCTCATTCACATGTCGTGATGCAGAACGATGCATGCATGTATGGTACGATCCGAAGAATGGGTCAATACTGCAGAAAACATTTTTAGAGAGGTGCTTCTAACTTTTTTAGAGTGATGGTGCACAAGAGATGAAAAATTAATGACGATGTAGTGGGGACGACTCTGCATGTGAGAGGCTGTCGGTAAGATGATAAGGGCACTCACAGCGTAGAAACTTGCAAATTTAAGTTCTAGAGCCTTCCAATCATTCATCTCTTCACCGGATCCTTTGCTCCCAAAAATAGCAGCGGCACCATGGACACGAGCCTCTGCTGCCATCACGCTGCCTGCATGTCCTCCACCTTCTCCCACGGGCAGCCGCACAAGATCCACATCGCGAGACCGTTGGCCTCGTACTGTGCGTAGACGTCGAGTCTTAGATGGATGTCGTTTCTACGTTTCTGACTCTCTCTCTTCATTAAATTGCATGTCACATCATAAAAAGTCCTACGTGGCCGTGTAATTAATAGGGATAGACTCTACCATGGTTTCTGCAGTGTGAGTGCTCTAAATGGCTCTCAATGTGTCAATAATAGGTCTGTTGGAACCTAGTACGGAGTACTTGTTTCACCTTTAATTTAGTCTCAAAAGTGCGCGTGTATGTGTGGAGAGAGAATACGACGAGATGTAAGCAGTAGTAGGACTGAACCTAACCTCTAGTCCTAATGCATGATAGGAGATGATTTGGTAAGAGACCTCCATGTGTGAGGGGCCGAGACAAGAGTACCGGATGGGCAATAATATATAGCACACCTGACCAAACCTACTCAATGCATATCACTAGGGCTGTGTATAGATCCAAAGTTTGTGATTCCCGTCACATTAAATCTTTACGTTTATGAATGGAGCATCAAACGTAGATCAACGAAATAACTATTTATATAGTTTAGATGTATTTTGCGAGACAAATTTTTCGAACCTAGTTAGCTCATAGCATAACAACAATTATCATAAATAAAAAAAAATGCTACGGTGCCAAATTTCAGCTACAGAAACATAGCCTAGATCGTCATAAACATAGCCTAGATCGCCATCAACTGGGGGTGTTTAGTTGGTGAAATATATTGGGTTAGACTACTGTAGCAGTTTTCGTTTGTATTTGGTAATTATTGTCCAACCATAGACTAAATAGGCTTAAAAGATTCATCTCAAACTTTTCAGTCAAACTGTGCAATTAGTTATTTTGTTTACCTACGTTTAATACTCCATATATGCGTTAAGAGATTTGATGTGACAGGAAACTGTAGCAACTTTTTAGGTTTGCATGGGAAGAGGACACCCCCAAAGTCCATTGGGGTCAGGCCTTGTTTAGATGGCTAAAGTTTCTAACCTTTTTCCCACTTTCTCTTCATCACATCACATTAAATACACCAAAAGACATATGTTTGGAGTATTAAATGTAGGTAAAAAAATAACTAATTACACAGTTTAGATGTACATTGCGAGACGATTCTTTTGAGCCTAGTTACTCCATGGTAGGATGATATTTACCACTAACAAACGAAACGTGCTACAGTGTATGATGTGACATTCGGTTCCAAATATTTACCATCTAAACAAGGACCGTCTGATGATAGTGGGGCTGGCCCAGCATATGCATGTGTGATCAATTCAGCATGCAGGATCTCCTGTCTCCTCTCTCTGGCCAGATCCAAGCAAGCAAGGTTTCTTGTCGGCTTGCGCTGCTGTGCTGCAGCGGGACAGATCCTGTCACCTCGGCGTAGTGGGTAGCGACGTGCACTCCAGTCCAAAAAAGGGAACAATCAGCAACAGCAATCCTTAATTGTAGGCTTGCCTGGCTAGCTCTGAAATGCAGCGCAACACACGTAGTACTCCCTCCGTCCCAAAATAAACGACGTTTTGGGTTTTTCGTCTTACAAGTTTGACTCGATTTATAGAAAATACGTAGAAGATTTAAATCTCCAAAATAAATTTGTTAAAAACTAGATCAAAAGATCTTTCCAATGATACTAATTATGTAATATAAATATTAATTCTATTTTAATATATAATTGCCGGTAGATGTTTCTCGAGGAAGCGAAAACGTCATTTATTTTGGGACGGAGGGAGTGCTTAGCAAGCTGAAGCCTTTAATTTGATCAGTGTGTTATTACAAGTTGGTAAATAAAACCCCTCCTATACATGTGAATCCGCAGAAGTAGGCACCGTAACATTACTCCCTTCAGGTTGTCACCGCGCTTCTCAAGACACAAATGTCGATAATTATATATTAAAATATAAAAATATTTCTGTTAAGTCATTAGCATCATCGGAAAGATCTATAAGTCTAGTTTTTAAGTAATTAGCATCATAATCTAGTTTTTTAACAAATTTATTTAAAAATTTAATTGTTGTACGTATTTTCTATAAATTGAGTCAAACTTATGGCACGTATCCCACGACAACGGTCTTTTAGGGACGGAGGGAGTACTGTACAAATGGTACAAAAATGTATACGGGCACCACCAACATCACCGTCTGGTAGGCATGCATGCACATCATGCAATAGCCATCAAAAAAGCAAACATCACTGACTGACATCGGTGGGCGACTGTACAAGACGGGGATTGAGAGGTACTGAGCCTCAACTCAAACAAGCAACAAAGGAGTAGTCCACACGATCATCCATCTTCACTGGTCGATCGAGCTAGCTATAGCATCAGGTCGAGGTCCGGCTCTTCGCTGCCCCGGCCTGGAGGCGCCGGAGTAGTGTGGCGTCTCCGGTGCGCCGAGAAGCTCCCAATTCCACCAAGGATCCATCGCTCCCACGCCACTACTAGATATAGCGCCGTCAGTCGTCTAGCGGTATGGCCACAGGCCACTCCTCATTTCTGCTGTAAAACAAGCAAATTCTAGGTGTCACACACACACCTAGTGCACCAGCAGTCTCCTGCTCCGACTCCTCAGATGATTTCTTCTTTTTTTAAAAAAAAAAAACAAAAACAAAAAGGTTGATACTTTCACCCGAACTCTCTCGATGGAATCCAATTCCATGTGCGCTCCAGTGACGGTCCAGTGCGCTCCATATCATGGCCCATGGCTAGAAAACGATATGCCATCACTTAACAGGGACTCGACACCATGACGGATGTCTTTATTACTTTTAATCAGACGGCCCTTTGATATATTTTTTTTATTTATTGCAAAAAAGAGGCGAGATCTTGGTCGACATTTCAATTTCCAAGATTCTATTTCCTTGATTCCATCATAAGAGTCCTTTATAGCAGTCTTCGTTTCTTCTTCTTGTTCCGCATCCTCACGTCATGGGAGGCATTAGAGCACTCACAATGCAGACTCTACGATAGAGTCTAAAACTATTTATTGCCTTGGGTAACGTGGACTTGGAGTCTTGTTTTTTCTCCCTCTCTCTTTCATAAATACACTGCCACATCAGCAAAGTGCAATAAATATGATGGTAATTAATAGGATTAGACTCTAGGGTAGAGTCTGTATTGTGAGTGCCCTTATATTGGAGCATGTAAAAGGCTGTACTAATATGTCTTGATCATAACCCTTTGATAATCTCCTCTGGAGTTTGTGTTAAACTTGCACACAATCAATTCAAGTTTGATTAACAAGGTTGAAGAATCCTGAGTTTTTTTACACAAGTTGACAGAATTTTGAGAAAACCATGCAGAGCTAAGACTGCAATAGACAAAATTCAACAAAAGGTTAAGCTCATGAAGTCCATCCGTGCGGTCAGTGATTAACCATGACGGACCCGCTTTTGTTCTACCAGATTGTTCTACTACAGACCCTAGAGCACATTGCACCAGTTTCAGGGCTGCAACCACAGCCCATTATCATAGGAATATTCTTATCCCAGGCCCTCTCTACTAGCATCAGTGCACCATGCATTCTTATCTCTAGGGCTAACTTAAGCCTCTCCCACATTATTTCGTAACGGAATATTCTTGGTTTGTGTCGTCAAAACTCTCCTTTCTAATTTCCAAAAAAACTTGGCAATGATCTGAACGTGATGACACAAGGTGGGTGAAGCACAACATCACCAACAAACAAATCCCGCCAGTCCCGACAGGCGACACCGCTATCCAACCAGCCTTTACCTTCAGATTGGCATCCGTCCACGCCCATCATCATAATATGTATAAGGTAGAAATGTAAAACGCAAATCTGTGAGCTTGCACTCAGCAAGTGCATCTCTGAATGCAACCATATGGCGTTCAGGTCTCGGACATGCAGAAAAGTGTTCATAGCCCCACATTGCTTCATTGAAATCCCCAATAGCCAACCACAGTTCCACAAACCGGCCCCGCAGCAAACGCATGAGTAACTCCCACATGACATGTCTTTGGTTAGTCCGAGGCTCTCCATACACAAAGGTAGCACGGGTTCTTGGCTCCAAAGGAGATTCTCTCACATGAACATCAATGTATCGCTGGTGTTCTCCAATCAGCGAAAAAATCACCGCCTCATGCCAAAACAAAGCCAATCCACCCCACCTACTCAATGCATAATCTCATTAAATCATCATAAAAAAAAGTCGATTGGGACCTGATGATGGTGGTGCTGGCCCGACATATGCTTGTGTGAGGAATTTAGCATTCAGGATCTCCATGTCTGTTCTCTCTGGCTGGATCCAAGCAGGCAAGTTGCCTCGTCGGTTTGCGCTGCTGCAGTGTTTCCGTCCGTACAATTGGTGCAAAAGCTGTTTCCGTCCGGACGTGTGAGCATGGTGGAGTGGTGACATGCACTCCACTCCAAAAGGACACTATTACCTACTATATCTTTGAAATGTCAAAGACAAAGAGGAAAATGGAACAAAAATATGGAGATGGACACCAACATCGATCATCCTATTACTAGTGTATAGTGTACTGTATCGATCATGCAACAGGAAACCAAAAAAAACAACATCTATCACTCGCCAAGGCTGTGTTTAGTTCACTCGAAATTTGGTACTGCAACTGAAATTTGGCACTGCAACACTTTTCGTTTGATTTGTGGTAATTGTTATGCTACCATGAGCTAATTAGGCTCAAAAGATTCATACTACAAAGTACATCAAAACTATACAATTTTGACGGGGAATCTACGTCCTTTGGATCTAAACACAGCCCAACAACCGTGGGCGACTGCACAAGATGTTGATTGAGCGGCAGTAGTGAGCCTCAGCCTTAGCGGGCTGGGCCTACTGTGTGCCCACAGGCGGCAGGGGTCCGCAGGGCGCGGTCCCCGAATAGGAACCCAAGCATGCCCTGAGGCTGCCGGCAGCTTTGGCGAGTGCGAGGAAGAGGATGGTGGTATCCACCTCTGATGTGGACTCTGAAGCAATTATCAATGAAAAATGAAGTCCGATCCGTCCTCAAGACTCGTTGGAAACCGACGCGCTTCGCAGCGCGCAGCCACTTGCTTAATGTGTGGTGCCGCGCGCTGTCGCCTGTAGCCTTCACGACGTCGCTATTCCTTGCTCTTCCTCACCTCCGACAAGCACCGAGACTAGCTAGTCCTAGGCATGGGCATGGGCAGACCTTGACGTACTAGTCCCAGCCATGGATGGACATCGTCAGGACATGGACATGCAGCCGTTGTTGCATTATTGTCGTCCTCGATCGATTCGTCGCTGTTCCCCTTCGGTTCCTGTGCCTGTACAAGCTTGCTAGATTTGGTAGCAGTAGAGAATAGGATGATGACTGGATGTGTACTCTGGCCACGAATGCATAGTTGGGCATAATGTGCGAGGTTCAGGAATTGTGTATGCATCTGGAGACGGTCATCTCTATGCTTTCAGCACTTGAGCTCGATCGGCCGGCTGCCGGCGCCCGGAAGGATCTCGTCTGGATTGCAAGCTGCCAAGCTCAGCGAGGTCGTTGCAATCCCTCAGGTGTAGCTGCCGGCTGCCGCCTACTACCTCGATTGGTAGTTGAGCGCTCACTGGTTTGAAGAAAAACGTCACGACAGGTCGTTTCAATCGGTTCCTTCCCTTCCTTTCCTTCTTTGTCGGTTTGAAGAAAAACGTGACGACAGGTCGTTTCAATCGGTTCCTTCCCTTCCTTTCCTTCTTTGTCGGTTTGAAAATAACGTCACGACAGTTCGGTTTCTGCTTCCTCACGCGCGGCCACGGGTTGGTCGCGACTCGCGAGACTCTCCGTCGACCATCCAGCTGGCTCCATACAAACTGCCGGCCACATAGTTCGTTGGTGGGTTAATCCCTACCGTTTGTAACATTGTCACATTGAACTGTAAGCCGTGTTGAATGTTTTGCTTGTGAACTAAATATGCACAAACATGAATGTTACTGTGTACTAATGATTGATCAACGCATGACGTATTGAATATACGACGTGCTTCT